>JAWZYV010000903.1:0-621148 GCA_038373885.1 Cheiracanthium punctorium | reverse complement strand
ATTTCGTAGTATAATTGTATTTTATTTTGAAGAATTTCCGTATTTGGAAATATAGAATGGGTTTACTTACTTAACAGAAATTTTGTGTTAAGTAAGAGTGTGTAGTGTTAAGTAAGTTTCTATGAAATCAAAGAAACAGATAGTTAAACGTTACTTCGAAATGCTATATCACATTTGCTAACATAACATGTATGGAATACAAACACTTTGGTCATTTTTGTAAATATTTCTTATAATAACAAATAATTGAAAATTTTTGCTATTTTTTAACGCTAAAAATTCTTTTTACAAATGTGATTAGTCGTGCTATATCGATATAGACCATTTCGAAGAATTAAAAATTAGTTTAAATTAATTTATACAAATGTAAATTTGAATTATTTTCATTGTTCATAGTTTATAATTAAAAAAATTATTTAACTTCTGAATTTTTTTTTATCCTTTGTAATTTTATTTTAAAATTACAAAAGTGTAAGATTTTTGGGTCCTAAAATCTGTAGGCCCTAGGCAGTTGCCCCGTTTGCCCTGCCGGTAATATGGCACTGGTAATAAAAAACCCATCCCCATTAAAACACATCTTTTACGAATTTTCAACAAATTTGAGGACGCTAGACAATTAATGTCCATTCTCTTTCACAGATGGCGCCATCACCGCACTTTGCAAGTGAAAATCCAGCTTAAGCCAACCTTGCATTGCCAAGCAAAATCTCAAGCTTGATTTAAGCTTATGTGCTGTCTGGGGTTAGCTGTTCCCCGGTTATCCTTGAATGCCATTTGAACATTCAACCGAGAGTTTGTGGTAAACCGGCGGTCGAGGTAGGCAGTGAATGTGGGCAAAGTTACTTTGCTGTGGTGTGGTGACATAATGTGTATACAGTTTATAGTAAGTCTGCTATAAATCAAGCTGGCTAATTACCGATTTGTTTGTTTCTCAACCATGTGGTTTCAGTGAAACAAAAACATGAGGTAGCAAATATACTTGGCGCGATAACCTCGAAAAGTATTTACTGCCTCATGGTTTCGTGTTGCTGGACCATGTGGTTGGGAAACAAACTAAGCGGGAATGATGCCTGTATTAAAGGAGCTGTAGTCTATAGCAGAATCTTCACAGAAAGGATGCTCAGTAGTTATCAAAACGACAGACATCCTTAATACGTCACGTCGAATTGTTCTACATATAGACATATACTTAAGGACTTAACCCATTTGTGCTCAGATATTTTTGCGACTTTCTTCGATTTTTGCTAATACCAGCAATAATAGATAATTTTCTGATATCAATTTCTTGAACAAGGAATGATTTCTTTTAAAATCATTATGCATAAAAATTGGAATGTCGACATTCTAATTGGTCATGTTTAAATATTTTGTGGAGTTGAGGCTCAATACTCGCGAATAAAGCCTAGGAAAAATAAATAACGTTTTCGACTGATAGCGAATATGCCGTCCCAAAAAAGGGACACTAGGCATAAATGGGTTAATCTGGAAAATCTAGAAAATGTCCACGAATGGTCCAAAACTATCTATAGAATATCCAGAATAAGTCAGACTTATTCCAGATGATCCATATTCTTTGTTCTGGCCTTTTTGACATGTCTTATGGGTAAATGACCAGATTTTTGAAAAAAAATTGGGGACAAAAGAACGTAGTGTGCCCTATTCTAAAATAAAATTGGGGACATGTTACAAATTCAATGCTCTTCTGAATTAAATTTTTATTTATTCAACTAAAGCTTTAAAATTCAGAAAATGAAAAAAAGAATTATTGATTTTTTTAAATTTTGGTAAGAGTTAGCCATTTGCATTACAAATTTGTCCCCAATCGCTATTTTAAATTATGGGGGTCCTTGGGTTTGAGGCTATAAAAGTCACTAGTCGGTGGAAAACAGACACCATTTTCTCCATAGGTTTATGTCCTGGGCTCGTGGTAATAAGCGCAAAATTTAAAACATAATAATTATGCCTCTTTATTTTGCTGTCTATGGATGTTTCAATAACTCTCTGGAACCTATGACAGCAAAAATATATCTTTCCACTGATTCCCAGATATTAAAACTTACACTGAGACGAGGCTATTTCAATCATGTGCCGATTAAAAATATACACTTCAATCAGATTACAGGATTACTTATCAACACAACCGAAAGGTCATATGTTGGTTGAAAAATGACGTCATATCGATATCGTCTAAGGCTACTCGGGGCCTTCGCTATTAGTAACGGGCCTGCGCGTGTATTTCGATGAGTCATCCAAAGAGGCCTACGGATGCTCGCGTCTTCCCGTATACATCAAGCAATTTTTAAGCTTTCCGATGCTTTGAAACGTTATTAAATGAAGTTTTAAGTAGTGATTGTGTTACTAATTCAAGTACGAACTCATTAACAGTTTCTTTACTATGATACACGCGGACATTAAAGTAAATAGATGCATGTAATTTGAAGGAAAAACAAAGTAGTGCTCACTCTCATGATTCATTATTTTAGCTTGAATTTTAATATACTTGAAAAAAATTAAGCTGACTTTTAGTATACATTAAAGTAAACGAATACACAAATGATACAGACATTTTTATGCATTTCTTTATACTGAATGTTTAAGTTTCACATTTTCAAAGCAGTTACAACCATTATTACTTTTAAAACAAATTTAACTAGTAGTTATTAAATTTTCATTTATTAAATATTGTTCGGTTAATATATTAACAAAATATATGACGAGGAGCTGAAATAGAATTTAAAATATTTGATATTTACTATTCACGTATACAAAATTTAATTACTGATATACTATTTAATTTTTAATCTTTTGTAAGGCGTAGGTATCAGATGAATGTTTGCTATAATTATAAGTACAACCTGTGCACTGCATGTCCTTGGTATTTACATGAAAAATAATGTAAATTAATTTAACGAGAAACATTTAGAATGAATTACAAAATAAAGGGTGTCCCATAAATAGTAGTACGAACTTAAAGGGGAGATAAAATATATCAAAAGGATTAAGAATAACGTAACAGTGTATGATAAAACACGTTTGTTAACTGTTTTTATTTTGGTTAGTTCAAATGAGTTTATTCATCGAAAATTTTACCATTCGAAATGAAACCCCGATAACACAAAGACAAACAACGGAAATCCGCTGGTTTCCTCATTCAGGATATTCATGCATCCACTGGATGATGCCGTCTGCTACGTAGCTGGACGTAGGATGTCCAGTGGGTATCACAATGTCACACTTATTTACGTCTGCAGGATGTCCGATGGGACGCTGACAGGACCTTACACCGGATGTTTACAGGTCAATTTGATACGATAGACGGCCTGCAAATGTCCGATAGGACTATCGCAGGACCTTTATAGAACATTGCCAGTTTAACCACTGGATGTTTACAGGCCCAGTTTGATACGATAGACGGCTTGCAAATGTCCGACAGGACTATCGCAGGACCTTTATAGAACATTGCCAGTTTAATCACTGGATGTTTACAGGTCCCGTTTGATACGATAGACGGCTTGCATATGTCCGATAGGACTATAGTAGGACCTTTATAGAACATCGCCAGTTTAATCACTGGATGTTTACAGGTCCAGTTTGATACGATAGACGGCTTGCATATGTCCGATAGGACTGTAGTAGGACCTTTATAGAACATTGCCAGTTTAATCACTGGATGTTTACAGGTCCAGTTTGATACGATAGACGGCTTGCAAATGTCCGATAGGACTATAGCAGGACCTTTATAGAACATTGCCAGTTTAATCACTGGATGTTTACAAGCCTTCACTGGATAATTTTAGGACCTTTATTGAACACTCAAAAATAACTATTGGATGTTTAAAGCCTTCACATTGTAGATATCCCATTAGAAATTTATATAATCAATTTATTACATTTAGGACATTTAATTATGCTATTAATGTGGTAAATAAAATACTGCCACATTAGCAGCATAATTAAATATCTTATAAATAATGTAAATTGATTAATTTCCACAGTATAAAAGTTAACATCCAATGGTTATTTTTGACAATGCTCTATTAAGTCCTACAATTATCCACTGGGATATATTGGCAGATTGTAGTTCTGGTATTTAGTGACTCAGAATTACCTTAGTTCAAAATTATACTTTACCTTGATATTCTACAGGTTACTGAATAATCAAGAGCAAACTTGTTGGTCTCAAAAATCATGTATTATTCCTTTTTTTAGTACATAAATATTTAGTTGTAAATTAATAACCTTCAGGTATGAATCACTACACAATTCATACATTACCTACCATTACTGTTATTCATCATCTTGTTATTTATTGTCCATGTAATGTATTTCCTTGTCAAACAAAGAATTTGTACTGAACCTCAAACAAAGGTGTGTTAGTACTTAACTATATACATATGTAGCTAGCAATGCCCACAAATAATGGACAGCAGTATCTAATGCATATAAGGTGTTAAAACATTTAGTTTTATTATTCAACGGAATAATCAATTTATTAATTGATTTCTGGAATACCTACATTTAGGCATTTTCTCAAATTCTATAGAGAGTAAAAAACTGAATTTGACTATTGCACAATATAATATTCAACAACACAATGCATCATCGTAAGATAAAGTTTGGAACCTGAGTCGCCCCCCAGTACGCTAAAATATCTTACAAGGACCGAATTATTACTTGAAAGTTAGGGGTGATTTTTTTTTTTTTTTTTTTTTTTTTTTTTATGGTGTATAATAAGTTCTTAAAATATATCAAACTGTTTTTATGATTTGGAAGCACTCAAGGAAATTTTGAAATTAAGCAAGTGTTTCTTTTCTCTTGTTGTCAGAATTCAAGGTACAGCACATTAGATGCAGTCCTAATGCAAACTATCTCTCCTCAAAATTTACTTCTTTCAAACCTATGCCATGTATTTAGCATGAATTTTTTCAAACAATATTTTAAAAATAACTTATGTGTCTTGGGAGATGGCTTCTTACAATTATGTTAAGAGAGGAAGTCTTAAATTTGATTAATGGCTTGCAGCTCAGCATTGTAGAGCTTATTTTAGAAAAATGTAATGTATGGAGAAAAAACATTTAGTTAATTTTTTGTTTGCTTTCATAAATATTTAACTTTTCAATGACAAAATATTTTTTGTTTCAACTTTAACTATTTCCCATCATTTTAATTTATGTCTGAACCTGCTCTATTTTGCGAAGTTCTTCCTTTACTGGTTTCTTTGGAATAAATATTCTTACAGCATTGGAAATTTATATAAAGGAATGCTAAAGGAAATATACTAATTTTCAAGACAGATGGAAAAAGATTGAAATTGAGAGATGCTGGAAATCAATACTTAATTACTGCTGTGAAGAAAGGGTAAAAGCATGGACATAAACACCATGGAATTTTTAGAAAAATTCTGCAGATGATGCAAAATGATTAATAAATAAATAAAATATAAAAAGCGGAAATCCGCCGATCGGCGGAAAACTGGCATCCTTGTTTGATAGCTTCTGTATCTTTTTTAAAATACACTCGGGACAAAAATTTCCCCAGCACTTCAGAATTTCCTTCACGAACCTCATTCGGACATATTCTACATGGGTTATACGCATATATAGATCTATATACATGTATATTTTCTCAATAAAGGAAATTAATGAATTTTTCAGTTTATTAATTCAAGAATTGTACTTCCTTTAAATTTTGTTTCTGAATTTAAAGTATCAATCAAATAAGAAGATAGTTTTCAGTGTCAAATAAGATAATTTTCAGTGTTAGTTCCATATATTTTTCCTTCTCCAAAGAAAAATAATAAATTTTAGAAAACCATACTAGGAAATACCACTAATATTCCAACACCTCTTTTTTTTTAAGTTATTATTAACGGGGTCTTCGCAATTAGTAACGGGCCTGCGCGTGTATTTTGATGAGCCATCCAAAGAGGCCTACGGATGTTCGAGTCTTCACGTATACATCAGGCATTTCTTAAGCTTCCCAGTGCTTTCAAACGTTATTTAATGTAGTTTTAAGTAGTAATTGTGTTACTAATTCAAGTACGAACTTATGATTAATTTGTTTGCCATGATACATATTGACATAAAGAAAATGGATGCATATAATTTGAAGGAAAAACAAAGTAGCGGTTACTCTCATGATTCACGATTGCTTATTTTAGTTTCACAAGTGGATATTTAATATACTTTAAAATAACTAAATACACAAATGAGAAAGACATTTTTATAATGAATATTTCATGAACGTAGTCGTATTTCCTAGGTTATTTTAAACAATTCAAGATTAATCTTAACAAATGATGTATTAAAGCGCATTTCAGTGTTTTCGGGATATCCTGTATATTGGAGAAAATTGATAAAATACGCTCTATAGCGCGATCCCTGAATTAATTATTCTTTAATAAAACATTTCATGTAGCATATATTATTCTTTTGTAGCTTTCTCAATCGAACTTTGGAATTGAGCAAGCATAATGAACGCTTGTACAAAATATTAACTACATTTGAAGTTTCTGTATAAACGGGCAAAAATCAATAATTTATAATTTACTGTATTTCTGCACTGTACCAGATATAAGTCTGAATCACATAATCAAGGCATATATAACTGATAAATAACATTTTCAACTGGCAAAATTAAATTGTCTAAATAGTATCACAATGTCATGCTTATTTACAAGAATAAAAACTACTCAAGTAAGTAATACGATTTCTGATCAAAATAATTTATTTATAAATAACACATGAGTAATTATTCACTAAACATGATTTACATACATATTTTTATAATTTCTAAATACATTATAAAAGTGTTCACGTACCTCTACATTCAGAGCAAAATGTTCGAATTTTAGGATACATTTTCATGAAAGAAAATGGCGCAAGATTCACAAAACGATTACCTACATCTAAAGTTCTTTAGTACGACAAAAGTATAAAAAATTGTTTTAAAATAATAAAATAATATAACATTTATAATACTTAGAATAATAAAATAGAACACTGTGACTGGGGGAAAACAGGCCTCAATGATAAACTCATTTTTAGCGATGGCAACTCATACGCAGGCCCGTTGCTAATAACGACGGCCCCGGGCTACTATAGGGGGAGGAGCTGACTTGTCCCACATTATGGTTCGAAAATTGTGGCAAGCCGCCATTTTGTGGAATGGACGCTTGTGATAAAACTTATATTTTAAGATTGTTTAAGGACTATCAAAATCGTTGGATGCTCTACGATAAATTGTACTGATGATAACGAGAAAGGATACTATTTATTTAGGTTGTCGGCAGATCTAGAAAGAAGAAAAAAACTGAGTTTTATTTTGCTGCGCAATCTGTTGGAATTCGTCTGCCAGTGGTGGCGCTAGACTTTCCCCGACGGGGGGTTATAACTCCCCGACGAGGGGGCACAAATATACATGTACATATGCTAAGTGGCGTATCCAAGAGGGGGCTTTCACCCCTCTTTTATGACATTTTTGTCACCAAGTATGATATGGAAATTTGCAACTATCTGCACCACTTGAAAATATTTTACTTTAGAAAGTGATTTTTTCACAATAAATCATTTTCTAAGCTAAAATATCCAGGATCCAGATAAGTTTAGAGGAGATGGAGGACAATATAATGTTTTGTTTTGTGAAATATTTCTAGGAATCGGATCGACATGCATAATCGGACACCCAGGCCCCGAATATTTTCAAAAATCACTGCACAATATTTCCTGGTAGATTATTATTTAAACTGACCCTAATTAACGTATCTCAAAATCCTTTTACATTACACAAATATTTCCCCAAGGCCTCAGCAAGCAAAAAATTTCGGTGGGTGGAGGGGATCTGTAGTGCTAAAATTAAATTAACTGATCTCTAGAATCAACGCAAATAAACTGAATGCATTTACTGAAATTTTGGAGGGGGGGTCAAACCCACATGATCCTCCCCCCTGGTAACGGCCTTGCACGTTTCTGTAAAATCTCGAAAGCTACCTTTAAGAGTTCTTCAGGTTAACGCTTAAAATATTTCATACGAATGAAATTCTTTGAAAAAAGTTCAGCGAAGAAAGTTCTACGCATTTTTTTTTTCCCCACAGAAAAAATATCAGAAACAAAAGTTGTTTGTGCAAGAATATTGCTGTAAATTCACTGAAAATTTATTTTATAAATTAAACATGATAAATTTGCACGCTTTTACACAAATTGCAGTTATTTTTATAAAATTAAGAGATATATGTAAATTTAATTACAGTTTAACTTCGATATCTCGAACATCGAAATTCTTGATATCTCAATAAATGTGTTTTCCCTTACAAATTGAATCCCGCCCCACCAGTGGCATAGCGCTAGCGCTTTGAACTGGGAGACGGAAGGTGCCTGGTTCGGCACTAGGTCGCGTACGCCGACCTAACCTTTCGGAGTTTTCCGTGGTTTTTTTTCCCGAAACTGCATAAATACGGGTTAGGACCTCTTAGAAAGTCCCCCACGGCCTAGATCCCTAGCGTAGATAATTGGCCGTAATCTACATTTCCATTTACAAACTGATTCCCTTTAATTTCAACATGTTATCTCAAAAAGTCTAGTGTTTCTGGCCAACATGTTTTACTGTAAAAATATTAATCGAATTGTTAATTTATGTAATATTAATATTTTAAATCACAACAAAGTGAGAAATATGCAACTGAAATGTTTATATATATATATATATATATGTACAGAGAGAGAGAGAGAGAAAGAACCACTTTACAACAAAAATTTTCTTTTGAGAAAAATGATTTTGAAGGCGCGCAGTAAAGTGGCATACCGAAACTTTATCGCTTGTTTCTATAGCTTTAAAATGATTCTACTTCAATAATAATTCATGTGGTGATAGTACTTATTGAAAGCTAAAAGATGGCACCGTATCTCAATTTCGAAAAGAATTGTTGTGAAGTGTACCCCTGGGAGCTTCAGTTAATAATAATAATAATAAATTATAAAAATCTCCGAAAGAGAACGTAAATATATGCGCTATTAAATTTTTTTATAAAGTCAAGCACTCATGAAGAAAATTAACCACTTTCTTTTAAAATCTAAAATAAAATTAAAATAAATATCGTCAGAAAAATATAATCGGACAGCTTATAATTTTCCAAGACACACAAAAAAATATTTATTTTTAGCGAAACTAACCTTGATAAAAATTTACTTTTTTGTAATACTCCAAGATAGTTTTGAACGAGGTTTCCACAAACGTGATGAATAATTTTATAAAGCAAGCTCATTTACTAATAATTCATAGTGAAAGGGTCACTTTTAAAATTTCAACATTAACGAAACAGAGTTTAATTAATAAGGCGAATAACAAACATAATATTAATCTGTTTAAAAGTTTTAGATTTGAATTCTGATACATATAATTCTGTAACTCAAAAATCAGTTTAGAACACATACTATTAATTTATTTTAATAGTTTATATTAATGCTGGTGCCATCCAGGGATTCAATAGCGATTTGTATAAAGATTCAAAATAAGGGAAGTTGCGGTGGGTTACGATACGCCACTGTATATAACATACAAATCTACACGCAAATATAAAACTTTTATTGTATTTATTTTATTTACTTATTTTACAGGATAAAAGGGAAAATTTCGGAAGACGATATAGACGCTGTATACCATAATTTTTATTTACTTTGCAGTAAAATCACTGAATTAAAATTCACAAAAGTTAGTTATTTTTTCCACAACGATATAAAAATTAAATTGTCAGTCAAGATTAATCAGTTTCCTTTAACTTATATTCCGTTTTTAGATCTATCCACAGCCATCTTCATACTGGACTGGAGAGGGTCTATCAGAGGAGCTGGTTATTATTATTATTTAATTTTTTAAAATTAACTTTTTTTTTACCTCAAGCAAAATGTAATAAATTCTAATTCCCTTGCAGCTGTTAATCTTCTTGGTGTGCATAGCTATGAACTCTTAGCTAAAGAGGGCCGGTTAATCCAGTTAGATTTCTCTATATAGTGCAAATACTCACTCGTTGTATATATGTATAAAGTATGTTACCAAATAAACAAACTATGCATTTGACTAATTCTTAAATTACAAAAAATAAAAACAAATCTTACTGCTAAATTTTTATAAAATTAAAGATTAAATCGTGCATATTGCGTTCGATTGAATCTATTTATAAATAAAAAGTATATTTAGAATTTATTCAAATTGCCATCTAAGAAACAGAAAAGTACTATTTTTTTTTATTCTGAAGAATTTAAAAGTTAAATTATCTAATTAACCACTTAGTTATAAAAATATCTTTTTACTTTCTCAAAAGTTATAAGATTTCAAGTAAGGATTACTGTGATAAAATAATTTTAAAGACATAAAATACTTTGCATAAGACACTAACTTATAAATAAATAAAATACGACCAGTTTAAAATATTTCTAATTAAAATGAAAATTTTTAGTTCAAGCGTTTAAATATTCATAGGTTTATACATATTTTGAATGCCAGAGATGATTAACTGTAAAATAATTTTATAAATATTTTGTCATGTCAAATTATTGCACAATTAAATATACATTTTAAAAAGTTTCCGTAGTAAACAAAATCCCAAATTTCTTATCGCCCGAGTCGTAAATTTCTTTTTAAAATATCAATTAAGACTTATAAATTTTGTAGCTCTATGAATAAAAGTAATGCAATGGGAAATTTTATTTTACATTTATGACACAAAAGCTTTTGACTTGTGAATTAAAATACTGTTAATTTACATACAATTACATTAAATCTGTGTTTAATTTAAATTTACATTAATGCAATTTGAAAGTTTATAAAGACATACCTTTCGTCCTCACTCCAATTACTAAATCGTATTTGATAAATATACCAAAAAAATCGAAATTGCAACGAAAGAATATATTTTAAAAATATATATCCTGTCCTGTAATTTAGCGGGAATGACATATAATGGGGTGAACAACATGTTACTTATTAATGGTTTAAAAGCAAGAGCACATTTAAAAGTACTCATAGTGTTTAAAAGACCAATTAGGAGAAAATTTAGGTTAATTCATAGAGTACTCAGACAGTTAATATAATTTAAAATACAATAATGTTGTACAACATTTCATAGAATCAGAATGTGAGGTCAAAAAGTTATGACTCTGGGTCCGCAGCTATGATTAAAAGTGCACTCCAAACCATTACGAGCATCCATGTCTAAGGACATTTAATGATATATATGTATCATTAAAATGCTGTTAATAAATAAACTTTAAAGTAGTATTTTAAAATTTCTGAGACAGAACAAGTGACCCAGTTTTTGGAATATGTGCCTTATTTTAAAATTATTTTTATTTTTAAATAACGCAGAATGTGGTCATTCAAAATTTGTGCTCAAACTAGTTTCAATTCTTTTTTATAAGGGGGCGAGGGTCAAGTGTGGTTTTAGGGCGAGGGCACAGGGGGCGCGAATTCCCCGAGAGGAAAATATTTACACTAGTAAAAATACGCTTCAAATAAAATTGCATGTTCATGCAATTCTGAATTGGTATTCAAGCTTTGCACCCTTCCTGAAAAATATTTCTGGATCCGCCCTTGGGCATAGTATATTTGTACAAATAAATAACAAAAAGCAAGTGCTTAGAAGATATAATTCAATGCTTTAGAGAAATAAACTGACCATATTTTTAATAATAACATATATTAATTAAAACTTTTAAACACATTTAAAATATATATATGAATGTAATTTACATATAACTTACTTGAAGTTTGTGGATCTGATGAACTTGAAGGGTTTTCTTTCTCTAATTCCGTAGATAAACATACATTCGAAGAGCAAGAAGAAATATCCCAAGGATTCTTTCTCTTAATTCCATTTGGTAATTGAACAGGCCCCAGTCGATTTTGTTTATGAAGATCTGAATGCTTAATTATCCTATGGTTTTTTTTTTTTTTTTTTTTTTTTTACATAATCATTATCAAAAATATCACGACATAAAGCACACTGTACTTTATATCTTGTGCTTTTGGCACCATCGATGTTCTTTTTAGGGAACATAAAGCCAAAAGTGAAATTAAACTCATAAACTTCACAATGATATGCTATGCTGCCGTAACAAGAAAAAAAAAAATGCCCACTATTCTAAACTCTGTCTAACTCACTGGCACAATGCACAATAACAAGTGTTGGAAAAGTGATGTACTATGGGTTTGCGAAGAAACAATAAAAATACACGGGATATTTCGACGAACCATTTCTTTCTCATCATTCTGTCATTGAGGACCAAAAAAGTACAAAAACCGTTTTTCTGGAAAAAAGAACACCCCCCATTTGCTTGTGTAAGCAAAGCCTTAGAGATGAGTTCGGGCTCATTTTTTGAAGCCCGAGCCCGCCCGAGCCCGAGGACTTTTAATCCGAGCGCCCGAAATTTCAGCTAAAGACAAATAAATTTAACTACTTCATTAATAGGATACAATAAATTTTGGAGCCTCACATACCTTCTAGTCCCCCGTGCCGCTATTTTTTTAAATAAGTACGTCTATTTATCCCATGAATCACTTTTTAAAATCTGTTTCAAGGAGTACGTTCAACAAAGGAGAAATTTTTCACCAGCCCGAGCCCGAACGCAATCGTGAATTACAGAGCCCGAGCCCGAGTCGGGCCCGGGCTTTCGGGCTCGGGCTGAGCCCGTCTCATCTCTAAGCCATACTTCCCTTCCCTCGAAATTTTTTATCTACCCGACTGGTCTAATTAACGGTCACTGTCTCCCCCATCCCGACTACACACACCCATATTGTACTTTTCTACGGTGTCGGCGACAAAATGCACAATCGTTTAAGCAATTAAAAGAGCCTCGAATAGAAAGTGGTCGCACATGTGGTCTCATAAATTTGTCGTTTGAAGAATAGACTGGCACTTTTGTTACTTTAAGATTGATATTTTGCTGCAAATCCAGTTAAATGCCTCCTGAGAGTGGGATCACAGATTTCAAGTATACACTATTCGAATTTGAAGTCTCCCCCCTGCCGTCGTCAACACATCACAGTATTGGAAGATGCAGGAAGTGGCTGTTTCTCGACATGAAAAGGATCGCAGAGATAAGAGATGAATGAAAACGGAAAGTACTTTTAGCCATTATTCAGAAGTTCTGAGGAATATACCCCCCCCTCCCAGAAATGTAAACATATCCGCTTCAATCTCCAATACTCATTCGCCTTTCATGTGCATTTAAAAATTACAAAATTAATTTTTTTTAAATCGCAAAATCAAAAATAAAACTCAGCTAAAATATAGATTTCTTATGAAAATTCCCCGACGAATTAATCAAATAGCTCCGATGGGGGGTCACAAGTTCCCCGACGGGGGGGCACGTGCCCCCCCGGACCCCCCATTGGAGCCACCCCTGTCGTCTGCTAGTTCAAGATTATGTGAAGTGTTAAAAAAGTTCGAAATATAGTTTTATTTTTACATTTGTATGTATAAATCGGCAATCTAAGTATTTATTTCCATTTCCATTATTAATTAATGCATTCATACGCTATTTTATACGTGTTTTTGTTAATAGGGTTGCCATAAAGATTGCCTCCCGGAAGAATGCAATTTTTACATAAATTTGATTGCTGTTATCATACATATAACTTACAACTTCCATAAAAATAATAAAATAACAATGTTAGTCGTAAATTAATAAATGGAATATCAATTTTGTCTTCTAACACTACACAAACATTAATGACCGGCAACTCTCAGCAAGCGGCGTTTGTTTTGATTTCGAATGTCCTAAGAGAGAGAGATTTCGTCAAAGGAAATTCGCCTCCTGCTACGGAGTTGCATCTAACATCTTCCTTCATTTTATGGTCATCCAGGTTTCGGGAAAAGCGTAGGGAAAGTAGGGAATTTTGTTCTTATACTTGAAGATTGATAACAGTAGATCGGCAACAACTTCTCCGGCAAAGCGAAAATGTAGCAGTAGCCAGGCTTACAATATGTTATTTACAATCGTTTCGATGGTAAATACTCTTGTATTTTAGCATGGAATGTTTGTTTAATTAAGATAGATTGGTCATTTCAGCTCTTCATACCAGCTTCAAAAACTTTCAATAGTGTAACTGTTCATTTTTTAAAAACTGATATGTTTTAAAAAGCAAACACTGATTTTTTATGTATAAGACCATCTTTTGGTTTTGGTATTTTAAAGCCATTATAGTGAAGCTTCAAGCTCCTTTTTGTTAGTTTTTTCGTTTATCTTAATAGCTATAGTATTAAGATAAACGAACTTTCGTTATTAGTTTTTAATAGATTACGTAAAAAATTAAATATGCATATATATTAAGTAAATGATAAAAGTAGAGACGAGTAAAAAAAAAAAAAATAATAATAACATTGTTACTTTGTTTTCTACTTAAAAATGCTGTCATTAATAATACAACGTGAAAATAAGAATTCAGTTAATGTTAATAATATACTATAAGTTGCGTAAATATAACTATTAATGCTTTTAATAAAATCTCTTATTTACCAATTTTGACATTATTTTAAACTTTATTGGATAAATTAAAACTACTTTGATAAAACAGTTTTATCCAATAATTTAACTAGTTTAAAATGTAAATGACAGAAAAGTACAAACACTGTTGATTGCCTATTATTCATATTGATATGTATTGCTTTGAAACATGATCAGACCTCTTTAATAACTTTAGTCAGAGCATTTAATATGTTTTAACTTATTCTATATTATGTTGATTTTTAATTTTGTATCCTCAAGCATTGATTTAGTAGCAATTTAATGCAAGAATTTGCGAAATCAAAGAAACAGATAGTTAAACGTTACTTCGAAATGCTATATCATAGTTGCTAACATGCATGGAATACAAACACTTTAGTCATTTTTGTAAATATTTCTTAAAATAACAAAAATTTTGCTATTTTTTAACGCTAAAAATTCTCTGTACAAATGTGGTTATTTTCCTACATATTGGCATGCTATATCGATATAGAGCATTTCGAAGAATTAAAAATAAGTTAAAATTAATTTATACAAATGTAAATTTGAATTATTTTCATTGTTCATACTTTATTATTAAAAAAATTATTTAACTTCTGAATTTTTTTTTATCTTTTGTAATTTTATTTTAAAATTACAAAAGTGTAAGATGTAAGATTTTTGGGCCCTAAAATCTGTAGGCCCTGGGTAGTTGCCCCGTTTGCCCTGCCGGTAATATGGCACTGGTAATAAAATAAAACACATCTTTTACGAACTTTCAGCAAATTTGAGGACGCTAGACAATTAATGTCCATTCTCTTTCACAGATGGCGCCATCACTGCACACTTTGCAAGCTAAAATCCAGCTTAAGCCAAGCTTGCATTGCCAAGCCAAATGTCAAGCTTGATTTAAGCTTATGTGCTGTCTGGGTAAGACAAAGCATCAGCTGGCTGGTTGGGCTCAAAAGAAATTATGAACTTTTTGTGAAAATATGTAAAGTTAGTGATTACTTAAATCACTAGAGCATTCATGACAAGAAACTCTCAAAAGAAACTGGCATTTAAAAGCTGAAATAGTTAAAACTTTGTAAAATATCACACATAAAAAGTACTTATCAATCTGGGCACGTGTTTTGGACAAAATAATTTTGACCTTCTTCAGCAGAAGCCCATATATAAACTCTGTGTTTGTGTGGATTTCTGCTAAAGAAGGTCAAAAATTTTTTGTCCAAAACATGTGCCCAGATTCAAGGCTGTATCCAGGTGGGGGTCTGCCCCCCTGCCCCCCAAAATTTAAAATTTTGTTAACAAAACAATGATAATGAAGCCATTTTGTGAAAAATTTAGCCTTTTTCACCACTTGGTCACCCCCTGAAATTCTTGGTCCCCCCCCCCCCCTCCGAATTTTTTTTTTCTGAGTACGACCCTGCCCAGATTGCTAAGTACCTTTTACGTGTGTTATTTAAAGTTTTAATTATTTCATCAGAGCATTCATAATTCATGGTTAAGGGAAAAAATTCGAAAATTTTTGAATAGCAACAAACTTTTTTCTATGCAAATTACTCAGTACATTGAAAAACCGTAAGTGGCATCAGGAAGGACAAAGCATAATGATGAAAATTGTCAACATAAAACATTTGCAAAAAAGTACATAGTGAAGGGTTATTGACAATACTGAAAGAAGGTATAATCAATATACTTCTGTAGTTACCAAGGATTGACAGTAAGGTGGGCCGAAAAGTATAAAAGAAGGTGAGAGTTAAATTCTCGGACAAGTGTAAATCAGGGGTCCATGTTAAGCCAAACATTGCACCAAAAATAAATTTCTTATATATGTCACCTTTTTCTAGGAACTTTATCTGAAACATAAAACATTGTTAAATTAGAGCTGGTATCAGCTTGTTGACTTTAAAATTTTTAACTGAATATTACAACCACAAATAACAATTTGTGGTAAAAAACTAACACATTCAGTACCACACATTAACTATTTTAGCCTATGTTAGTGGAGAAAATTGGCTTTAGTTTCTGTAGTTGGCAGGTCTCATCTTGATTTCATCGAATGGCAACTCCAGACTAAATGTTTTTTGGGGGGGGGGGAGGCAGTGAATATTTTAGCTAGGTTTATACTGTGTTCAAAATTCAAATTGCGGGAAATCCTGAAGTATGCAAATGTAAAATTGTAAAACAAATTTCGGTGGGGGCCATGGCCTCCAAGGCTCACTTGCTGGAGCCCCCCTTGATTTCTTCAACTCTGAATAATAACACTGTAGTATGAGTCATGTCCGTAATCTTCCGTTACGG
This sequence comes from Cheiracanthium punctorium, assembly GCA_038373885.1. Classification (NCBI taxonomy): domain Eukaryota; kingdom Metazoa; phylum Arthropoda; class Arachnida; order Araneae; family Cheiracanthiidae; genus Cheiracanthium; species Cheiracanthium punctorium. The sequence continues at coordinate 604,367 of JAWZYV010000903.1, read as the reverse complement.
ACATACTAATATTTGTGTAATGCCATTTAATGCATGCATTAAACAAATTAACTACTGAAGAGGTCTTAGATGAGAATTTGGTAAAATCATACAAGCCGGTGCGCACCCCATGTAAACAAGGCAACAGTCGCTGGAGCTTGGCAACTACCAAGCTCCAGCGACTGTCGCCAACCATTTTGCACGATCAGCAAAGTCAAAGTATTTTAACACATTAAAATTGCACATATATTCCACTTACAAAAACATTAAAACAAAATACAACGTCCATATTTAACCAAAAGAACATCTGCAAATTCAGTAACAGGCAATTTAAAATGAGCAAACAGTGGACCGTTTTTAACTAAAATAAATACAGTGGATTGAGCAACCTAGTTGTACAGCTATGTAAACTATGCAACCAGTGCACCGTTTTTAACTAAAAAAACCTCAGTGGATTCAGCAACCTAGTTGTACAGCTATGTAAACTATGCAACCAGTGGACCGTTTTTAACTAAAAAAACCTCAGTGGATTCAGCAACCTAGTTATACAGCTATATAAACTATACAACCAGTGGACCGTTTTTAACTAAAAAGACCTCAGTGGATTCAGCAACCTAGTTGTACAGCTACACAACCAGTGGAACGTTTTTAACTAAAAAAACAACAGTGAATTAAGCAACCTAGTTGTACAGCTAATGTAAACTGGGCAAACACTGGCCCGTTTTCAACTCAAAAAAACATCGGTGGATTAAGCAACCTAGTTGTTACACCTCTTATAAAGTCAGTATGATTAGAATAGCACATAAATAGCACTTACGAAAACATAAACACATCAAATATCAATTTAAAATTCACATTAAAAACCTTAAACATTGCAAAGATTCGTTAAAAGAGCACTTACCTTTATTTTTTTTTAAATAACCGCTCAGAAATGTCCCCAACACACACCGGCTTATATCGTAACACCAGCATGCTTTCTTTTATTTAGCTTTATATTCACACCATATTTCTATCAAACATAGACAAATTCTTTTCATACATTAACATAACATATTTCATTCCCTGGGAGTAATTCAGTTACCGGGTGTCGCCTATTTTGGGCGACTTTTTTTTCTCGCCAACACCCGCTACTTGGCGCTTTTTTTTTGTCGCCAAATTTTTCACGTGTGAAACACCATTTTAGAATACGATAAAATAATACAACATGTTGAGCACTGTCAGGAAATACAAATTACTTTAACACATTAAAATTCCACAGATATTCCACTTAAAAAAAAACAATAAAACAAAATACACCATCCATACTTAACACTAAAAATTGTCAGCAAATTCAGTAACAGGCAATTAAAAATGAGCAAACAGTAAACCACTTTTAACTAAAAAAATTTCAGAATATTAAGCAATCTAGTTCTACAGCTATGTAAACTATGCAACCAGTGGACCGTTTTTAACTAAAAAAACCTCAGTGGATTCAGCAACCTAGTTGTACAGCTATGTAAACTATGCAACCAGTGGACCGTTTTTAACTAAAAAAACCTCAGTGGATTCACCAACCTAGTTGTACAGCTATGTAAACTAGGCAACCAGTGGTCCGTTTTTAACTAAAAAAACCTCAGTGGATTCAGCAACCTAGTTGTACAGCTATGTAAACTGGGCAAACACTGGCCCGTTTTCAACTCAAAACAACATCGGTGCATTAAATAACCTAGTTATACACCTCATATAAAGTCACTATATGAAAACATAACAACATCAAATATCCATTTACAATTCACATTGAAAAGCTTAAGCAATTGCAAAAATTCTTTAAAAAAAAAACACTTACCTTTATTTTAAGAAACTCTTCAAAAATATCCATAACACATCAGCTAATAACATAACACCAAAACACTTCCTTTTATTTAACATTATAATCACGCCCTCATTCAAATAAACACACACTTCCTTTTTAAACAACAACATAATATTCACTACACTTCAAATAACACAACACATTTCCAAATACATCTTGTATTCCCCGTAAATAACTCAACAAACACCAAACAAGAACTGACACATCGAATTCAAATTCACCTGCTTTTCGGTTTACCGATTACAGTTAAATTGCCTAAACCAATCACAAAATTCCTTTACCAAACATCCTGGTATCGTTTAATGAACCCACCGAGCGTTTTTTCATCAAAATACAGCATCATCCAACACCTCAACTCAATCTACACAGGTTACAACAGACATCTGACTCTAACGCTAAAGTAAACAAACTTTCGACCAAACTCCAAGTTTGGCGACTCATCACCGCTTGGCGACGACACCCGGTAACCGAAGAATCCCCCATTCCCTTCCATCAATAACATGAAACAATATCAAATATCAACCCAAACTGACGATAGACGTATTCTTTATGCTTGCCAGTCACAACTACCACCGGCAGGTAACTTCGCTTTGGCGGTGCATCGCTCACTCTGGCGTCAGATTGTTCACCAATGAATTGTAAACAAAAACATTGATATGTAAACAAAGCACCATATATGGAATATAGTCCTAGAATTTCAATGTTTCGAATTATTTTATTGTTCTTACCAGTATTCACAGCTGTTCCATCACAATCAAGTGCTCGCAATGTTGCTTCTGATTCATTTTCTCTAAGCACAGACAAAATTTCTAGTAAAATATCAGCAGATTTTCCTGATGTAGAAACAACATATTCAACATAACTTCGCCTAGGGAAGGATACCAAGATAAAGTGTTCTTTAATTTTTCAACGAATATGTACTGCAGAGCCTGCACATGCTCGTGCACGTTTTATTAGATTATTGTAAGATAGCTAATAATATTGTAATATAGCTTAAAAGCAGTCAGTGTGTGCCAATGAGTGGATGGGTACTTTCAATGTTTGGATTTATATATATATACTGGGTGTCAGGCACGTAGCCAGGAAAATTTTTCGGGGGGGGGGGGGGGGATATGAACCTGGAAAATTTTTTTTGGGGGGGATATGAACTTATATGTGTATAAATAGACGGAATTTCATCACTAATCCTAAAATTTGGGGGGGGGGATATATCCCAATATCCCCCCCTGGCTACGCCCCTGCTGGGTGTTCCAAAAATGACCGGTGTATTTGAAAAATCGATAAAAACTAAACGGGCAGTAATAGAAATAAACCGTTTGTTGCAATATGGTTGGAACAACAGTAAATTTTCAGGCAGACATACACAAAATTAGTCACAATTTTCAACAACAGATGGTGCTGCAGGCGATTTGAAAGATGTAGAAGAAAACATAGTCTGTGAGTTCCGCCATTTCACAGCAAGCTCCCAATCAGCGAACAGCACACGCTTACAGCAGAAAGACGACTTACAGAATGGCGAACTCACAGACTGCGTTTTCTTCTATATCTTTCACATTACCTGCAGCGCCATCTGTTGTTGAAAATTGTAACTAATTTTGAGTTTGTCTGCCTGAAAATTTACTGTTGTTCCAACCATATTGCAACAAATGGTTTATTTCTATCGCTGCCCGTTTAGTTTTTATCAATTTTTCAAATATACCCGTCATTTTTGGAACTATTCCAAAAATGTGTGACCCCAAAAACCCGGTGTGTATATATATATATACAGTAGAAGATCGATATACCGCAATTCTATAAACCGCAATTCTCCATAAACCGCATTAACACTGCGGATGTAAACAGAGAAAATCACAATTAAGAAATTTCTACAATCTGCTTTTTTTTTTTTTAATTGCTTTCCTAGGGAATTAATTTTGAGACATTAGATAAATCCCACAACATGCCAAGCTTAAAATAAACAATTATTCTCCCATGCTTGCATTATGCATTATCAGCATAACAGCTGGCCGGCCGGGTCCAAGAAGAAGGAATGTTTACTTTAATAAACCACGAACCTCTCCCTTTTTCCCTCCACTACGGAACCACTCTCTTTCTACCTCCTCTACCATTGACTTCCCAAACAGACGTTTATTTATTTAGTTATATTTCTCTTTGTAAATTGATTTGTTTTATATTAAATCGTATGCGGTTACTTGGCTTCCTAAAAATCGTATGCGGTTACTTGGCTTCCTAAATCATATGCATAGTATCACCAAAAGTTTTTTTTTTTTTTTTTTTTTTTTTTATGTGTGTGTGGTTGGGAGAATGCACATAGCATATTCTAAAGTAAAAATAGCCATGTTTCTTTAAGTTTGGCAAGAAGAAAGGTTTTAAAATGAATGGTTGTCTAAACAAAGTTGGGGGGGGGGTTGGCACACGCCCCCGCCCCCTGCCCGACGATATGCTTATGTCTCAATATTGACAGTAAAATACTTTTAAAAAGTCTATGAGAAGTAGGGGAGTTTTCTCAATGTAACACTATTTTAAAACTGAATTTTGGAACTGGATTTAAGCCATCTTTAGTTAAAATGAAAACTGCTGAACTAATGCATTGTGCACAAAATGGAAAGTACTCAGTTTGCAAACCTGCATGAAGAAAACATTTTGAATATTTGGTAATGGATGATAAGTCACAAATTGTTAATCATTTGACCAGTGCTGAAATAATTTCCTCTGTTTCAAAACAAGAGGAAAGCAATTCTGAAACAGAATCAAATGCTGGAGAGAAAGTTGACAAACTTTCAGAATCTGAAGAAATTTCCATAAGAGATCAATATTTTAAATTCCTAGAAACACAAGACTGCCTAACCAAAGTAAAATTATTACCTGTTCAAAGGCTGCAAGAAAAGTTATTTGTTGAGAGATTGCAAATTCTAAAACAAATCAAAATTAATATATTGTTTAACAAATAAACTTTAATGCTTTTGGTAATTTCAATTTATTTATTTTTCCTGTAAATAAATTCCATTTTTTTGTTTTTTAAAGTAGCATTTGTATTTAAAAAAAGTTTTAAGCATTATATTTATGTGTTCTAGCTATATTTTACTATGTTTACTAGGGAAGTTTAATGATATAAGTGAATGATCCATATAACGCAAAATTCTATATAATGCAAAACCTTGCGTTTCGAGGTTTGCATTATAAAGATCTTCTACTGTATATATATATATATAATTCGACTGGTTTTCATTTGGAAGCTCCCCACGAAGAAAACCAAATATTCTTTCTAATTTTGTCCAAAATTTGAGAACTTTATTGATATTTTGTTTTTTCCTGATATTCAAATATTTGTCTTTTTAGGAAATCATTCGTCTACCCCTCTATACAGAAAAAATCCAGAATTCCTAATGAAGAATATGCATGTCTAAATATCACAGTTCCTAGTTATACACTTACATTTGTTTCTCTATGGATGCTGTCAGAAGGTCTCGTTTTGCTTCAAAGCAAATGAGGGCTGGGCCAGCACCCTTAGCATCTTTTGAAGACTTGCCATCCGATGAACTTGAAAGTCCAGAGGATTATTCCCACATTAAAACATATGCTATTGACGATGAATCTGCTAGCAGAGATCTTCAGTTCGCTACTCCAGATTCTCTTACTGTTTCATCGCAGTCGACCCCTCGAATCGAAAGCGACTTTGACTCACATTTTACTTTGACACCTGGTGGTGATTCATACCAAGGACAGTCGGCATCTGACTTGAGAACTGCATCACTGTCTTCTCTTTCCAAAGAAGATTCAACTCTTAATGCCAGGCAGAAAAAGGGATCTGCTGTGTCATTGGGTACTTTAGAGAATGCAGAGGTTGAGTACACTCACAGAAAGAGTTCTTGGACTGACATTTTCAAGAGTCACAATCAATCTAGTGCCAAAACCTCATCTTCTACCATTTCACAAACAGGTTCAAATGAAAAAACTGCACAAAAGAAATCTAAAGGGGATCAATCTAAAAAGGACTCTGATACAAAATCAAAAGATAAAGGTAAATTTTTATCAATTTTTAAAAAGAAAAGCAGCAAGCAAGCCAATTCTCCAATTTCAACTGATGGATATATTTTGCCAAATGAAAATTCAAATGCCACCGAATCCCCCAGTGACATTCCTGAAAACATAATTTCAACAAAAGTCAGCAATGGTAAGATTTCAAAAGGAAAAGAAAATGAATCTCCTGTTGAATTAGAACAAAATCAAACTTCATATGAAACTCAAAATGACTTAGGTAAGATAAACTCTGATCGCTGTGATAAAATTCCTGATGAAAGAAGGCTAAGTCGAAAAGTAATAAATATTCCAGAAAAAACTGATAAAGAATTTAATATATTATCGCGTCAAGCAGAAGATAAAGAGGTTGACAAGGTTTCAAAAACTGATAACATTCAGGCTATAGTTAAAGACGACGTAGAATCATCTGAATCTGAGTTAACATTTCAGACTAAAGAAGTAGAAGTTGAAAAAAAAGATGATGATTTTGAAGCAGAAGTGCTCATACCCCATGACTTATCAGAAATTGATGAAGATACAATAATTGAACTACAGCCAGTTACCATTGAGGTTTCAAAACAAATTATGATTCCATCTAAACAACAGCGATTAGAAATAACTACAAAACCTATCGATAGGCCTCGCAGCACTACTCCCATCAATGTTGCTCCCTTAGAAGCATTTATCCAGTCTGTTTCTCCAACTTTTGATACTAAAGTGGAGAAAATAAAACTTTCTCTACCTGGGGAGCAATTTGAAGGGAGGGTTAAAAGCCCCAAAAAATCTTCCATGAAAAGTTGGACAGATTTCTGTGAACGAGGACTTCACAGTCCTCGAATGCATAAGAGGTTCGATAAGGATAGTCCTAAAAATCCTTTTGATAGCTTAGATGGTGCTAGTTTGTCGGGCAAGGCACAGTTTTCTTCTGATAGCTGGGCAGCATTTGAATCAGACTTCAAGTCTGCAGAATCAAATATTTTTGATGACAATTTTGATGCAGATTTTGGTTCTGCAGACACTGTTTCAAATCAAGAATCTAATGCTTTATTGAAATCATATCAATACTTTGAGTCAGACTTCAGTCCCAGTTGCTCTGCATGTGCTCCATGTTCAAAACTCGACAATTATGGATTAAGTGACGCTCAATCTTCTGATCAATCTGTTTCATCTGCATCTTGTGAAAATTGTCCTTGTCAATGCCATTCTAAACAAAAATCAAGTATCAAAAGTCCTGAACATTGTAGCAATATAGGTACATTTGGTGCTTCAAAAGTTTTTGGTTTAGTAAATGATGAGCAGTTCTAAGCAGAATTTATTTATTTTGTAAGTATGCATGCACTTTTTTTTTTAGAAATAATATGAATTATTTTTATTATGCTTTATGTTGTAAAATGATTTTGTACTTATTCATTTGGAAACATCACATAAAATACATAAAAATGCCAGCAAATTTGCCAAAAATATCAGTTTTTCACCCTGAATTGTGCAGTAATTACTAAAAACCATTTTTATACCATAACATAATTGCTGTTACATTTTTATGTCCAATCTAAATTTAGTTTATAATTTGAATATTGTCTATCCTGTTTGTGACAGGCACCTGAGTCATTAAACTGCTCTCTCGGGATATCTCACTAACAGGATGGAATGTGACCAGCTTAAAAAAAAATTTTAAAAATTACATATATTAATCTTATAATCCGTTTGTTCTAGTTTTTGATGCTATGAGAAGAGCACTCCTACAGTTTGAATCAATATTGAAAAAATCATTATATTTTTATTAACAATTTTTAAACTAATTCAGAATTCTCGATTGATTAATTTTTGACATACCTGAAATAAATATTTATGTATAAAATTTCATTTGTCACAACACATTAAAAAAAAAAAAAAAATTATTGAAAATCTCTTTCAGAAAGTACCAGAATGGTACTTACATATTATCTGGGCAGTCCGCCAAGACAAGCGATTTTTCGCCAAGATAAATGCCGGACACATGAAACCATTGATGGTTTGAAATACTATTAAAAACAGTTTGCCAGCACATTTGATGAAAAAATAGGTTGCCGGGAATGACTGCTGAGATAATACATAAGTACCACCAGCATGAAAAAAAAAAAAAAAAATAAATAAATAAAAAGGGAACAATTAAAAAAAAAAAAGACGCTATACCTATGCAATTCCTGTATGAGTGTAATTCCGTATTAGAACTGCTGTTATCAGTTTTGAAAAATTTTGGAAAGGAAAAAAAAAACTTGCTGTCATCCCCAGTGTCAGAAAAAGATTCATTTAACATTATTGAAGTTTCTTCTTCTGTTAAATATCGTTTTCTTTTATCCACTTTAGCAAAAGTATATTTCTTGTACAATACAAAATATCTCTTGATGAGAGAAATAGAACCTCTAAAATAGTAGACCATCTGCCCCTATCTTTAAAAAAATAAAAAGTAAAAAAATATTCTGAAGCAGCATGATTGAGTGTGTGCATTTGCTTATATTAGCTTGTCTAGTTAAAGAGCCAAATCCTTATCTGCATTACTCCTCATTCATCAATCTCTCTTTTTCTGAAACAACCCCCCCCCCCCTCCCCCCCCCCCAAAAAAAAAGAAAATCTGAAACAATTTCTTATTTTAAGCACGCTCTTAAGTTTTATATATTAAAAGTATGTCATAATTCATGCATCATCCCCATTTGTCTTCCTTCTTGCATTAAGTTGGAGAGGTTATCATAATCCATGAGTGTGCAGTATTTGTCTATTTTGTTACATAAAACACGTTTCAGGACTGAAATCTATATTAAAATTGATTTCTAAAACTGTTTTATAATCTTTGCCTTGTATATTCCAACTATACTTCATCCCCATTTATCCTAATATATACACTAATTAATAATCCCATAAAGGATAAACAGTAACATTTGGCAGTTTCTTCTGAAATATAGAACATATCGCTAGGGATGGATGCAAGAGGACATTTTACATGCAAGACGAGACAAAGATTTTTTTTTTTTTTACTTCCTTGTACAGAGTATAAGGAAGTAATGTGATCCCGAAAAATTTCAGGGGCCAAATTTCGACGAAAAAAACGATTTTGACTACCTTTGGTGCATGAGACAAGCATTTTTGACAGAATATTATAGGGATTTTGCAAGACAAGACATAAAATTTTTTGGCTGTTTTGCAAGGCAAGATAGGCCTACTTTTCTTCTTCTGTCCATCCCTACATATCGCCAAGTCAGGTTTGGTTTTGGAGTATTATTTTTTGGTGCCAAACTGGGCGATAAATATTTAAATATTTATCGCCCTTGACAAGCTTTGACAACTTTTGACATTTTACTAACCCCCATTTGCTATCTGACAAACCCTTCAAAAAAGATCGGGGGGGGGGGCATCTTCAGGGTCTAAGGCAGGGTGGATGATCATAGAGGTTGGATTCCTCCACTCCTATGTATTAGTAATTTTTTGTTGCATTGATTCTAGACATCAATTCAACTTGAAAAAGTTTTAGCTCTACATCTTCCTCCCCTCCCCCCCACACACACATATACACATTTATTGTTTGTCACAAATGCTATAAAGTTTGTGCAAGAATTAGAATGAATTAACTTTAATGTTAACTGTATTTGATTAGTATTAATTTTCTTTTCCTTACAGGTGTTTATGTTTTATCAGTGGTTGGTTGTCCAGTCTTCATTCGATGCTATATTAGAGAAAAGCGTATTTAATCAATAGTAATCATATAAATAAAATATTTCTGCTTTATTAGGTATGTAATTTTTTTCCTAGAAGGAAATTTTTTTTTAAAACTGTAACGATATTCAGTATTGAAAATTAACTTCATATGACTGAGTTTCCTGATAGTTACACCTTTATGCTGATTTTGATTTATATGTTTTAATAAATTATTTGTATTCAATTTAAAATATATTAAGTTTTATTTTCATATGGTAAAATTATATTTGGCTATTAATGTGATTTTTATTTACCTATACTAAATGCCAAGAATTGAAAAGTAGTGCAATATGATATTTTGCGATATTTATTTTTTAATGACTAGAAATTTTACTTTACTCAAAGTATAAAATATGGAATGCTATTAATATATTTTAGTGAATTTTAAAGTAGTATGATTTCAATCATTCATTAAGTGACGACAAATTGGTTCTTGCTCCTTTAAACAAACATCATTTATGTTTTATTTTATCAACTAAATTTTTTTTTTTTTGTCCCATTATAGCCATACCAACAAATTCCAGCTTCTATTTCATGTATTTTGCCATATCAACATTAAATAAATACTGAAGAAAATAGGTTTAATTGTTGCATTTTTAATGTTTATACAACATGCATGCAAAACAATAAATAAATGAATAAAATGAAACAAAAAAAAAAAAAAAATAATGAACACTCGTCTGAAAAAATGAACTAAATAAAACAGCTGACTTAAAATTGGAAATTGTACTTGTCATAGCAAATGTGATGGCAGATACATAAAATTCTATGTAGATGACCATAAAAAAAAAATCAGCGAGAATAAAAATGAATAAAAGAGGTTGTATGAAGAAAAATAAGTACTGCAGTTTACTGTTTTGGCTACAGTGAAAAGTCAGTAAAGGTAATTTATAAATAATTTTATTTTATTAAATATTTAAAATTAATGTAAGTTTTCATGCCAAAATTTCAAGTTCATTTGACGAGGTATAAAAGGAGGTCTGGAATGTATGTATTCTTTAAAGTAAATAAATTATATTAGGATTTTTTCAATTAGACATTGTGGAATTTGTTTCACACAGTAGATTGAATAATTGAAATTGTCCTGAAATACAAATTTAAAATACTATTTATAAATTAAATTCTACCATCTATGCTGAATTTTAAATATAAGAGTATATTAATTGTATTTAAAAAAAGTGAGAGAGATAAAGTTCTGGAAATTTTCTATAAATTTAAAGGCGCAAAAGATTGTATTTCAACACATAAGGAAAAATGACAGTGTTTTCTGGACAAACCTTTCTCATATAATTAAGCCTCATAGTAATTTTTCTAGTCATTAGTAAGTTATTATTATTATTATTACTGAAAAAATTGTCATTATTTGTGCAAACTTTTTTCTACGCTAATGTGTTTTTTCCCCTCAGTGTTTTATCCAATTTATAAATGAAAACTCAGTAACTGATTGTTACAATGACTGATATTTTCTTTTTTATTAAGTAAAATTGTTTTATCCTTTAGACTTGAAAAATATCAAGCTTCAGTCTGTTTACACGTGCAACATTTTCAACAATTTTACTTCCTTGTTCATTAGTTTTGGTAAATTGTGTTTTATACACAAGATAAGATCTTGTGTAATTTCCTGAAATTTAAAATGAGAATAAATGCATTAGTACATTTTAAATGTGAATAAGCTATTTATGGAAAGCCTGTGAGATAAAATCCTGTCTCCTATTCTCCTTCCAGAGAAATTTTATATGCTGTTATAGTAGCAGGTCTTATGTTGATGTGACTGCATTCTTATTGTTTAAACTTAAATCCTAGAAAGTCCTAGGTATTGCAGAGAACAATCTCTGATATATATTTTGATTGGCTTTAATACAAGATGTACTTTTCATCTATTTATTTCTTACTATAAGAATATATTCTGTAAAGGTTGTAATCTATTGCTGAACAATAAGCTTAGAAATCATACAGGGTTTTCTCCAAGCTTTCATCTGTAGTTTTATTTACATTATTATTTAACAAGTCTAGCCAGTATAATTTTTTGTGTATGGGTATTTCTATATCTCCACTCCATCATGTATATACACTCATAAATCAAATGCTGTCCTGTTGGTGCCAATGCAGTATATATTTAAGAGTTAGTATTTTTTGAAAGAGATGTGATAAGTTCTTATAAAATTAGCATCTGTGCTTAATCTCTGATTTTATTTCTTTGATTTTCAAAATCTAATGTTCCAAGTTTTGCATTTTGATATCCAACAGATCTACTTATTGCCACTCCTATTTTTTTCTTATTGCAAAATTTTATAGAAGTTGATATTTTAAATTACTATTAATATGAATATACCTGCCGTGTATATAATAAGCTGTCTTAAAGTTTTATAACTTAAAAAGCAAAAGTATATATTTTCCCCTTCTGCCTTATTATCTATGGAACATTTTTTTTATGCTGATATTTATAAGCATAAAAAAGTGTGCACGTCCTGCTCTGTCCATTTATTGTATTCTGAATATTAATGTTCTATTAAAAAAAAGTATTCTATTCAAAATATTTATAATTGTTGTAGGCAACAATATTGCAGTTGTAAGAGCATTTTTGTGCTGTTTACATTGTGGAAATATATAAAATTATGTTCTTTAATATACATAATCATTTGCATTTATTATAGATGTATATAAAATTAAAAAAAATTGACTTTTTTTTGACTCAGTTATAGACCTTGATTGAGTTTTTCGAGGATTTGACTGTCAATCAACTTAGATATTTTATTATTTAGCAAGATTGAATCTGTGTTTGCTTTTATAAAGTCTTTAAACTCAACTGGAAGCAGTTATAGGTGAAATTATTATTTTTATGGTACAGTATCAAATTTTCTTTTGCCGAAAAGTCTTTAGCAATCATTAATTCTAACTAGAAGATTAGGTGCTTCATTTTGTACACTAAGTTTTATTTTTTGTGTGTATTTTAATATATTAACACACAGGCTGGTATTCCTCACTTACATAATATGCTTTACATTCCTTTGACTTGTTAATTAAATTGCATTAATATAGAACTAACTACATTTCTCAAACTGTTTTTATGTAGGGACCATTTTTAAAAGTTAAGTGTTTTACACTTCACTTTGCTCTTATTTCTTTCCAAAGTAAATCTGAATAGTACATTGTATTTTTGTCTTTTTTAAAATCGCAAAGGGTCATTGAGATCATTTTTGGTCCACACTATAAAGATTAGTTTTTAGCACCTGTATTTGTAGCCTTTAGACCACAGTTTAAGAAACAGTTGCATCCCTTTCTACGGTTGTGTGGGTTAGAAATGATATTTTTCTTGCATCAATGAAATACAATAAATGCCTGTAAAAGAACAAGCATTATTCTCCAGAAAAATTAAATTTGAATACTTCTTTTCACCACCAATAGTAGCTCTTAAATTGCATTAAAATTCTCATAAAATAAAAGTCAAATTGAAAAGTAGCCCAGTCTTGAAGAGGTCTGTAAAATATAATTATATATATGTATGTATATATATATATATAATCGAATTGAAAACAAATAATCCAGTCTTGAAGAGGTTCGTAAAGTCTATCTACCAAGTTGTCAATTCCTGATAAGGATTAGTAGTAGTTCTTAATGGTGCAGATTTTTTGAAAACTTTTGAATTATTCAGTCAGAATAATCAAATTGAAACTAATAATATTTGTGAGTATAATATGCATTTTAAGTAAGAAGCATTTTTTATTTATGAACCCTAAATTTTCTATTTTGGCACAAAGAGTCTTAAGATTTGACAGACACTAGGGTAAGAGTTGAACAGGTAACTTGTTAAGTAAAGAACCAGTACTGACACTTACATTAGAAATAATGTTAACATATCAAGATTAAAATATATATCTCTATAATAATTTATTTAAAGTTTTTTTTGTTTTTTGTTTTTTTTGTCTTGACTTGACATCTTTTACTTCCTGCCTCTAGAGGTCTGGAGTATCTAATGAACTTTTTTTTTTTTTTCAGTTTTTAAAAGCAAGTGGTTCATTACTAGTGCTTTTACCATAGTTTAAATAAAATGAATGATAAAAATCATTATTTTTTTATGCAGTGTAGACATTTACGCATTTTGTAACTGTGTATAGTAATATGATTTTCTGTGAGTTAGTGAATATTTTGTTCCTTAGGAAGGTAGAGCATTTTTTGTTTCACAAAACATGCATAGAGTTATCCTTTACTCAGGGTGTTCACCGGTGACTAAAAAAGCGACTTTTGCTGCTAATTTAAAGGTAAGGCAACTCGGACAACTTTTTTGAATAAAAAACATCATTTTCATATTTTCAAGTTTTTGGCTATTGGTATCTTACTCCAGGCGACTAATTTGAAAATCAGATTTTTTTTTTCAATTCCCAATTCTTTTCAAAGTTGCAACTGGTCTTTCATCAAATATTTTATTCTGTTTTTTAAATTATATTATAAAAAAATTCCTATGTGCTCTGTTATGTAATGCATGAAGTTTTTAAATTTATCATTTTATTCATGCTTTCTTGTCTGAAGCTAACTGACATATGTTAATGTATTAAGTACAAAATCATGTAAAAATGCTACGCAACTAAAATTAAGGAAATGGCTACTAAACTGTCACCTTTTTTCTGTCAGTGAGGCTACTAATGACTCATTTTTGCCTCCTGACATTGGTGGACACCCTGTTTACTCTTACATATTGTTATACAAATTTATTTAATTAAATCATTATATGGGTTAGATTTTGGTAATTTAATTTTACTTATAAGCTCAAAGTAATTGCAAAATCATACAACATTTGATATTTTAAATTGCTATAGAGGATATTTTCATATTATTTCTAATGATTAACTTCTATAGTTATATGAAATCTTATTTCAGAAGAAAGTATAAGTAATTACTGTTGTTAATATGCATTGCATTTTGTAGTCTGATTTTAAAAATCTGTATTAAAATGCCTAAGCTTCAGTGATTTGTGTTTATACGTATCCTTAATTTGCCTTCTATTAATGCTATCTTTTTAAATCTGCTTTGAGAATATAAGAATGTGATTTATTGTATAACAATAATTGATATGATTGATTGATTTCATATTGTAAATGGTGTTTTATAAATAGAATGTTTGAAATAGTGTAGTAGATACTAAGATTTTTCTGTTCTGAATAACTCAATTACTGTATTTGCCTTCACCTTCCTGCAAAAGTCAGAGTTTGTACATTTAATCCATATTCCAAGGTACAGTGATCAAAACAGTTAGCTTTATCAGTAGAGTTATAATAACATTGCTGAATTTTCAAGTTAGTTTTATAATACTGAACAATATTATTGTGCAAAATATTCTTGCCATAAGCATAGTTTTATTTTTTTAACTGTGCAATTTAAATGGGGGAAGTAATTTTTTTAACATACACATGTATATATGTATAGTTTGTTTGGTTTCTCACATGACACTTTTCTTTCTGTGTTTCATACTTATTATCTAAGACTTAATTAAAAGGCATGCATATCTTTTTTTTTACTATTGCCAATTTAGTTGCATTTTACCTCTTTATTTTCATTATTTGCTGATTAGAAACAAAGCAATTACTTTTATAGTAGTAAATTGATGTCAATATCCTTGCATTCATAAGCAAGGTTTTTTTTTTTTTTTTGGGTTACCTTCCTGATATAGATAGTTTATTATGTCATTTAGTTTTCAGTGTTACGTTTTTAGTTTTATGTATGACTATTTTTGTTTTATTGTATGCTCTTTATACCATACAAAATACAATTATTACTTGTGTTCCTTTTTGCTACATAATTATGTTTTCATACTGTTAATATGATTTTGCTTACTTTACTTTTGATAAATATACGATGAGAGGATAGATTTTTAATCGACATTTTATTTATGTCATTGATATTTCATGGTCAATCCGTTATGTATTTATTTTGTCATTAAAAGGTATTTAAAGTTACCATGTATATCCATATTTTAGTCATGCTTTTATTTTACTGGGGAAATGAGTAGCTTCTTTTAGATACATGTTCATTCCATGAGACATGAAAATGTTTGTGCTACCTTACTTAATATATCCTATTGAATTACTTCGCATGACTTAATAGGCAATTATTGTACCTATTAAGTCAGTAATTGACTTAATGTACAATTATTGTAAATTCTGTTTCTGTAAAAGCTTGTTCATGTTAAACTTTTAGTATTATGATTGTGTAAAAAAGGAATACACTTGATTTCTAGTGACTAAAGGATATTTCTTCTTTTAAGCTATTATAAAACTTTTCTTTAAAAACCTCTTTTTTTAAATGGCAAGTTTGCTGTAAATAATTATATGCGTAATTTATATTTTAAAGGCTCATGAAACAAAGCCTTATTTGAAGTAGTCTGTGAATGTTTTATTGATATATGCAAATTGTTTGTGGTACAAATATTAATCTTTTCATTTGTTGGTTTTACACATAATCATATTTGTTTCACATAATTTCATTTATACACACATGTTAAAATTATTAAGTATATGTTTTAAGTCATTTTGCATTTGGTATGTTGTTATTATTATTTTTTGTTGCTCACAACATTTAAAATTGCATTTCAGAATTTGTTATAGCTTAAAACCAAAATTCATCGATGTTTTTAAAGTTAGAGTGAATTCTCATTTATTTTTTAATATTTGCATTATCTAATTATAGAAGCTGGCAAAACTGCCATATAATGTGTAACATACATTTTTTTTTTTTTTTTTTTAAAGGCATTAGTGTACAAAATATTTCTGCATTGCTATTCATTAACCTATTATTGGCTATGTTATTAGCATTTCTTTCATGCTTCGATTAAGCATATTAATTTAAAAATAACAAATATTTTTGTTAAAAGTTTCTTTATTTCTGCTTGAATTTTAATACTTTTTTTGTTTGTTTCCACTTCGTTAACTGATCCTATAATGGTAGGAGGTGTGAGTAAAGCACTTGTGTCATATAAAAATGTGACAAATATTAGGTAAAACTTGTATTTCGTTTTATTCATTAATTTTTTAATTTAGTGCCTGATGGAAAATCCATTAATATTTCATGTTTTTTAAATAATTTTAATAATGCGAATAAATAAATAAAATAAAATGCCAACCTGTAAACAAAATTCTAAGAAAGTAACAGACCTTTAGTATATTTATTTATTTTATTTTATTTATTTTTGCTTTCAAAGATTAGTGATATTAAACGTGATCTTAAAATTGTTGTATTTAAAAACTAATTTTTTTTTGGTTCAGATAGCACCACCCAGAAAGCGTTTTTTTTTTTTTGGGGGGGGGGAGGGGTTAACGGAAGATATAGATTGTTAAACACCTTAAATGAAGTATAAATTTTTAAATAGTATCAAATATATTTTGCCTTATATACATATTTCTATTGTACATAGTATAATTTTGTTATTTATACATTGATAATTTTTTTGTTTTATATGCTGCCTTAAATTTCTAGGCACCAAATAATTTAAGATTGGTGAATCTGATTAACTAAATCAGTCAGAATAAAAAGTTAATGTAAATTTATGCAGTACATTTTTAATTGGGCTTCAGATTCACAAAATGCGTGTTGTGTTGTATGTGTGTAATTATGACACACAAAAAATCAGAATGATAATAGGAAGTCAGCTTGCATTCAAATTTCATCATTTTATGTGGCAATTTAAAATGTATGCCAGCTGATAATGTTATTTTCTGATTATAGAGGAGGTTGCATTGCATAAATGTATGTGAAAACTGTAAAGATGATCATCAGATTTGGTTTGACTTTTAAAAATTACTGCACCAGCTCAGACATTAAATAATAAAAATTCTTGATCTAGCTCTCCATTTAAAAATGAATATGAGGGTTTCAACCAATATTCAGGACTTTTCTTTTTAAATTATAATTTTTATTTCTAAAAATTTAAATTCTTTCTGAGTAAAACTAACAGCCATTGTTAGATACAGATTTTTTTTTTTTTTGGGGGGGGGGTGAGAGACTTGAAAAAAAAAAAAAAATTTTTTTTTTGACCTAAACAAAATGTACAATTATCAAGTATAACTCGGCATATTACATTATAATTGTATAAACAATGTTTTATAGTTTTCTTAAATGAAATATTATTGTTTCTTGTGTAATGATCTAGGGTGCATGTAGTAAACTCTGATAACTGCTTGATTCATTCTCAAAGTTGAATTTGTAATGAAAACTGAATTTTTTATCAAATTCACGAAAAGTTAGCTAAATTATATTGTTAGTTATAATTTATTAAAGTTTTATAGAATTGGTTGTAGGTAAAGTGTTATGGACATAGAGAGAACTAAAAATGTTAATGCAGTCAACTCCATTTATAGTGAACTTCTGGGGACCACGACATTTCATCCACTGTATCCGAAGTACACTAAAACCGAAGTGTCCCTATGATGAACAGAGATACTCTATGTGAATCGGGACTAATGGTTTGTGTTCACTATAGTCAAAAGTTCACTATATCCGGAGTTGACTGTAATTTCATATTATTGATATATTTCATGTTATATTCAGAAATTTCATATTATTGATGTAAATTATTCATACACATTTTAGAAAGTAACAACTGTTAAAAAATGAATTTTTATTATCTATAATATAATATGCCGTTGATAATTGTAAAACAAACTTGAATATTTTTTGTGTGTAATCCAATGTCCATTCTGGTGTTCCTTGATTTGTAAAGAAATAAAAGTATGAAATATTAAAAAAAAAAAAAAACAGAAAAAACCTTTGTAACTATCTAAAAAATGACAAAGATCTGATGTTTTTAAATTATATCTGCAACTAGTAAAACTAGTAACCTAGGAGTAAACTAGAGTATAAATATGAAGCAATGTTTTGATCAAATTTAAAAGATTTTGTTCGTTGGGGGAAATGAATTTGCATTTCTTTCCAGTAAATATCCTTTTGATGATCCTTATTACTATTATTTATATCATTTAATACTTATTCCGCTGTTGCTTAAAACTTTTGTAAAACTTTAAATTTTAGAATAAATTTCACTCATTCAACAGGGAAAAGTTGATCTATAGGTTTATCCACATATATTTTAATTAATTTTTAGAAAAATTAAATAAAATTAAAATTTTCATGGTCTTTGTTTCTTCAGTTAATACTCTATTCATATAATATTAAAAAAAGGTATTACAATCTCTCCCCCCCTTAAATATCTACATTAAATATAATATCACCTCCTCCAACCCTAAGAAATAATTATCACATTTTAAAGTTGGAAAATAAAGTATTGAAGAATAAAATATTTGTTGTAATTTATATGTTTTTATAGAAAAGTTTTGAAATTCAACTGAGAATTTGAGAGCTGACTGGCTGATTTAAGATTCGTAAATCAATTTTCAGCATAATTTTATTGCTGTTGTATTCACTCATCTCTTAGTGATTCTGTTAAGGAAAATAAGCTATTTTTTCCCCCCTTACATAAAATTTAGAAAATCTGATTTTTTAAAAGTTAAAAACTTTTGTCATCTTCTTTATTTAGACACTTATTCTTTACTATGACATGAGTAAAGCATCTGTATATATATTTTTTTTCTTTGAAAACAAATTTTCTAAAATAATATGTTTGAATGGTTTAAGCAGTGTTTTTTAACCTTTTTACATCTGCAGATTGTCTGAAGTAAGAAAAATATTTTGTGAACCAGCATCAACCAAAAATAATAAGTATTGTATAAGCCTGTATTAAGTTAAATATTATTTTATTAAATTAATTTAGCTATAGTTATTTTATTAAAAATTCGAAATATTTTTCAAATATTTTTAGTAAGCTGCAAATTTCATTTCAATTATTTTAAAATAAATTTGATATGAGACTTACCTTTTACGATAGATTGCAACAATCACTGTTATTGTGTTGTATTGCTTTTTTATCTACTTTTGTCATTGCGTGTCTAAATAATATAAATATTATTAATTGGTATTATAATCAATCAGCACATCTTTTACATCATTGATCAAGTTTTAGTCTTAGATTTTTGGAGTATATTTGTTATCATTGTACACTCGTAGTTACGTAACAAAGCTTTACTTGTTTAAGGAACATTAGTTTTATTTATTCACTACTTTTCCATTACACTATTGCATAAGTCCAGCAACTGCAATACAAACATGCTATCAAATTTCCTGCCAGGAATACTATACATGTTAGAAAATTAAGTAGGAATTCTTTGATGTTCAAAAAACCCTTTGGAATCCTCTAACCATTAATAATATATTTTTGAATAAGTCATTCTTATGTCAAAATTTATTATGCTGTTTGATTTCAATATTTCTGAATTTGCTTTTAAGTTTCTCTTCCTATGTTTTCATGATCTTTCCTTTTCATTCATAGTGAAACATTACTACTCTAAAACACTAATTACTATTAAAAATAAAACTAATTTATGAGGTTGCATCTTCTCAACAGTGTCACCCACTTCGCTGAATTATAAAAATTGTTACAATCTGCATTCAGCATGATTTTCAAATTTTTGCCACTCTGCTGAATTAAAAAAAAAATGTAATAAAAACCTTAAAATATATATATATATATATTTCATGAAGAAAAGTTTGATTAAAGAATTTAGTTCAGAAATGAACATGAGTAGTTTGTTTAAAGCAAGCTTTTAAAATCTTTAGGTAAAATAAGGCCTACATCTGGGAAATTTATTTTCGGTTTTTAGAACACACTTCTACAAATGATAATTTATATGCCTGAAAGTTTTGTGAATTATGTTTTTTTATAAATTGATTAATACTTTTAACTTTCTAAAGTTCTCTTAAAATTAAAATAAAATTTATAAAAATTTACTGACACTTTGATTTCACAAGACTGTTCCTCTTCCACAGTTAAAGTAACTCCTCCCAAGTTAAAGTATATGTATTCAGTCATATTTCAGAATTTTTAAAATTTATTATCATAATGGTAATAGTTCTTATTTAACTGTAATTACTATCGCAACATATATATTTATATATGTTATTGCGATAGTAAACATATTATATTTTGCATAGCTCCTATGCTGCAAAAGTGCATACTTTTTCTTGATAGTATGTATACTAGCAAAAGTAATCTCCTGACCATTTGATTTACTATCATGAGGAAATTACATGTATTGGATTACGTGAAAGTTATTTGAAATTCACAATTGAGAAAAAAATAAATTTCTCTAGTTTTGCTGTAAAAATAATACACCTCAATATTTTAAATACATTGAAATAATATTAGTTAAAAGTATCAGTTGAAAATCTTATGTGTAACTTTCATAACAATTAAAGCTTAAAAGATGCCATAGAACTGCTATATGCTCTAGTGATACAAATTAAAATTTAAAACATTTTAGAGCATGTGAAATTATGACTTCATTTTAAATAGATTAAACAAAGTCATTTTACATGTTCTAAAATGTAATAATGAAATACAGGTCAGTAACACCTCACTTTTCCTATTCTATAAAAATTAACGATTGATGGCTAAGGGGGGAAAGTAAAAGCTTCCACATCTTGTGTTTTACTTTTTTATGATTCATATCAATATTTAATTTTTGGAGCAGTGTGACCAGTGACATAACTTTCATTAGTATTAAAACTTGTATAGAAATTGTCTTAGGTAGAAATCACAAGTTAACAACAACAACAAAAAAGTTATGAATTTATGTATTTTTTATTTTGTGAAAGGCTATTAAATTGCATCCAAATTTATAAGAAAGTACTGTTTGAGTTTTGTTGTGGAAATCTATCATAATGTTTCACATACATATATATAAATATTGTATACTTCTGACTATGAGCATTTACTCTATGTAAATGTTGCTCAACATTTTTATGTAAAAATTGTAAAATTAGTTTAGTGTGTTGAAAACTTTTAAAATATGATAGATGTATATATATGTTTTAAAAAAAAGTACTGGTGTAAAGCAAAACGAAGTTTGAAAATAATATGTAATGTTGGAGATTGTATGTCTGTTTTATTATTTATTGATTCTTCAATATGAAACCCTTATGTATAAAATTTTTGTTTATGTATATATCTATGAAAAAGAGTTATAAAATTCCCGGTGATATATACTATGAAATTATAATTGCATAAAAAAATTAAGAAGCTTAAGTGAACTAAAAATGTATGTCACTCCACCAAAGCTTGCAAATTGTGCTGCTGTTTTACTTTACAGGCTGTTAAATTATACAAAAATTTATAGAAAAATATTGTTAAATCTCAGTTCATTTTATGAATTATATGACTGCATTCTGAGATCCCCCCCCCACATTATTAAAGTTGCTTTTAAAAATTTAAAAATGTTTTCAGCATTTAGATGCTTAAAGTTAATTGTAAAGAAGAAAAATTGTTATCACTGTATTAAATTGATTTGCTAGATCACTCATTTGTTGACATCGAAATTATCAGTAATCAAATAGATGTATGAAAATATTAAAAAAAAGCTCTGCTTGTAAAGTAGTGTATGAAAAGATTTGAGAAATCATGTACAGAAACCTTGTTTCTAGAATATCCATATGTTAATTATGTATTCTTGTACTTAAATGCAATGTTGTATTTTACTGGATTCTGATCACATTCTTTTGTTTCATTATGTATCCATTTTTTGTATTTGTGAAGCGAATTAAGTCATTTGAAGGCTTTTGTGTGCTATACTTAACGAAAAAAAACAAAACAACAAAAAACAACCAAACAAAAAAAAAACTTTTATGTAAAACTGCAAACCTTCTTTTTTTAAAAATCATTCTTTATTATAATCAACATTATGTGTTTGTGCAATGTTTTTTTAAACATTTTTTGTTATGTTATTGTATTGCTTTATTCACAAGTCTAGTATTATCAGAAGTCATTATACGGAGTAGGTGGTTTGAATTAAAATTCTGTAGACTGGGTGGAATGTTTCTTTTGTACAATTTATGTTGCTTGATCATTCTAATATCCTGCTCCAGCATTTTAAATGTATTATTCCTGAGATTCACAGTCTTATAACAGCACTTGGATAAATTGATTTTAGCAAGGAAAAGGGAGTGTTATAAGCTGCGGATTCTGTACTGGTATACAATGATCCTATGCACTTTCTTAAGCCATCTTTAAAAACATTGGTGGCTTCTTAAATATATATATATATATATATATATATATATATAAACTGCCAAGTTATATAGTTCCCAAGGGAAAATAACGGCGATAAAAACCTAGAAGAAACGCCCCTGTAGCCAGTAGCGGATCCAGGGGAGGGGCTAGGGGGCTTTAGTTCCCCCAAAAGAGATTGCTTAAGGGTAACATTCTGTTTTATCGTACACTTTAAATAGCTGAAATGATCATATTTTAAAACTTAACTAACTAAAATTTTGATTTATAATACATTTTAATTGGGCGAAATAAGCTTTTTTAAAAAATTGGCCCCTCCCCCCAAAAAATTTCTGGATCCGCCACTGTGTAGCCGTAATACCTTCTCAAATTTAAAATACTTTCCATCTGAAGATACAGTGAACAATTAAAACAAAGTTTGATACATTACTTTTGTCATAGAATAGGATATGTTTCATGAAAAACCTTTTCCAAAATATTTTTTGCATACTTGTAAGAACAGCTTGACGAAAGAATTTTATATCCAATGATTAAGCTGCAAGATCCCTTGCAATACCCTTCCCCTCTTTAACTGATATCTAGTTACCTTTGACAATCTGCTTTCTCAATCATGGTGAGTGTAAATTAAAATAACAAAAGATGAATTTTTTGGGGTTGGGGGAAATAAACCATATTTGGCTTTTGAAAGAGGCCTAACAGTTCTTGTGCAGTATGCATAATCGGCTAGATTGGTCTAAATTGCCAGAAGGCACTTCCATGTGTTAGATCCATAGTTTTTTAATATACACCCGTTCCCTATACCCCTGCCAAGTTGAGCAGTCCAAAAAAATTATTGTACATCACTCTTTAAAAATTTTGCCACTTCTGGCTCCTATGGCATGTTAATTTTTATTTCAATCAGGCTTTGACTGTTTCCGATGGTGGAGCCTCTGAATAACTTGGCTAAAAGATAGCTGATTAAAAAAAAAAAAAAATCAAGTTTTGTAATATTTTTTATTTCTTGTAATTAACAGAAAATATTTTTTCTTCAAAGAATTCTTTTTCAAAAAGGGGTGGGCGGTAGATTGGTTAACTTATAATTAAAAATTATACCTCCAAAATAAAGATAAATAAGGCAAAACCACACTCTGAGGGGAAAAAATTGCTTCTTGTACTCAAGATTGTGCAATCAAATCAATGGTCCATCATATATAACATCATTCCATTGAGATGTTTATTCCATATGCATATTAGTCTAGGTAGATGTTTTTGTTTCATTATTTGCCTTTATCTTGTTATTGAGTTTTCTTTATATGCGCTTGTCCTTCATAGATGTGTTTGATCTGTGCCAGTAATAACCACCTACATCCGAATTTCAGATAATCCAATTTGATGTGACCTCAGAAGAAAAAAAAAAATTGTCCAAATGCTCAATTTTTTTGTTGAGTTTAAACTGATTCGGTACAGTACCGGTCTGTTTAATTGAAGTGTAATGTCGTATAGTGGTAATATTCTTTAGTACTGTTGAATTTTGGTCTGGAAAATATTTATTGAAATAAATGTTCTTGTTACTGCAATGATGTCTCTTGTCTCTCTCAAAAATGATATGTGCTAGAAGTTTTTTTAGCTCATTGTATTTAACATACACATGATTGAGCACAATTACTTAGAATCTTTGATGAAAAAAGAATTTTCTCTCTCTCTCTCTCTCTCTATATATATATATATACAGGGGCGTAGCCAGAAATTTTTCATGGGGTGGGGGTTACGACTACTACTACTCATACATATGTATACATGTGTGTGATAATGTAGTGAAGAATATACATTTTGCAGGGATGTGCCAGCTGCTCCAATTGCTCCAAATTGTGCCAAATCAATCCTGATGTGCCAATCTGCTACAAAAAGATCGTTTTTGAATATTTTTGCTCCAAATTCAGCAAAATTGCTACATTTTTAATTTTTCCATATACCTTGAAAACGTTTGTAAATATTCTAAATTTTTACAAAAATCATCGCACATTCTAATTTCAATCTTTCTCTATTAATCTTAAAAATGAATATTTTTTCTTTGGTATGCCTTTGTTAAAACCTCCAATACCTTAAGAGTAAAAATTGACCTCTGTTTTAAATTTAATTTTATATAAATTGTTAATTTTTTGTTACCAAATTTTTAAGTCCCTGACGGTAGTTAACCCATTTGTGCCCAGGTATTTTTGATACTTTCTTTATTTTTGCTAATACCAGCAATAATAGATAAATTTCTGATGTCAACTTCTTGAGCAAGTGATGATTTCTTTTAAAATCATTGTGTAAAAATTGAAATGTCAACATCCTACCGGGTCATGTTAAAATATTTTGTGGAGTTGATGTTCCATAATCGTGAATGAAGGCTAGGAAAAATAAATTTTTAGACTGATAGTGAAAATGCTGTCCTAAAAAGGGACACTAGGCATAAATGGGTTAATATAGTGTAGTAAATATTATATTTTTGATTTAAAATAGATATTTTGTGTAGCAATGTATAAAATAACTGAATTTTTTATTTATTATAAGCTTCTGACTCTCTGGTCTCTCCCCCCCCCCCAAAAAAATAAAAAAATTAAAAAAATTTGGTTTTTGTTATAAGCTAAGAGTTTTCAAGAACCTCCTTAATTTTCATTTTTTAGATTAGCATTCTTTAATGACTTATCCCTTTCCCTCCAAAAATAAATTTTGTGTTTCAAAATTGACATTCTTGTGCTCCAAAAGTGACTTTTTCTTGCTCCACAAATTGCTCCAAAATTTAATTTCAGCTGGCACATCCCTGATTTTGTATGGCAAAGAATTCCTCATGGGGGGGGGGTTATGACCCCCATAACCCCCCTTGGCTGCGCCTCTGTATATATATATATATAATATATAATAGCTTACTTACGCAAAGTGAAATCCCAAGATAATCCATTGATAAAGTGAAAAAAATGTAAAAAAAAAATAAAAAAGTAGATAGCACATGGTGCCAATTAACGAGCTTTATTACGTGTACACGCACACGCACACACACACACACATACATACATACACCAGTGGCGGCTCGCAGGTTCAGAATGGAGGTTCACAAAGCAAACTTCGAAAATTAAATTTGCAGATACAAATCAACTTGCACGTTGCATTTTTAACAGTTAAAAGAAAGCAATGCATTGCATGCAACTTCAAAAAACAAAAAAAAGTTTTAGCAAATGTGTTGGCTTGAGTCATTTTATTTCATTTTTTTTCCCCAAAGACGATGGTAAAAAATGTCATTGCTTTAGCTCCGAAACACTTATTTTACTGACATCTTAATTATTTATACTAGATCGTTAAAAAAATATACTGAAAATTGGTTAAAATAAAGAAAATAATAAGGAAATGAAAAAAAAAATAGATTAATAAACCGAACATAACAAACCAAGGGAGAATTTGGAAGAGATAACCGCAAAAAATGGTCCGTGCGCACACTGAAAATGTGCGAACGGAATGATATCAGCAGTGCCCAGCCGCTCCCGCAACTCCCCTCGCTTCTGTTCTCGGAGACCGGTTCAGGAGGCCATTTCTCCGATTGCACGTGCGATCGATTGAAAGACCTGATATTTTCTACTGTAGTAACCTGTGATTATTTTGAATATTTTCCTTTGGGGTTCACGTGCTCATGGGCTCAAATAGAGGAGCCACCACTAACACACGCACACACATACTATATAAAATAGTTTTTAAATGGTCGCATGTATACGATATTGGTTAAAAAATATCTTTAATTAATGTGTATCTCGACTGTAAAACATCTGCAAAACTCTCTGATTGCAGTTACATATGTCTATGTTATTGCAATCTATGCCTGTGTACACTTTGCACTGAATGGTCCAGTCAAATGTCTTTTTTTTTTTATTTATTTTTTTTTTTTTAAATGTTATTCATATTTTCCTGGAACATAGAGAGCTATACGGAGGCAAGTCTCTTGCTGAATGCATTTTTTGAAATTTTAGCTCTTTTCAAGGCCAAGGATAAGAAAAAAAATTGGAGCACATATATATATATATATATATTTTTTTTTTTTAGAAATTCTTTTAAATTCAATAAATAGGTCAATCTTTTATTGTCTAAACTTAATTTGTCTTAGGGGTGGAGGTGGGGAGGCACGTGCCCCCGTCTCCTCCGAGAATTCTCCAATGGCACTTTCATATCAATTACGTGGCAGTTATCGAAGTTGTTAGCGCGAAGTGCAGTCTTGGAAAAACTGCATTTTAGGTTTGATCACCAGTGGAAAAAGGTAGTTAGCCCGTAAACTTCGTTTTTTCCCCCACACTTATGAACATGTCATTGGTGCCCCGTTTACGAAAAATTACACAAATATTTGTATTTGAGATACTATATGAAGATTGTATGTTATTATTAATAGCATTATTCCTGAAGAGTTTTATTAAAATAAAATATAGGGTAGATTTTTTTCTTTTTTAATTTTCAGTCAATTTAAGCATGTTCAATCAGTAACAAAATTTAATTTGGTT
The DNA here is from genome assembly GCA_038373885.1 of Cheiracanthium punctorium. NCBI lineage: Eukaryota > Metazoa > Arthropoda > Arachnida > Araneae > Cheiracanthiidae > Cheiracanthium > Cheiracanthium punctorium. The sequence continues at coordinate 577,180 of JAWZYV010000903.1, read as the reverse complement.
ACTTTGAAAAGTATTAATCCAAGTGAGGTCGTGCAGCATGCTCTTTTCAGAACTCTTGCAATTAACATATTAATGTATTCAGTTTTGCCATTACGCTGTCGCGACTGCCAGCAATTTTTACTGTCACATCCTAATTTAATTCATTAAGTTTCTGAAAGGGAAATAGCTGTAAAGTGACGCACTTCGGCTAAGCTCTACTGAACAATGACTGTGGCTTCAGACGTAGCATTTTTTTTTTTTTTTTAATATGTTATCTCAGTTGAAGTTACTGTGGTTCGAACCAGACTACTTTAAACTATAGTTTTTTATAGTCCGCCACCCAAGGTACCCTCCACCCTAGGGAGATAACCCTCGTGCAGGTTTGTCTGAATACAATACATAAACTATGACCATTATAGGCTGATTCATTCTCATCCCCCAAACTAGGGCGCATAATTGTTTTTGGGTGTGGAGTCCTTAATTTTGGGTACTCAAATTTCTCTGAAAGTGCTTAGTGTTTTTTCCCTCGGAAAACGTATAAATCCTGCAAAAATATATAAAAATTATTCCATCGAGTGTATGTTATATTTGATGTCTTTAACTTCTACTAGTGACAAATCTAAACAAGAAAGATAAATCATGCTAAACGCATAGATTATAAAACACTTTCCAACACAAAAATATTTTTGCCACAAATTTGGCGATGTATTTTCCTTAAAACTGGCGAGATTTCGGAGATAAAGATAATGTTGTATTATCACTATAAATGCAGTTTTATGAGACCCTGTAAAAGACGTTTAACTTTTCTTTTCAACGTTTAACTGAAGAATATTAAAATTTTATACTCATTGTCTTGTGCTAGAAATGTATTAGTGTCTCTCAAATGCCATCGACAGTAATGTATTGGAATTCTTTTGATTCTTTCCTGTAGAAGAACTATTAATAATACGGACATTATTCTCATGGAGAGCCTTAGTAATATACATGCCCACTTTGTTTTCTTTCAACAAACCGAATATCTCTAAAATACGTCTTCAAGAATGACTGTCCATAGAGTGCGATGCATCGGATTTTTTTTTCTCGTGTAAAAGAACTATAAATGCTACTTGCACCACTTTCAACATTGTACATGGTACTGTACATAGAAAAAAACATAAATTTCGCACAAATCAATGTATATTTACAGCAGTTAGAACACTGGACGGGTGGACAACAGAACAGACAAATAACCGAAATCATAAAGACCTCTCGAACTTGCTGGTAAGTTGAAAATATAAATTATTCCCCTTTTTTACAACATAAAGGCAGCGGGCGAACACTGAGAGGGAAGGAGAAATTTATTCTTTTTAAGGGTTTAAGAGTCTAAAATTAATTTTCCACTCGCTAAAAAATCGAAGTTTCCAATTTTGTTCCTTGTAAATCCATTAACCCATTTTGGGTTGTAACGCATTAACGTATTTTTGTCGGTCGGAGACCCCCCCCCCCCCACCTACTCCTGGGCCTAAAGCCCTTAGCCATTCCTTATCAAAACCCAATACACTCCCCAGACAGAACATAAGCTTAAATGCTTGAATCAAGCTTGACATTTCTTTGAATTTGACGTATTAATACAAGCTTGACAGTTCAATTCATTTTAAGCTTGCAGCAAGCTTGAAGATTACAAAAAAAAAATAAAAAAAAATGAGTCAGCACATATTTTCCCGCCGAATTTAAGTCATTTGAACTGTCAAGCTTGAATACAACTTGATGACTGCTTAATTTGGAAAGCCACATCCACATAACAAATTATTTATCATCAGTCATAAATGTACTTGACCGTAGAATTAAAAAAAAAAAATCTGTATTTCCAAATATTGAAATTCTTTAAAATAAAATACTAATATACTACAAAATTGATTTCAAAATCTGTCGTTTGTCTCGATTTTGGCCAATATTGCCCAACATGAGTGTTGCGATATTGAATGTTTTAAAACGTGTGCTGCTTTTAAGTTTATATTATGCTTATTTCCCTAGTAGTATATAAATCACACATAACATTATTTTAACTTTGATTCATCCCATGGAAAAATAAAAGATGATCGGGCAATACTGATCAATCTCGCCAAAAAACGGCGTCGTGACAACCATAACAGTCACTTCAAACTTTAGTCTTATCACCGCCAGTGAGAGTGCCATGGTGGTTAGGACACTGACTTTCCAGATGTTAGGTCCCGAGATCGATCCCCAAACGTGGACGCTAGACGGAAACAGATTAAAATAACTAGAGGTTTCAGCGTAGAGGGGAAAATGCGTGGAAAAATAAAATATGTGGGGCGAGTTCGCCGACCGGCGCCCCATGTATTAAGATTTTTTTTTTTTTTTTTTTGAAATTTTTTTAAGCTTGAATTAAGTTTGCTATGTCAAGCTTAACGCAAGTTGGGCAAGTATAAACTTGAACACTTGATTCAGGCTTGCATTAAGCTTACACGCTTGAAATTTTCAAGCTTAATTCAAGTTTATTGACTTGATAAATCAAGCTTACTGCAAGTTTGATGCAAATTTGCTGTGCTGTCTGGGTTAATCGGTTAATTAAAGCACGAGTAATGTATTTTCAAAATTCCCAAAGAAATCGTCATAGCTTATCAAATGTAAGCACAATATAATCACATTAGACATTTTTCGAGGTACTTACGTATTATCCGGCGATCCGTCAACACGAGCAACTTTTTCGCTAAGATGAATGCCGGACACATGAAATTATTGATGGTTCGGGATAGGATTGGCAACAGTTAGCCAGCAAATTTGAGTAAAAAATAGTTTGGCGTTAATAACAGCCGGGATAATACGTAAATACCTTTTTCGATTTATTGCCAAATAATGAAAATACCGCGAAGTTCGGTTTATTTTTCAAAGTTTTTTTTTTTGTCACCATATTTGCCAATTTATCGCAAAAGTCGCCAACATTGGTTTTGGCGCAACTTTTGACGTCAGCACACAATCGTCGTTGGATTATTAGCTAATCATATTGTAGGATAGTATTGTATGCTTTAAATAGATGCCTGTCTCTAAACTGCCATTGATCGAATTGTATTGAAATTATTTTGAGTGCTCCTGCAGAAAAACTTAACTATACAGACACTATTTTCGATGGAAAGCTTCATCTTCTAATCCTTAATAACATATATCAATTTTGTTTCATTTCAAATAGCAGAATATCTTTAAAACTAGAAGCCCGCTATGAAGGCAATTACAACGGGCGCTAACAAAAACATTTAACGAAAGCATGTCTACACTCAGTATATTTAATCTTCGTCCACCTAAAATAAATAATTTCCTTATCAATTTTTATTATATACTAGAAGTCAAAGCCCGTGTGGAGGAAGTTACAACGGGCTCTAGAAAAAATATTTGACGGAAATATGGCTACATTCAATATGTTTAATTTTCATCCAGCTAAAATAAAAAAGTTCATATTCAAATTTTATTACAGACCCAAATCGAATTTCGTGCTCTTCTGGAAACGCGCGGAAACTGTCGAAAGAATTCGTTTTGTGTACACAGCCATTCAAATATCCAGCAGATGATTTATTCGTGAAAAAAATAATAATAATAAACTGTGTAATCTGGAAAAAACTATTTTAAAGGTATTGGAATCCCAATTGAATGACGTAATTTTAACTTGAAATAGGTAATTTTGTCACTCAAATGATTCACTTTTTTGATTCTCGGAAATGAAATGGTGCTGAAAATAGCGAAAAATCGCTTAAAAATGAGGGAAAGGGTGGATTTTCAGATTTTTAATGTAGCGGAGATTGCTTTCTATATTTTTATGAATAATTATTAAAAATTTCAAGCAGATCGTACGAGCGGTGTAGAAGTTATTAGGCTTTTTGTCCTTGATTAACTAATCTTTTTGCAGTAATGGAAAAAGTTTTATCTTGAAGTCATGTATCAGCGCAAACTATACAGTAGGATAGTAGGAATAACTTCCCATAGAGCGCAATGTATAGAGAATATTTTGAGTGCTCCTTGTAGAAAAACTATAAATGCTAAATAGATCATTTTCAATAGGGTACATGGTATTATTGATAAGAATAATATGTATAATTTTCGTAGAAATCAATGCATATTTAAGCGAGTTAGAGCATAGACGAACAAACCGAAATCATAAACACTTTTCAACCTTGTTGGAAAGTGTTAAAAATATTTTGAATGTAAGGGAGCATGTTTGTAATCAGAGATTTAAAGGCAATAAAAAAGTATAATTTGCAATAATTTAATAATTGAAATGCTGTTAAGCACATCGAGGTACTGGAGGTTTCTGGTGCTTTCATGTTTTTTTTTTTCATGCTTGAAAGTTGGAAAACAAATATTTTAATATAAATATATATTTAAATTCTAAACTCCAGTCTGTTCTTATTCAAAATAAAGAAACTATTTAAATTTAGTAAGAATTAATATTTAATGAAATTGGGAAAAGAATATTTTAAAGTGAAAGAAAAAAAAAAATCCCCATAAGAAAACATTTGTAACGTAAAATTTTTACAGGCATGCCCAATAAAAACTTAACTAAAGTGTTGTGCAAATACTCAAAAATAAGTTTTATTAGTATATAAAAATAATTTAGTAAAGTTTCTCGAAACACAGCAAATATGGCTACCGATTGCTCAAAAAGTGATTCTAATTCTAGCTATAAAATTTCGTCTACATGAAACATTGATATAAGAGGGGATGGATGCGAAACGAAATCTTTCGAATATGAAACGTTTTCGCACGTTCTTAGAAGAAAATGCAATTCCGAGTTTGCATATAATAAAAATTGAATACGAAGTTATTTAAGTTGACGAAGATTAAATATATTGAGTGTAGACTTATTTTGTTAAATGTTTTTTCTACGCCCGTTGTAATTGCCTCAACTCAACAACGGACTTTATCGTCTAGTATGTATATATTCAGGGCCTGATTACTGAAAAGGCTCGTGAAGCTCGAGCTTCCCCTCAGAATTTGAAGGGGGGCCTGAAAATGACTGAAAAATTGCGATAAAAATTCAAAATTTTGTTTTTAAATGATCTTTTAAGTTATTGTAAACATTTTTAATGAAGAGAAGTGGTGCTTTTTAAAAGTCTTGATACTTCATGTCGCAACATTTCTAAATTGATTGTTTGCGATGTCTTTGCCTGGGACATCTACTGCGATTGAGAGTTTTTTTCTGTTATGGGGAATATTTGGCCGGCAGAAAGGGGTAGACTTTTAATATGTAATGTTAAACATCTTCTAAATGTCAAAATTAATTCTCAACTTCTATGTTGTGATTTTTATGATGTCATCAAAACAAGCAAAGAATTCCTGAAAAAAGCCATGCCTAATGAAAAATAGGACTAAATTAATAAAGTTTAATGTTCCAGTAAGGTAATGAAATATTTTTAGTTATTTGTTAATGTTTAAAGTAATTTCAAAAATACTGTAAAATCTCGTTTCAATGAATGAAACTATTATGAAGATTAATGAATAAAATATTTTTATCAAAGGAAATGTTCAAATTAATAAATAAAATGCTTTTTTCAAAGGAAATCATTAGAACTGATTAAATCAACGAAATTTCTTTTTTATGAATAAAATATTTTTATGAAAGAAAATCATTAAAACTTTACTTTTACCAAATAAAAAGGTGATGGGGGGCCCGAAATGAGACTGAGCTTCCCCTCACTTCAGAGGTTAATCGGGCCCTGTACATATTTTAAGGTAAAAGGCTTGTAGATAATGGAATCTTTGATAATAGTTTGCTCGTACGCCAAACGTATATAGTCCTTATTTTTATAGCCCAGATTTAAAAGTTAACCCCGAGAGACTCTCGTTCATAGAGCACAAAGTATTAATAAAAACGCTCGTGTCCATAGAAAATTTTTAAGCTTCTATGTATGAATAGGAAAAAAATTACTGAAGATTGTCCATTAAAAGTAAGCTTGTTTCCCGGCAGGAAGTAGACTGAGTGCGGAAGTTGAAAATGTTCAGTTACTTAAAATATTCTTAAGCATTTTTTGTCCTTCAATCAAACCGGTGACACAGAAATGTGCGAATGAATTTCCGAGTACAGTGAACTCGCGCTACAGTGCGATATATCTTGAGCGAATAGGTTATTACGCGAGTTTTTCACGCATCTCAGAGCTAATGCAGACTCCTGGGCCATACGTACATAAGATTTTTCGCCAACAGTAAGTTATTGGGTATTGTGTAAATAGGGAAATCTATTCGAGGGCTATCTGCTAAAGGAAGGGTGCCTTGGGCGGAGCACTTTTTAAGGCGTTCTAAAGCATATGCGCATTACATCTGGAAAAAAGTGCCCAAAAGTCCAGATTGCTAGACCGATAGCCGTGCGATGGGCCCGATTTTGGAACTTGACACTTCATTGTACACTGTATCATGTTCAGTGTCTTTATCCATTAACTAGAAGTGCGGGTGTGAGGGGTATGTATCATCTTCGTGATTGGACACAGCCAATCAGCGGACGGTATTTCATTTATACTTGTAGCATCACTGAATGAAGGAAGCAACCGAACCGTCGCAGTCTAAACCTGGCTTTATTTATTGCTTTTGTAGGATAAGGTAATGCATGGCTAGGGAATGATTTAAAAGGGTTTGAGGGGTGTTTATAAGGGTCTAAAGTAATTGTGTGTGCGTTTCAAAGAGTCGTACATATACCCTATTTCACAACGCGAAATTTTCACTGGCGCGAGAATTCTTAGAACGGATTCCTCGCTTAAGTCAAAACTCCACTGTACTTTCGGTGTTTGCCTATTGAGATTTCTCGATGCTGTACTCTGTACTTGCAACTGGCAAAAGTAAGCGTCAGAAAACAATTAAGAAAAATCTGATGGGGACAACACATTGACTTCCTTGCACGTCTATTAAATCAAAAATATTTTTGGCGCCCTTCATCTAAACTTATTACTTCCTTGTACGGAGTATAAGGAAGTAATGTGATCCCGAAAAATTTGGGGGGGCCAAATTTCGACAAAAAAACCGATTTTGACTACCTCTAAATTTACTTTTGAGAATTTTTTCGATGCATCTCATCGTAAGCTAGAATGCACGATCATATAAACGCGTCTGCAACTCATATTGACCAGCGGCGAGACTATTTTGGCCAGTTTTTCTATGCCGTCTGTACGTATGTACATATGTATGTATGTATGTAACTCGCATATCTCAAAAACTATTGGTCGTAGAATGTTGAAATTTTATATTTAGGATTGTTCTATGATCTAGTTGTGCACCTCCACTTTCGGTCTCAATCGATTGGATAGTTTATATACAGGACTGCCCAAAAGATTCGAAATACATTACGCTCTATGGGCCGAAATTCATTAAACTCGCATATCTCAAAAACTATTGGTCGCAGAATGTTGAAACTTTATATTTAGGAAAGTTGTAACATCTAGTTGTGCACCTCCTCTTTTGGTTTCATTCGACTGCATAGATTATCTACAGGGCCGCACAAAAGATTCTAAATACATTACGCTCTATGGGCCGAAATTTATAAAACTCGCATATCTCAAACACTATATGTCGTCGAATGTTGGAACTTTATATTTAGGATTGTTGTAACATCTGGTTGTGCACCTCCACTTTCGGTTCCATTCGACTGGATAGTTTATCTACAGGGCCGCACAACAGATTCTAAATACATTACGCTCTATGGGCCGAAATTCATTAAAGCGTATTTTAGAGGTATTGGGCTATTTCAAACGACTCAGAAGTGATATATGCTGTTAAGAGTTACAAAATGAAATTCTCCATTAAAAGAAGTGTCTTTATCATTTGTAGTTCCGCTACAGGAACACTCAAAAGATTTCCAATACATTACGGTCAATGGCAATTTTTGGGGCATTGATCCATTTCAAGCACAATCTCGTCCTACCATATAAGTTAGGTTATGGTCCGACCACGAGGTAATGGCCTCCTCAAGAACTACGCGAAAATAAGTCGCCAAGCTTGCCGACTTTTGGTGTACGTGTGTATGCATTTAACTCTCAAATCTCAAAAACTATTAGTCGTAGAATGTTGAAATTTCATATATAAGATTGTTGTAACCTGTAGTTGTGCATCTTGATTTTTAGTTCCAATCTACTGGAGAGTTTATTTACAGGACCACCGAAAAGAATTTCAATACTTTAATGTCTATGGACATCTTCAATATAATACAACTGTAGACAGTCATTGTTTGGTCCATGCCCAAAGTCTCGCCATTTGCCGTTCACCTTGGGGAGTTCCGCCGAAATATCGCTAAATTTGGAGCCAAAAATTATTTCGTATTTTGTATAACTCTAAATCTTTAACCCGCAGAATTTTGAACTTTTGTATTTAGAACTATTGTAATATCTAACTGTTTTCAATATCTTTTTTGACTGCAATCGACTGGATAATTTATTTTCAGGGTCAGCCAAATGACTTTAAATACATTAAAGTGTATGGACTCATTCAATTCATTGAAAGTCTGTGGTCAGTTACTACTTTGTCTATCCCCAAAATCTCGCAAACTATCTCAAGCTTGTCGGCTTTTGGTGAAATATCGCAAAATAAAATGTCAGAAGGAAATCTTTCAAACTTAACTCAGCTTGGCAACATCGAAATATTTGGCTAGAAATCGCTAAACCTTACTATTACTGATATTTTATCGCTTTCAAACAAAATAAGTTAAGATGAAGTGCGCCGAAAATAGTTTTGATTTAATAGACGTGCAAAGAAGTCATGTGTTATCCACATCAGATAAGGTTTTGCGATTTTTACCCAAATATTTCGATATTGTCAAGCTGGGTTGAATTTGAAAGATTTGCTTCTGACACTTAATTTATCGATATTTCAACAAAAGCCGGCAAACTTGAGAGAGTTTGCGAGATTTTAGGGATAGCCAAAGTAGTAATTGACCACAAACTTTCAAAGAATTGAATGTGTCCATACTCCTTAATGTATTTAAAGCCATTTGGCTGACCCTGTAAATGAATTACCCAGTCGATTGCAATAAAAGACATGCACAGTTAGACGTACAATAGTTCTAAACACAAAATTTCAACATTCTACGGTTAAAAGTTCTAGAGTTATGCGAAAGGCGAAATTATTTTTGGCACCAAATTTAGCGATATTTCGACAAAATTCGCCAAGGTCGACAACAAATGGCGAGATTTTGGACATGGAACAAACAATGGCTGACTATCGCCTAAATTTGGCAATATTTCGCTAAACCTCTCCAAGGACAATGACAAATAGCGATAATTTGGCATGGATCAATTGACTGACTATCTCCGAATTCGGCGAGATTTTGGGCATGGACCCAATAATGACTGACTACAGATATAGTATATTGAAGATGTCCATATACATTAATGTATTGAAATTCTTTTGGGTGGTCCTGTAAATAAACTCTCCAGTAGATTGGAACCCAAAATCGAGATGCACAACTAGATGTTACAACAATATCTAATATATAAAATTCTCCTGTCACAGTGTTAGTCACCTAACTCCTCCGAAACCACTCGACCAATTTTAATGAAATTTTCTATGTATATTCGTTAGGTCATAGAATAGGTTTTTAACTATGTCTCATACCCCTAAGTCATAAGGGCGGTCCACCCCAAAATGTTTAGCCGCCGAGTGCTATTAATTTCAATCAGGATTTCTGTGTAGACATTAGCGTGTCGAATCACTTTTCAAATGTGTTTGCCAGATAATGTGGAGAGGGGGGGGGGAGTTAATAAAATGTTGAAAGTCGCACGAGGTTTGCAATTTTTGATAATGGATCGCTAAATGTGGTGCCAAAACGCGACAATTTATTATAAATATATTTCGCGTATAGTTAGAAAACGCCTGGCGTATATTGTAAAAGAGTTTTATTAGGCGATTTTAATATAGATTTCTATTTCGAAGAAGTGCTCCGTGGAACAAGAAAGGAAAACACGGTACACTCATGGATTATGATGCCCATTCCAAACAGCATTTAAAATGTCTTTGCGGTATAGTTGGACTATGCCTACAGGAAGAATATGCCTGGCGAAGATTGTAAAACAGTCTCAGTAGGCGATTTTAAGATAGATTTCGATTCAAAAGATGTGTTTCATGGTACAAGAAACAGTTGATTCCTATTTTAACGCCCCTCACTCTCGCCAACCTAAAAAATCCCCGTACTTTGGCGAGCTTTGCAGTCATGGGTCTCTGGCAGTTATGCACAAGTTTCAACGGTACTTACGTATTATCCCGGCGGTCCGCCAAGACAAGCAATTTTTCACCAAGATAAATGCCGGGCACATGAAATTGTTGATGGTTTGGAATACGATTGGCAACATATTTAAAATCTACGAAAAAGTAGTTTGGCGGAAGTGACCGCCGGGATAATACGTAAGTACCGTTTCAACGCACCCAAAAGAACTAGGTGATAACTAAAGTAAACAAACTAGCGATAAACGCGCCAGTTAAGGAATTTGAAGACATTTAATTATTAAAACTACATTAATTGGCATTCCAAAATAAATAAAAATGTAACGGCATGCTGTACTTACATCGCCAAATCGCCAAATCATTACCAAATCGCCATTTTAATTCTAAATTACGATTTCTACAGAAATGCAAAAAATCGTCATGGTAACTGCATATGTTTAATCATCGCCTCCTTGGCGAGAGTCGAGGCGTTAAAGTAGGAAACAATATATAAAACGGTGAAGTATAGTTGTGATATACTTGGCGAAGATTGTAAAATAGTTTTAGTAGGCGATTTTAAGATAGATTTCGATTCCAAAGATGGGTTTTATGAAATAAGAAAGAAAAATACAGCACAGTCATGAATAATGATAACACTTTCCAACTTAATAAGGACGAAAAATAGGGACGACGCATAAATTATGATACGATTTTAATATATAGCACTATAGTGCGTATTTAAAATCTGAAAGTGTTTCAGATTTTCATCCTTTTTTTTTGGGGGGGGGGCAAAATTTTTTATCGAATGACTAGCAATAAGTCTCAAGGCCAAACTATGTCTGTTTGTGGATTAGATTTGAGCACACCATGTTTTTCACACGGACAGTTATACGTGGCATGCTCTCGAGTGGGCAAACCATACAGTGGGCATCCAGTTTGTTTGTGTTATCTAAAGATGGGATAACAAAAAATATTGTATATTCTATTGCGTTAAGGGATCGATATTATTTTTTAGTAAAATTATTGTAATTAGCGATATATATAAATTTAAAGAATAAATTACAATGAATTAAAAATATAAATGTTTGGTATTGCGTTATTTTTATATTCCAGCATCGTTCACAAAGCTCCATGCCTCTTCCACTCATATATCACATCCTTACAAACTTACAATAAGTTAGTCATTTCTTTCTACTAAAATAATCCTAGGAATAATTTATATGGCAAAACAACGTTTGCCTATATATATGAAATATATATATTGCCAAAATATATGAAATTTCAACATTCTACGACTAATAGTTTTTGAGATTTGAGAGTTAAATACACTGCTGGCCACCCAAATTGCAACACCAAGAAAAACAAGAGATATCACAACAAAATTTATTGTGTAGATAACATGTTGACCAAGTAACAAATGATTAAATTTACAGCATTCTTTGAAGCGTGGTTCCTGCCAAAATCAGTACCCAGAGTAGCCGCCGTTGTTGGAGATCACAGCTGCCACACGCCTCGGCATTGATTCAAAGAGACTTTGAATGTGTTCTTGGGGTACAGCAGACCAAGCAGCTTCCACACGTTGCCAAAGTTGATCTGGTGTGACAGCTGGGGATGAACTCTGGGTCAGTCGTTGAGCAACCATGGACCACATGTTTTCTATCGGCGAAAGATCCGGAGAGCGCGCCGGCCAGGGAAGCAATTCAATCTGGTGATTGACGAAGAACCCTTGGACAATGCGTGCCACGTGTGGCCGTGCATTATCCTGCTGAAATATGGCTGTTGGCAAGCCCTGAAGGTAAGAAAGGACAACTGGCTCCAACACCTCGGAGATGTAGCGCTGGCTGGTTAAAGTACCGGCAATGCGTACTAGAGGAGTGCGAGAGAGATATCCGATACCGCCCCATACCATAATACCCGGTGCAGGACCAGTGTGACGGTGCATAATGCAGCTGTTCAGCATCCTCTCTCCACGGTGTCTCCAGACTCGAATCCGACCGTCGTGGTGTTGCATACAGAAGCGTGACTCGTCAGTAAAGAGAATTTCATTCCATTCTGTCGTCCACATCCTTCTTTCATCGCACCATTGGCGGCGGAGACGTCTGTGGTTCCGCGTCAGAGGTAGACAAAGCAACGGACGTCTTGCGGACAGACCATTCTGCTGTAAACGACGTCGAATGGTACGCGCAGACACTGGATGATGCGTTACAGACTGAATCTGCTGTGATATGGTTCGTGATGTGACTGAGCGGTCCGTCACTGCCATGCGTACAATCTGCCTGTCATCACGTGACGTGGTGCACTGAGGTCGATGCGGTCGATCACGTCTGTCCGTCGTACCCTCCTGCACCCAACGATCACATATCCGCATCACAGTTGTTTGGTTTCGTCCAATACGACGACCGATTTCCCTGAAAGATAACCCACAATCTCGGTATGCCACTATCCTTCCTCTGTCAAACTCGGATACTTGATCAAAAGATGATCGTTGTTTCCTACGAGGCATAATTTATCGTTTTTTTGAAAAAAAAGCAAGAAAAACACAATTGCTGTACTTGAAACCGTCGAAATCTCCAAGCCTTAAATAGCGCTTTGAGGTGGCGCCACAGGCGCGCTTGATGTGCGTCTGCGCTGAAATTCTAATCATTTGCATATCTCACCTCAGCTAATGCATGTTGTAAATTTCATATTATTTGCATGCTTCCTTCAGGGTGTTGCATTTACGATGGCCAGCAGTGTACATACACTCGTGCACCGAAAGTCGCCAAGCTTGGCGACTTTTGGTGCCAAGTAATTCTTGAGGGTACTTGAGTACAAGTAATTCTACACGAGGGTACAAGTAATTCTTGACGTAATTCTTGAGGGAAGCGCATGACCGTGATCGGACCATTACCTAACTATAATGTAGGATGGCATTGTGCTTGAAATGGATGAATGTCCCTAAAATATCCATTGACCGTGAAGTGTTGGAAATCTTTTGAGTGTTCCTGTAGCAGAACTATAATTGATAAAGACACTTTATTTGATGGAGAAATTCATTTTATAACCCTTAACAGCATATATCAACCCTTAGCAGCAGAAATCGGTTGAGCAAATTAAATGTAATGGTTTGTATTGAAAGTTTTACTGTTAAATATACGTATGTAGACATTTCCTTCCAAGAAATTCATATACAGAAAAAATTAAGCCATTAATGTAAGTTTAAATAACTCACTTTTGCTCTAATTACAAGAAGCTATAACACATATGATCAACTCCCGTTCTCGGCTTTTAATCAGGCCCGCGAAACATCAAAACTACCTATAAAATCCATATAAACCATTCAAAATCCCATATAAATTCCAATTATACTGCCCGCGACTTTGACATCACCCCCTGACGTTTGGCCCGCGACTTCGCTAACATCCTAAAGTTTGACCCGCAACTTTTCAATGGTTGCCCATACCCGAGCTATTAGCTTATTGTTCGGATATTTTTTGGAGTTTACTTACATCTTGTCAAGAAATATAGACACAAAGCACAGTTTTCAGAATTTATTTAATTTGTACATTTTAAGGTAACAATAATTTAGTTTGAAACGTTTAAGTTCCGTTTTTATAAAATTTCAAGTACACGAAGTCCAAATTTCGACGCAATAAACTATGGACCAGCTTGATTAATTTTACGGGATGTATGATAACTTATCTTATTATTGCACTGTGGGCATGTTCTTGTGCCTTTTTTCCAAATATGCCTCAAGCAGTAGTTACAGAAAATGCATCCGCACTGAGTTTGAAGGAAAAACTTGCGACTGCCAGTCAGCTGGTCGATTAGACAGACTACGCAAACTAAATGGCTGCTTCCGTTCTAGAAAGTAAAAAAGAAGAAATATAAATCATACCGAAAGTGTCAAACATTAAACACTTTTCAGCCAATCTCATTCACGCATGTATTGTATATACTAATGTATAACGAACAGTTCATTACCTTCGTCTTGTTAAGCATTGCTGGCCTGTAAGGACCTTGAAAGGCCCAGCTTTTTTCGGAAGTGCAACGTTTTGTCAAAGATCCATGCCTGGTAGCAACAATGGACACAGAAAGGGAATCATTGCCGTCACATACTTGCCACAAAATGTGACTGCAAATCGACTGTAATGCACTCGAATTCTTTTGTGTGCATTCGTAAGAGCTTCGGGATAAAAAACTCTCTTGAATGTCATTCTTCGCGCTGCAAAATTACTTAGTCAATAGCGTAGTCAGGATTTTTTTTTCGGGGTGGGCGGGTCTGTGTAATAAATATGTAAGTTTTAGTTGTAAGCTAAATATAAAATTGTAAGTTCAGAAAAGGGTCAGATTTAACGGGTAGGGGGACGGCTGCAGCCCCTCTCTGGATACGTGCCTGCTTATGACAATCGTTTACGAATAACGTACACTTTACAATTTACTACTATACATAAAATGTACATAAGAGGCCACCTTGATTTTTAATCAAAATTAGTGAGTTATAATTTTCCAGAATTTCCTTCTCCCTATGTTAAAATATTTTTTCATACTTTGATTCATAGCTCATTTCATATTGATATTAGGAGATGATTTTTATTCACAGTGTTAGAACTAAACGGCCAAAACATAATTTACTATTATTATAATTTTTTAATGAATTATGAGTTTTTAAACAATTGTTTGAAAAAAAAAATATGAGTATCGACCTAGCCAAATTTCGACTAAAATAGATGCAGAAAATGATTTCTCATGGCTGTGCAAATTTTCATATTTTTAAATTCTGTAGTTGGTTTTATTTTAATTAGAATGCTTTACTTGACGATTTTTCGAAAGTTATCTTCAACCCCTTCGCGACGGGGAAGCGCAAACGCCCACTTATCTTTGAGACCGGCAGTCTCTTTCTTTTCTGTCCAAGGCTGGAGAATTTTTTGCTATTAACCCTAAATCCATGAAATTACAGAAATATCAACGTGTTGTTTAATAATGTTCCGTAGAGTGAGTATTTAAACGGTTCTGTAATTATATTTAAACGTTTATTGCTGGCACGTATACGTGACAGTCGGCACGAAAGGGTTAAAATATCTATTTATACATGTATAATGTAACTTAGATTTATGCTTTGTACAAAATTGGAAATTTTGAAAATTTAGGCTTGTTATTGAATCTTTTGCAGTGATACTTGTGAAGTTTGAAAAGCATGTTCTACTCATTGGATACCAACCAGACAAATTTTCTTTTAAATTGAACCAACACTAATTATCGCTTAGTGGTGTTTCACCGATGTTACAGTGGTGGTCCGGTACGTAAGCAAAATTTGCTTGTGGAACAAATCTGTTGTCACCGTCTGAAATATCGCGTTGCAACCATGGGCGTCGGCAGAAAATTTTACAGCAGGGGTGGTGGTCAAAGATTACTTCAACATATGGTTGCTATGTTGGGAAGCTCAAAAAACAGGGGAAAAAAAGGAATACAAAAATCCAGGGAGAGGCAAGCGTTCCCCCTTGCCCTATGCTGCCGACGTCCATGGTTGCAACCTATTAAAATGTGGTTTAACAGCTTCGAGGGTGTCATACATCCAACACTCCGGCGACGAAGAACGAAGTGAACGGAAGAGAGAAGCAAGAGAGACGGACTTCAGCTACCGTTGGGGGTAGACGTTTTTGTAGGAGCTCCTGGGTGGACTCCGAGTAATGAATGTTATGCTGTTAGAACGAGTATATCTGATCTATAAATATGTATATTGTTGCGGAATTACTCTGCTACTCCTGGGGTTCGTCGTTCTAAAGTCCTGTTGGTGTAAAAAGTTCAAGTAAAAAGTCACTTGTGAGGATGGAACACAAACTTTATTTCTTCTAGAACTTCGTAGAACAATCAGCTGCACACAATTCACAAGCACAATCTAGCAGTAACGTGCTTTTAACAATCCGCTTGGATCAGAAGCTCTCACAACTGCTGTATTTCTCACACAAAATAAGTCATTTTTACAGGCTAAAATTCCATGGAAATATTCAAGGGATATAGTACACTATCCCTTAAGACACAGCAATGAAGAATTTACACACAGCACTTTAAAAACAGCTTCACAAAGCAAGCTAAAACACAGCTTCTATAGCACTATCAGTTCACACAAAACAAGCGTACTCAGAGCTCTTCACACATTGAATGTTCAACTCGCAACTGACTCTCGGGGCGATGCGCGCTTCTATAAATAGCCGACGCAGGAGGTACAAGAGGTTTCCAGAAAAGTCAATTTCTCGAGGGTTCTACATAAAGCGTGAATTTTGATTACGTCATAGAAGAGAAATGTTAGGTTATTATGCGTTTTTAATGCAGGAAAAACAACTTCCAGGCCCCATTGGGAAAATCGCGCCAAATGACCAAAAAGTCGCCAAGCTTGGCGACTTTTGGCGAAATATCGCCAAATTTGGCGCCAAAAATAAGTCCTCAAAAGTGAAGAGATCTAAGCTCTAGGACTAATATTTCTCGAGATTTCTAGAAGCCCATAGAAAAACATATGGGAAAGCGAAACCTCCGTATCTCCGGTTCTAATTGGCCGATTTTGATGCAACAAAAAGCAAAATTTATCTATTTGAAGCGTAGAATACGAATTTTAAACCATTCTAAGCCCCAGAGCAGCGGGTTGCCCCGAAAATTCGTAACATTGCCCCCTTCCCAAGGACTGCACGTCCCGGGCAGTACAATCCCTAGTTAGGAGGTCACACAGGTACCTACACTGTATAACACTTAACAAGATCTTAACAACATAATTCAAGCAAGTAATCAATAGCACAATAAGCAAATACACATTAATAAATAAATAATCATCATAATAAATAATTACACTGTAATAAGTAATCAATGTAATAACAAATACACATTAATAAAATCCAATATATTACAAATATGTACACTAAACATGGCGTAAGTGGTGAGAGAAAGAGAGTTGAAGAAAGAGGAAGAGAAGAGAAAGACAGGAAAGGAATGAGAGGTGAAAGAAAAGAGGAATTACGCCATAGTGACCATAGTCTGAGCTAATTACAACCGCGGTAGATGGCTAGCCGATCGTAATGTACAACTCTTGGCTTCGAGTTTGGTGACTTACGAATCCGTACGATGACGTCATTCAGCCGGTTTAGGACTGTGTAAGGACCGTCCCACGGCGATTGCAGCTTGGGAGACAGGCCTTTCCGTCGAGTAGGATTCCATAGCCAAACTTTGTCACCTGCGTTGAACTCGTGTCCCGTAGCCTTCGTGTCGTAGCGAGTCTTCATCTTTTCCGTGTTCAGGTTGATCCGCTCCCGAGCAAAATGATGTACATCTTCAAACCGTGCCCGAAGGTTTTCCACGTACTCCTCTGGCGATGAAGGCGCATCTGGAGGGCGGCCGAACACTAGATCGGCGGGAAGACGAAGATCTCTGCCGAACAGCATCTGGGAAGGTGTGAAGCCGGTAGTCTCATGGACGGCGCTCCTATAGGCCAGCAGGAAGAGGGGGAGTTTCTTGTCCCAGTCCTCTTGATTCCTAGATACCAGAAGCGAGAGGTTGTTCAAAATTGTGCGATTGAACCTCTCCACCATGCCGTCGGATTGTGGGTGTAAAGGCGTAGTCTGGGTTTTGTCCATTCCGAGAAGTTGGCATAGTCCTTTAAAGACTGCAGAGGTAAAGTTCGTTCCTTGGTCGGAATGAAGTTGCAGAGGGGTTCCATATCTGGAAATCCATTCTTGCACCAATACCTCTGCTACGGTCGTAGCTTCTTGATCGGGAATAGGAAACGCTTCGGGCCATTTAGAGAAGTAGTCAATGACAACTAGGATGTATTTGTTGCCATCCGAAGTTCGCGGAAGAGGTCCCAGGATGTCGAGGGCAATCCTCTCAAAAGGCGCTCCTACATTATAACGATGTAGTCTTCCACGGCTTCGTTTCTTCGGGCCTTTACGGGCGGCACAGGCGTCACAAGCTTGACACCACTTTTCGACGTCGCCTCGAGCCCTAACCCAGTAGAAGCGCTCGCGAACTTTCTGCAGGGTCTTCATTACGCCAAAATGGCCTCCAGTGTAGCCATTATGAAGTTCTTCTAGAACCTTCGGAATCCTCGAACGAGGGAGTACTAACTGCCATCGGAGCATCTTGCCGTCGTCCGACTCCCATTTACGATACAGGACTCCATTCCTCAGGCGAAGCGAATCCCATAAAGCCCAGTACTGTTTTGTTGCCGGACTGTAAGATGATATTTCTTGCCAACTGGGCTTAGCGCTGGATTTTTCCATAAATTCCACAATAGGTTTGATGTCGCTGTCTGCTAATTGGTCCGCCCGAACATTTTCGTCACTCCAGGGATCTTGGGATGGTGTCGATGATGTAACTTGGCGGACAACGGGATGTTTCAGATGGTAATTTTTCTCTGCCCTGGAGCAATAGCGACAGCTGTCTATACAGGGCCTTCTTGACAAAGCATCTGCATTTCCATGAGATGCCCCTTTCCGATGACGTATCTCGATGTCATATTCTTGTAATCGCTGTATCCACCTGGCTATTTGGCCCTCTGGATTCTTGAAATTTAGAAGCCAGGTTAAAGAGGCATGGTCCGTTCGGAGCAGGAACTTTCGGCCGTACAGGTAATGATGGAAGTGCTCCACGGCTTTAATGATAGCAAGAAGTTCCTTTCTCGTAACACAATAGTTACGTTCCGCCTTCGAAAGGCATTTGCTCCAGTAGGCAATGACATGTTCTTGGCCATCTATCTCCTGGGACAAAACTGCTCCGACACTCTCCTTACTTGCGTCTGTGTCCAGGATAAATGGCTTGTCAGGGTGAGGATACGACAGGATCGGCGAAGATGTTAAAGCCGTCTTCAGTTCGTTGAATGCGTCCTCACATTCCTCAGTCCACAGAAATTTCTGTCCAGTCTCGGTCAATTTGTGAAGAGGTCTTGCAATTTGAGAAAAGCCCTTCACGAATTTTCGATAGTAAGTACACAGACCGAGAAAACTTCTTAAGTCATGGATATTCTCGGGACGACTCCAGTTCTGGACTGCGGACGTCTTTTCGGGATCGGTTCGGACTCCGTGGGCGGATATTATGTGCCCGAGGTAACGTACTTCCCGACGAAACAAATTGCACTTCGATGGACTTAGTTTCAAGTTTGCCTCTTTTAATTTCTGCAGTACCTTTCGAATGTTCTCGAGATGCTCTTCGAAAGTCCTTCCGACGATGATGATATCGTCCAAATAAACGAGACATGCTTCGTAGGAAAGTCCTCTCAACACTGTCTCCATCAGTCGCTCGAATGTAGCAGGTGCGTTGCAGAGTCCAAAAGGCATAACTTTGAACTGCCACAATCCTTGTCCCGTGGTGAACGCAGTCTTTTCACGGTCATCGGGATGGATTTCTACCTGCCAGTAGCCACTCTTGAGATCCAGAGTGGAGAACCATTCGTTTCCCGATAAAGTGTCCAATGTGTCGTCTATCCTGGGAAGAGGGTAGCTGTCTTTCTTGGTAATGTCATTCAGACGTCTGTAGTCAACACAGAACCGGGTGGAACCATCCTTCTTTCGGACCAAAACAATTGGCGAGGCCCAGGGACTAGTCGACGGCTCGATGACGTCATCACGCTGCATCTCCTCTAAAAGTCTGCTCACCTCTTCTTGCTTAGCAAACGGCAGCCGCCTAGGATGTTGCTTGATGGGAGAATGGCTGCCTGTATCTATCCTATGTTGAGTTAAGCTCGTACGGCCAAAGTCACCCGAAGTACGGGAGAAGAGGTCTTCAAATTCAGCTATTACTTTCTCCGCAGCGCTTCTCTGTTCTGCCGTTAACTCCACGTCTTGTATTAATTCCTTCGTCAGGCACTCGGAAGATTTAGCTGTCGTTTGGCTGATGTTCTTATTAATGCAGGTAACAGGAGTGCATGTCGCCAACACTTCATTTTTCTTTATCACCTTCGACTTGTCCGTCACATTTACTACTCTAACTGGAATTTCTGTTCTCGACAAGTCCACAAGTGTTGCTCCCACAAGTACTCCTCTGACGGAATCACTATTGTTTGGGTGTTCGATTAATCCAAAACGGAATTTATTGCTTTCTTTTACTGTTCCAGAAATTATTGAATCAGTTCTGGGAGGTAGAGTGATATCAGTCTGGGCTATTATTTGCTGAACAGGTAAAATAGTTTCATTTTTAATATCGAACGCAGCTATTTCTTCTGAGTCTGAACGAAGCTCATTATTCTTAAAGTCCAAGTTAAATTTGTGTGATTTTAAAAAGTCCAGTCCGAGAATAAAAGAGTCTGTAATATTGGCGACATATACCACATGGTCGTATCTGGCATTTCCAAACGTGATTTCTACTTGCGCTTTTCCGCCCACTTCGATCTTGTCACCTGTCACAGTCTGGAGGGTCAGCGAGGGCGGAGTCCAGAAAATCTTCAAGTTTAATTTCTTGGCCAGATCCGTCCTTAAGATGGTTACGTTCGCTCCAGTATCAATCACCATGTGGCATGGGGAACCATTAACGTATCCCAGTACGAAGAGTCCATTACTGCCGCCATTCACTGATGAAATCTGTAAGACTTTCAAACGAGGCTTTTGAATATCCCTCAGCCTCTGTTCCTGAAAGTCGTCTCTTTTCTGTCTTCCTTCATGGGCTTCTCTGGTGCATTGATAACTGCGATCTTTACGACGAGAGTTCTTTTGTGCGTCACAGTATTTTCGTAAATGCCCCTCGCTGTTGCACCTCCAACATTTTACTTTCTTTGGGCCATCTCTCGTTCTATCGGATCTTAATTTTCGTTCTATGAGATCCTCAATTCTCTTCAACCTGTTCTCGACGCTCTCTGTGTCTTTGTCAGCTCCCTCTTGGACCGTGACCGCTCTAACAGCATGCCGATCTTTTCTCACGGCCCGCTGGGCTGCCTCTAGCTTCATCGCGAACACCAGAGCAGACTTCAAATCCTGATAATCCTCCAACATGAGTGCCTTTTGGGTTTCTGGATCACGGATGGCTTCAATAAAATGACGCACCGCCATTTCTTCTCGGACATTATCAAGGTGGTCCATGTAGGCTAGATGACACAGCCTATCTATGTCCGAAGCCAGCTCTTGAAGGGTCTCGCCAGATCTCTGCATCCTTGACTTAAGTTGGATTCTACTATATTCTTTCTGGCACTTCTCTCCGAATTTCATCTCCAAGGCACTGGCAAGGGCGTCAAAATCTCCTATCTTCGTCGCTCCGATAGTTTGCAATACATTAATTGCATCTCCGCTAAGGGAAGCGGCCAGTTGATTAGCTTTCTCGGACTCGCTCCAACCATTGGCTCTGGCGACGATCGAAAATTGGGTCTTGTAAGCTTCCCAGGGAGTCTTTCCGTCATAGGCAGTAAGTTTCACTGCTGGGCGGTGTGAAGATAACCTGATGTTTTCGGGTAACTTTCCCAGCTTTACGAGAGAGTCCAATTTCTCTTCAATTTTAGCTTCACATTCTTCACGCATTCTGCAAATATCCTGCTGTAATTCCTTAACATTCCCTTCAATTCTTTGTTCATATTTCGTCTGAGTTTCTTCTAAGAGAGAAACTCTTTTCTCCATTTCTTCTTGGCCCTGCTTAATTTCTTCTAAATTTTCTTGGGTTTTCTCTATCTTCTGCTCCAACTTTTCTTGATTTTTCTCTATTTTCTGCAACCCAGTTTTCATCTCTTCTTGTCCGGCTTCAATTTTCTTTTCTAAATCCGCCTTCATCTGTTCTTGTCCGGATTTCATTTCCTGCATCATATTCATGAGCTTTTGAAGTTGTTCTTCCATTTTGTCTAGTCAAAACCATAAACTGTAAAATTAAAGTCTTTCTTTAGTATCCCGATTCTGACACCAAATGTTGCGGAATTACTCTGCTACTCCTGGGGTTCGTCGTTCTAAAGTCCTGTTGGTGTAAAAAGTTCAAGTAAAAAGTCACTTGTCAGGATGGAACACAAACTTTATTTCTTCTAGAACTTCGTAGAACAATCAGCTGCACACAATTCACAAGCACAATCTAGCAGTAACGTGCTTTTAACAATCCGCTTGGATCAGAAGCTCTCACAAATGCTGTATTTCTCACACAAAATAAGTCATTTTTACAGGCTAAAATTCCATGGAAATATTCAAGGGATATAGTACACTATCCCTTAAGACACAGCAATGAAGAATTTACACACAGCACTTTAAAAACAGCTTCACAAAGCAAGCTAAAACACAGCTTCTATAGCACTATCAGTTCACACAAAACAAGCGTACTCAGAGCTCTTCGCACATTGAATGTTCAACTCGCAACTGACTCCCGGGGCGACGCGCTCTTCTATAAATAGCCGGCGCAGGAGGTACAAGAGGTTTCCAGAAAAGTCAATTTCTCGAGGGTTCTACATAAAGCGTGAATTTTGATTACGTCATAGAAGATAAATGTTAGGTTATTATGCGTTTTTAATGCAGGAAAAACAACTTCCAGGCCCCA
Organism: Cheiracanthium punctorium; assembly: GCA_038373885.1. Lineage (NCBI taxonomy): Eukaryota > Metazoa > Arthropoda > Arachnida > Araneae > Cheiracanthiidae > Cheiracanthium > Cheiracanthium punctorium. The sequence goes on along the minus strand of JAWZYV010000903.1, from coordinate 554,578 downwards.
TTGGGAAAATCGCGCCAAATGACCAAAAAGTCGCCAAGCTTGGCGACTTTTGGCGAAATATCGCCAAATTTGGCGCCAAAAATAAGTCCTCAAAAGTGAAGAGATCTAAGCTCTAGGACTAATATTTCTCGAGATTTCTAGAAGCCCATAGAAAAACATATGGGAAAGCGAAACCTCCGTATCTCTGGTTCTAATTGGCCGATTTTGATGCAACAAAAAGCAAAATTTATCTATTTGAAGCGTAGAATACGAATTTTAAACCATTCTAAGCCCCAGAGCAGCGGGTTGCCCCGAAAATTCGTAACAATATAGTTATTTAATCATTTAATCCGGAGTTGTTATTTGAGTTTTAAATAAATTTTCTTTCATTAAAAACCTGATCTCATATTGAGTTACTCGCCTGCAGACGGGGTGAGTTGGTTGTCAGGAGAAGGGATACGACAGAGGGTTTGTTTTGCTCGTGGGGAAACTACTTTCCCATTTTTGGCGCTGTCTGTTATGAATCTTGAAGTAATTTTGAGTTTTACTAATTGCCACCATAACTGGCTTTTATTGCGATTAGTTGTTTTTGTTGCTACGCCCTGCAATGACTTTTAAACTAGCTGAGTGCCCCTGTTCTTCAGACAGGAAGGATAGCTTACTTTTCAAAAAACATTTAAAAACTTTCATATGATATTATTTCGAGAAATCAATTTTAAATTGCTTTTCGTCTCGAATTTCCTGTAATCCCCCTCCTAGGAGAAAAACAGAAAGAAAGAAAAAACAACAAGAACAACAACAACAAAAAAAAAACGGGGTGCAGCTGTGTCGTGGACACGGCCGTGTGTTTTACTTGAATTCGTGTACGTAACGAACACTTGTGAATACGTGAATATATATATATATATATATATACATATAATATATAATAGCTTACTTACGTAAAGTGAAATCCCAAGATAATCCATTGATAAAGTGAAAAAAATATAAAAATATAAAAAAATAAAAAAGTAGATAGCACATGGTGCCAATTAACGAGCTGATACCGGATAAGTGTTTTGTATAGATGGCAGCACTATCCTAAAGGTATCAATAGTTTACTTGGATGACGCAAGTGCAATAAATATTTTACAAGAATCAAAAATTGAAATTAAAACTATAGATTAAATTTTAATAAGTAAGTAGGATATCGGGGAGAGAAAACATATACGTAAAAGCCATTTGATAGGTGTAATAAATCACTGAAATGCATAAATAGGAGAGATTTAAATCACATGAACTTAAAAGCGCAAGATGCAGCTATTTTAAGACATGTAGAGATTAGGATTAAAGAATATTACCTAATATTGGCGATATTTTTGGAGTTATGCATTTAACAGTAGACAAGTATAATATAGAAAAATATTCTGAAAGATTAGCGCATTATGCAGCATAATAAAACAGAATAGTATATAATAGCTTACTTACGTAAAGTGAAATCCGAAGATAATCATTATATATATATATCTGTAATGTATGGGCCTTACGCCATTCCTTGTTGGAATGATTGACGCAAATACATTGGGGTTCTAGGTTAAATAGTTTATTTCAAAGTTCAGACAGAGGGCAGGAGCAGAGCCTTATTATCGCATGGGCAAATCGGGACTTTGCCCAGGGCCCCCGGCACTAAAGGGCCCCCAATATCATATGTTGTTCTGAAATATTCTTTTTTATATCAAAATTTTATGAAAAATAAAACAAACTTCATAGATGGGGGCCCCAAATTCATTAATGCCCGGGGCCCCTGTTGGTCATAATCAGGCTCTGGGCAGGAGTCAGGCCGGCGACCTTTTAGCTCCGGGGCTATCTTCGTACATCGCAGTCTAACCGCTAAAGCTGGAAGCTCCTGCAAAGCTTCACGTTCCAAACTCCTAAAAGCTAAGCTAAAACTCTAAAGCCCCCAAAATTTCCGTGCTCTGAAAATTTCAAGCCCGGCCTGGCCTATAACCAAAATAAAAATATTAGGAATGGACCGGCCCAGTTAGTTCAAAAATCAGATTTCAAGCCCGGCCCAGCCTGGCCTATAACCAAAGCACTTCGAAACTCTTGTGCATTAAATCGGAATATGTGTATATATATATATACGTGAAGTAAATATTTTTCTTCTATCTCTTTTCAAACTCTTTTACTTAAGCAATTCAAATTTTTGGTTAATTACTGGGCACCCTGTATCATGTAATAGTACAAAACACAGTGATTAATTTATACGATATCAACAACTTCTACTGAAAAACTGTATAAATTTAATTTGAACTTGATTAGAGGCAAGAAATTATGTTGTACAGCCCGAACTACTATGACTGCTCATGCGCATACTGGGAACTGCTTGATTAAAAGATTGGGCGCTTCTGACTGGTTTAGAAGCTCTTGCCTGGATGAGAGTAGCGCAAAAAAAGTTGGCAGCTGCGTAGGAAATCGGTCGTCTATACTTGATTTGAATTCCTGTTTTAATCTTACGTGCTTAGCATTGGAAAATGTGCGTCACCAACATTTTTTTCGATCAAGGCTCGGTTCGGCCCGAACAAAGGCCTAAGTCTGGTCTGCCCCAGCCCGCTTTTTAGGATATTGAGGAGGTCCAGCCCGTTCTAATTTTCATCTTGCTGCGAAGTTCCGAGTCCGGCCGGGATGCGTACGGGCGGCGGGCCCGTGCATACCTCTGCGTTCAATGTCTTACCCCCTCGGTCATGAGGATTAAAATTAAACTGCACGCAATATGTAAATAAGCAATAATAAGGACAATTCAAAAGCTTTACAATTTTTTTCGTCACAAAACTTACGTCGGCAGGATTATTTTCATCCCCTTTGGCTGGCGTGCTCATTCTGCCTCCCATTTCCATACGCAAGTAAGTCTTAGAGGCGGGAAAAGGTGTCGACAATCTTCAGGATTCGCAGCATGCCTATAAATTTAAAATACTAAAAACTTAGGGCATTATGGTTGTGTGAGAGAAGACACTCTTCATTTAAATTTTAATATCAAGTGGATTTTAAAGGTGAAAAGTTGGTTTTACTTCAAAATTATAGTTCGGCAGCCAAATCATTAGAATTTGTACGCAAATAGTCAGCGCAGATTTTAGTCTGCACTAACCTTTATGAGTTGTTATGTCGTATACATAGGGGTAATTACGCATAGCGCGTAAAGTAAAAGGAGCTTCTGCACAGAGTTTTTTCCCCTAACCAGACGAAAATATAGCTACAAACATTAGACATACCAACCAGCCACATACAGCATTTGGAGGAATAATGACATTTCTTTTTTGGCTATAGAAATAACAAAAACGTGACAAATATTTCACCGTGCGTTTTGTCGTATAACGAAATCAGATCTTAGACAAAGGATGACAGAAGTTACACACACACACACAAAAAAAAAACAAAGTGTGTGCGTGTAATCTTTACGCGCGATTGAAGTAAAACTTCTTTGACGTTTACGACACATATCACTGAAATGATTAAACCTTAACTTAAAATAAATATATATTATAATTTAATTATATTTATTATTCATGTACTTTACAAAGATTATGTAAATGTTATATTCATATTATTCTTTGGAAATAGGTACTTGAATGTCATAATAATTTTTATGTATGAAATTATAGGTTTGTGGTAACTATAATGTGAAACATAAATTTTATTATCTAAATTTGCTAATTTTCTTGAAAGTACAGCATCTATCGTTGTACCGAAACGCGTTGTTGATTGGAGAAGTATTCATTGTTAGATCAAATTTTTCTTTTAAAAAATCAACTAACGGCTGAGATTCTCGAGAGCGAAAATTAACATTAAAATCTCCAGTAAGAATCATCATGATAATTACTTAGAATTCATGATAATTACTTAGAATCCAGGAAGTGTCCATGGGGTAGTATTATTCTTTAACTGATTTCTTATATCATTGTTCCGTCTGGAGGTTGGGTTTGAATAAGGGGAATGTTCATAGTCTAGTATTATGCGTTAACTGTGTTCTTTAACTGATGTTTTCCTCTGTTTGTTGGGTTCGAATGCAGGTAGTGTAAATTTTTTTTGAGTTTTCCTATCACAGTGTTCTTAAGCGTTGATTTCGTCTGCTGGTAGGTTTCGAATTATTATTCTATATCCGTGTTTTTAAACTGCAGGTTCTGTCTATTGTTTGGGATTGATTGCAGCCAGGGTCCGTTTCTTTGTGGTGTTCCATCCCCGTGTTAAACCGTTGCTCCGTCTGAAGTTTTCGTCTGCATGTTGGGATCGAAGGATGATCATCCAACAGTGTTCTTAAACAAAAATTTCCCGCTGCTGTTTAGGTTCGTTTGCAGCCACTGTCCTTTAATTGTGGTGTTCCATCCCCTTGTTCTTAAACCGTTGTTCTATCTGGAAGTTGGGTTAGAATCCAAGAAAAGTGTTCTTAAACTGACGTTTCCATCTACTGTTCCGGCTCGATTGCAGGCAGGTTCCATTTCTTTGTGCTTTTCCAAAGCCAATTATTATTAATAATAAAAATAAGGATTATCGAGAACGTCCTGTGAGGTTGGGATTAGTGGAGACAAGCTGACCCCCTCTATAACACGGTAGATACGTTCCGTGTAATATAAATACATGTTGTGCCAATCGCTTTTACAAACACACGAACAGTATCAGCAGTCTTAGACAGCGTGTTAACAGGCGATGCAGAGCATCTGTCTCATTTCTTTTACCGTGTTATATACGAACCTTTTAAAACGTGAGATGGATGAACTTTGCCACATAATTTACCTTATATTCGCAATTTGTGGGATTCTAAATACCTCTTTGGAATTAGAAAGTTTAATATTTTCATCAGACTTAAAATAAATAAAGTATTTTCTTCTGCTGAACCACAGAGGATTTATCTATTTAAATTGAGCGTTTCAGGGGAAAAATGAAGAGAGATAGTATAAGTAATATGTAGCATTATAATAGATTTGTTAGGATAATATGGATCGATTAACGCAAAATACAGTCGAATCCAGTTTTAACGAAGTCCAAAAAAACCAGAGAACTCATTTCGCTCTAACGAAATTCCGCTATATCGATCCTAGCAGTACAACTAGTTCAAAAGACGTTCACAGAACGTTCAAAATCGTTCAAAGAACGTCTTCTGAACGCTTTTTGAACTAGTTATGCTACTTGTATCTCCATATTATAATTTGATGTGGGGATTGCCAAAGTCTGCGCTACAGCGATATTTTCGCTCTAACGGACTTCGCTAAAACGGGATTCGACTGTACACCGTGTTAATAAACATTTTATACACCTTAAATTAATTTTTTTTAAGGTAAAACTTCTTTCGGCGTGACTAGGGAGTAACTCAATTTTTTTTTTTTTTTCTGACGGAAGTAACGCTCAGTAAAGGAAGTGACGTGTCATATACTCCAGGCCGAGCGCGCTGAAAAAGAAGAACCACAGATAAACCTACCTTTTCGACCGCTTTGCTGCTTTCGCCGACTTCATCGTGAAAAATACGCGGAACCTGATAGGGCAGCGGTTCTCAACCTTTTAACGTCGCCCCCCCCAACAAAGGCTAACTTACGGTGGCGCCCCCCTCACATGTTTCAGCATACATTCAGTTTTTACCCTCCGCTAAAGAGGGTAATAGTTTTGGGCAGACAAAAAAAGTCGTGGATGATAATTGATAGTAAATAAAATCTTACAGATCTCACGAAAATTTGAAACACACCAAGATCCGACAGATGATTGGAATAATGGATACTTGAAAAATTTCAAAGTAACTTTCAAAGAGTCTATTGTGGTCAGTTTTTCCATGCCGTCTGTACGTACGTACGTATGTTCGTACGTACGTACGTACGTACGTACGTATGTATGTAACTCGCATATCTCAAAAACTATTGGTCGTAGAATGTTGAGATTTGATATTTAGGATTGTTCTATGATCTAGTTGTGCACCTCCCCTTTTGGTCGCAATCGAGTGTATAGTTTATGTACAGGACCGCCCAAAAGATTCGAAATACATTACGCTCTATGGGCCGAAATTCATTAAACTCGCCTAACGCAAAAACTATTAGGCGTAGAATGTCGAAACTTCATATTTTGGATAGTTGTAACATCTAGTTGTGCACCTCCCCTATTGGTTCCATTCGACTGGATAGTTTATCTACAGGACCGCCCAAAACATTCGAAATACATTACGCTCAATGGGCCGAAATTCATTAAACTCGCATATCTCAAAAACTATTAGGCGTAGAATGTTGAAACTTTATATTTAGGATTGTTGTAACATCTAGTTGTGCACCTCCCGTTTCGGTTCCATTCGACTGGATAGTTTATCAACAGAATGGCCTAACAGATTCGAAATACATTAAGCTCTATGGGCCGACATTCATCAAAGCGTTTTTTAGAGGTTTTGGGCTATTTCAAACGACGCAGGAGTGATATATGCTGTAAAGAGTTAGAAAATGAATTTCTCCATTAAAAAAGTGTCTTTATCATTTACAGTTCTGCTACAGGAACACTCAAAAGATTTCCAATACATTACGGTCAATGGCAATTTTAGGGGCATTCATCCATTTCAAGCACAATACCGTCCTACCACATAAGTTAGGTAATGGTCCGACCACGGTCACGTGCCTCCCTCAAGAACTATGCCAAAAGTCGCCAAGCTTGGTGACTTTTGGTGTACGTGTGTGCATATTTAACTCTCAAATCTGAAAAACTGGAAGAACGGTTGGTTTCTCCCCGTTTGATTTACATGCAAATACATCCTGTACATGGCTGCCAATACAAATTAAAAGGTTCTGTCAAAAAACCTCTTTAGCGGAGGGGAAACTAATTTCAGCTGAAGGCTGAATATTTTTTTAAAAATGAAATTCTGTTTTGTCACATGCAGATATGATTTTAGTAGTAAAATATTCCCTTCTTCCCGTATGAAGAGCGGGTGCACAGCTATTTTAAAAACATCTCTTGAAAATAGCATAAATGAATTCAGAAGACCTCAAAACGTGTAAATACACCAAAATCTCGAAGTCGAATTTTTTTAATCTTTAACAATGGACATTTATTCGAATTTTCTACAAAATAATGTTATCAGTAAAGTTTAAATGAACATTTTAAGCGAAAATGGATATATTTTTGAGTAAAAATGAGAATAAATAAGATGACTTTTTTAAAAAACATGCATCACTTCTTGCTCTTTACTTTTCTCGCGGCCCCCTGCAAACGCTCTGCGCCCCCCTTGGGGGTCGCGCCTCACAGGTTGAGAAACGCTGTGTTAGGGAAAGAAATGGCGAGAAAATCAGTCAAGAGCCGTATCTTTGAGACATCAATCTTTATATATGAATAAACGTTTTGAAGGTACATCCAACATAATATTTTCCCAACGTGACAGGACGAGTGGAGTTTAGAGAAGACATGCCTCCCTTAAAACGGCATATACTAGGGGAATCTCGTGCTAAACATACAAAACCTAAACATGTACTTATTATTGCAGAAAACTCTGCTTGATTCCTGAGTTCGTCGTTCTAAAGTCCAGTTTGTGTAGAAAGTTCTAGGAAAAAGTCTATTTGTCAGGATGGAACACGAACTTTATTGCTTCGTCGAAAAATAAGCTGTACTAAACTCACAGGCACTAACTGCCAGTAGCATGCTTATAACAGTCCGCTCAGTACAGAGGCGTTTACAGCTGCGGTATTTTTCACACAAAATAAAACATTTCCACAGGCAAAAAATTCGGTAGAAACTTACTTGGGAAATCGTAAATAATCCACCAAGACTCAGCAATGAAGAATACACACACACAGCACTTTAAAACAAGCAAAATGTTGCTTCTATAAGCGCCAAAACAGAGCGTTTATGATCTCTCACGGACGCCTATTCTCTGTAGCTGATAGAAATAAACTGGCTGGCTCTACTGGGGCAATGCGCTGCTTTTATAGTTTACGCTGAACACTGGAGGAGGTTATAGAGAGAACTATCGCCGGAATGTTGTAGAACAAACCCAATTTTGATTGCGTAATAGAAGAGTAATAGAGAAATATTAGGCTATTATGGGATGTTAATGAAGGAAAACAAACTTTACAGGCCCCACTAGAAAAATCGAGCCAAATGTCCGAAATGTCGCCAAGCTTGGAGACATTTAAGGGAAATATCGCCAAATTTGATGCCAAAAATAAGTCCCCAAGAGTGAGGTCAGCAAAGCGCTAGCACCAACATTTCTCGAGATTTTTAGAAAACCCTATGTTAACCAATAGGGAAACCCAAAAACTCCGCATCTCTACTTCTAGTTAACCGATTTTGATGCAACAGAATGCAAAATTTAATTATTTGAAGCGAAGAATACGAATTTTAAACTTGTTTAAACCCCAGAACAGCGTGTTACCCAAAAAATTCGTAACATTATCTATATTTAGTTGCACTAAAAATCTTATTTAACTGTTCTTACATCTAGAGTAAGCTAAAGATTTTACTTTTTAGAGGCACAAAAGTTTTCTCGAGTTTCACGGGTGCAAACATGCAGTCTGTTTGGTCGTCACCTCCGATATACAAGGCCTCCACACCGAAAACAGAATTTGGCAACATGGAGCATTCCGTAGTCCAGGATACGGTTTGAGCATCAGTAGCCGTTTGACTGAGACCTTACGTAGCGCGTTCTTTCCTGTTCTTTTTTGTGTTGTGTGTTTCCAGGTTAGTTTCTGTTGAGTTACAGTATATTTTTCTTAATTTATAAAAATACAGTTAATTTGTGTGCCGTGAGGCTTAAATATTTTAATTACTGACAGGCTATAATGCCGTTTAGATGTTCCGCAGTTGCAGGTCGTGGAAACTCTAGAAATGGCCCACGCGTATCAGTATTTAGGTTTCTAGCTGACCCGGAGATAAAAAAGAAGTGGATAAATTTTCTGAAAAAAGATCAATTAAAAGTTTCCGAAAATTCAAGGGTATGTACCCATCTCTTCAAATTTAATTTAGATTTGTTCAATTGTGTAACGGGCTTTGATAGTGAATAAATAAATTTCATTATGTTTCGCGAAGTTTTTCCATTGGAAATCGCAATGAATTCACTGTTTTCAATTTTAGATTTTTAATGTAACCTTGTTAAAAAATAGACATTACTTATAATTTTGATCACCGGTATATAGTTATTTAATGACATCTGAAAACAAAAGTGCTTTTTTAGAATATGCTGGAAACACTTGATGTATGTGCTTTGTCTATACTTAAAATATTTGTTAAAGTTTTGCTAGTAATGTTTAATAAATAAATTTAGAAAAATGTAAATAGAAGTTAGAACACAGGGAATTTGTGTATTTTGCACTTGAGAAGTTAGTGTAACTTCGTTGTAAACATTATTTAAAACTTTATTTTCAATTTTAACTGCGAACATTAGTGGAATTCAGAAGGGACCATGCCAAATTAAAACGATAATGCATTATTTCTTGCAACCCTCAACGCTAATGGCGGAAAAAGTCAAAGCCGTTGAAGGATGACGTTTGCGAAAGAAGTTGTGCGGGGAAATAGTATTCTTGTAGTTGCGGATGATTTCACGTTACGGATGTTTGTAGTTCGTTATTGGTAAAAATAAAATAAAGGTGGTTTAAAATTGTATTACAAGCCACGAATCGCGCAAACTTTGTTCTGAGAAATTGGAAAGTGGAATTTACTGCATATGGTCTTGCGATCGTCTGCTACCGATTCTTAATGTAAACATAAATAAGTACGCCGCGAAAACTCGCCAATTCAGCATCTATTAGGAATCTTGCCAAAGTGGGCTACATTTAAGCCGAAATAATTTTGAAAGAAGAATAATTCATAGCAGAGTTTAATGAGATTTAATTTTGAAATATTCTGATAAATGTATTTGTTCTGGATCAATCGTAGATTATGTGACGATATCACTAAAAGCTTCTGTGGTAAAATCATACAAGACGGTGCCCCTCATGTAAACACGGCGATAGCCGCTGGAGCTTGGCGATCGCCAAGTGCGAGCGCTACAGATCTTGGCGCCAAACTCCAGCCATGGCGCCAAGCCACCCTGGAGACCGCCAAGCTCCAACGGCTATCGCCTTCTTGTGACGAATAAACACTAGTATGTACCACTAAAATTTTTACAAAGAAACACAAATTCTAAGTAAATGACACTATATAAAACAGTTAAATCCACAACAAAACATTAGAAAAAGAAGATTAAACAAGCACTTACCTCACCTTTCCCACCTCATTTTTTAATGGAAGGACCGGGAACATCCATTACAACGATGAAATTCCCCAAGACGAAATAACGACGAATTAGAGATGAGTTCGGGCTCATTTTTTGAAGCCCGAGCCCGCCCGAGCCCGCCCGAGCCCGAAGACTTTTAATCCGAGCCCGCCCGAGCCCGAGCAATATTATTAAAGTTGGAGCCCGAGCCCGCCCGAGCCCGAAATTTCATCTAAATACAAATAAAATTAACTACTTCATTAAGAGGATACAATAAATTTTGGAGCTTCACACACCTTCTAGTCCCCCGTGCCGCTATTTTTTGAAATAAGTACGTCTATTTATCCCATGAATCACTTTTTAAAATCTGTTTCAAGGAGTATGTTCAACAAAGGAGAAATTTTTCACGAGCCCGAGCCCGCCCGAGCCCGAACGCAATCGTGAATTACAGAGCCCGAGCCCGAGCCGGGCCCGGGCTCGGGCTCGGGCTTTCGGGCTTGGGCTGAGCCCGTCTCATCTCTATCCCCGATACGCTCACTAACGGGTCCGTAAATCGGAATCAAAAACACAAGGAAAATCCAACACAAACTTATTCCACTCAGAATCAAAGAACACCAAACTTCAGTCTTCATGCAATTAACACTAAAGGAAAATTCTATACTTCAAATGCACCGCGTTTAATTTTCAGAATTGCCAGTCAAATTCTGATTAAAAAAAAAAAAAAAAACGATTTTCCAGACCAACATGTGATAAAAAATCCAGACGATTTTCAAGTTTATGACGTCAGCTTTACATATGTTCTCCAAGGGCGGAACCAGAAACTCTTTCGGAGGGGGGCGCAAATAGTGAATATTCATTTTATCTAGTATTAAAGCCTGCTAAATATTGGTAAAAGCCCCATTTATGTAGTGTAAAAACATTTTTCTTGGAGGGGGCGCGCACCCCTCTGCAACACCTCAAAAAAAACATCAGTGGGTCCGGCCACCGCCTCAAAAGGGCCCCCTCGAAAATATGCTAACGCGGGCCCCTCTGCGAGACCCAAAAAACATCAGTGGGTCCGGCCAACGCCTCAAGGGGGCCCCCTCGAAAATATGCTAACGCGGGCCCCTCTACGAGACCCAAAAAAACATCAGTGGGTCCGGCCAACGCCTCAAGGGGGCCCCCTCGAAAATATGCTAACGCGGGCCCCTCTGCGAGATCCAAAAAAACATCAGTGGGTCCGGGCGGGCCCCTCTGCGAGACCCAAAAAAACATCAGTGGGTCCGGCCACCGCCTCAAAAGGGCCCCCTCGAAAATATGCTAATTCGGGCCCCTCTGCGAGACCAAAAAAAAAACATCCGTGGGTCCGGCCAACGCCTCAAGCGGGCCCCTCTGCGAGATCCAAAAATAACATCAGTGGGTCCGGGCGGGCCCCTCTGCGAGACCCAAAAAAAAGTCAGTGGGTCCGGGCGGGCCCCTCTACGAGATCCAAAAAAAAAATCAGTGGGTCCGGCCACCGAATCAAGGAGGCTCCCTCGAAAATATGCTAACGCGGGCCCCTCTGCGAGACCCAAAAAAAGCATCAGTGGGTCCGGGCGGGCCCCTCTGCGAGACCCAAAAATAACATGAGTGGGTCTGGGCGGGCCCCTCTGCGAGATAAAAAAAAACATCAGTGGGTCCGGCCACCGCCTGAAGGGGGCCCCCTAGAAAATATACTAACGCGGGCCCCTCTGCGAGACCCTCCAAAAAAACATCAGTGGGTCCGGCCACCGCCTCAAAAGGGCCCCCTCGAAAATATGCTAACGCGGGCCCCTCTGCGAGACCCAACCAAAACATCAGTGGGTCCGGCCACCGCCTCAAGGGGGCCCCATCGAAAATATGCTAACGCAGGCTCCTCTACGAGACCCAAAAAAAAAACATCAGTGGGTCCGGCCACCGCCTCAAAAGGCCCCATCGAAAATATGCTAACGCGGGCCCCTCTGCGGGACATAAAAAAAACAGTACAAGTTGAAGCAAATTAGAATAGTAGACGAAAGAACAGGAAAAAAAAAATAACAATATCGCATGCGCATAACGCAAATTACCAGCTTAGTGATGTCAAATTGAGCAAGCGAATTCGTTACATTCATCGATATATACATTCGAAAATATGCTAACGCGGGCCCCTCTGCGAGACCGGAAAAAAAAAAAACATTAGTACAAGTTGAAGCAAATTAGAATAGTAGACGAAAAAACAAGAAAAAACGCAAAATAACAATAACGCATGCGCAAAACGCAAATTGACAGCTTAGTGACGTCAAATTGAGCAAGCGAATTTGTTACATTCATCTGCTAACGTCACACAGTAGCTAGATTAAAAAACAACTATTACGCATGCCCGAAACTGCAAGAAATTTCGCATCTTTCAATAGTTCTAAATTATCCAATTTACAATATTTCACGCATTATCATTCCCCCCAAAAAAACGTCGCCAAGCTCGGGTACTTTACTAACGTTGAACATCGCTCACGATGTCGCCAGCACCAAGGGGCACCGAATACGGAACATAGACCGCTTCTGTATGCATTGTAATAATTTTACATGTATTTTTAATGGTTTGAAAACAAATCTTGAAATGAGAGTTATCATATTATTCTACCTCATCCATACACAATCTACAGAATATGTTTCGCTTTTAATTTAAATCCCATCACTGAACAGTTAGACATTGTGTGTTGTTTGCAAATTTCTTAGGATTTTTATTGTTTATTCGCATGAAGATTAATTTTATTACAGGTGAACAGCAACTATACAAAGCAAAATTTATATGCTGCAGGTTGAAGCTATTATAAAAGTTTATGCAATTTCAAATTACACTGCTGGCCACCCAAATTGCAACACCAAGAAAAACAAGAGATATCACAACAAAATTTATTGTGTAGATAACATGTTGACCAAGTAACAAATGATTAAATTTACAGCATTCTATGAAGCGTGGTTCCTGCCAAAATCAGTACCCAGAGTAGCCGCCGTTGTTGGAGATCACAGCTGCCACACGCCTCGGCATTGATTCAAAGAGACTTTGAATGTGTTCTTGGGGTACAGCAGACCAAGCAGCTTCCACACGTTGCCAAAGTTGATCTGGTGTGACAGCTGGGGATGAACTCTGGGTCAGTCGTTGAGCAACCATGGACCACATGTTTTCTATCGGCGAAAGATCCGGAGAGCGCGCCGGCCAGGGAAGCAATTCAATCTGGTGATTGACGAAGAACCCTTGGACAATGCGTGCCACGTGTGGCCGTGCATTATCCTGCTGAAATATGGCTGTTGGCAAGCCCTGAAGGTAAGAAAGGACAACTGGCTCCAACACCTCGGAGATGTAGCGCTGGCTGGTTAAAGTACCGGCAATGCGTACTAGAGGAGTGCGAGAGAGATATCCGATACCGCCCCATACCATAATACCCGGTGCAGGACCAGTGTGACGGTGCATAATGCAGCTGTTCAGCATCCTCTCTCCACGGTGTCTCCAGACTCGAATCCGACCGTCGTGGTGTTGCATACAGAAGCGTGACTCGTCAGTAAAGAGAATTTCATTCCATTCTGTCGTCCACATCCTTCTTTCATCGCACCATTGGCGGCGGAGACGTCTGTGGTTCCGCGTCAGAGGTAGACAAAGCAACGGACGTCTTGCGGACAGACCATTCTGCTGTAAACGACGTCGAATGGTACGCGCAGACACTGGATGATGCGTTACAGACTGAATCTGCTGTGATATGGTTCGTGATGTGACTGAGCGGTCCGTCACTGCCATGCGTACAATCTGCCTGTCATCACGTGACGTGGTGCACTGAGGTCGATGCGGTCGATCACGTCTGTCCGTCGTACCCTCCTGCACCCAACGATCACATATCCGCATCACAGTTGTTTGGTTTCGTCCAATACGACGACCGATTTCCCTGAAAGATAACCCACAATCTCGGTATGCCACTATCCTTCCTCTGTCAAACTCGGATACTTGATCAAAAGATGATCGTTGTTTCCTACGAGGCATAATTTATCGTTTTTTTGAAAAAAAAGCAAGAAAAACACAATTGCTGTACTTGAAACCGTCGAAATCTCCAAGCCTTAAATAGCGCTTTGAGGTGGCGCCACAGGCGCGCTTGATGTGCGTCTGCGCTGAAATTCTAATCATTTGCATATCTCACCTCAGCTAATGCATGTTGTAAATTTCATATTATTTGCATGCTTCCTTCAGGGTGTTGCATTTACGATGGCCAGCAGTGTAATTTAAAATAGATGTTATTTAAGTTCAAGACATTTCAGAAAATTTATTCTTGATGCAATTAAAAAAATCTATTCAATATGAAAATATCTTTTCCTTTTGCAAAAAAGCTGAAATTGAAAAAAGAAAAAAAATTGGGCACTGTTTCGGACAAAACTCATTCAAATGAATTCAGAGCACTGAACTTCGGAGTCGGCCATTTTGAATCGGTGTGGAGGCCTTCTATATTGGAGGTGACGGTTTGGTGCCCTTGTGCCAGGCATTAATAACTTGCGAGTGTGGCGCTGAAAATGCAGACATTTTTAATTCTTAAAGTTTTTCACTGATGAAAAGAAGTCCGGGTATAATATAAAATTACCACAGTTAAAAAGTATTCTCTTTGAAAGGGTTACATTTCTTTCTGCTATCTATATACATAAAACACGCAGCATTTATTTCATAAAATGGCGTTGAAAATAACAGATTTTTCTCCTTCCAACCCACGTGATAAAGGGTAGCGAAGTTCAGCGATGTAAAAAAATTGGGTACTTACTTATCATCCCGGCGGTCCGTCAAGACGAGCAATTTTTCTCCAAGATAAATGCCGGGCACATGAAAGTATTAATGGTTTGGAATACGATTGGCAACATTTTGGCAACTCATTTGACGAAAAAATAGTTTGGCGGGAATGAACGCCAGGATAATACGTAAGTACCAAAAATTGTATACCGCCAAAAAATAAACAAAATATGCAGTGACCTTTAATTACTTGAGTATGCTCATATTCTAAAACTCATGAGCATTCAATGCACACAATATAATCTGAATTTTCGAATATGATGTTTTGGTACTTACGTATTATCCTGGCGGTCCTCCAAGACAAGCGATTTTATGACAAGATAAATGCCGGAACACATTAAATTATTGATGGTTCAGAATAAGATTGGCAACAAAGTTCGCCTGCATATTTGACGTAAAAATAGTTTGGCGGGAATGACCGCCGAGATGATACGTAAGTACCGATTTTTCTTATATGCAGTACAAATTGTAAATCCTAAGCAATGTACCAGATGCTACTAAAATCTATTTAAAAATTATTATTATGATTATTATTAGGTAAAAGTACTTTATATGTATATATACATACATATATTTCAATTCAACAGTTACACTCCGGATTGCTACATGTAAAATGCATGCTTATCAACATAATTTGTCGAATTTGTTTTTCAATAATTTTTTAATACTTTTTAATTACTAATGATTATATCTTTATTTATTAGGCTTAAAAACTTTCAATTTTCATCTAAATTTTAATTTGGAAACATTCTAACGGTGCATGAAAATATGCCAATTTATTAATAAATAAATTAATAAATTCGAATTTTCAAATCTTATTAAATAATTATTAAGAAGCATATTTTATTAATAAAATATTACATGTATTATATAGTGTTATTTATAAGTATGTAAATATAATATACTCACAAATAATTTAAGTAAGCTTCTAAAAATTAAAAATCAGAATTTCATTTCAAAAATTTCATTTCAAATTACTCAGATCCGCGCATGTGCACTATGCACTTATACTCCTGTACATTGCAGCGACATCTGGTTATACCTTACTAAGGCAGCCTGGGCCTTAAACAGTTTGCTTAGCTTTTATCTTGGACGAGATCTTAGGGCGTTCCCAGATTATCTTTCTTATATCGGAAGTGAAATAGACGTCATTTTGATGTCACCTGCATCAGAAACTACGTCACGAGCAGAATAGTTCAGCAAATTTTCACAATCAGATTCTTTCAGAATAAATCTCTAAATATTCCACGCGTTCTTCTCACAAGAAAAATCAAAACGTTATCACACTTTTACTTGAACTTCAACGAAGGAATTTGTTTACATCATGGATCAAAAGATGTGGAACGTGGTAGCCACCACTTCCTTTATATATTTTTTGTATGTAGTATTTGGTGGCTGCGTATTTGTGTTCCTCGAAGCAATAGATGAGTTGAGCATGAGACAGATTAGAAGACACAACATTTCGTTTATTTTCGCAGGTATTACTTCCATTATTTGCTCAGTTTCACTACTGTAAATTCGCCCCAAAAATTTCAAGAGCAAGTGAATTCTCTTATTTGGTCTCGGTATATTTTATTAGTTCAAGCGATATCAGATGTCAGATGAGAAATGCAAAGATTTGAGGCATGACTGCGCGGCCTTCGCCTCAGTTCATCCGTCGACGGGCAATAACGTCCTAAAAAGCACACTTTACCCATTTTAATTTGAATGATTTATTTATTTTCAACCCAGACAGTTTATGAAACGAAAGAGCAAATAGTAATGACTTTTTCTCGGCTACTTTCTTGGGGTCTATAGCAGAACACGATACCGCCACCAATTAGGCGATTGTTTTTTGGCGTTTTGTATACTCATGCTTTGTACATGATGCAAATCTTCACCATCAACATAATTAAAATTACTACTTACTTAATATTATTAAGCATATATTATTACTATCTACTTATGTAATTACGCGGTACTTACGTATTATCTCGGCGGTCAGCCAAGACGAGCGAATTTTCGCCAAGATAAATGCCGGACGCGTGAAATTATTGATAGTTCGGAATGCGATTGGCAAGAGTTTGCCAGCAAATTTGATGAAAAATAGTTTGACTGGAATGACTTCCGGGATAATACGTAAGTACCATTTGTAGCAACCCTAACCTATATATTTAATGACAAATACTGTTAAGACAAGGAAACATAATTGTCATTGAAATGAGTCCAATAATTTGGCCAACACTGCTCTGAGTATAAAGAACAGTAAGGTATGGGGCGACGAATCTGGCCGCTAGTTATTATAAAAACTGCTATTTTTAACTTAAAAGAAGAAATTTCATTTTGCTTGGTAACCATACTGGGGCTTTATCGCTTTCGATTTGCCAGACGGACCTTATTCTGCATTAGGTCACTTTCTTGAGTAGGCGTACCGCTGCCCAAAAAGTATTTAAACATTTGATTCGTATGCATTTGTAATTAAGAACTAAATTGCATGACCAAGAAATAGTTTAAATTACATCTGCGAAACGAAGTCAAATTAAACGTCACTGGGTGTAAAATGTGTAAAGGACTATCTCAGAACACGATACGGCGGCCAATTTGGCCGTTTTTTCTTCCCCGCCTTGTTTTATACATGATAAAAATACGCCATCGGCTATTTTTACTATTATCATTAATTAAAAGGAGAAATTTAATTTTGTTTGGTTATCTTCTTGGCGCTTTATCGCCCTTCCATTTGACGGCCGTACTGTGTTCTGTGTTAGAGCTAGAGAAAGTGTAAGTACCAGAACAGAGATGTTACAACGGAAATATACAGGATTTGTATAAAATGTATTCGGAACATTTTTTTCCCCTGACGTGATACCATGCCCAAGCACGCTCGCACTATGTATTGTTGCAAAAATATTCTGCTTGTTTCCTGGGTTCGTCGTTCTAAAGTCCAGTAGGGGTAGAAAGTTCTAATAAAGAGTCCACTTGTCAGGATGGAAAACGAACTTTATTGCTTCTAGAACTACGTCGAACAATCAGCTGTACAAAATTCACAAGCACAATCAGGCAGTAATGCGCTTTTAACAGTCTGCTTAGATCATAAAAAGCTTTCACAAATGCTGTATTTCTCTCAGAAAATAAAACACTTCCACAGGCAAAAATTCAGTGGAAATATACGAGGGATATCGAAAGCATTCCCAGTCCCTCAGGACTCAGCAATAAGGACTTTACATACAGCACTTTAAAACAAGGCTTCAAAAAGCAAGTAAACTATATAACACCATTCACAGAGCAAAGCAGCGTACTCATTGGTAGCTCGATAACACACTGAACTGGGGGTCTGTCATGCCTCTATTTATAGGTGACGCCGAAGCTCCAAGGAGCTTCTAGGAGAATGTATCACTCGAAGATTCCACATAAAGCGGGACTTTTGATTGCGTCATAGAAGAGAAATATTATTCTATTATGCAGGTTAATGCAGAAAAAATAGCTTTACAAGCCCCATTAGGAAAAACGCGCCAAGTGCCCAAAATGTCGCCAAGCTTGGCGACTTTTTGGCGAAATATTGCCAAATTTGGCGCCAAAAATATGTCCCCAAAAGTGAGGTTGGCGGACGCCTAGGACCAATATTTCTCGAGATTTCTAGAAACACTATACTAATCAATGGGGGAACCCAAACTTCCGTATCTCTGGTTCTAGTTGACCGATTTTGATGCAACAAAATGCGAAATTTACCTATTTGACGTGTAGAATACGAATTTTAGGCTATTCTTAACAGCCGGGAGGCAGAACAGACCGGAAAATCGTAACAGTATGATCGGTGGTGGGTGATGCAGCTTTTAAGGTATACCAAACGCCAGTCACCTGTGTGAGATTTTTCGGGCTAGATCATGGTATTAGTAGACCCCTGTCGAGAGTAAAATGCAGCAAACCATTGAACAATGGTATGCCATCCAATTTTGTGCTAGAAAATCAGATAAGGAGACATTGTGCATGATTCACGAAGTGTTCAAGAATGAAAGCAAGTCACAAACTGCAGTTTTTAAGTGTCACAAACTCTTCAAAGATGGCCAAGAGAACGTTGAGGACGAGCTCCGCGTTGAACGGCTATCGACTTCAAGAGCCGAAGACAAGCGGGAAGCGTGTGCGTGAAGTGCTGAGGGTAAGCCTGTGAAACCAGCCACGAAACTGTGAACTCAGAAACCACCTGTGAAACCAGAACACGACTTTGGGCATGATTCACCAAATGTTCAAGGATGTAAACAAGTCACAAACGGTAGTTTTTAAGTTTCTCAAGCCAGTAGCGTAGCGAGGAATTTTTTTCGGGTATGGCTAAGATCTCAGAATCTAGAATGCAATATAATTTAGAAAAATCGATATATCTTTTTTTCTCGAGGAGGGGGGAGGGGAATGCCCCCCCTCCCTTTATTTTGCTTAAAAGTATTTGCATAAAAAATGAATTAAAGTAAAGAAAGGATGAAAAAAAAAATCATACACAGAGTTTCAAATCTTTGCAGATGGAAAAACACATTAGAAAAGATTTGTTAATTTGACCTACGTCCACAGCTGAACCTCGAATTTCTCAAGGAAAACTTTCAAATGTACCATGAGGATATGAAGGGAACTTTCAAATTTATCCACAAATACGTTATTTTCTCCATATCCTTTGTTTACTCATTTCAGGAGTGGCTGCATCCTCATTAACCACGCCCTGTCTACGCTCCTGTCTCAAGCTCTTCGAAGATGGCCGAGAGATCGCTGAGAACGAGCTCCGCGTTGAACAGCTATCTACCTCAAGATCCGGCGAAAACGTGCCGAATGTGCGTGAAGTGCTGAGGGTAAACTTGTGAGGCCAGCCATCACCGGAAATTAAAAATTGCATAAAGACAATTTACCGAGCCATACCTGCTCCTACCGACTACTTTGCTGTTAAAAGATGGCGACACCAAGAGATATTGCGCAGTATAGGTTAAGTTGGTTGAAGGAGAGAACTTGAGATGGCTATATGAAATTCAATAAATAAAGGCACCCTATACTATTTTCATCAAGGTTTTGGGGTAAAAACTCCTGTAGCATTAGTAAGTTAACTTTTATAATGAATCTCATATGTTTGCCAGCTATTTATTCACATTATAGTAGGAATGTTAAATCGCGGGCGCTTGTCGACCATCTTGTTTTGGGAATAAGGTTTACCGTAATTATCATCCGCTAAAACTTGAGAAATAGCGTACTCTGTTAACGTCCCCTAAACGTGGGCATGCGCAATATGGTCGAAAACCAGGTTTAGTGGATATCGTTAGCATTAGCGGAGGAAGAAACGGTGTACGAAATGTCCCTAATAATTGCAACACAATTACAGCGTTGCTACAATTTGCTGTTTGTTCTCTAGCTCTGAAGACCCTGCTTTCAATGTCAGCGAAGTCGAGCGGCTGGCCACTTGCTTTACAACATTTCTCTGTATGACAAAATTAGCTTATTTAAAATTGCTCTATCTTCTCATAAAGTTTAATCCAAGAGTTCTTAACCCCCTTTGTATATCTTTTTTTAGAGATGGAATTCTTACTAATAGAAAATAATTTTACGGAAGAAAATACTTTACAGATCATTGAGAGTTGGAGAAAAGATTTTCCGAAGAATGTTTTTAGGAATGGTACAGTCAAACGCGCGACTTCTATGTGGAACTATCCCAAAGCTCTCTTCTTTTCATTCCACTTATGTTCAACAATAGGTAAGTGTATTATGCTATTAAATTTCAGATGAATTACGTTTAATAAAGAAATATATGTTTATTTCACAGTCCTTCTACACGATTAGCAGATATAGGCTTTCCTCGTGCATTACTATACAGTAGGGGCGTAGCCAAGGGGGGGGGTAGGGAGGTCATAACCCCCCCCCCCATGCATAATTTTTTGCCATACAAACTATATATTCTTCACTACATTATCACACACACGTATGCATATATATGAGTTGTAGTAGTCGTAACCTCCCCCCCTCCATGAAAAATTTCTGGCTACGCTCCTGCTATACAGGGTGATTCCATCAAATTTGGCATGTATAACGTACAACTGATGCGCTCTGGGAAGTTTTCAGAAAAAGTTTAGTTAAAAAATAACCATTTTGTTGCGCTTTGCTTGAAAAAACCGATGAATTCAGCTCAATAAATGATCCAAATTAGTTAGTACATGCTCAAATTGTTGAATAATGTTGAAATTATTTAAACGTTTTGAGTTAGTCATGTCCGGTTTTTAATTTGCTGTTTTTCCATACGCAGCGCCACCTAGTGGACATATTTTTATCTAAACATTTTAAAATTTCTGCTATTCGGGAGCTATAATAGCGACATAAAAGTTTCACATATCTTCGAGGTGTGCACTTGACTCCATTGGGAAATCCTATAATAGTAACATTAATTTTGATGAAAGTATAGGAAAAAGCGAAGAATTGTAATATATAAATATGAATTTTTATTTGTTTATTTTTGTGTTAATCACATGCATTTTCTGAGCTATTTGTAATACGATTTCAAAGGTAAGCAATAAATAAAAAAAAATTGAATGCTCGGTACTATGTTAAATATTTTAAAATACTTTCTTCACATAGAATAAATGTCAACTAGCAATGAACGAATAGAAGTAGCATATGGCGAATGTATACCTCTTTTTCTTTGTTAAAACATCCAACAAATCAATCTAGACACAAAGGTAACGCAATCTTCATAACTTTCAATACATATAAATTAAATATCATCAAGTGTAGCTAAGAACCACCTCAATTAAATCAGCTTTTAAATAAAAACCTCATTAAAATCAGCCCACCCATTTGAAAACTAGAAGGCTGTCACAAAAACTTCAAATTTTGCGTTTTTAACTTAATTTTAATTAGATACACTGCTCAGAACAATTAAAGGATATTGTACGTTTTATATAAAAAAACGGTATAAGAGAATTTTTTTTCTGTAGAAAATGGAAGAAGACAGTAAAAAATTGCAATATTTTTCACCTTTTCAAACTTCTGAGTATGCAAATTCTTAGTTTGACGTCAAAAACGACGCTTTAGTGGCATCAAGTGAAATTTGGCCTTCAACTTAATCAAAGATAAAGTGGAAAAGAATGATCGACATTCCGTAAGTGCTTTGTTTTGATGAGCGTGATGTCTCAACGAAGGATTTTAACTGAATCAGAAGCTTGGAGAGTTGTGTCAGAAGAGGGCCAAACCTAAGTCGAAGTAGCAGAAGCCACTGGAATCCCACAAAGTGTGATATCAAGGATCTGGAACCGTTCCATAGAGACTGGAAATGCAAGACGAAGACCAGGGCAACGCTCTATGAAGATCGATTTTTAACGCTGACAGCTTGGAGACACCGAAATATAAATGCCACTCTTCTTCAACAACAACTTCTGGCACAGGCTGCTGGCACAGGAGTCTGAACTCATACTGTCCGAAAGAGCCTCCACACTGTAGGCCTGTCTGCTCGCAGACGAATAGTATGTGTTAGGTTAACAGCAACGCATCGTAAGGCCCGCAGAGATTGGCCACAGAGTATGTTAACTGGAAGAGAAAAGAATGGTGCAATATTCTTTTCCCTGAAAGCCCCGTTTTTCTGTTCATCCTGATAATAGGCGTACTTTCATCTAGAAGGAACGTGGCACTAGAAACACCCCTGTGTTCGTGCTGGAATATGTCAGATTTGGCGGTGGGGGAGTGATGGTCTATGCTGGTATCTCCATTGATGGGCGCATCGATCTCCACATCATTCGGGATGGAGCTTTGACCGGTCGTCGATATAGTGATGAGAGACATTTTGTAGTCCCTTAGGCTGCAGCAGTTGGAGATAACATGTTGCTAATTGAAGACAACTGCAGGCCACATCGTGCACGCTTGGTTGATCACTTCCTTTTCGAGGAAGGAATTGTACGAATGGAATGGCCAGCGTATTCTCCGGACATGAACCCAACAGAAATGTTTGGGAGATGACTTGCTGGCCGCCTACAGCCTCCGCATACTCTCCGAGAACAGGAAATAACTCTTCTGGAGGAGTGGGACAGAAAACCCCAACTCCTCATTAATAGTCTCATTGCTTCCATGCCTAAAAGGTGAAGTCCGGGGAAATCATACCCCCTATTGAATACATTTTCTTTCAAGGAAAAGCCTCTTTTTATTCGTTTTTTCTCATATGCACAATTGTGTTTTTTTTTATCCTTTTGTACACAAATCCTCAGTAAAATGCATTATTTTCCGCCATGCATGTCTATATGTTTTCTCATGTAGACTACCACGTCTGTAGATTATATATCAATCTTCTAAACAGTTGCCCAGCCGCAAGATCCACCCATAACCTCAATATCTTTAACTGTTTTTAGCAGTGCCAGATTTAGAGGTGTGGGTGGAGGCCCTGGGGCAACAAAGGAGTGGTGGCTCCTAATTATTTCTCAAACAAGTTAACAGTTTTTTCGACGACTAGTGCGGTAAAGTGGGTTCGTAGTTGACCCCTAACCAGAGACGGCCCTAGGGTATGTGGCCCTAGGATGAATTCATTTCTTGAGTGTATAATAGTGATGATTTACTTTGGGATTGTTTCTCGTAAATATAAACAGGACTGAAGATTAATACTAACCATTTTGGCAAGAATTCGAAATGTGCTTTGGAATGTTCAAAACGTAAAATGAGCGATAAAAGTGAGGAAACTGGTCTTCCATTATCAAAATTTCATTAAAAAAATTATTTTGCACATTATTCGGTATTCGTTAGGGAATTTTACAAAAAAAATGTCTATTGTGGGGGGCCCCTTTCATGTGGAGGCCCCGGGATTGCAGCCCCGATTACCCTCCCCTAAATCCAGCCCTGGTTTTGAGCAGTGTAATTTAACACGCCGATTTTCATCAAACATAGCTTAGAACCAATTCGAATAAGCCATTTTAACTGTAGTTATCAAACAAAACAAATCACAATAAAAACAGCTTATGCATTAGGGACAAATTAAACAACCGAATAACATTTTTTTTAAAAATCAAACCAGCATTTAAACAAAACAAACCCCTTTAAAATCGGCAAATACCCCTCTTTTTTACATTGAGGGTTAAAAAAAGTTGAAATGTTACGAATTTCACTTGCAAACAACGAAATATAAGCAATTCTTGATGTTCCCATATCAATCAGTCGTACCATAAATGATGCTGAAACTAAACATTTAACTAACAGATAACCTTCTGATAACTTTAAACTGACCATTTAAAATATTCTTTCAGGCTATGGCCATGGCTATATAACTCCTGAAACAATGAGTGGACAATTATTTGCTGTGCTGTACAGTGCACTTGGGATTCCTCTCCACATATTATTTTTCAAATTACTTGGGGAGTCATTTGCACTAAGCTATCAAGAAACTGTTGGTTGGCGAAAGCATATTGATGAAGATTCCTTCTCCAGGAGTATTGTGAGAGATCTCGTGTTTTTCTTGCCTTGGATTGTGGTAATTTTCGTAGCGCCTGCTGTTATTTTTATGTACACCGAGGAGTGGAGTTTTATAGAAGGCATTTATTACAGTGTCATTACCTTAACAACTACGGGCCTAGGAGACTACGTAGCATGTAATTATTATTTTTTATAACATTTTTTTAAATGTATGGACAATTTATTTTTGTCCAACTTTTTTAGACAGAGAAAATCTGATTAATAATACTAGCCCATAACATTTTGGTGAAATTCTATAAAAATTTTGATGCAATCAAATAACCATTTAATTTTATTGCACATTTTTTAACAGGTCGTGACATACCGGATGCCGAATGTTTCCTTTGGTACAAGATAGCTCTGTTTTTCTGGATGGTATATGGACTTGCTTTTACATGGCTTTTTATAGACTATCTCGCTTATTTATACCAGACGCATTTATTGTTTTATTGCTCCTGTAAATGTCCGTTTTCCTTTGATATACACCGAGTGTATGTAGACATTGAAAAATTGGATATACTTTTCAGGCTTTTTCGAATAGAGGTGAGAATTTCATAGAAACAGTTCATTCTAGGTAATAGCTAACTTTCTAGAATTCGAAATGATTTTCAAAGCGTGCTCTGAAAAACACCGGCGATTAAGTTATTTATTGATATTATATGATTTTCTGGATTTTCAAAGATAATCGCTTCTGTGATTATATAACTCTGAACAATCTATAGTACAATCGTCTTATAAGGTGAAAAACACTTGTTGCTACTGAAAAGAAAAATAGTTGCTGCACGTTTTAGTATGAAGACGATCTCTTGGGAAATTTTCATAAACATTTAAAGTATTCGTCATTCCAAACGAATCTGCGTTGAACGCTGTTTAAACATACGGCAAGTCGGTCCTTTTTCCTGAATATGCACAAAGTAAACGTCAATAGTGATGTTCTTTAAGTGAAAGACAGAGAGAGAAGAGGTAGGGGAGAGTCGAAAGGGATGGGACATTTTTTACAAAAATACTCCTTACAAATTATTTTCTATTGGTAAAAGGTTGAAACTTTAAAATTAACACATGAAACATTTTGGCATACTGCTTTAAATATTGCAGCTTCATGGTAATTATTAAAATGTTAATTTTATAAACAAAACAAAATAGCATAAAAAATGTAACATTCCTCTGTTATACCAAGAAGGCATCTGCTACATTTTTCAAAATTCTAATTCATGTATAATTTTGAAAATTATTTCGAATAAGTGTCGTAAAGACTGTGACTTATTAGGTAAATAAGGTTTATTGTGTATATTTATATTAAACACTAGCGGGGAGCTGGACATGCAACCAGTGTTACCATATATACCAGTCTCAAATCTAACAGTATCAACAGTTACAAATCTAAGCCTCGCCAAAGTGCCAACATACACCATTTTGCAAATTTTTTTCAGGAAATCATTCGAAGCATTGACTTAACAGCAATCAAAATGGGAAATATCTGTCACTTATATGGTTCGATCGTCAAAAAATAAAGCAGGCATTTATTTGAAAAGTTGCAGCATTTTTTAAATTATCAACAACGTATAACGTCTTTTATTCATCGTTAACTCCGATGCACTAAATGCGAACATTTCAATTTTCTGAAATTTGGCGGAGTTCCCCCAACTTAAATCAATTTACTCAATTTGGCGAGAATACTGAAGATAGATCGCTTGAAATCCCCTCATAACTGCATTATTTCTGCACGGATAATTAGAATTTAACGCTGTATTCTAATAAAATATAAACACTTGTTTTCAAAAATGATATTTCCTTAAGCTCTCAGTAAACTGCGCCAAACCTATTCTAATAAAATATAAACACTTGTTTTCAAAAATGATATTTCCTTAAGCTCTCAGTAAACTGCGCCAAACCTAACACTGTGCAAACCGCTAGAACTCACTTTCTCAAAATCGGCATATCAGCCATTGTATTTTTCGCCAAACTAAAAAATTTTATATATTAGCCTCGGAAACATTCAATCCTTATTGTTTTGCGTATAAAATATTTCATTCCTGCTCTGATTTCCCGTGCACACGATATTATAATTTAAAAAAATAACCTTACAAATATAAACTAACAAAAAAAAATCATTATTATTCTTTTATTTTTACTTTAAGTATTTAAAACATTTTTTTCCCGGCAAAATCGCCACACATGGCAACCACGATGCTTATTTCACACTTTTTTCACCATAGGGGTTATAATTACTCAAAGCTTTCTGCGTGGAAAACATTAAAATATTTCTTAAACTCCGGGAACGGGTGGACTTTTAAAGTTTTAAAGTGGACTATCATTTATTCTATATTATTTTACACATCTGTTATTATTTTACACATCCATTTTTGTGGCTTTGTATAATAAACAAATCCATAAACAAACAAATAAACTGACAAACAGAATTTCATTTTTATTTATAAGGATTTTATCCAACACGGAACTCCAGATTAAAGTATGTCAGTGCACTACCAATTCGTTCAACGATATTTAGAAGAAAGTACCATAAAGAAGATTTGCAAACACCAACAAAAATTAAACACTAAAAAATTACTAAATTATTTGTATAGGGAGATACAGGTGAGCATGAAACTAAGAAACATGCCCATTCCACCCCCCCTTCTTTTTTTTGCACAACATTTCATTAAAATAGCTTATTGCTAGAAGCATGCTATTTTTAATGTTCCCAATTGCCATTCATAAAATTTATGTTACAAAATCTGCAAAACATTAAATGGAATTATGTTTGTTACAATTGATAAGATTGAAAACTTCCAATGAAAATAAGTCGTTTTTATAGCGTATATCTTTATTAGAAATTGATCCGTAAAGATTCCACACAAGGAAAGAACGAGGTACACATTACAACTATTAACAACTAAGTAAACATACATTAAAGAATTTCTGTAGCCACGCGAATTACGAAATTCAATTATCCACTGACCTAATGTTAAACAAAAACTTAAACGTTTCTATTAAAGAAAAAAGTAATTAATAGAAGCAGTAAAAATACTTCGTTGAAATAAAATAACATTATTTGCAGGCAATGTAGGCAAAATTCAGCATTCATTTTGATACGCTTTTTCTCCCACAGGGTGTAAAGCACAAGTGCAGCATGTGGGCAGTTCGAAAAGGAACCCAAAAATCCGTACCTTTCCAGACCTATCACATGGCTAATCTTTTCGTCCTTTCAGAGAGAATCCAGCTCGAACTTAAGTCTCTGTTTCCACACTTTAAACAAAAAACTACTGTGGAGGAAAGAAGTTCAAGATTGGCTCATCTTCTAGCCTTCGCAGAGAGAATTCAGGCAGAATTTAGGCGCCTGTTTCCACAATTTAAACAAAGAAACGATTTCCCTGAAAAAGATGTGAAGAAGAACTTTATCCAAAGATTCTTTTGCTGTTGAATTATGATGAAAACTCAAGGAAAACATCAGATGTTTGACAATCGTGAAAAAATTTGAGAAATGTCCCAATGTGAAATGTCTAGGACATCGTAGAATTTCAGATATTTTATTGCAAAGAAATTGATGAACTAATAGCTTTTATTGTCTCTAATACTCAATTTCTAGCAAGATTCTGTACAGAAATATTGTTTTTTGTTTTTGTTTTTGTTCCTAGTACTACTATGTATATCATTTGTATAGTATTTTATCGAGCGTTTCAAATCTTTTAAGGAAAATAAATTTATTTTCAATTTTAAAACATAGAAAATGCAAATTGGAACACCCAGTTTAAGCTAAAGCAAAATGCTTCTTATTTAAGAATTAATATATTAGCATTACAAAATTCCGTAGAAATCAGCGTCTTGTTCTGTATCGTTGTTCAACATCTTTCATTGAGCAGGAACGTTTCTCGAGAGGAAATAATTATATGAATATTTTTATTGCTAAACAAATGGACGGGTTGGTTGACAAGTACTGCAAGTGAATATAAATTTTCAAGAAAATAAATTCACAGTTCTACATGGATTCAGTATTTGCATTTTCTCGGATAATTTATGACTAAAAATAACATGAGGATATAATCTTTCATTTTCTTTGGATTTTGAAAACATTTTTAATCATATCTGCATGCCTTGAAATAAAACGATTTTTTTCTTTCGTGTGTGTGTGTGTGTGTGTGTTTTGCATGATTTACACCAATGCCCAAGCAACCCGCACAAATGGTATATTTCTTTTATTTTTAAAACTGGAGATTCAGATGGACTGAGGTATAGACAGATTAAAAAAATAACTATACGCATAATTTCTATTAATATAATTTTATTAGTGCATTTTAAAACTTATATTAAGGTAGATGAATGTGTATTACATCTTTAGGTCAGTTTTCATAAACTGTATTTTTAGAACTTGTTTTAAGATACTGGGAAGGACTTCTTTTATCCCTTCAGTAATGACATTTTTTAAGATAATCTTTTGTATGGAATTATCGTCCATAGGCTGCTCTTTGAATTATATACAATAATAAAATATTACATTCTGTGGAATAAAAACAAGCGAGTAGATTTTGGTCTACCCCTTTTTTCCGGCCGCCTGTGTGCAGTGCAGACCTTGCACATATTGTGGAACCGGCCCTCGAGGTTGTACCGCCTTGTTCGGATCCAGAATATAATTCAATCATTAATGAAGCAATAAATTGTTATATGGGCCATTTTCAAAATTGGGTGTCATTCGGAAATTTAAGAAGCAAAAATACAGTTTCAAAAAAGAATGTAGTTTTTTCCCATAATATAAACATACCTTGTTTCTGAACATTATCTGAGTATTGTTCATGCATTTTTTCTTTCATTTATTTTTTTTAGATTTTTTCATTATAAGACTTGATGAAATTTGTCATGCCTGTTTCCGGACATTTTCTTTGAAATTTGTACACTTATGTTTATCACAAAATAATGCAAAATGATTTACATAAGTATACAGTCCTTTTGTCCATATAATACAGTCTTTTCCATTTAAAAATATTTTTCACTTTTCTGTAAGCTTTTGTTTGTCATGTCTGTTACTTATCATGGTAACAGACATGACATTTCAAAGAAAAAAAAATTCATGAATTTAAATAATTTCACAAGAACATGAAACAAGAGACATTAATTTAGACTAAAAGTCTAATTATTTAAATTAATCAATTGAATTAAAATATGAATAAATATATTTTTTACGAATTAAGGTAACAGTCATGACATGGAATAAAAATATTTATCACAAATAGGCTTTTGCCTTTACAGTCAAATGCCAAAAACTCAAGATGTCTGTTTATATTTCAATCTTGACCATGCTCTAATAGTAAACAAGTGTTGCTATGATCAAACTTTAATTTTGTTGTTTAAAAAGTTGAAAATAATGTATGGTAACAGAAATGACACCAGTGTCCGGAGAGCTATATTTAACTATCAAAAATCTAGTATTTTTCTTAAAACCTTGTAACAAAATAACCTTTTCACAATGTAGTTTAAATTCTATTTCAAAATATTAAAGCATGTCAGGGCAGAAATTTTAGCTTTTCGGCCGCAATTGTGTGTTAACATGGTTTATGTTCTATGATACGGACAGCTATATTTCAGTATCTTCTCTACTCATTTCTTTTTTTTTAATATTTTTATTAAATAGTATGTTTTTTAAAATATTGTTTTACTATTGGAAACTGTCTGATAAAACCATGATAAAATGAAAAATCATTTAAATTTTTTCATAGCTTGTAAAAAAAGAATATTTTACACGCCGACAGCAAATGGCACGAAATTTTGAAAATGATCCATATACGTGGGCAGTTCGGTCTAGCGATCTTAGATGGTTCGTTGGCGAAGTTTCTTTTGAATGTAAAAAATTTTTAGATAAAAATTTTCCAAATAAACACATTCCCTCTCCCCATCCCTGATCCAGCACAGTAGACCTACAGAAGAATCTTCACCCCCCGTATCCTTGTAACGTAGGCAAGTGGTTATGGACATAACCCCTTGGCTTTCTACCATAACCACTTGTATTTTTACGTTAGAAAGACAGAGGAGAAGATTCTTCTTCCATTTCTCAAATGTGCAGGATGGGAGTGGAGATTAGGGAATGCGTCCATTTGGGAAATTTTTATCAAAAAGATTTTTACATCCAAAAGAACTTCGTCAAAGAATCTCCAAAGATCGCTAGAAACTCCAAAAGAGTCAAAGCTCCAAAGATCGCTAAATCGTGAGACGGTTTCCGTCACTTTCATTTCTTCTGACACATCACGTCATGTGTTTTGAAAAGTTTTCAGATTCAGAGATTATTAAAGGATATAAATCATTGAACGATGACGCAGATTGGACATTGTCATTCGTTTGACCGAATAGTGTCAGATGTCGCTACTATCAGTTGGCGTAATATTTCTGGTAGGGACTGAATGTGCAGTCTAAGAGCAGTTTTAATATTTGCTACAGCTTGGTCATTTAAAAAATGGTATTTTCCTCCTGTCATCATGAACTTCAGTAGAAGAACAGTACTTCGGATGGTTCCTTTGCTTAGAACTGCAAGAATTGACCAAATTATTAGCCCAATTCAAAAGTCGAGTAGGATTGTCAAAGTCACCTACTACGATTTGTGATAAGACGCTTCTGATTGGATTAAAGGGCATATCCAAGTATGCACATGGGCTTCCATGTGATTATTTGTCCAGGAGACCAAATCAGTGGAGTCCTGCCCCAGACAGATACTATATTTTAGTGTTACACCATTTCTACGTTATATTAGTACGTAAATCATACCGTAATATATATTTTTCCAGTGAGCTAGGGGATGCCATATATTTGCAGAAAGTCGCGAAGGTTACCCCATTTATACATTTATCGCCAACTTGACGGAGTAGGGTCCTAAAGTAAGAATCAGCCGATTCTGCAAACGCATTTGCAAATAGTGCAAAATACAATTCCTTCTGTTTTGCAGGTCCTACCAGTGTCCGAACGCTCTGAACTGGGAGACGAAAGGTGCCTGGTTCAAACCAGGTCTCGTCCGCCGACCTAGCCGTTCGGATTTTTCCGTGGTTTTCTCCGAAGCTTAGTGTAAATACGGGTTATTATCCCTTAGAAAGACCTCCACGGCGGACAACCCCCCTCCCTGCCCCCATCGTGTTGTCTACTTCACTTGACGAGGATTTATAAGTAGATTCTTCAAAACCAAGCACAGAAATCCGAAAATACCTGTTCCAATAAACAAAAAATCCTGCTCTGCATTTGCAAAATCTTTCTGGATTCCGATGTGCTGGGAGAATAACCTTCCAGGAATGAGCTTTCAAACAAATAATTTAGCTCTATGCGCGTTCCTTTTATATTTCGCAAGAAAAATTTAAAAGTTTGTACATTTTTACTTAAACTTCGATGGAGAAGTTTGTTTACTTTTAATGGGAGATGTGGGGAGTGATAGCCACAACTAGTTTTGTATATTTTTTCTACATAATAATTGGTGGCTGTTCATTTCTATTCCTCGAAGAAAGAGGAGAGTTGGGTCAGAGAGAAACGAAACAAAACACTTCGATTAATATATCAGGTATTACTTTTCAGCTCTATACACAGTTTCATTACTCATACCCAACAGATAAAAGAATAGGTTGATTCCTACTTTAATGCCCCCCACTCTAGCTAAGGTGGCGATAACTATACATACGCAGTTACCATAGCGATTTTTTGCATTTATATGGCAACCATAATTTAGAATTAAGATGACGGTTTGGAACAGCATGTTAAGTACATCATAACTTATTTATTTATTTATTTAGGGGGGGGGTTATAGTTTTAATAATTAAGTGTCCTCAAAATCCTTAACTAGTGCATTTATCGCTAATTTGTTTACACAGGTTTTCATGTAGTTCCTTAGTGCGCATGTGTCATGACTCGGAAGCTCGCCAACGAAAGGCGATTTTTTGGGTTGGCGAGAGCAGGGGCGTTAATATAAAAATCAACCAAAGAACCTTTCTATGATAAAATCGATTTTCTAACTAGGTCTCTTATGGGTAATTCACTAGCATATTCCTAAAAATAAAAACAGCACAATTTAGGAAAATGAGATTTTATCCCATTTCCAATAATTTACTTTTCCCTCTGTAAACCAGTTTGAGAGACCAAGATTCAAAGATTGACTTGTTCTTTACTAATTTTGGTACTTATGTATTATTCCGGCGGCCCGCCAAGATGCGCAATTTTTTGCCAAGATAAATGCCGGACAAATGAAATAATTCATGGTTAGAAATACGTTTGGCAGCACATTTGACGCGAAAACGAAAATCGTTTGGCGGAAATGACCGCCGGGATAATACTTAAGTACCCTAACCTTTTTTTTTTTTTTTTTTTTTTTACTAATTTTTAAATAGGTGTACCGCTACTGATAAAAAGGGTACTGACATATTACATCGCCGACCATTTTTGCTCAATAATCCCTCCGCCTCCGCCAATGTGTGCGCTTAAGTGCCAAAAACGTTAAGCAGTTGCGTATTTTGTGGTAATTGATAAACCTATTTCATTATTTTGGCGGTTTACTTTTTAATGCATAGTCTTTTTTAATCTGCTGTTGTCTACGGTATAGTTCGTAAGTAACCCCCCCCCCCCAAAAAAAAAAAAAAAAAAAACCCAATATATTATATAAATGTGAAAGTTTGTTCGTCCGGGAACTCCTCCCACACCGTTCGACCAATCGGCCTGAAATTTTGCACATACATATAAAACGACATAGAATAGTCTGTAGGCTGCTTTGAAATCCTGGATATCCACCCGTTCCAGAATTTTTTACGATTTTTCGCAATTTTCAGGGTAGAAAGCTACTCAAATACTATGAGTATGCATTCGTGAGCATAGTTAACATAGATTTATTTATTTATTACTTTCAATAATTCAAGTGAGACTGACGTCATTTTGATGTCACGAGTGTAAAAATGCATTAAAAATCCTAATGAGGTTAACAAGGTTTGACAAAAATTACACCACGAGCGAAATAATAAACTCCATCCAGATTATCAGATGCTGTAGAAAATAAAATAACGTGTTTTTTTTTTCTTTTTTTTCTTTCACTAATTCATGTTAGATGTCGCAACTGAGAATGCGATAACCTCATTTTTAAACTCATGATGTCATTTTGACGTCATGAGTTTAAAAATGAGTTATCTAATTACATTAAAAGGCTTTGACGCAAAAATTTACTATTATAAAAATTCAAAGTATTTTGTTTAATCCGCGTGTTACCCTTAGCGATTTTTGAGCTCTGTAATTTTTTCAGCAACCATAATAACGAAAGGAAACTAGCATTTTTTAAGATCGTGGGAAATTCAAATGCCGCTACAAGATGCAAAATACTAATTAACATAATACGTAGTATTCGCTATCGGTTTGACGACGGTCGTCGTATGTATTCCCAAAAATCGTGCTAAATGTCACCAAGTTTGGACGACTTTTGGCGGTATATTATGTATATTAGATACATTTTTTTTTTGGTTAAATTCTAGCAACTTAACAAGCTCTTACAGAAAAGTTACATCATTAGCAAAATAGCTCCGGATAATATTTGAAATACCGATTAGCTAGGAATAACCACAATATCTCTCAAATTTACTTTAATAAAGTTCTGTTGCAAGCGAGAGTTTTTCAACGTCGTATGTTTCAATATTACTCCGTTTGAAAACTACTGCGGGAAATGATTAAATTTCTACTACCCTGGTCAGAACGTGACGTCATAGATTAAAAGTTGTCTGAAATTCCTAACTCTGCAACCCAATTTAACGCCCTATTCGCAATTTGAGCGATTCCAAATAGTTCCTCGAGATTACACAGTTTGATGTTTTCACGAGCCTGAACCATGGTGGATTTAAATACTATTTAAATTGGTACAGCTTGGACATTTTCCACCATCGCGAGATGAAATATTTTGCTGTGCTAAATAAGCCAATTATGCTTAAAAATATATGGAGATCTGTTTTAATGGCAGTGCATAAATTCCGCAGAGTCACCAAAAAGTAGAAAGGCATCACTGGTTTAAAATATCTAATCCGTTTCTTTGAATTGAGCATTAAAGACGGAGAAACTATTATAGATAATATAAGTAATAGATAGTATTATTTTTTTTTTCTCTAAGACTAATAGTAGTTACTTGTTTGGATAATATGGATTAAAGCACAGTGTACCACGTTAATAACTATTTCGTGAAATTAAAAATGTTATATTAATTATTTTTCAACGATCGTCTTACAACTAACTTAAACCATAATCCTACGTCGCGTAATATATCCCGCGGTAGTTTCAACAAAAGGACAACTTGAACTTTTTGACATTTTGTTTTCGCATAGATAGCTACGATTATATTTTAGTAAAATATTCGTTTCCTATCGTGCGAAGAACGGGCACGCAGCTAGTCTATATAAATAAAGCAATCTGTAAACTGTCCGTTAGTTTGTCTGTCTGTGTCTCGCGTAGCTCGAAACGGGTGATCGTAGACCTACCAAATTTTGTACGGAAATTCTCCAAGACGGGTCTCGACACACCTCGAAGTGATTTTTTCGAAATTCGAATTATTTTAGGAGATATCGATAAAAAACGTGTCGCAAAATGATCATTTTTGTTCTCGCCATTTCGCAATTGTAACCCTGCAGTGGAAAGTGGGAGAGTTTAGCAGCAGTATCAATCGCCAAGGCCATCTAGGCTGCCATGTTTGGCGAGTTTATTAAATTATTCAGACTCTTGAAGTAAAAATAAAAGAATAACGATTTTTTTTTTGTTTACATTATTTGTAAGGTTATTTTTACTTTCCGAACATGTACCACGTAAGGAAAGTATTGTAATCATGAAAAAATTCGACTTCGAGATTTTGGTGTTTTTACACGTTTTGAGGGCTTCTGAATCCATTTATGCTATTTTTACGAGATGTATGTATGTATGTGTGTATGTGTGTGTGTATGTGTGTGTGTGTGTGTATGTGTGTTTGTGTGTATGTGAGTGAACACGATAGCTCCTGAACGGAGCATTCGATTGAGCTCAAATTGGATATGTATGTCATAAACCACCGTCGCAAGACCGGTATTGATTTTGGTGTGTATAGGACTTATAGTTTTTCTACAGGGCTACGACAAAGATTTCTTTTACATTATAGCCTATGGGGGGAATTTCTTGAAAGTGCGCTAGCGTTTAAACGGTAGACTCGATTGAGCTCAAATTGGGTATATATGTTATAAACCACCGTTGCAAGACCGGTATTGATTTTGGTGTGTATAGGACTTATAGTTTTTCTACAGGGCTACGACAAAGATTTCTTTTACATTATGGCCTATGGGGGGGAATTTCTTGAAAGTGCGCTAGCGTTTAAACGGTAAATTCGATTGAGCTCAAATTGGGTATACATGTTATAAACCACCGTTGCAAGACCGGTATTGATTTTGGTGTGTATAGGACTTATAGTTTTTCTACAGGGCTACGACAAAGATTTCTTTCACATTATGGCCTATGGGGGGAATTTCTTGAAAGTGCGCTAGCGTTTAAACGATACATTCGATTGAGCTCAAATTCGGTATACATGTTATAAACCACCATCCTAAGACCGGTATTGATTTTGGTGTGTATTGGACTTATAGTTCTCCTACAGGGCTACGACAAAACTTTCTTTTATGTTATGGCATAATGGCATATGGGGAGAAATTCTTGAAAGTGCGCAAGCGTTTAAACGGTGCATTCGATTGAGTTTCAATTTGGTATACGTTTGAATTATTCATCGATTAAAATTTATTTAAGTGCTTGGTAATGATCTTAATCGTAAGTGTTCGGAAAGTCGAGTGGAGTCACTCCAGATTTTTTAATTAAAACATCCTGTGCACGTGAAATCAGAGCAGTAATGAAATGTTTTATACGCAAAAGAAAAATAGGATTTGGAAATTTTCCAAGACTAAAACGTGCAACTTTTTAATTTGGCAACAAATAAAATGGTTGATATACGATTTTGAGGAGATGTGATTCTAGCGCCAAGCGCTATTTATCGCCTGCTTCTGCTACTTGAATTATGAATACACCTGAATGAGTTTTTAAACTTTATTTCAGTTCGAATTGTGCATTTTTCTGCACAGCTTTTCCCATCTATTTCTAATGTATTACATCCAGAAAAGGATAGAAATATCAATTTTAGTTGTGTTTAATCACACTCATGAATAATGATATACTTTGCAACTTAAAGGAATAAGGAAAGAAAATAGGGAAGACCCATGGATTATAATACGCTTTTAATATATAGCACTTTAGTGCGTATTTAAAATCTGAAAGTGTGTCAGATTTTCTATGATTCTAGCGCTTGGCGCAATTTAATGAGAGGGTATTGTTGCAGAATACTCTGCTTGTTTCCGGCGTTCGTCGTTCTAAAGTCCAATTGGTGTAGAAGTTCTAGTAAAAAGTCCACTGGTCAGGATGGAACACAACTTTATTGCTTCTAGAACTTCGTAGAGCAATCAGCTGTACAAAATTCACAAGCACAATTAAACAATAATGAGCTTTTCACAGTCCGCTTAGATCTGAAGCTCTCACACACATATATTTCACACACAAAATAAGTCATTTTCACAGGCAAAAAGTCAGTGAAAATATTCAAGGGATATCGTACGCAATCCCTTAAGACACAGCAATGAAGAATTTGCACACAGCACTTTAAAAACCGGAAAGCAAGCCAAAAACACAGCTCCTATAGCACTATCTATTCACAAAGCAAGCGTACTCTCTCAGAGAGCTCTTCACACACTGGGCGTTCAACTCGCACAGATCTGGGGCTTCTGAAACGCGCCGGTATATATAAGAGAGGCAGAAGCTGCGGGCAACTTCCAGAAAAGTCTATTTCTTGAAGATTCTACATAAATCTGGAATATTGATTACGTCATAGAAGAGAAATGTTGGGTTATTATGTGTTTTTAATGCAGCAAAAGCAGCTTTACAGTTCCCATAGGAAAAATCGCGCCAAATGACCAAAATGTCACCAAGCTTGGCGACTTTGGGCGAAATATTTCCAAATTTGGCGCCAAAAATAAGTCCCCAAAAGTGAAGAGATCTAAGCCCTAGGACCAATATTTCTCGAGATTTCTAGAAACCCAGAAAAGGGAAAAAAGAATAGGGAAACTGAAACCTCCGTATCTCCGGTTCTAATAGGCCGATTTTGATGCAACAAGAAGCAAAATTTATCTATTTGAAGCGTAGAATACGAATTTTAAACCATTTTAAGCCCCAGAGCAGCGGGTTGCCCCGAAAACTCCTAATAGTATTTTTAAAAATAAGCGTAGGTTATCTTATAAATAAAAATGAAATTCTGTTTGTCATTTTGTGGATTTGGGTAATATACAAATCCACAAAAATGGATCTGTCAGCCTGAAATTTTGCACATATATGTAAAATAATATAGAATAAATGATAGTCCACTATATTACTTTGAAAGTCCACCCGTTCCCGTAATTTAAGAGATTTTTTATGTTCTCCACGCAGAAAGCTTTCCGTAATTGTAACCCCTGTAGTGAAAAAGTGTGAAATAAGCGTCGTGGTTCCCATGTGTGGCGATTTTGCCGAATAAAAGGTTTTAAATTCTTAAAGTAAAAATAAAAGAATAATAATGATTTTTTTTTAGTTCATATTTGTAAGGTTATTTTTTAATTATAATATCGTGTGCGCATAAGAAATGAGAGCAGGAATGAAATGTTTTATACGCAAAACAATGAGGATTGAAGATTTCCCAGACTGATATGTAATTTCTTTTAGTTTGGCGAAAAATAAAATGGCTGATAGGCCGATTTTTAGAAAGTGAGTTCTAGCGGTTTGCACATTTTTCGGCTTTTTGGCGCAATTTACTGAGAGTTTAAGGAAATAGAATTTTTGAAAACAAGTGTATACGTTTTATTAGAACACAGCATTAAATTTTAATTATCCGCGCAGAAATAATGCAGTTAAGGGCATTTCAAGCGATCTAGCTTCAGAATTCTCGCCAATTGAGTACATTGATTTAACTTGTGGGAATTCTGCCAAATTTCAGAAAATTGAAATCTTCTCATTTAGTACATCGAGGTAACGATGAATAAAGCACGTTATAGTTGATAATTTAAAAAAAGGGTCTGTATTAAGGGATTCCACTTTTCAGATAAATGCCTGCTTTACTGTTTGGCAGTCGAGCCATTTTTATTTTGATTACTGCTAAGTCAATGCTTCGAATGATTCCCTGAAAAACTCTTGCAAAATGGCGCATGTTGGCACTTTGGCAAGGCTTAGATTTGAAACTGGATTTTAATTGAGACTGGTATCTGCATAAATAAAATAATCTGTAAACTGTCTTTAGTTTGTCTGTCTCGCGTAGCTCCGAAATCCGTGATCGTAGACCTACCAAATTTTGTACGGTAATTCTCCAAGACGTGTCCCGACACACCTCGAAGCGATTTTTTCGAAATTCGAATTATTTTAGGAGATATCGATAAAAAACGTGTCGCAAAATGATCATTTTTGTTCTCGCCATTTCGCAATTGTAACCCCGCAGTGGAAAGAGCGAGGTTTGAGCATATCTAAGTTGCCATTTTTGGCAAGTTTATTAAATTATTCAGACTCTTGAAGTAAAAATAAAAGAATAACGATTTTTTTTGTTTGGATTATTTGTAAGGTTATTTTTTAATTAAATTACCGCGTGCATGTGAAATCAGAGCAGGAATGAAATGTTTTATACTCAAAAGAAAAATAGAATTTGGAAATTTTCCGAAAATAAATGTGCAACTTTTTAATTTGGCGGGGAAAAAAAAAAGAAGAAAAAAAAAAGGTTGATGTGCGATTTTGAGAAGATGTGATTCTAGCGCCAAGCGCTATTTATCGTCTGCTTTTGCTACTTGAATTATGAATACACCTGAATGAGTTTTTAAACTTTATTTCAGTTCGAATTGTGCATTTTCTACACAGCTTTTTCCCATCTATTTCTAATGTATTACATCCAGAAAGAAAATTGTTAGAAATATCAATTTTAATTGTGTTTAATCACACTCATCAATAATGATATACTTTCCAACTTAATGGAATAAGGAAAGAAAATAGGGAAGACCCATGGATTATAATACGCTTTTAATACATAGCACTTTAGTGCGTATTTAAAATCTGAAAGTGTTTCAGATTTTCTTAGTTTTTTTCCTTTCCATTTTTGATAAAGGCCAATATATCCAGAAGCTCTTCAGAATTAATATAGGAGGAAAATAATTTGTTCCTTTTTGTAGGTTTTTTTATCATTTAACCATCTTATTTTTGTAACCAGGGGCGCCCGACACGGTAAGGATTGCATCGGGTCACCGGCTACGAAGGGCCGTCATTCGAACTCAAATACTAAGTAGAGCATAAAAGGGATGTCTTTTTTGCATTAGCAAGGGGCGCAACTTAATCTAGGGCCGCTCCTATTTGTAACCATCTTAATTTTAAATTCCATTCAGAATCTGAGAGATTTCAGTGCCAAGGAAGCCGGTGAGGAACAGGATTTTCTCCGAACAAGATTTATTTAAATGGCGAACCAACTGGCCGCCGGAGGCGTCTAGTATATAATAAGACTGGTTATAGATAAAAATGAATGTTGGTATGTGTGTATGAGGTTGAAAAACTCCAGCACCGTTTCACTGATCACCATGAAATTTGGTTCACCTAAGTCTTTTATCACGGAGAAGGTTTGTATGCTATCCGTTTTCCTCTAACAGTATACATAGCTATTTGAACAATGGCATATTTTGGCGTTATTTATTTTGCTATAACTCTCCACTTGACGGCGTTGTAGCAAATCACTGCAGGGCCATCAGTGGTTACTTTAATTAACCACTAGATGGCCCTGCAGTGTATCACTTCTTGACTGTGCAAATAATCGCTATGAAAATAGGTATACATAGATATTTGAACACGGGGAAGAGTTTGGCGCTATCCATTTTCCTATAACTTGACACTAGATGTCGCGTCAACACATGAACTTCAGGACTATCCAGCCGATCGTCATGAAAATTCGTATACATCGATATCTGAATGCGAAGAATATTTTCGCCGTATCCGTTTTGCTTAAACTCGCTACTAGATTGCGCTACGCCGCATCGCCTTCTGCAGCGTATAAACGATTGCCTTGAAATTCGGTATGCATGATTATTGAACACAAATTAACGCGATATCCATTTTGCTATATCTCTTTATTACAATAAATAGTAATCACAACAAATCTTAATGTCAAAAAGTCCATTCATTCCCGTGCGAAGAACGGGTACTTCAGCTAGTATTATAATAAAAACTGAGCATGAAGTTATTTATTTTAGGTGGACGAAGATTAAATATATTCAGTATAGACATGCTTTCGTCGGTACTTACATATTATGCCGGCGGTCATTTCCGCCAAACTATTTTTTCGGCAAATGTGCTGGCAAACTGTTGCCAGTCATATTCAGAACCATCAATAATTTCATGTGTCCGTCATTTATACGGTGATATATTATAGGAGTGGACACTCTCCATAACTGTTATATTGGATTTTTGGTACCCCAAATAAGTTTCAATTATGTAAACATTGGAAATCTAGTAACATGCAACGATCCTAGCGGTAAAAGAATAATGCATTTGCCGTGCTGACTGATAACTAATTTTACTTATTTTTTATTTTCCAACCTAGCATGTGAACAAGATTACGAACGCGAGCACTAAATTTTAATTATTTTTTTGTCACTTTTGCTTACCTTGTTGCCTTAGTAACAAATAAGTGAAAAAAAAAGATGCTCTTAAGAGATTATTAAAAGATGATTATTAAAATACTAGCTGCGTGCCCGTTCTCCGCACGGTAGGGAACGAAACTTTTTCTTATATGTATAATTCGATTTGATTCCAGTGATTTGGAATCTTAAAATAAGCAAAATGATTTGACTCTTCGCGTAAAGTTACTCATTACTTATTCGTAAAGTTAGTATAAGTACTGACCTGTGACCATTGTTAATACGTATTATGACGCAAAAAACTATGTCGGTGTCATTCACGATCAGAAAAGAAAAGCGTGACGGTTTTCAGTGAAAATTCCTAATTTTCAAAATGTCTCATTTCTGCATCATACTCTTTTTACTTCCTTATACGTAGTATAAGGAAGTAATGTGATCCCGAAAAATTTTGGGGGCCAAATTTCGACAAAAAATCCGATTTTGACTACCTCTAAATTTAATTTTAAGAATTTTTTCGATGCATCTCATCGTAGGCTAGCATGCACGATCATATTAACGCGTCTGCAACTCATTTTGACCAGCGGCGAGTTTATTGTGGTCAGTTTTTCCATGCCGTCTGTACGTACGTACGTACGTACGTATGTATGTAACTCGCATATCTCAAAAACTATGGGTCGTAGAATGTTGAGATTTGATATTTAGGATTGTTCTATGATCTAGTTGTGCACCTCCCCTTTTGGTCGCAATCGAATGAATAGTTTATGTACAGGACCGCACAAAATATTCGAAATACATTACGCTCTATGGGCCGAAATTCATTAAACTCGCATATCTCAAAAACTATTAGGCGTAGAATGTCGAAACTTCATATTTTGGATAGTTGTAACATCTAGTTGTGCACCTCCCCTTTTGGTTCCATTCGATTTGATAGTTTATCTACAGCACCGCCCAAAACATTCGAAATACATTACGCTCTATGGGCCGAAATTCATCAAAGCGTTTTTTAGAGGTATTGGGCTATTTCAAACGACTCAGAAGTGATATATGCTGTAAAGAGTTAGAAAATGAATTTCTCCATTAAAAAAAGTGTCTTTATCATTTACAGTTCTGCTACAGGAACACTCAAAAGATTTCCAATACATTACGGTCAATGGCAATTTTAGGAGATTCATCCATTTCAAGCACAATACCGTACTACCACATAAGTTAGGTAATGGTCCGACCACGGTCACGTGCCTCCCTCAAGAACTATGCCAAAAGTCGCCAAGCTTGGCGACTTTTTTGTGTACGTGTGTGCATATTTAACTCTCAAATCTCAAAAACTATTATGAAATTTCATATATAAGATTGTTGTAACATCTAGTTGTGCATCTCGATTTTTGGTTAAAATCTACTGGAGAGTTTATTTACAGGACCACCGAAAAGAATTTCAGTACTTTAATGTCTATGGACATCTTCAATATAATACAATTGTAGACAGTCATTGTTTGGTACATGCCCAAAATCTCGCCGTCTGTCCTCGACCTTGGCGAGTTTTGCTGAAATGTCGCCAAATTTGGCGATAGTCAGTCATTGGGTCCATGCCCAAAGTATCGCCATTTGTCATCGTTCTCGGCGAGTTTTGGCGAAATATCGCCAAATTTGGCGATAATCTGTCATTGTTGGTTCATGCTTAATATCTCGCCAAATGTCGTCGACATTGACGAGTTGCGCCGAAATATCGCCAAATTTGGCGCCAAAAATTATTTCGTATTTTGTATATCTCTAAAACTTTAACCCGTAGAATTTTGAACTTTTGTATTTAGAACTATATTATAATATCTAACGGTTTTCAATATCTTTTTTGACAGCAATCGACTGGGAATTTATTTACAGGGTGAGCCAAATG
This sequence comes from Cheiracanthium punctorium, assembly GCA_038373885.1. Taxonomy (NCBI): domain Eukaryota; kingdom Metazoa; phylum Arthropoda; class Arachnida; order Araneae; family Cheiracanthiidae; genus Cheiracanthium; species Cheiracanthium punctorium. The sequence goes on along the minus strand of JAWZYV010000903.1, from coordinate 511,637 downwards.
ACTTTAAATATATTAAGGTGTATGGATGCATTCAATTCATTGAAAGTCTGTGGTCAATGACTACTTTGGCTATCCCCAAAATCTCGCAAACTATTTCAAGTTTGTCGGCTTTTGGTGAAATATCGCCAAATAAAGTGTCAGAAAGAAATCTTTCAAATTGAACTCAGCTTGGCGATATCGAAATGTTTGGCTAGAAATCGCTATATCTTACTATTATTGATATTTTATATCTTTCAAACAAATAAGTTTAGAGGAAGTGCGTAAAAAACATTTTTGATTTAATAGACGTGCAAGGAAGTCATGTGTTGGACACATCAGATTTTTTAGATTTAAGTTATGCCATTAATACCTTAGATACTACATGAAGTGGAGAACCGTTTTATTTTATAATTAAATAGTTGTGTACCCACTCTTCGCAAGGCAAGAGGAGAACATTTTCCTAAAATGTGATCAGAACTACTTGTGACAAAACAGAATCTCCAAGAAAAAAGGAAGTTCTGTTACAGTCTTTTCTGTTGAAACTACCGCGGGATATATTAACGCGACGTAGAATTACTTAATGTTTTGTTAGCTGTGATGTAATACGGGTGTTAAAAAATGAATAGAAGACTTAGTTTCACAAAATATTTATTAATGCGGTATATTGTGGTTTGATCAATATTGCCTTATCATATCTACTTACTATTAATTATACTATCTTTTACTGATACCAATACAATATACTGTCGTTTTGCAACCGTTAATGCTTAATTTAAAGAAACGGTTTAGATGTTGGCGAATGTAGGCTTTTACTCTTTGGTGATTCCACGGAGATATACTATAGGAGTGGACACTCAGCATAGCTGTAATGTTAAACTTTTGGTACCCCAAATAAGTTTCAATTATGTAAACATTGGAAATCTAGTGACGTGCAGCGATCCTAGCGGCAAAAGAATAAAGCATTTCCCGTGCTGATTGATAACTCATTTTACTTGTTTTTAATTTTCCGACCTAGCATGTGAACGAGATTATGAACGCGAGCACCAAATTTAAAACATTTCTTTCGCTTTTGCTTACATGGTTGCCTTAGTAACAAATGTATAAAAAAAGATTTAAAAAATGTTCTATCTTAAGATTATTAAAATATTGAGTTTATATTTGTGAACGAGTGTGCATATCGTGGCTCACAGAAAAGAAGTTTTCGTCTGCCGCGGTATTGGAAAATGGTGCGAGTTCTTAATTTAACATGAATTTAACATTTTAACATGAGTTTTTTAGTGGCAATTTAAAGCTGTGTTAAAATTTGTCACAGCATGAAATAAATGTAAATACTGCTTTTTTGAGTGTGATCGTCATTATAAATGAACACTTTTTAAATATTGCATTCACACATACAACATTCTTCTAAATTTACTACTATTTCTTAAAATACAGCTTTTGGGCAAAATAATAAATAACACGACATTACATACATAATATTACTTCGCTTCGAAATTATTGCCTATATTTATTACGAAATAATATTTTAAGACAATTAGGTAATTAAAACACACCTGAAGACAGAAATTATTATATATCACGTTCATAAGACTATGTATTTCATATTTTTTTGAAGTTCCGCTAATTCAACGATCTCCATTTACTTCGCCTCGATAGAAATATAAACAACCTGGATGCGCAGAAGCAGGAGATGCGCAGTTACCCAGTGTGCGTAGCGCCATCTGTTTGCAACAACAGCGTTATCCAACTTTCTAAGAGAAGTGTCCGCTCCTATACATTTACCTTCGTGGGTGATTCTTTGCAATTTACGGATTAGCATAAACGATAATTATTTCAGTTTATGGTTGCCACTAAATCAGCTCTCCATAAATTTTTATGCATAGTTCTTCTCAGATCGGTGTATTTAGCACCAGGGCTCTGTTATCGCACGGGCAAATCGGGACTTTTCCCAGGGGCCTCCGGCTCGAAATGGCCCCTAATTTCAAATGTTGTTCTTTTTTTACAAAAATGTTTATGAAAAATAAAACAAATTTCATATATGGGGGGCCCCAAAATTCATCAATGCCCGGGGCCCCTTGTTGGTCAAAATCAGGCCCTGCTTAATACCGCAATATATTTCCTGCTATTCGAAAACGTGACCCGTTTAAAATCTCAATCGAAAATAATGCTGGATAATTCACTGGTGAAAAAACAGCATTCAATTATTTTTCTGGCAACGTAAAGTAAAATATAGAATTATTTCATGCGTGGCGTATGCTTTGCTTGTGAGTCCGTTATTCTGATTGAGTTTCGAAAGAGGTTTTAAACTTATGGCATCAAAATCACGCACTTTTCAAATGCGAAAACTCAGTTATTTTAAAGTAATTTTATTTATTTATTTTTTCAACTGGCAATTTTAATAATTGTTACTGTCTCCAAGACAACCAAAACGCAAGATATCATACCGAAAATTTTAAGCTTCTAATATTGAAATCAAAATAATTCTTTACTTAAAAATTCGTAAAAAATCTCCTAATTTATATTTTCCTCTGGTTGTTCATTTAAAAGAGGGCGAAATGTATGCTCCGTCATTGGACAAAATATAAAAATGTTATGACGGATAGAATTCAAGATGCAGCAATTTAAAAAATATTTTACGAAAGTCAGCGTCAAATTTAATTTTATTTGAAAAATTCCCAAAAATCTGAAAATTATGTTACACAGTCCGAACAAACAATTTTTAAAAGAAAATTTTCTCCTTTATCCGATGATGTAAATTTCGTTTTCTTGCGAGTGTAATTACCGGCGTTATTATGTATTAAGCGAGAAAAATCACTAAAAATAGGACAAAACATAAAATAAAACATTTTCTAATTCGAATTTAGAAAAAATCGCTGCGAGGCGTGTTAGGATATATGTCCTAGTGAAGCCGTATGCAAAATTCGGTAGGTCTGCGACAAACCATCTTGGCGCAATGCGATCCAGAGACGTGCGCTAAAAGATCGGTGGTCACAAACTTGCCTACCTACCTACATAGCTACATACAATGTTTACTCTCCGATTTTATTATATAAGATTGAGTTTATATTTGTTAACGAGTACGTATATCGTGGCTGACAGAAAAGAAGTTTTCGTCTGTCATGGTACATATTAACAGTAGAAAATGGCTTAGAATTCATTACTGAATTTCTTTATGTAACATGATTTTAATATTTTAATATGAGTTTTTAGCGGCAATTTAAAGCTGTGTTAAAATTTGTCACAGCATGAAATAAATGTAAATACTGCTTGTTTGAGTGTGATCGTCATTATAAATAATCACTTTAAATATTTCATTCAAACTAAATTCTTCTAAATCTATACAAATAAAACAGAGTGTAAACTGTCAGTTAGTTGTTGGTTAGTTAGTTAGTTTGTGTCTTGCGTTGCTCCGAAACGGGTGATCGTAGACCTACCAAATTTTGTATGGAAATTCTCCAGGACGGGTCCCGAGATACCTCGAAGCGATTTAAAAGAAAAAAAATCGAATTACTTTAGGAGATATCGATAAAAAACGTGTCTCAAAAGACTAATTTTTGCTCCGCCATTGTAACCACGCAGTGGAAAAAGAGAGAATATAGCATCGCTAGGTTGCCATATTTGGGAAGTTTATTAAATGGTTCAGACTCTTGAAGTAAAAACAAAGGAATAACGATTTTTTGTTTGTTTAGATTATTTGTAAAATTGTTGATTGTTTTTTTTTAATTAAAATATCGTGTGCATGTGAAATCAGAGCAGGAACGAAATGTTTTATACTCAAAAGAAAAATAGGATTTGGAAATTTTCAGGGACTATGTGCAACTTTTTAATTTGGCGAAAAATAAAATGGTTGATGTGCGATTTTGAGGAGATGATTCTAACGCTTGGCGCAACTTACCGTAATTTTATCGTCTGCTATTTGGGTTATGAATACACCTGAGAATAAGTTTTTGAAATTTTCATTCAGTTGGAATTGTGCATTTTTCTTCGCAGCTTTCAACCATCTATTTCCAATGTATTATTTCATCCAGAAAAACAATGTTAGAAATATCAATTTTAATTCTGTTTAATCACACTCATGAATAATGATATACTTTCCAACTTAATGAAATAAGGAACGAAAATAGGGAAGACCCGTGAATTATAATACGCTTTTAATATATAGATAGCACTTTAGTTACAGGTACTATAGTTACAGGTAACAAGATACGTACGATTCGACCAAAAATTGTTTTGGTCTTCGTCAGTCAAATCCCTTCGTTACAAGGAACTCTTACCTGTAACCTCTTATGTGTGTTTTTTACAAAGTTTTTATTTACCTTATGTCTGTATAGTTAACAGTTTTTCTACAGAAGCACTCAAAATAATTTCAATACAATACGGTCAGTAGCAGTTTAGAGGCAGGCATCTATTTAAAGCATATAATACTATCCTATACAATATGATTAGCTAATAATCGGACGACGATCATGTGCCTCCCTCAAAAGTTGCGCCAAAAGCCGCCAATGCTGGTGACTTTTACGACAAATTGTCAAATATTGTGCGAAAAAAATGCTTTGAAACATGAACCGAACTTAGCGATATTTTCATTATTTGGCAATAAATCAAAAAGGTACTTTACGTATTATCCCGGTGGTCATTAAAGCCAAACTATTTTTTCCTCAAATTTTCTGGCAAACTGTTGCCAATCGTATTCCGAACCATCAATAATTTCATGTGTCCGGCATTTATCTTGGTGAAAAATTGCTCATCTTCGCGGACCACCGGGATTATAAGTAAGTACCTCGAAAAAGATCTAATCTGATTATATAAGGCCATGGCGATTTCATTAGGAACTTTGAAAATTCGTTACCCCCGCTGTAATTAACTGATTTAATTGTGTTTTATTGAGGAATGGCTAAGGGCTATCTGCCTAGGAGTGGGAGGGTGTTGCGTAGGTCGGAGGAATTTCTCTGAACGACGAAAATCCGTTAATGTGTTACAACCCAAAACGGGTTAATTTATTTACATGGAACAAAATAGTAAACTCTAAATCTTTAGCGCGTGGAAAATTAGTTTTATACTGCTAATTCTTAAAAGAATAAATTTCTCGCTCTCCGTGTTCGTCCATTACCGTTATGTTGTATAAAAGGAATATTTGTATTTTTAACTTGACGGCAAGTTTGAGAGGTCTTTATGATTTCGGTTTGCTTGTCTGTTCTGTTGTCCACCGGTCCAGTGTTCTAACTGCTGATATTTTTACACCGACTTGTGCAAAATTTATGTTTTTTCTATGTACAATACCGTGTACCTTATTGAAAATGGTGTAAGTAGCATTTATAGTTCTTTTACAAGAGAAAAAAAATCCAATACATCGCACTCTATGGCCAGTCATTCTTGAAAACGTATTTTAGAGATTTTCGTTTTTTTTGAAAGAAAACAAAGTTGGCATACATATTATCAAGGCTCTCAAAATAATGCTCTCCATTGAGAATAGTGTCTGTATTATTAATAGTTCTCCTACAGGAGCACTCAAAAGAATTCCAATACATTACAGTCTGTGGTATTTGAGAGACACTAACACATCTCTAGCACTAGACAACGAGTATAAAAATTTTATATTCTTTAGCTAAACGTTGAAAAAAAATTTAAAGGTTTTTTACAGGATCTCATAAAATTGCATTTATAGCGATAATACAATAGTGTCTTATCTCTAACATCTCGCAAGTTTTAAGAAAAAATGCATCGCCAAATTTGTCGCAAAAATATTTTTGTGTTGGAAAGTGTTTTATAATCTATGCGTTTGACATGATTTATCTTTCTTGTTTTAGATACGATATTCATACTCAAAGAAAATAGCTTCATGGAACACGAAATTGACAAGGTCGTGAAAGGGAGTTGGACAGAAGATTTTGCCGCGAATGCTTTGAGTAACGACTCAGCCAAAGTCGGGCCTCTTCAGTGGACTTACTGGAATGCTTTCTTCTTTGGATTCCATTTATGCTCGACAATTGGTGATTACAGCCTTCTCTTAATTTATTTAGATAAAAAATTACGTCTGAGTGGTTTTCTACAAGCGCTTGCGAATATTTTTCTCTGCTTCCTGGGATAGCGGAAATGATTTCTCCCCATTAGCGTATAGAAATGAAGTGCTTGTTATATGATTTTTTTTTCTATATTAAGCCCCTGAGAGGCTGATTCGTAAAATTCTGCATCAAGATTTCTAGCTTTAAACATAATACATAGGGTAAGGTGGTGGAAAATGGTGGGAAAATCATCCCTTTTTTTAAGGTCCTAAAACCAAGCTGTTAAATTTATGTTAATGAAATTGTTGATGTATATTACATACATTTGACATATGGATTAAAAATAAAGCATTAGTTTTGAATGTTATCAAAATACTTTTCTACAGGGTCATTTTTAAATAGGCAAGTATTGGTACCCTCATTTTCACTCACTATGGGAGAAAATGGGGGGTAGTACAAAAATATTCATTGATTTTTTATTGAAAAAATATATTAAGGCTATGAATGAAATAAAAATCACTTATTTCAACATATTCTTAAATATACTGAAAGAAAAAAATGCATAGAAAATATTATTTTCCAAAATATTTAGTTGAATAAATAATTTGCTACAATTATCAAATGCAAGTTTACTCAGTATGCTTCAAACTTTACTTGATTCCACCAGAACTATTTCTGATGGTAAACAGTAAATTAAAATGTCAATTTTATTGAAAGTATTGTTGCAGCAATATTTATATTAAGACAGAAATAGAAATGTCAATGTCTCTATCTTATAGAGCTTTGCTAAGCCTAACTACGAACCCATTTTACCCCACCCCAGAAAAAAATGAAATGGAAATTATAATTTTATTCTTATTTTTTTTATATAATCCAGTTCTCTTAAAGTCTCTCTACTAATATGTATCAAAATATAAATGTTTTATCTAATTATAAGGTATCAACAAGAAAGTTTTTCAGTATCATTTGTTAACAGGCAGTATGTTTGGAGCAAAAATGAAAAGTTTTGCATACATTAATGTTGTTGAAAGATCTTAAAACTTCCTTAGAAATACTTTTCATGTTCTTAAAATATATCCCCTTAGGAAAAAATAATGAAACATCCTAAGTTTTATGGTGAGAAAAAGGTATTTTTTAATTTACCCCCATTTTCCTGCACACTACCATTTTCTCCCACACCCTATGCAGTTTTTGTCAACTAAAAAGAATCACATGCCATTAATTACTTTTCAAGCGTAAGACACTTGAAATAAATGTTCTGCGGAACTGAATAAAAATTTGACTCACGCTATTTTGACCAAGTAATTAGCGACAATTGTGTTGATTATAGGAAATTACTTATGAGCAAGCTTTTATTATGAGCAAGCATTGCTCCACCAATTACATCACCAATGGCAAATATTCCTTTCACGTTAGTTTCATATCTGCTGTTAAATTGAACGAAAGTTAAAACAAAATTTGTTGAATTCGACGAACATTTTTTTCCATTTAAAACAGTACCTATTACAAGATTTTTTGCTCTACAACCATAGTTGTTTTTATAATTTCTTTTCATGTTGTTGAAATGGTCTGAAGTCAGTACGCAACATTTTTTCAAGGTAATCCATTTTTTAAGCTATTATTATTATTTTTATTTTGAAGTATTTAATTCCCGTTTAATCCGCTCGAAAGACAGTGAACAAGTCGTAAAACACAGACTTTTGAGATTTTCCCTATTTCGAAATTAGCGAACAAAGAAGTCGAGTATGGAGTAATTCAAGTAACATTTATTAGATCTTCTCCCAATTTCTTGTGAAAATGAATGTGGGAAACAATGGTGCTTAGATCGATGGATACCTCTTGTCCATGGATTTTTCATAACAAGAATTTCCATAACCAAAATTACAACCAATTAAGCTTACGCTTTTAGCACCAGTTACAAGTTATTATTTTTCCATTACCAGTTACACCTATACTCAGGTCACATTAAACATTCAGCCGAAGGGAATGGTAGTGTGGCATGAACCATGCAAGAAAATTATTCACATTAATGTACTTTTTTATTACTAGTTCACTAATAAGAAAAAGTATAATAATAATAAAGTCTAATTAAAATGGAACATATTCAAAATATCTTAATTTGGATGTGAAACAAAAGGGTTAAAACGATTCCCAGCTTTCCGGAAACTGTGATATTTGCTGAATGCAAGTAGCTTGGAGGACATAACATACATTCCCCAAACATAATAGTTCTACTAATTTTTATTCGTTTTTTTTAAGGTTTGGCAATAGTTATTAGAAACTCAAATATGAGTAAGAATAACTGTGAAGTTGTAAGATGAGCCATTTTTAGTTGCTGGAAGTCAAGAAAACCTACTTAATGTGTTTTTAAGAAAAGTTGAAAAAACTAATTTCTTTTGACTTAATACATCTCACACATGTTACAGTTAAGTAATTAGTCAACGCACTATTTTGTGCGTGCAATTTGAAAAATAAAATATTTTCTGTAAAATAGATGGTTTTTATAAGTTATTTGGGAAAAATTGGAAAAATTCTTTTTTTGAGGTGTCACGTCTAAGCTCACTAAGAAAAATAGTACAAACTTTAAAATTTAAGATATGAAAGTAATTATGAATGACATCTTTGAATATAATTTTAAAATATACTTTCAGGCTACGGAGATGTGTCGCCGTCGACGGGGTATGGACGATTGCTTGCTGTGCTATATTCTACAGTAGGTATGCCTCTCCACATACTGTTCTTCAAACAACTCGGAGAATCATTCGCTCTAAGTTATCAAGAAACCATTTGGCTAATAAGAAAGAAAGATATCTCTTGTTGGAATAAAATTCCGGGAGATCTTGTGTTTTTCCTGCCTTGGACTGTGGTGATTTTCATAGTGCCTGCTATTGTTTTTATGTTCACTGAAGACTGGGGTTTCATTGAAGGCGTTTATTACAGTTTTATTACCCTGTCAACTGTGGGTCTAGGAGACTATGTGGCAGGTAATTATTATATTTATTACTACATTTGTTAATGCACTGATAATTTATTTTTTGCTTAATAGCTTAAGACAGATATACACTCTTAAAAATTTGGTGCAATATTTCATCAAAACATGCACTAAAAAAGTTAGTTCCATAAGATGGTGAAACCTTGTTCCAACATTTGGTGCTTCACCAAAGTATGGTTAAAGCTGAACACCGAATGTTGGGAGAAGGTTTCACCATCTTTTGGAGATAACTTTTCTAGTACTGTGTTTTGGTGAAATGTTGCACCAAATTTTTAAGAGTGTAATTTGATTTACATGGTGGCAGAACCAGAAAAAATTCAAGGGAAGGTTGAGAAGTAGGAAGAGGCATATTGAAACACTCTCTCTCTCTCTTTTTTTTTTTAACTTTACATTTTTAATATTGAATTCATGTTTAACCTATTCGTTCTCATCATTTTAAAAAACACGAAACAGAAGACTTGTCTTCTTTGACAGATGTTGCATCCCAAAATGGTTCTTTGAATGCTCCGCTGTATCTCAGCTTTACGTCTCCGATATTGCTGGGTTCCGATGGAGCGTTCATTCTGGAAACGAACATCGGTCAAAGTAGACGTCTTATTTGTCGCGTCTTTTTAATAAAGAGACCGAACGGGTTAACAGTGTTTTTAATGGATTTACACACTCATAGAAATGTGTGTCACAGTCTCCAGTTATATCGTGAAATTCTGAAAATACTTTGATGTTAAAAAAAAAAAAAAAGATAATTCAGTAAATTTTACTGACTGCTATTTTCAACAGGTCTTCACGTTTCGCATCCTGTATATTTCGTTCTGTGCAAGATTATTCTATTTTTTTGGATGATATATGGACTTGCTTTTACAACGATAATTGTGGATTATCTGACGCATTTATATCAGATGAATCTGCTATTTTATTTCAAGTACACATGGCCGTGCGTCTTTCGAGTGAAGCGATTTTATATAGACATTGAAAAGTTGGATATACATTTTAGGCTTCTTCGAGCAGAGGTGAGAATTTCATAGAAATAATTAGTATTATAGTTCCTTATTAATATAATTTTTATACTTTTAAAAGCAAGATATTGTTTATAAAGTACTTATAAAATTGAGATTACATTTGCAATCTGCTCACGGTTTGATGAGTGAGTAGTTTTTCACCCAACTAAATCACCTTTTCTTTCATGTACTGTCTGACAGAGGAAGCATATTTATTTCTCATATAATATATTGTACATTCAAAGTAATACTGGTCAATAGATTATTTAGATATTTATTAAGAAAATAAATGATCATAACGCTTGTTCATGACTTAATAGTTTAACTAAGGCTGACGAAAAAATGTAAAAAGATCTTCTGCTGAAGCAATAGCAGAGTTTCTTTCTTTCTTCTTTTTTTAACCATTTTTTTCTTTAAAGAGCAAATTATTTAAAACTCTTCATCAATTACTTAAAAGAGCTTACCTTATTACACACACACACACACGCACATATATATATATATATATACATTTCACGTTTTTTAAAGATATATTTAATTATTTTGTTGTGTTTAAAGTTTTGAGTGCACCGTACCAGTCTTTACTTATTCATAGTTACCACTGATCTTGCATGAACTTATAAAGCATTCATTATTAATTTTGTTTATTTAAATATGCAATTAACTATCAAACCAATCAGTATTTGCTACAAACCTAAAATTCAGCGTAAAGTTTGCTGAAAGTTTACAGTTCAAAGATGTTGAATGTTGCAAAGGAAACATATGGACCAAGTTCACAGTTCTACACACTTCATGCGTTACTTAAATGGAAACATTAATGTTGACGGTTTGACACCACAGCTGCACTATATATACCTTTAAGCCTGAAAATATTTTCTTTTTAATCCCTGGTAGAAAATCATTTTATGTGAGCGTGCAAAAAAAAAATTAAAAGTAGAATTTTTCAAGTTATTGCCTTGTAGAACAGTTTTTAATATTAGGGAAAAAAGTAATATATTTATAAGACAGTTTTATCCAGAAAATGTTAAAAATTGGCATTAATGTCTATAAACTTTTAAGCGTTATAATATTCAGTCGAATAAAAATTAACATCAATTAATAATATATTTGCTACTTTTGACTAAATGATAATTCTTTTTCCTAACTTTTAGTATAATTCAAGCCCCTCGAAATTCATCAGTCATTGCAAATTATCTCGGAAAATACAGGCTCTCAAGCATATAAATAGAAGAGAAAATATATAAAATAGAAATAGTTACGCAAAAGTTTTAAACAAATTTTGGGGATGGAATTCAAAGTTTCTATAATTTTCCTTGTTCCGGCAGATCATGTCAAAAAAATTAAGACGGAATCAATTTTCTAAATAGGGATGGACACGAGACAAAAAATAGGCATCTCGCAAAACAGCTTAAAAGCTTTGTCTCATCTCGAAAAATCTCTATATCGTAATGTTAAAAATGTTTGTCTCGTCTCGCAAAAAAGCTGTAAATCTCTATCTTGTCTCGCGTCCATCCCTATTTCTAAACGCATTAAATTAGTACAGCAACGTTTTCGTATGTGCCATCTTTTGGCAAGCGAGTGATTGGTTCGCAAACACTGCCATAACCTATACTAACTTGTAATACTTGTTAGTAAAATTACACATACTTAAGGTCCTCTTTAATTCGCAAGCTTAAACCCACGGCAGGCAACAGACAGCTGCTACTTACTCGGAACACGACTTTTCTCTTACCAGATGCTCCAGTCATCATTCTAATTATTCCAGTCTAGTAAAAGTAGAGTCCCTTGTAGCACAATTAGTCTAAAAGACTTTAAAACACGTTTTTTAACTTCAAAAAACGTGTTTCCAACGTAATCTGGATGTTTTTTGAACTAGTTGTGCAACTAGGGACGCGCGAGTTCTCTACACAGGTCGAAACGTATCCAATATTAACGCAAAAGCATAAAAATATATCAGTTAAATGCAGTAAATGTAAGATGATTTTTTCCCCCCTCCACAGGGTGTGAAACACCAGTATAGCATGTGGGCAGTTCGAAAAGGAGCACGAAAAAATGTGTATTTCCAGACAAGTCACATGGCTAATCTTGCCGTACTTGCAGAAAGGATTCAGCTCGAACTTATGTCACTGTTTCCATATTACGAAGGAAGTACGGATGGGCAAGAAAGAAAAGCTTATCCAGTTGATGCTTTCCCCGTCAGAAAGAGATCCAGTGATTACAAGGGGCTAGAGTCATCAGAATGAATATTGATTTGGTAGCATTTGCTGGATGCTGAAAATGGCTGTAAAATACTTTTGACTGTGTTAACTGTGGTTAAGCAGACAAGAATACACGAAAAAGTTACAAATTCGATTTTTTGAGACATCGTAGAATTTCAGAAATTTTATTGCAGAGAAACTGATTGAGCCAATTATTTTTACTGTCTGTATGTTCAATTTCATAAACATTTCCTATCAAAATACCACCCTTTGTGTAACCTTTGTCACTTCGGATTGTAAGTATCTTATTTGCATTGAAGATTTTTATACGACTGTGTAAGCAAAAGCAAAATACTTATTTTCTTAATTAGTTATATCATTAAAAAATTTAGTAGAAGTTATAGAATCCACTTCACTATTTCATTGATAAAAACCATAAAATTATCCTTCGATCCCATAAAAATAAGTTAAAGACATTTTGGATTTTGTATTGTTAAACAGTTCAGCCTGTTAGTTTAAGGCAGGGACAGCAACACAAAAGGAAACACGTAGCCACATAAAAAAGGGAATTGAGGGTCGACCCTAAACTCTAACATCTGCTAATGAAATGATAAAAAAAATCAAGCTTTCTTTTTGGGAAACACCTCCCACCCAGATGTTTTTCTGGCTAAATTCCGAGGTTTCAATTATAATACTAAGCCAATATTAAAATTTTACGCACTTTACGCTTCTCAATTTTATTTTTTTCCGATAATCAGATATTAATAAATACAAGCTACTTCTTTACCTTTTGCTTAGCCGAATTATCATTTAAAAGAACCACTTAATAAATCTTAATTCTTCAGAAATATATAAAAACTTGATAACACATAGATATAAATACGCGAATTTTCAGAGTAATTTTTACGTTTGTGATAGTGGTTAAGCTTCAAAATATCTAAACTGTTTGCAATATTTTTATTTTATTAACTCTGAACAAAAAATGTACTAAAAAAACCCGTATATCACTTAAGTTGTTTCAGCAAGAAACATATTTCAGTTCTCTTAAAATTAAGTTATTAACAGCTATGTTTAAGTTAAACAGCTATGGTTAAGTTAAATTAAGTTATTAACAGCTATGCTATATTTATTAAACTCTCAGAAGATACACATAAAACGTAAACATTTTCATCTGCTTTTAGTGTTAAGGCACACAATAATATTCTGAAGCATGTTAATCTTAATTGTCTTTGATTGTTTACTGGTAAAGGCAAATAATTACACCACGCAGTTTGAAAAGGAGAAAAAATAGTGACTTTGTTTTTACCCACATTGATGGTCTATATCGATTTGTTGGCAAATTGGTGTAGAACAACTATGTTGCGAATGACTTTCGCAACCAAAGTCATTTTTAAACACTCTTGACATAGTGGTTATAGAAACAACAGATTAACTTGTAAAATTTAATCTGAAAAGAAACTAAAAAATGTTCAGTTTCAATTAAAAATCCGGTTTTCAAAATTAAATTAAATGTTAATATTGTTTTTGTAATTTTATAGTGCATTTTTTGAAAAAACAAAATCTAAAAACTCTTAATGGTTTATATGTAATCCCTTGAAAACTTCGTTAGTTAGAACTTAACGCAGAAATAGGAATAATTAAATTCAAGTAAAGTGCTTCAGTTTTTACAGCCAAATTAGGTATCGTTATCTAACTGATCAGAACTTCGGTTATTTAACTAGAAAAAAACCTGATGTGTCCAACACATGACTTCCTTGCACGTCTATTAATTCAAAAAAGTTTTTTACGCACTTCCTCTAAACTTATTTGTTTGAAAGAGATAAAATATCAATAATAGTAAGGTATAGCGATTTCTAGCCAAATATTTCGATATCGCCAAGTTGAGTTCAATTTGAAAGATTTCCTTCTGACACTTTATTTGGCGATATTTCACCAAAAGCCGACAAACTTGAGATAGTTTGCGAGATTTTGGGGATAGCCAAAGTAGTCATTGACCACTGACTTTCAATGAATTGAATGCATCCATACACCTTAATGTATTTAAAGTCATTTGGCTCACCCTGTAAATAAATTCCTAGTCGATTGCTGTCAAAAAAGATATTGAAAACAGTTAGATATTATAATATAGTTCTAAATACAAAAGTTCAAAATTCTACGGGTTAAAGTTTTAGAGTTATACAAAATACGAAATAATTTTTGGCGCCAAATTTGGCGATATTTCGGCGAAACTCATCAATGTCGACGACATTTGGCGAGATTTTAAGCATGGACCAACAATGACAGATTATCGCCAAATTTGGCGATATTTCGCCAAAACTCGCCAAGAACGATGAAAAATGGCGATACTTTGGGCATGGACCAAATGACTGACTATCGCCAAATTTGGCGACATTTCGGCAAAACTCGCCAAGGTCGAGGACAGACGGCGAGATTTTGGGCATGTACCAAACAATGACTGACTACAATTGTATTATATTGAAGATTTCCATATACTTTAAAGTACTGAAATTCTTTTTGGTGGTCCTGTAAAGAAACTCCAGTAGATTGGAACCAAAAATCGAGATGCACAACTAGATGTTACAACAATCTTACATATGAAATTTCATAATAGTTTTTGAGATTTGAGAGTTAAATATGCACACACGTACACCAAAAGTCGCCAAGCTTGGCGACTTTTGGCATAGTTCTTGAGGGAGGCACGAGACCGTGGTCGGACCATTACCTAACTTATGTGGTAGGACGGTATTGTGCTTGAAATGGATGAATGCCCCTAAAATTGCCATTGACCGTAATGTATTGGAAATCTTTTGAGTGTTCCTGTAGCAGAACTGTAAATAATAAAGACACTTTTTTTAATGGAGAAATTCATTTTCTAACTCTTTACAGCATATATCACTCCTGAGTCGTTTGAAATAGCCCAAAACCTCTAAAAAACGCTTTGATGAATGTCGGCCCATAGAGCGTAATGTATTTCGAATTTTTTAGGCGGTTCTGTAGATAAACTGTCCAGTCGAATATTTTTTACTTCCTTGTACGTAGTATAAGGAAGTAATGTGATCCCGAAAAATTTTGGGGGCCAAATTTCGACATAAAAACCGATTTTGACTACCTCTAAATTTAATTTAAAATTTTTTTTCGATGCATCTCATCGTAGGCTAGCATGCACGATCATATTAACGCGTCTGCAACTCATTTTGACCAGTGGCGAGTCTACTGTGGCCAGTTTTTCCATGCCGTCTGTACGTACGTACGTACGTATGTATGTAACTCGCATATCTCAAAAACTATTGGTCGTAGAATGTTGAGATTTGATATTTAGGATTGTTCTATGATCTAGTTGTGCACCTCCCCTTTTGGTGGCAATCGAATGGATAGTTTATGTACAGGACCGCCCAAAAGATTCGAAATACATTACGCTCTATGGGCCGAAATTCATTAAACTCGCCTAACTCAAAAGCTATTAGGCGTAGAATGTCGAAACTTCATATTTTGGATAGTTGTAACATCTAGTTGTGCACCTCCCCTTTTGGTTCCATTCGACTCGATAGTTTATCTACAGGACTGCCCAAAACATTCGAAATACATTACACTCAATGGGCCGAAATTCATTAAACTCGCATATCTCAAAAACTGTTAGGTGTTGAATGTTGAAACTTTATATTTAGGATTGTTGTAACATCTAGTTGTGCACCTCCCCTTTCGGTTCCATTCGACTGAATAGTTTATCTACAGGACCGCCCAAAAGATTCGAAATACATTACGCTCTATGGGCCGAAATTCATCAAAGCGTTTTTTAGAGGTATTGGGATATTTCAAACGACTCAGAAGTGATATATGCTGTAAAGAGTTAGAAAATGAATTTCTCCATTAAAAAAAAGTGTCTTTATCATTTATAGTTCTGCTACAGGAACACTCAAAAGATTTCCAATACATTACGGCCAATAGCAATTTTAGGGGCATTCATCCATTTCCAGCACAATACCGTCCTACCACATAAGTTAGGTAATGGTCCGACCACGGTCACGTGCCTCCCTCAAGAACTGTGCCAAAAGTCGCCAAGCTTGGCGACTTTTGGTGTACGTGTGTGCATATTTAACTCTCAAATCTCAAAAACTATTATGAAATTTCATATATAAGAATGTTGTAACATCTAGTTGTGCATCTCGATTTTTGGTTCCAATCTACTGGAGAGTTTATTTACAGGACCACCGAAAAGAATTTCAGTACCTTATTGTCTATGGACATCTTCATTATAATACAACTGTAGACAGTCATTGTTTGGTACATGCCCAAAATCTCGCCGTCTGTCCTCGACCTTGGCGAGTTTTGGCGAAATATCGCCAAATTTGGCGATAATCTGCCATTGTTTGGTTTATGCTTAAAATCTCGCCAAATGTCGTCGACATTGACGAGTTTCGCCGAAATATCGCCAAATTTGGCGCCAAAAATTAATTCCTATTTTGTATAACTCTAAAACTTTAACCCGTAGATTTTTTAACTTTGTATTTAGAACTATTGTAATACCTAACTGTTTTCAATATCTTTTTTGACAGCAATCGACTGAGAATTTATTTACATGGTGAGCCAAATGACTTTGAATACATTGAGGTGTATAGATGCATTCAACTCATTGAAAGTCTGTGGTCAATGACTACTTTGGCTATCCCCAAAATCTCGCTGACTATCTCAAGTTTGTCGGCTTTTGGTGAAATATCGCCAAATAAAGTGTCAGAAGGAAATCTTTCAAATTGAACTCAGCTTGGCGATATCGAAATATTTGGCTAGAATTCGCTAAACCTTACTATTATTGATATTTTATCTCTTTCAAACAAATAAATGTAGAGGAAGTGCGTCGAAAATATTTTTGATCTAATGGACGTGCAAGGAAGTCATGTGTTGGACACATCAGATTTTTTTATTTGATGCTGAAAAGTCTATGTTATTTATTACGTATTTCTGAATGCCTTGATTGTTTTTAAAGAAGGAACGGCTTTATTCTAAAATTATCTAATGAATGCTGTTCACATACTCAGTACAAATTATACTTTCAAGAGATTTTCAAATTTTAAGAATGCAGTATTTTCAAATGCTTCTTCAGTTTAAATTTCGGGCACTGTGGGCACACTTTCATCATTTTAAAATTCCGCTAATAGCTATTTTTATAGTGGATTTTCTTAAACGTCTTCTAACACCCATTAAAATGCTTGTAAAATTTAATGAGTTTAACTTAAAAATATTTCTTCATAAGTACTGGAAACACTTCTCAAGTATTTTAAAATTATCTGGGTAATCTTAAATCGTAACTTCAGATGACAATCTTAAAATTTCCAAAATACTGCTTCTGCACACTGAATACAGTATTCCCATTGGGATCACTCCTAGATCTATATTTTGTTTCCAAAAATAAACAATTATGACACCCATTTTGTCTGACAACCAGTCTGTTTCAAGAATAAACAATAAAATATTTTATGAAAACCAATATTTTAAATTTGATCGCGAGTGGGCTGCGAATATTGAACAGAATGCAATACTAGTGTGAGACACGTGTTTGCACGTAAGGTGATTAAACTTATCAACAGTCTTAAAAGCACCCAAGAAACGCTGAAAGACCAAGCAGAAGCTTCCACGCATTATTCAAAGTAAAAGGTCATTTATTGCATAGACCTCTAATGCATTCTGTCAGGAAATTGAGAATTTCTTATTCGAAAACTATGAAATAGATTAAATAAAGCATACTGATGAATAGTCGTTAGTATCACATTGCAGTTAGACGATGAGTTTGAGCTAAAGAAGTAGATTTATTCAGCTCAACTGCCCGAGTAAATCGAATTCTCCAAAACATTTAAAAAGAAACAGCGATTCGCAAAGATTTTGGCAGGGAATCAGTCCCCAAATATAGAATTCTGATTTCACAGAGCTATACTTATATGTGACTATAACACAGGAACATATAAACTAAATAATCGAACAAAAATTAAGTCAAAAGGACATTTATCTCTAATTACATCTGCGAAATCCGATTTCTTTGTAACATAATTTTACTACGTACTCGATTTTTGGGTGCAAATTTCTGGATAAGAGAGCATTGATTACATAAATATGTAGAATAATTGCAATAAATCCAACGTCTTTCTCTAAAAAAAAATAAAAGGAACCAAGCAGCTATCACACTAATGAAAAAAAAAAAGGTCACAGAATAATAAACAACCAAGATTCTTCAGAGGTTAAATGGTTCAGTTTATAAAAATCAGTTTTATGGCAGGGAGGCTGACGAGGATTATTTTGTGGAACTTCAGTTTAGCAATCCTGTGATTGTCGCTTGGTTTGTCTTCATTTTTAGACATGAGAGTCAGAGTTTATCAGAGTTTATAGGGAGTTGTTCTATGTGCATTATAATATCATGTGTTATACACAGCTGCAGCAGTGTTGAGCTGATTAATGAATGAAATTTGAAATTAATGTATGTATGGATGTTATAAAACGATATTTGAAACTGACTTTTAATACTTGGAAAAAGTAGAAAATGTCAACATGTTAAATGAAGCTTTTAGTATGTTTTATGAAATGATATGTATGATTGGTATGAAAAAAAATGTTCAAAATGGGTATTCTCATAACAGTTCAGAATTTCGTTCTTTCCCTTATTCGAATTTTTAGAGGTTTAGAATTTCTCAAGACCAATTCAGCAGCTGGCAGCACTTTGTCACGTGGTTCTAAAGATTCAAGAGTGTAATTTCTCAAAATATTGCAGACAATTATTTTTTCTTCCATGACAGCAAATCTTTGACCTAAAAGTAAACATAAAACAAGTTTATTTTACGAAAAAAGAAAATATATGTAAAATATTTTTAAAGTAAATACTTTTATTTAACATTCTCTTAAATTAGAATTCGTAAATTCTCCAATTTATTAGAAAGTCGGCACTCTTTGATGTTATGAAATTGTAATCTAATGACTAGCAAAACGTATTTGAAACAGATGAAATTTAGTTATAAATTTAAAACGCCGGTACTTTTCCATTAAATTCCTATCACGGCGCCAACTATTTCAAAACCTTTCATTTGAAGATGTATGCTTTCTTCTTTTTCCAATATATTTTGCTATTATAATACCACACGCAGCTTTCTTCCTATTAAAGTAAGTCATAAGTTGTCATTGAACTTACCTATACAATTTCGAGGTCCTGCCGAGAAAGGGATATATGCATACGGATGACGATTCACAGAATTTTCCGGTAAGAAGCGGTTAGGATCAAACTTTTCCGGATCTGCAAACACTTCTGGATCTCGGTGAAGCTCATACGTGTATACCAAGCAAGCTGCTCCTTCTGGAATTTTGTAACCATCTGAAAGAATAACGTGTATCTCAAGGTTTTAAAGTACAGCAAACACTGTGCAAGTTGGACTCTGTAACTAAACTAAACTGTCCACACAGCAGCTCATGAAAGTCCAAACCTGCAAGGCTCACTCAACCTCTCTCGACCATCCTCAAGGAGTACATAAGTATATGTATACAGATAGTTGCGAGCCATTCCACCTCTGAGTAAGTGGGAACAAAACGTCTATGCTGACGCTTAATGACTTAAAAGGTGCTTTTACAGCAACACAGAATTTAATTCCAATATATTCCGTCGCATATAGGTCTATAAGGAAATGAGACTACAGGAATTCTAACAAAGCATGGTGTCTATATAGTGCGGCATAAAGATCTCTAATCAGAAATCATAGAAGATACCTCAATTTCTTTCCTAGTATTCTGGAAAATCTGCAATGCATTCACACTTAAGGATAACAGAGTTGTACAGGTCACCACCAACAAACTCATGGACATTATCGAGAGCTTTGTATTATAATAATAATAATGTCTATAATAATGGACAGAGCACTTTTGAAATTTGCATCAAATATTCTTCAGTACACGTCTCTCCTGACCACCTATTAACCTGCGTTGAACGACTGGATGACTACTATTTTCAATTCTTCTCGCTTATGACGTTTTGAGAGTTTACGATCGCTAGGACTTGGTCTCGCCTTCGGCTCGATCTCTAGGAATAAGCCGCAACATTAACAAATATACTCTCTGCTAGATGGTCATCCTGAACGCAGATGTCAGTGTTCAGTTTCCAAGCAAGTTTGGTCCTCATTTTATTGACTAACTCAGGGAATGAGAGGTAGTGTGAACCTTGCATAGCCCGAAGATCGAAACCTGGATATGAGGCTTGACAGCGAACTGCGCTAACATTTCGCCACTGGGCTTCAAGCTGGACTCTACGCAAAAGCAACTAAAAATTTTCCGCAGACAAGGTTCAGACAAATCATACAGAAAAAAAATATATTAAATCAAGAATCAGGTCCATGATGAAAATTGTTTCGGGTCCCAAGCGATTGTGTCTCAACCGTCCGTCTTGCCCACACCCTGCTTTATAAGTGAAATGATGTCTTCATTTCTTTTTATAAAATGTTCAACAAAAATATTTCAAATTTTATTTTACTTACTTAGTATTGTTTCAGAAGTGGATTTTCTGCCGATCATAGGTACTGAGGGATATATCCGTTGCGATTCCTAAAATGTATATAGAAATATAACTGCACAGTCCTTAGTGATTAAAAAAGAAAGATAAAAAAGTTTTAATTTGCAGGGAGCACCTTTAGAACGCGTTCCATATATTCCATATGTCTGAGATCGTCCTCAGTCACATGCCTTTCGGTATCGTCGCCAAATATTCGATCCAGCTCTTCATGCAGACCATCTTGGACATCCTTGTGCAAACCAATCAAGTAAAGAGCCCAACTGATGCCCATGGATGTTGTATCGTGACCCTGCAATGAAAATAATTCATGATTACATAAATATAATTATTAAATGAATACATAACTAAGTTGAACAGATTTTTTCAGAAAACTTTGCATAATGCGAATAAGGGCAAACTATAGTTCATTCTTATTCCATATCTTTTAAAGATATGGTATATCTTTAAAAGATATCTTATGTAGAAACTTCTGGATTCAGTAGGACTTTTTATGGCTGTATGGAAAGTTTCTAATACTCCGAAGTCGTGGAAAATGATAATTTTCATTACCCCTCAAAATTTTTTTCTTCCTTGTAAGAGTATTGATTTTTAGTAGTTACCTTTTGTGTTACGCGACTTTACTTAAAAATTAAGCCAAAATTAAGAATTTGATGTGACATAATTTCTAGTTGCAGTACTGCTCGCAGGTAAATGAACGAAAATTTAAAAGTACTAGGGGCCAAGGCCCCCAGACTCGCTACGCTCGCTTTTCGTATGAGGCATTCGGCCCCTAATAAGGCTTATTCGTAAAAAAGACATAATTTCAACAGACAAAACCCGAAGATTGGATCAGATAGAATGTTACTGAGCTACACATTGCTTGGTTCTTGCATGTTCAATGGTGCATAAAAATTTCAACTTCACATTACAGTAGACCCCCTCCCCCTCATAACACGGAAGATATTTTGTTATGGGAATCCGTGTTGTACGGGCCTGAGCTGAACTACACCTGAAGTGCGGACGCCGCTTATAATCGCTGGAAAAATTATTTGCACGCCTCAGAAACACAATGATTTTCAATGTTGCCATTCAAAAGTTATATTAATTAGGAGCTAAAGCATAATAAAATCAGAACATCTGTTTCAGCTGTATTTTTAATAATGTAAAACCTATTGGACACCTTGCGAATTTGCCACCCATGGCGATTTTTCATTATTTGGCGACTTGCGTACATGTAAAGTTAATAAAAGCTACGGAACAGGTAGGATAGCTTGCCACCAATGGCGACTTTTCATTATTTGGCGATTTACACATGCTCACAACCTATAATTACTGTTCATTTAAGGTTACCGGAAAACCGTTATCCATATTTTCATTTACATAATCGTTTGCAGATTGGTGTACTTAGCACCACGAATTATACCATCTCGTCGCGATAGCAAATATCCAAAGTGTACTGTAACTGCTATAATGGCATAGTTAACGCCGCCATATATTTCTACTGGTAGCCAATAATCCAGCTGGACGAGAACCGGCTTTAAAATAATCTGCATTTTAATTATTTTTCATTTTCAAGATATTAGTTATTCTGTTTTGGAAAAACGAATAATCGCTCATTCTAAACTCCCGTTGTCTAAACGAACTTACTATTTGAAAATTGTCCACTTTGTGTAACATATTTTGAGTTACTTATTCCATATAGTTTTTATTTTGGCGTAAAATGGGCGTAATTCTAACTAATCTTTGTAAATTTCACGCGATTCTAGATACTTGGAAACGCTTTGTTGCAAAAGAATGAATGATTTTATGCCAAATCTGGCAACCATTCTGTTTATTTTTTCAGTTTTTTATTAATATCTTCTAAAATAATTCGATTTTCGAAATTTAAGCGAACCAGCTTTGCAGGTTCCTCGGAATTTTTCGAATCTGTGGGCACCTTAGTCGAAACTCAAATCCCCACGGTTTAGGAGGAGATAGGCCTACAAGCTTTTGACAGCGCCAGCGACAGCGGCCCTTACTTTTTTTTAGAATAGAAAGAGATAACAATTAATATAAAAAAGTGTAATCTGGTTTTTCATTTCTTTTTCTTTTTAGCATAGAATTTTCCCTCATATATACCAACTGTTGCTTTTCACGAAATATTCAAACAATGGTCAATCTTCCTTAAGCAGTACCCAACAATAACTGATGCAAGGAGCCGTAACTGGTGACAACATAAACTATCTTAACGTCAAAATATTCAGTGCCGTTAGATTTCAGTGTTACCATAACTCGCTTATTGTTCAATGCGGTTACAGCCTCACAAATAATCTGATCTCTTAAATGACATTATATTCGGGTTCAACTGTAAGAGTCCGATTATACTTTCTTTTGCATACAAGATTAACTGTAAAATATAAATGCATGTACTGAATATGATACGATTTTCTTTTTTAAAATTTTGTACCTCAAATGTGAAAGTGTCAACTTCTTCCCGAATGTCTTCTTCCGTCAGACTACCGTCCCTTACGTGATGTTCAAGTAGCATATCCATCAAAGCCTTTCGTTTGCTAGAAGATACAGGTCCTGTCCTGTTTAGAAGCTTAGCCTTTTTTTCTCGTATGACCTGTCACGAAAAAAGAAAAATGTTATTTAACATGAAATTAGCAAAAACGTTATGATTTTATGATAAAGAAAGGTATTGTGTTTATCCCAAAGTCGAAGCTACCACGAACAAGGCGATTTTACTCTGAAAATCGAGCTACGTTAAAATTGCTACTTACTGGATTTCTACTTTTCACCTTGTCTTGTGTGTGTGTGTGAAGTTTTGTATTTCAGTTTATTATTTATCTTTCGCTTTTAAGAAAAAGTAATTTCGGGTCATTTTTGAAAATTTAATATTCTTTTCAAAAAGCGGCAAGAATAGATTATCTTAACCTTCTTTCGTATTTTCTTTTTAATAAAATTAAACGCATGGGTAAGGAAGGTCCTCGTCAGCAGAAAACGCACAATCAAAGCAAGTGCTCTATGCCAACAAATCGGAGACATCCTGTTTGTTGATATATAACTTCAGGAGAAATAAGGAAATTCATTATTAATATTTTTTTTTCTGCTTTAGAGCTGTTTGCTACCTCTTTTAATTTTTGATGTTCTAAATACTACTCATTTATATTAAATAAAATGCGTCTTTTATCCCCACTATGTAGCAAAATTTTTCCTTAACCCTTTAACACGCAGTGTTCTTGATCTGGGAATTCAAAACTCTGACGTTTTGACTGTTGCCAGTCAAGAATAGATTTGATTTCTATAAAAATAGTTGCAGTTGACATAGCTCCACGAGAATCCTTTACTTTTAGCACGTCATTTCCCGTAAAAATATCGTCACGGTTATTTTTAACAGCACTGACATCTGCTGAAAAATGGAAGGGTGCGAGAACAGCTGGATAGATTGCCCAATGCTGAAAAAAGGGCAGTCGTTGCCATCGCTCGACTTAACTACCAGCAAGATGGCGGACGATCGAAACATTCATCGCGTGCCACAGATCTAGAGACCCTTTTTTGACGCAGCTGGCTCGCACAGCCAACTTTAGTATCTGACGATTTCTAATAATAGTTATACCATAGTTAACTTACTGATGTAGTGAATTTATGC
Source organism: Cheiracanthium punctorium (assembly GCA_038373885.1). Lineage (NCBI taxonomy): Eukaryota > Metazoa > Arthropoda > Arachnida > Araneae > Cheiracanthiidae > Cheiracanthium > Cheiracanthium punctorium. The sequence goes on along the minus strand of JAWZYV010000903.1, from coordinate 487,328 downwards.
AACGCCTTCACATCCTTCGTATATTCACGTCCCATAGCAGAAAGGTAGTAGAAAATTGGATCGATAAAATATGCAGGATTTGTCATTCTACGCATGATGATCGAAGCTACCCTATATAATACAATAAAAACTGTTAGTAATCATGCATCTTTAACAAAACACAGTTTTTTAAGATGTTACATTTAATTAAATCAAAAGGGTTCTTCTAGTCAGCTTTTTATAAAAGCAGCACTATCTTGGTAAATGATGGTAATCCTCTTGTTAACTAAATATGTCACGTCGTAATCAAACTATTCCCTTTAAGATTAAATTGAAAATCAATAAATTCGTTTCGGATACTTCCCACAGCTGTAGAGAAATTAAGAATCCACAAAAACTGAAATTAAATATCCTAATCTCAAGTCGTTATTGTTACCCAAGGCACCACATGCATAAATCAAGTGTTCTCTAGTAAACTTTTTATAAATACAGTGCTACCTTGGTTAACGATGGTAATCCTTTCGTTAACTAAAGATATAATCAAACTATTCCTTTTAAGATTAAACTAAAAATCAATTAATTTGCTTCGGTTACTTCAGACAGCTGTAACAGATATTAAAAATCCAGAAAAAACTGAAATTAAGCACCCTTATCTCAATCCCTTATTGTTAGCCAAGGCACCACTGCATTTAACAAACAATGCTTTTTTTTTTACCTCAAGAGAGCTTGAACATATTCAGACTTGCTGTTCTTTTGCGCATTCACTTTAACACCCAGTGTTGTTTCTGAAACAAATGATTTTATTAATTAAAATAAAGGATAAAAGTTGTCCTCAATTAAAGATGTTGATACGTTTTTTCCTCGAGGAAATGTTTTCGCGCAACCAAAAACATGCTTATACCAGAAATCATATATACTTAAGGGAAAGTAGGAGCCTTATTTTTCTGTCATCCATCTGTTACTATCCTCTGTCATTGAAGTTCGATGCAATCGTTCAGGAATCAGAAGACAGGTTGTGTCAGTTGCAAAATCCGCTCTTTATTGTTTTTCCAAATCAAGTGTCTGTCAAACTTGACGGTTGTTGAAAAAACTCAAATGTGAAAGGCTTTCATCGTAGTGTTATGTAGCAGTGTTTACTATCTTCTGAAAACCATGTGCTTCTTTGAAAGCAGATTTTATGTACTGTATCTCTTATGATTAAAATGTAACAGAAAAGTCCTAAATAGTGCGATTTTAAATACTTCGATTTTGATTAAGTATGCATTGTAGGTTTTTTCATTTTATATAATTATTTTCCTTTTAAAAGTGGGATTAAAAATGGAAAACTAAAATTTTGGAAAAAACTCTGACAAACATAAAAAGCATTTTGTTTCTTAAAAAACAATAAATTTTGTTATTTTAACTATACATATAAGCATTAAATTACAGTATTAAAATTTGGGTATCCCAATGAACATTTTCTCTTGCATCTGATAATTTAATGGAACAAAGGCTTGATTATTCTTGGCCATCTAATAGTTGACATAAATTAGTTTATATTTTTTGTTTCATTAATTGTTAAAACGGAATAAATAAACAATAAAGAATTAAGAAATATTTTTAAATTGTTTAAAAATTGTAAAATTAAAATTTTAATGGTAAAAATGCTACCCTAAGCTCATACCTATATTTGAGACACTTATAAGATATGTGTAAAAATATTATTCATATGATCACTAAAAAAGTACCTTCCAACATACTTTTAAACTGCCGAAAACACATTACAATATTTCAAAACCGTTAAAGCTTCAATTAAAGTAGCGTTTTTAGTAGTTTTATACTTACCACATATGATATCCAGAGTGCAGAGAGTCAAGGGAGCAGCCACATCAGTCCAATCTTTTTTGGTTTCTTTTCTCAGCACCTCCACTAGGTATTGCGACTGCTCGTCGATCACAGGCAAAAAATCTTTCAAAATATCGAAGTGGAAGGAAGGCGTAATCAGCTTCCTACGGGATTTCCACTTCTTACCATGGCTGAAGAAATAGCATTAAAATTGTTGAAATAATTTGTATACGACATCCAATGTATGAAACATAAGAAAATTTTGTATATTATGAAGAATCTACTACAGTATAATGCAATGACGGAATATATGTTTGCGAACGGTCATGGAATGGTCACATTTTCGAGTTAGTTTAAGTCTAATCACACAGGTAGAAAAGTATCATGCATTTGCATCATGATGTGGGCAGTATTTCAACCTAAACTGACTGCTTTATCAGCTTACTTGATTAAGTATGAATAATACTACCGCCATGTATTTTTGAACAATATGTAGGTACAAAGATTTACATGAAAAAGCCTTTCATTCTATTTTTAATACGTATTTCACCCACTCTTAGTGCAGTCTTTCTGAAAGGGGGGGGGCGATATCGCTCCTTCGTAGGCGCTAGTCTTTCAGGCATAGATATAATACACTATAGGTGTAGAATTCTTTGCTTTCTGGGGAGGGGGGGGGAGGAGGGCAGTAGAAGGCTCAGAGAAAATTATGGGGTGTTAAGTCAATCTTCAAGGGCGACGGCAGACAAATTCTATTTTTTAAAATCCGACTTTAAATTGCCCTTCTACGGAAAAACTGTTGAATCGTCAATATTTAAAACTAAAATAAAATACAGCCGAATGTTGTTAACCATAAGAAATCTTGCTATAAGAAACAGTTTCCAGCTAAATTAAATAATAATAGTTTGCTTAACTTCTCTATTATAAAAAAAGATGTCTCTGTGTGCGTATGTCTGTTTGCCGGTGGCGTTACGGACAAACGATTACACGTAGAAATACCAAATCTGGTGCAAAGGAAGTTCTAAACATGAAGTTATGCAACTCGAAGAGATTTTTTTTTTTTAATTCGATCTAGAATTTTTTTAAAATTCAATATTTTATTGATTTTTTACGGACATTCAGCGATAGGAGCGGAAACGATTATTATCGTATAAAAGAGTAAAAATTATCTTCTCAAAATGCTTTTAAAGAATCAGAAAGCTTTTACCAAATAAATAGTATTAATAATGGTTCTTTCTGGTAAATTCTGACTTTACCCCTATGTCCCCCTACGTGCATGAGTAGTGTATTAGATGATTGTTTGTAAATACATATTTCAGAAGTGTGCAAAAGAAGAGTTGTTTGCTGTTTCCGTCAAGAACTCAGTACAAAAATGAGTTTTGTAAACTGCGCAAATCCGTAAAATAATAATAAAACTAGATATCTAGAAACTTACAGATAGATGAATTAATTCATTTAAAAGTATTTTGATTCAGTTATTTCAGTTGAGATAATATACATGTTACATTTTCAAAAATAAAAAGAGCTTTATTAAAATATACCTCGTCAGAAGACCAGTATGAAGCCAAGGATACAGCCAACTGTAAGTCCAGCTCTTTTCCATGTTTCTAGTTCCAGATATGAGTTGCTAATGTGAGAAATTAATAAATCGAAAATAAAAGAATATACTGAATTACTCATTAAACAGCTATATGTGGCCTGAAAGATAATACATACTTAAAAAATCAATAGTTGTTTCTAAAGTACTATGAATGTAACTTTTTTCCGAAAGCCATAGCTTATGTTCAAGAGATGTGATTCTATCAATGTTTCTTTTTTCCTTTTCTCTCTTTCTACACCAGCTGAATTTTTACATTTGATCAATTTTAAAAAAATCTAGGTTTTATTTATTGTTCATGTATATTTTTTTAGTCAGTTAAACATTTTGCTTATGAAGCATTTTCTTTTTGTTTAAGTTCAATACTCTTAGTCTGTGATCGTCACATGAGTACATTGGACATGTGCCTTAGGTACCTTTTATAAAAGCCTCCTAACTTTCTTGTCCTTTCGAAAGGAAGAAATTTATAGAATTTTTTAGATTGTGAATCTTATTAACACTCATACCACGGGGCATTCTGGCATTATAGAGTTATAAACTTATGAAAGGGAAAGTATGAATCAAGATGACGAAAGAAAAAACTTCAAAATATGTAATATCAAACATTGTTTACATGCATTAGTTAAACACTACTGCATGAAACTGCCTCTTAACTCAACGTGCCGAGGCAATTACTATCACATTCTTCCATTTTTTCTTGCACCTGCAAAAAAGCTTTGTGGGTATCAGCAAACTAGATATAGTCCCAATAACAAAGTGCATGTCGATTATTCGAGATTCAGAAAAGTCTATAGTGAAAGATAAATTCCTGACATTGATTTTTTTTCTTTCTTTTCTTAATGTTACTGACTCTGCAAGTGTCAGTAAGGTTTCTCGTTACTGAATTAAAGAAAAGAAAATTGAGCAATACTTTGGTATGTGTTAAAAAGCGTTATGGCACTAGCAAAATTAAAATTTCTAACTATAATTAATGTTTCGGGGGGATATTAAAAAACCCAAGCAACTTCTATTGATACTAATTAAATACGATATATATATATATATATATACAGTAGAACCTTGATTATCCGAAGTAATTTCGATCGAACCTACTTCGGATAATCGAGAATTCATCAATAATCATCTAGTTTAATTGTCATTGAACTGTTGTTATGACTATTTTAACTGTTAAATAAATTAAAATTACAAATGAAAATAAATTTATTACTGAAACAAAAACTTACAATGGTTTAATGGAAGCTTCATCTGGTGTAAATTGGCCATCCTTTGCCGTTCAGCTCTATCCCTAAGTTTTCTTAAAAGCATGATTTCAGAGGAATCACACTGCTCCTGTTGTTCCAGCCAAATAAGGCCTTTTGAGAAACACTCAAAAGCATCATTGTTACTGATCTTATTTACTGCAGAATCATTCTCATCTTCATCATCATCTTCTTCTTTTGGAAAATTTCGGACTTCTGCTATTAATTCCTCATCATTTAGCAACTGGAAGCCTGCATCTTCCACATCATAATTCAACCAATCTGTGATTTCTCTATCCCCACAATTTTCAAAACCTTTTATTGTGCTAAAAAGGCTTGAAAACTCAGTAACACTATCTTTCACAATGTCTGTAGCATTTTCATCTGCGCCAGTTGAAAAATTCGGGAAAAAGTTCCGACAACTTCGTCGTTCGATTCTTACGCGTTAGTTCGTTGGATTGCGGCGTAGATTCCCACGCGTCACTGATCTTATAAATGCAGTCTTTGATATTGACAGTTTTCCAAAACTCAATTATTGAAACTGCACCGGATTCAGAATCTCCTTCAAAAAGTAATTTTCTGATGGGGGGGGGGAAAGTGAAGAAGAAACCGACATCGGTAAACCGAGAGTTTCGGTTAATCGAGGTTCGGATAATCGAGGTTCTACTGTATATCTTTTTTACTTTAAGCGATGCAGTATATGGAAAATGATTGTAAAACCATTTTGCAATAATCTGTTAACTGTTAACACTTGCAACATTTTGTGTAGGATTTATAACTGATTTATGAAGATCCGGTTTTCTATCCGGAATTTTTATGTGATTCCAAGCTCTAATACCCTTTCAAATTTGTAATCCTACTGATAGTATACCCTGTATATATGCATACGTAAATGAATTTACATGCATCTTTAAATAATGATGAAGAGAGGAGAGGTATGGTATTGAATCTTTGTGTCGATGGATACTATTTGTCATGAATGAGTTGAGTTGAGTTGTTTGTTACGACAAGCCGACATGAGAGGTCAACTTCGGATAGGGTGCATTGGTCGGCGGACTTTTTAAGGGTGTCATGAATGAGATCCTAATGCATTCAATTTTTATATTGATGAAAATGCTTTATAGATTATATATTAAGTCGGAAGCTAAAAAACAGGAATTAGAATTCCCCCGTCCTCCAACAAAATAGCTTTTCTGAGATATTTATTAACTCGCAGTGATTTAAGAAACTGTCAGTGAAAATCATAACTATGCATTATCCTATTTTTTGTCGGACACTTCAAGGGTTAAAAGTGTAATTGATCCTCCTTAACCTTCACCCTTCTCACTTTCAGCCTGGGGTCGTCTGAATTAAACTGCACGCTCAGTGATGATTCTCTCTCATGAATGCTAAGTAGGCCAGGACCTAGATCTTTCTGAGTTAGCCTGCAACATACTTAAAGTTGGTTAATTAAGAGCTATGTTTATTAAGTAATCATTCACAACTTTGTAGCTTGTATTGTGTTACACGTTTAATAAAGTTATATGCCCTATATTTATTCTATTCTATTATGTCTACCTCTTATAGTATTATTGCTCATGGCTATATACAAAATTTATCACACACAATACTAGAAACGATTTACTGAAGTAAAGCTACACCTTTCCTTTGGCTATTCATGAACCAAAACTTTTTTTTTTGTATGTGCGTGTGTTTGAGGGGTGAGGAGGAGAGAAGAGTCAAGTAAATTTACTTTGAAAATATTAGTTTTGGAGTATCAGTTATCCAAAGATAATTTTAAATGGATAATTCAAAATGCTAGAAATATTTAAGAACAAACGAATATCGAGAAAAAAAACGTTTAAATGAAAAATTAAAAATGTAACAGCTTGATTTTCTCTGTAATTAATGCTAAAAGGTTCCCACTACACACACAATCACACACTCAAAAAAGAAACAAACATAAATTGTTAAGATAGCTTTCTGAATATTTTTCTGTCAGCTTCATGATTCTTAACCGTCTAATACCCAGTATAAGAAATTCGCTAGCAAAAGATTTTTTTATGAAATGGTGTTCTTTTAAGTCAAATAACGTAAATATAATGAAAAATTGTGAAAAAAGTTATTATATATATATATTTTTTTTTCAATGGTAGCATCATGATTTTAAAAGTTTTCTAAACATTAAAAATGAAAAAGTTATTTTGTATCTGGTGAAAAAGCATATATTTTTCTACATATAAATGGTCATTATTAATTTTTTCTTCATATTAAGTATCATTAAAATAGGAGAAAAATTTATCATTGGAAACATGCTTTCTTTGTTGACTTCATCCTTATTGAGCTTCTAAAATATTTTTTCATCCGTTAAGACTGTCATCTGTGGTCCTAGACTTCTACTATTATTATTTAAAGTTACAATTAATGGTTTTATGTGTTCAAAATTACATTCCGAATCATTTTTCCTGTAAAAAAAATAGCATTTAAAAGATGGTAGCATATATGCTATCATGGGCATTAGAGGGTTAACAAAACCAGCAAATTTCAGCGTGTGATACTCCGATAATTTTTATTGCCATCGAAAAGAATTTTTCATGCAAGTATGCGAAGGATTGTGTAGTAAGATCATGATCCCATACTTTTGTAAATGTTTTGATGTAATTATTCTTTTAAAATTAAAACTTTGATTGTATTCTGAAACGAAAATCTTTAAAGGTTTTTTTATTTATAAAGGATAAAATTCTTTATATAGTTTTGACTAAAATATTTACAAAATATTTTTTGTGCTATTTAAAAAAAAAAGAAAGAAAGAGAGAGAGAGAGAGAGAGAGAGAGAGAGAACATTACCTCTACTGCTTGGGCTTTTACAACGAACACAATTGGGACGAAAGAAAACCAAAAGTTGAAGAGCATCTCCTTCCTAAATAACTGAGTGTATGCGCTGAAAGCTTGTAAAAGATCTGGAACACAAATAACATTTTCGGTAATTCGTCAGTCATCTACGCTTGATAGAATGAGTAGCATTTATTCCATTAAATAGTATCTATGCGTAACATGATGATCCTTAAACGGAGGTATGCTTAAAAATATATCTCGCTGCAAAATTATCAGTTTTCAATACAAGCTGAACAGCAGATGAGGCAGGTTTTTTTTCGACCACCCCGTGTTTGAGGCATGTGGTAATGGAAAGAGGGGGCGAACTATGTAATTCGTCGTCTCTACATTCTGAAGTTAAAACTTTATTATACTTTAAACTACACCACAAAAGTATCTTTAAAATTGTCCCAATAAAATAACTTTGGACTAGAAGACCGTTGTGGAGGCAATTACAACGGGCGCTAGAAAAGGAATTTGGCGAAAATATATCTAAATACTTAGTATAGCTTATATTGTCCACCTAAAATAAATAAGTTCAAATTCAATATTTATTATACACACAAATCGAATTTCGTGCTCTTGTGGAAACTTTTGGCACTCGAAAGATTTCGTTTTGTGTACACAGCCTTCACTTACTATATCCATCCAGACGATTTATTTGTGAAAACAAAAAAAAAAATTAAACTATGTAATCTGGAAAACTAGGAATTCGAATCACACTTTCCTTTCAAAGCCTAATGATCTGAATGATGACGTGTTGAATATGACGTCATATCGATTGCAACAGCTCATTTTGTCATGCAAATGATTCACTTTTTTGACTCTCGGAAATAAAAGAGAGCTGAAAATAGCAAAAAATCTCTTTAAAATTAAGGCGCAGACACACTTTCAGATTTTTAAAGTAGCACAGATTGTTTTTTATATTTTTATACATAACTATGAAAAATTTCAAGCGAATCGTACAAATGGTGTAGATGTTATTACATAACGTTTTTCCTGCTTTTTAATCCTTTTGAACTTAATCTTTTTGGAGCAACGACGGTAAAATATTTATAGTGAAGGGTTACAGAGTGAGTCGGGGATCAGCGTGACTATATAGCAGGATTCTGATTGTATTATCACCGATCCTTTATATGTTAGAAAAATTTCAAGTTGACTCGATGTCTGGAAGTGGGTGAAAATTGAATTAAGATTCCATTACATTGATGCATACATACAGGTGAAAGTAATGAAAGTGTGTTTAAAAAAGTGAAATATCTACTTTGCATGCGGTAATACGTGGCATCGGACAATCTAATAAATCTTTTTCTAACTGAGTGCTTACAATGACCTTCGCATGAAAATACCTATGCGTTTTGCCTGAAGATAAACGATTAAAAAGCCAATTCAATATTTATGATCAATTTTTGTTGTTGTATCTGCATTCCATCGGTTATAACTGCTACGTAAATTGGCATAATTGTACGAAGAAATGTCGGCAAAAATCTCAGCTACCTTCTTATCATGGTCAATTCTAACGATTTCAGCTTGTTAATAGAAATTCTGTTTTGAAGATTTTTTTAACAAAGATAATTTCCCTCCGTTATGGAATATACTAACAGATTTAAATAATAGAACATTTTTAAGGCAAGAACATAGTTCACAATTCGACAAAACAAAAAACTGCTAACTTTTTTTTTTTTTTTTTTTGTAAATATAACTGTTTTTTACATTTGAAAGGTTTCTTTGAAAGTGGTATAAGTCCTTTTTTATTGTAAGGAGACGTTAAAGGGTTTGAATTTCAATAGTTTGACAAATATTGATACTAAATAATAGACACTGACAAAATGCTTAAAATTCTGAAGATTAAAAAAAATTAATTTATTATTTATTTATTTATTTATTTCGGGGTGGGGGAGTGGACTGTTTATAGATAACTAGCTGATGCATCTGTTCTTAGTACAGAAAGAAGCAAATGCATTTCTAATACTCGCATTTAAAATTATTTATTCGGTTGGAGCAGTCAAATTGTTTCCTTCCTATCGATAACACTTACACCTTATAGTTAACCCAAACAAAAATCAATAAAGAAAATTCATTTTGCTTTATAGAACTTTACATTAGTTTGCTTCTTAGAATAACTGAAGTAGCATGTGGGTAGCTGAGAGCTTCACACATGGATCAAAATTCAAAGGTAGGTATGCATTATAATAGTTTTCTCTTTTTAATGCATCATAGTAGTTTTAAAAAAAACCTCAATCCGATCTCAGTGGGTGCTTTCTCTGCAGGGAATTTTTACGATCTCGCATGTACAAAGTAATCTTCTGGCAGCAAAATAATTCTTATTTGAATTGATGAAAACGCTACTCAATACATTTAATCCTTGTCTACTTAAAATCAATAATGAATTTCATATTCTATTTTTAACATAGCAGTTATCGTAGTACCAGAATCTATTGTTTCGTCTTAAGTTGTTAAAACGAAAATTAAAGTCATTTCTGAAGTTTTTAGGTTCCGGGGGAAAAAATAACATAAATATTATGCAGTGGCCTAGTCGCTAAGGTCCGTTCTCATAAAAACACGGAAAGTGAAACAGCACTGGCTTGCTGTGGAATTGTGTACGCTAACAGGAGCTGGTGCACGTAAAATATGTTCTTGGCTCCAATGTCCACCATATTCAAACGATACCTCTGGGGTTACCGATTTTAGGTGCTAGGTTTCTCATTTGGAATTGTTTCAAAATTAGAAAACCCTGAGCAAAGTCGGACGCCCTCCCAATGGGCCTCATTAAAATTGAAGCCATCCAGTTTCTTCCATCGGCGCCCTATTTGGAGAATCTGGCAAACGCGAAGCGATGCCATAAGCCATAAGAAACAACCCAACATATAATATAAATATATTTCCTTTTAAAGCTGAAACACTTTAATATTTTAAGTACGCATACCATTAATATGTTATATATCAAATATATATCATAATCCATGCGTCCACCCTATTTGTCTTTCTTGCTTCATTGCATTGGAAAATGCATCACAGTCCTTGCATTAGCCTTCCTTGCTTCATTATATCTTGCTTCAACATTGACCAACTGGCACTCTGAAAATTATTGTTTTAGCTACTATATTGCATTTTATCTATTTCGCATGTGGTGCACCTAACTTGAATGTTAATCCATGGCTCCTTGGCTTCACACTAATGGATAAAACACTTTCTCAGAGGCGAATTTTTTTTTTAAATGTCCTACAAAAGGAAAACAAAACGTGAAATTTTCAGTATTTAATTTCTTTGCAGACGATATTTCGAACTGCGGTGGGAAAAACTATTCTTAAGGCTGTTTCTTTTTTCCAGCGAACAATTACCACAAACTTAAAATGAGAATATGTAGAATACTTGCAGACATAATTGGATTTCTAAAACATATTTTAACTCGTGAAATCAAAATGACGTCAATATCACATAGGACATCTAAGTTTGCCACTCAAATAATCCACTTATTTTATTTATTTATTTTTTACTTACGGTTATGAAAGAGATATCAAAGAAGTTATTTCTAGAGCTAAAAATCTCTAAAAAATTGGGGAACGGTGGTGCGTTTTCAGATTTCTAATGTAGCCCATATTTTTTACCTATGCTTGTCTGTATATTTGTACAAAATTTCGAACCGATCAGTCAAGTCTTTTAGAAATAAACTTGTTGATACATACGCGTTGATCCCTGACATTGACTCACGGATTCACTGTCCCGATTCTGTTCAACCACTCCAAAACAAAACTTTTACCGTCATTAATCCAAACAGATTAAAAAGTTATTGTCTAAAAACGTAATAAAATTGACACCGTTGGAGCAATCGGCTTGGAAATGTTCATCATTATGTACAAAAATATATTTAAAAAAATTTGCGCTACTTTCAAAATCTGAAATTCTACCCGTTCCCTGATTTTTAAATAATTTTTCGCAATTTCGGCTCCATTTTATTTAGGAGAACAACAGCAAAAAAAAGTTAATCATTTGCGTGACAAAATGAAGTATCGCAACTGACATTGTCTTCATCACCAAAGCCACGGTTATCAGGCTTTGAAGGGAAAATTACGATTCCAATTCGTTTAAAGTAGTTTTTCAAGATTACTCACTCAGTTTTTTTTTTTAAACTTTTATTTATTTTGACAAATAAAATGATTTTCTATGCATAAAATATTTCATTATTATGCATGATATATTATGTATGAACATTTGTCAAATGTTTTTTCCTAACGTCCGTTGTAATTGTTCACAGAAAGGGCTTTATCTCCTAGTTTACATAAATAAGTACATAGTTAATGATAACAATGAATGTTAACTTTTTGTAACAAATGAACTTACACCACTTTCAAAGAAAACGGCCCTATTTCACTTAATAGACTAACACTAAAAATCTTAAATTGTAGGAAAATTGGAAATTTTCGTTATCTTTTTTGGGGGGAGGTATGGTTATTAGTATAACTGCTAGGGATTTTTGAAGGTTCTATGGACACAGCCTAGAGGCTTTTCAAGAGGTTTCCATTTTCTATTCTTGCAACAAAGCTTCTAGTTTTCAGGAGAGCTCAAAAAGCCTTTTCGGGAAGATTTGACAACCTTTAAACTGCCATCCAGTTTCATCAGTACACGATAAAGGTGGTTTGTGGAATGCAACAAAATTTATGGGCACTATTTTAACACAATAACTTGTTTTTGTTGATTCAACAAAATTTTTATTGATTTAACTATACAGGGTGTCCCAAATCACCTACCTAGGCTTTATATATTCCTTAAGTATTGATTATACACATATCCAACCACACATCACCCAATTAATGTATGGGACATATTTTACTAATTAGGAACTTTTTTCGTATGGGGCTCGTATAAAAATTTACATTTTTTAATTTTTTTAAAATTAAACTCCTGAAAATTTAGCCGATACCATAAAGTTCTGTACCTTTTTTTACTTAACAAATTTATTGTATAGGTCTGTGATGAATATTTAAGGTATAAAAGTCTATGCAGGCTCCGACTGGCCAGGGTGTCCGACTGTCAGCAGATGGGTGGGCCCCTGCCCTCGGCGGGCCCCCAAACAGAAAAAAGAAAGAAAATAAAAAAAAGTGCTATACTGATAGCACTTGAATGAAGTTTGACACATAACAAATTTTTTGCAGCTGCAATTGCGCCCCAGAAGGCTTCAAAACACTTCATTTTAAATGTAGTTCTCAAAATTTTTTGAGTGAGGGTTTCCGAATGAACAAGGGATTACTTAATATGTATGACGCATATTAATTAATAGATCAATATTTTATTAATGCATTACTTATCAATCATAATTAATTAATAATAACACCTTATCTCCCCTCATACCCCGAAAGTTAACACATCCTATTATTTATCGGTTGCACAATAACCCGGGCCCCCCCCTTCTCTTGAGACGGGCGGGCCCCTACCCACTAGAGATGAGACGGGCTCAGCCCAAGCCCGAAAGCCCGAGCCCGGGCCCGACTCGGGCTCGGGCTCTGTAATTCACGATTGCGTTCGGGCTCGGGCGGGCTCGGGCTCGTGAAAAATTTCTCCTTTGTTGAACATACTCCTTGAAACAGATTTTAAAAAGTGATTCATGGGATAAATAGACGTACTTATTTCAAAAAATAGCGGCACGGGGGACTAGAAGGTGTGTGAAGCTCCAAAATTTATTGTATCCTCTTAATGAAGTAGTTAATTTTATTTGTATTTAGAGGAAATTTCGGGCTCGGGCTCCAACTTTAATAATATTCCTCGGGCTCGGGCGGGCTCGGATTAAAAGTCTTCGGGCTCGGGCTTCAAAAAATGAGCCCGAACTCATCTCTACTACCCACCCAGTCCGGGCCTGAGTCTACGTCAGAATTTTGGGACATATTGTTTATTTCACTGATACAACTAAACGATTTGATTAACACTGTTATATCTGATTAAACAATTTCTCTTGGAATTAAATAAATTTCCTTTGATAATAGAAATTAAATTTGCAATTGAAAAAAGGAAATAATAAATCCTGATTATTCACTTTTCGAGAAAAATTGGTTTTTCCTTATGTGCAAAAATTAGTAAAATCCTATCCTATACAACGGGGAACTTTTGTGTCCTGAATTGTGGATGCAGGGTATAAAAGGGTTAAAATACTTCCAAATATATTTTTGTTGAATTGAACTCAGCTTTTTTTTTTCGCAGCATTTTAACAAATAAGCATTATTTAGAGGTTCTTCGCAGTTTTTTTGTGTAACCATTTTATATTTGACGGCTTCTTCGTGATTCCTTAGCAAGGAAAAATAGACCAAGATCTTGATAAAGAGCTCTGTTAGATTGAAGTGACATTGCTCTTTTTTCCCTTTGGAGAAAGCATAAAACAAAATGCATGCAAAAAGTTCTGCAGAATTTCACTCGGGCCTTCGTAAGTTAACACGGCGTGCGAGTAACTTAAAAGTTAGGGGAGAAAACGGTATTCGTAATGTCGAATACAAGGGTTACCGTGACGTACCTGACCAACACGATTCCCGCGTTGTCTCCAAGAATCGAGCCGATTATTCAGGTTGCCTGGCTAGAGGGGTCATGGTGTTTGGTGAATACGAGTGTTAAGAGTCTGGTTATGGACTTGGATACTATAGGATACTAACATCAGGAACGGCCTACCTATTTGGTTTAAAGTCTGTTTTAGTTCCTGAAGTATCCTACTGTCCTGCTGGACCACATTCGCAGGTTCAGGCCCCTCCCCCTTTTTTTTACAGCACAATTTTTGGATTACAATTGGTAAAATGCATCAGTGCTATACAATATAAAACAGTTAGTTTACAATAGTTTGCTATTAGTTATACACAATAGTTAGTTTACAATATCTCACAATATTGTTCTTAGTAACATTTGACCATATATACATATATTTAAACCATTCATTCATTTATATTTAATAGCAATAATTCATTCATTAAATATCTGGGTCTGAAAACTCTCTTCTATAGTCGTTGGCTGTTTTAATACGCAAGATTCTCTCCCCGTTCTGATGATATATTAAACTTCAGAGTAGAGGATTTATAAACAAAGCCCTGTAAGGCTAACTCTGCAAGCCCCAATTATCTAATAGAAAAACAAATATAAAATATTTTTTGCATTCCAAATTAAGGATTTTGTAGCCCGCTTTTTAAATATTTCACATTAAGTCGATTTTTCCTTAGCAAACAATAGATTTTACTACGGAAAAAAGTAAATTATTCAAAATAAATCATGATCATTGAACTTTCAACTGATTCGTATACTTTGTTAAGAAAGCCCGTATTAGTCGCGAAAACGAGACAAGAAAAGTGATATATACTCCAATACAATTTTGATTGACTGCAATTACGAATTAAGAATAACATTAAACATACTAATATTAGATACTTACAAGCATTCGGGCAATCGGAATACTTCTCCGGGAAGCTCCTCTGAAAATCATTTGTGTTGCCCCAAAAATTGAGGAATCCCACCCTCATCCCCGGTAGCTCTTTGCTTATGCGCCATCTCCTGGTGATGAAGACACCCACAAAGTAACACAGAACTAGCACCAGAACTTGTGCCGCGCGATACCATGTTAGAAAGTCCGGAACAGCCGTATCCAAGAGCATGCTTTCGCCTCGTAATCCAAGTCACGAATGACACTACCTCGACCTCAGGAGGAAAAAAATGAAAACATAGCGACTGCCAGGCATGATGCAAGATTATGTTCACGAGACTTTGGACGCGATAAAAGAAAAATCTCTTTTCTCCCTCTTTTACAGGTTGTTTGTTTTAAAGATACAGTGCAACTTTTGAGCAGCTTTTTCGAAAGTCCAATTGCTGTGTACTTATATAATTTAACGTCAAACCTAATGAAAAGTCGTGGCAAAAAAATCTTGAACATACGGTATTTTGCAATATTTTTTCTAATGCAGGTAATTCGAGGTCCATTTTGGCTTATTGATGGTATTGCTAATAAGAGTGCATACTAAATTTTGTGAGGAAGCGCTGTGTATTTTTTCAAGTGTTTAACATCGATGGTTTGTTTAAAAAAAAAATCCTATAAAGCTCGTATTTATTTATTTTTTCTTTCTAAGAGCAGCCTTAATACTAATTTGTAAGTAAGATGATTGACAGGATATGCAAATCTCGTTCTGAAAACGAGTAATTCCAAATGAAAGTAAAAGAAAAATGAATAAAAATAATCAAATTTCGAAATTATAGCCATAGCACCCCGTCAGTAGAAAGGGAGGGGATGCTTTGAAAAGACAAAAGCATTTGAAAGGATAAAAAAGGAAATTTTATTTCTTAGAATAAATTAACAAAAATAGTAAAAATTTATATATAATATTAAAACTCAATAGGATTTCAAAACATCTGAGGAATAACAGAATAAACGTAATTCATTAAACGGCATTGTTACCCGTAGAACAAAAAAAATGCATGAAATGACACATAATGGTATACTATGTGAAGTATGATTTTTTTCGAGGATATGAAGATAAAGGAAATAAATGTAATAAAAGAGCCAAAAAAGTGTCATTTTTCAACCGGCAGTTGTAGAATGCCCAGATTTTTTTATGTGCCATCCTTTTCTTTAGCTGCTTTATACCTTCATTTCCGATTATGCACGTTATACTGATATGACATTGTATTATGACATGTATATTCAATTTACCTCTCAATTCTGTTCTTCCTTCTCATAAGTCATTTGAAGACTTCGTGCAAGAACTGTAAATTTACTGGGATTTTAAGTGAGTTATTTTTCTATTTCATTCAGACTGTATTAGTGTATCACAGTAACTTTTAGAAGTTCTGGTATGCAAGGACTTGGAAATTATTGAGATACTATGATAAGAAACCTGAAACAATATACTTGTTTATAATAGGGTGTTTTTTAAGGCCTATTTTTATTATCAGAGATTTTTACATAGCACATTCAAAAATAGCTGCTTGTATAACAGAAGCCGGTAATTAAAAATTGCTGTACTTTAATTCTTTTTACTTAATGTATGTTGGTGTATATTGGAGACACTAACATGAGATTGTCACACATTTAATATATTTCGCATTCGCTGTTAACCCTTTCAGTCTCAGTGATGTCAACTAGAGTTTTAACATTCACGGGTGTTAGATTGTTTAGATATTTTATTAATTGTTTTTGCGGGCCTCAGGTACCACAGTTATGAAAATTCATTGCTTGCTATACGGTGGAAATTGTATGCAAGCTTGACAGTTCAACTCATTCTAAGCTGGCAGCAAGCTTGCAGGAGTCAAGTTGAATTGTCAAGCTTAAATACAGCTTGATTTAAGCTTGAAAATTGATACTCGGTTGATTTTTCCTTTTTAAAGGAGCGTTGATGGCGCCATCTGTGAAAGAGAATGGACATTAATTGTCTAGCGTCCTCAAATTTGCTGAAAGTTCGTAAAAGATGTGTTTTATTTTTATTACCAGTGCCACATATATTACCGGCAAGGCAAACGGGGCAACTGCCCAGGGGCTACAGATTTTAGGGCCCAAAAATCTTACATCTTACACTTTTGTAGTTTTAAAATAAAATGACAAAGGATAAAAACAATTCAGAAGTTGAATAATTTTTTTAATCGTAAAGTATGAACAATGAAAATAATTCAAATTTACATTTGTATAAATTAATTTAAACTTATTTTTAATTCTTCGAAATGCTCTATATCAATATAGCATACCAATATGTAGGAAAATAACCACATTTGTAAAGAGAATTTTTTTGCGTTAAAAATTAGCAAAATTTTTCAATTATTTGTTATTATAAGAAATATTTACAAAAATGACTAAAGTGTTTGTATTCCATACATGTTATGTTAGCAACTGTGATATAGCATTTTGAAGTAACGTTTAACTATCTGTTTCTTTGATTTCAGATAACTTAACTTAAAATTTTTGTTAAGTAAGTAAACCCATTCTATATTTCCAAATATGGAAATTCTTCAAAATAAAATACAATTATACTACGAAATTGATTTTAAAATCAGTCGTTTGTCTCGATTCTGGCCAGCAGTATTGCTCATGAGTGTTGCGAAAGTTTTAAAACGTGTGCTGCTCTTAAGTTTATATTATGTTTATTTCCCTATTAGTAGAGTCTCTAAATCACACATAACATTACTTTAATTTGATGCATCCCATGGAAAAATAAAAAAAAACAAATAACATATCGCCCACTTATCAATCTGGCCAGAAAACCGCTTGATAATTCACTTCAAACTTTAGTCATAACTCCATCGAAGCTTGGTAGCTGAATGCATAACGCGCTCGGCTACGAACCGAAAGGTCCCAAGTTCTATTCTAGCCACGGACACTCGATGGAAACAGATTAAATTAAATTGAAATTTCAGCGTAGAGGGGGAAATGCGCGGCAAAGTAAAATATGTGGGGCGCGGGCGCCCCGTGTATTTAAAAAAATTTTTAAGTTTGAAATTAAGCTTGAAATGTCGAGCTTAATGCAAGCTGGGCAAGTGTAAACTAGAACACTTGATTCAAGCTTGCATCAAACTTACACGCTTGGAATTTTCAAGCTTAATTCAAGCTTATTGACTTGATAAATCAAGCTTGCTGCATGTTTGATGCAAGTTTGCTGTGTTGTCTGGGTTGTAATCTAGGATACAGGTCACGTTAATAAATGTATGTAATTAGATTAGAGATAAGAGAGAGGCAGAGTTATGTCTTAGCAAACCACGTGGTGTGGTAAGCGTAAATACCCCTGCACCTCGGAAATCGAGAGACTTCTGCCACTGGAACTGCTTAACTAGTCCACGCCGATTTTCGTACCCGTCTCCACACCCCCCCCAATTCTCACTCTATATTGTAACTTAAAGATAATGTTCAATAAATCGTTCTACGTGCCTTAACTCTGGAACTTTACTGGAATATCTGACGTATCATATATATATTATCTAAAAATGGTCGTTATTGTATCTTTTAAACATTTATACATTATTTTTTGAAATAAAATATGAAATACGTTCAATATTTAAAGTGATATGTATATATATGTAACATTAGGCGCTACGGGAAAGTTTTGTAGTCGTGGACCGGAGGGAGGCAAGGCTGTCGAGGTCTCCTGGCATTGGGTATAAGGCGGCTCGGGACTCTGGATTAGAGCCGCTATTACGGGATCTGGGCCGGATGGGTCGAGGCTGTTGAGGCGACCGGTCTTCGCTGGCCGGCAAACGCCGGGAGTGATCGGTGAAAATCCTTGGGCCATAGCTGCCGTCGCTGGAAGAAATGAGTCAAAGACCAACTGCGATTACTTAATTTTATTGGACGACTGGACACATATTTCTTAGGCAGTTGCGTCACGCGAAAGATTCGTTCCTGGCCTGCTGCAGGCCCTTTTAACAACTTTTGAGGTCGTGTCACATGATCAAAATGCGTTGCAACCATTGGCCGATCCCAGAAACTGGGCAGCTGTTTTCCAAGGTCTGTTATGACTTTTAAGACGCCTTTGTGGCTGGCTGCCGGGACCGTCTACAAAATTACAAAGGAATTGCAAGGGACTGTGTGGTAATTGCAGTTTTTGAAAGAGGATTTCTTTGATCCAACTGAATGAAACTGCGTAGTTCTAGAAATATGGGAATTTCATGGGCGTTTGATTTGTAATGATATATATAATTTACAGCTTAAAATTTCTCTTAACAAAACCCTTTTTCTTAATTCATGCACTGTTTGTAGAGGGGTGTTTTTTCCTTTTTGGTTTTTTTACATGGTGATTTTAAACGTTGTGAAAAAACATATAGAATCGGCAATGATATTTTAAAACTTCGATTCTGTTTTAATAGGGAAAAAGCTTCCCAAAACAATAACTGTCACATAAAATAATAGACAACACGGAAGCAAAACAATATTTTTTTTTTTTTTTTTAATACAAATTGTATAATCCCAAGCCCTATAGTTGGTTCGGATTTTAATTTTGTTCTGTTCACAGAACATTCAAGCTCTTTGTTTATAATACATATCAGTCTCAGTAATCTAAAATCATGGACGAGATTGACTTCTTAAAATTTTCTGTGTCGTATTCGCACTTTCAGAGGCTCCGCACTTCTTAATATTATCTCCGGTGCTGGCTGCACCTTGTCTCTGGCTTCTATAGATTCCAAAGTAAAAGTTCTTAGAATATTTGCAACGATAACTTTTTCCTCCATCAATGCAAATCTTTGACCTTCAAAAAGAATAAATTAAAAAATTACTTTAATAAAATATATAAAAATATGAATAGTTTTATGTACTTAATGAGTTCAAAAATCAGCAAAATCAAAATAGAATACAGTCAATTCAAAAACCCCGCAAAGCCTACAGTATTTTCTGAGTCTACATATTGAGCAAAGCTTAACGAATTACGGCATTTCACTCTCCCAGAAAAAAAAAAAAAAAAAAAAAGCGAAACGCTCGTCTAAAAACCATGGAATCCGATATGACGATTCCTTAATTTTTTTAAGCGTTCCGAGAGGGAATGAAAGATCTCCGGTATATGAAAAAATAACAATTTTCCCTCTAGAAACAAATACTATTTAAGCTTCGAATGCATTTTCTTTTCTACAAAAGCAATGAAATCTACACTACGAAAGAAAAGTAAAATGCTGTAAAAGGGGACGATCAGATTTATGTTATGTCCAGGAAACGTCTTTACTTATAACTTAATTTATCGCTCTCTATTGATTTGTAAAACATTTTGCAATAATTGTTGTACGTGTAAATTCTAAAAGCTAGGAAAATTCCAAACACTCGAATATTTTTAACAGAGCAAAAAACGCAGAAAAGTAGGATAATTATTTGCTTCATTTTCAAATTGGATAAATCTGATTGGTTTAATAAATGCGTGCTGATGATATCCCAGTTTACTAAACTAAGAGTTTAACGCTTTAGGAAGTAGTACTGCCACTTTTTAGATTTCTATTGCGCCTCAATATTATTAAACGAGGAAATAATATTTGTTACTCGATAAATTCTAGTCTAAAAAAAAAAACTACTCGGTTGAAATTTTTTTTCCAAAATATTCTATGTTTAAAAGTTGTGGAATTTCTCAAATAAAACTTATGATTTAATATAATCATAAATTTTGATAAAGTAATAGTCAAATGCATTGGACAGTGTTGATAAAGGTTTACGAAACATTATCATTAATATATACAAGCACAAAATAAAACTCGCCTATGCAATTTCTTGGACCTGCTGAAAATGGAATGTAGGCAAAAGGATGTCGATTTGCAGAGATTTCTGGCAAAAATCTGTCAGGGTCAAATTTTTCGGGATTAGGAAATACATCTGGATCCCGATGAAGTTCATAAATCAAGATTCCACATGCAGTACCTTCTGGAATTTCAAAGCCATCTAAATATAAACAAAGATAACGTTGTAAAACAATTTGATTCCTATATGAGAAATTAAGAGTACCCGACAACACTAGTTATAGAAATATATTATCTCATTTTTTCCCTTATACATATTTCTGTTAAAATTTTCGAAAGTTTTTTAATGACTGTGCCATTTTATCTCTCACCCCCTTTATTGAAAATTGTCCGAAAAGTGTGTCCCAAAAAAAGCGACATAAAAATGCGATATAATTTTACATATTTCTAGGCATTGTACACTAGTTGAATACTATTAGTTCACAACAGCTTTAATCTATTGTTACAATATTTCGTAAACTGTAGAATAAGCTTCACATGTATTTTTCTATAAATAGGTTACAATCATAAAAATTTCAACATTGGGTTACCAGGCGAAATACACGAAAGATGAGAGATAAAATGGCAAAGTCAATTAACATCGTTTTAATATGGCAATAATGAAACTAAAAAATTAGGGGGGTTCAGGGGGTCTCCCCCTGACGAGGCTCGAACGGCCGAATTAATCTCTCTCACTTTTAATATTAATTTATTCTATAAACACTGATACTAGCTATAAGTAGACAAAGTTTTGGGAAGATGTGAATCATAGAAATAGTGTCATCTTGCGGATAGTTCACAAAAAAATGTGTTTAGTTACCTTATTGTGTTCAAATATCTAACTTTTTAAAAACGTTTTAATGTGTATCTCCGGTTCTAGTTGGAATAATTGCATGAAACCAGGGTCAAAATGCTCCGAAATAACTAGGGTTTCAAATAAAATTAAGAAATCGATTTTTTTAATCCTTTAATCCTCCTATGATACCCTTAACCCATACGTTTTGCAGTCTGCACAAGAACACACTATACAGTTTTACACTTACTCAAAACGGTTCCTGGTGTGGTTTTTCTGCCAATTAAGGGTACAGCAGGGTACAGTCGCAGCGATTCCTGAAATATAATGCGACACCTAAGCCTAGAAATGTAATTTAACGGCTTTAATCGCATAAAAGAGGGGCTACAATACCTTTAGGACTCTTTCTAAATATACCATACTTCCGAGATCGTCTGTTGTGACCAGACGTTCATCGTCATCTCCAAAGATATAGTCCAGTTCTTCGTGGATGCGGTCTTGCACATCTTTGTACAGACCAATCAAGTAAAGGGCCCACGAAATGCCCGTCGCGGTTGTGTCATGACCCTGCAACAGAAAATGATTGTGCCGGCATAGGCAAGAGGATACATATCTTAAAACTTACAGCAAATCTCACGCTACCACCGACTCCAGATGTATAAAATACTGAAAATTTATAAAAAGCTAGTACACACACAGCACTCAGATGAGAAAACATACAAAATGAGCACTATTTTATAGAAAAGTTTGTGTTTAGTTGACAGACTGCAGTGAGGCATCCGTAGTTCGATCTGCTAGCCAAAAATTAGATGAAGGGTTTAAAATCGACTTGGTGGAAAAACATTCTGTAAAAATAACAGATATAACAAATTTGTTTTTTGTAAAAATTAACACGATTTTTGCGAAAAACAAAATTACTTTCCTCCTTTTTTTTTTTTTTTTTTTTTTGCATGAGATAGATGGCTCTGAGTAGTGTCAGTTTAAACGGAAAAGTATCTTGCACATTATCATTTGACTGTATACGAAAAAAAATTGCGATGGCTACTTTTGTAAGAGCTAAATTCAATTGAGGTGTGTTTTAACAAGGAGATGGGCGACGGCCTAGAAATCTGAGATTTCAATCTGGCTCTATATATATGTTAAAAAAATTGGCTATTAGTAGATATAGAATTTGACATGGAAAGAACCAGTGTTCACTGGAATGTAATGCAATTTTTCACACAAGGAAAAACACTCTCCCTCCTCCCCCCTTTCTTTCTAGTGTCCAGATCAGAGGCCTGCTGTAGCTTTTGACAGCAACATAAACTGCATTTGTCCATAAATAAACAAAATCAAAATTGATCGGAATTAAAATATGAAATATCATGCTAAGTAGTATGAAAGTTTCGGGAGGGGGACAATATATAAACGTGTCATTCCACCTGACTACGCCCCTGCGAACTAACAATCCATCCCATCCATCAATTGAGGCCATCAATTGAGGCGCAGTTGAAGCCAATGCTTTATATTGATAAGAGGTGATTTTTTCCAAGCGAGAAAGCAAAACGCTGTCTATAACGCAAATCTAATGTTAAACAACGCTAATCTAACGTTAAATAATGCAAATCTAACGCTGTCTATAACGCATTATATTTTCATGGGTTACTTTTTAATTCAATTCTTCCTCTTATTACTAATTTATTTTAAATGAAGTTTTTGACAATATTACGAAATTTTGAAGGTAACTTACCCCAAATGTAAATGTATCCACTTCTTCACGTATGCCTTCTTCAGACAGATCGCCATATTTGAGGTGATGTTCAAGCAACATATCCATCAGAGCTTTCCTTTTGCCGGGAGCGTACGAAGTTTTATCTTGTAGAAGTTTTGCCTTTTTCTTTCGAATTACCTGATGGGATAAAAATAACCGGTCTTGTTTAATACGAAATTCAGTAATCATTTAATATATTTTTTCCTTTACGGAAATTAACATTTTTAAGTATAGCAGAAAGTAGTAAACATTGAAGCAAGCGAAACTTTAAAAGCGAACTTTGTAATTGTATCTAAAGCAAGAATTTTAGACTTTTTTTTTTATCTTTCTAAAACGTGGGGGAAAAGGGGGAGGGTGGCCGTCTACCCTCCTTGGTAGGACGAATTTCAAACTGCCCCGAAATTGATTTGTAGGTATTCACGAATGTTGTATTTTACAGTAAGAATTTTATGGGTTTTTTTTCTTTAAGATAAAGAGAGATATGCAAAAAAAAATTTGTTTTGCTCCCTCCTACACACTCAAGATTACGAGTTTGAAAAATGATGTCTAATCCAGCACCTAGATTAAAAATTTCATATACCTGTCAAATTTCGTATTACTATTTTTAGAAGTTTTGGCTAGGCGAAATATTGACGTACGAAAAACAAAATTACTTTCCTGTACACTTACAACTTGTTTATATTCAGTATTACAGCAATAACTTTTGAAATAAATTCAGGGTAATTCTAAATAAACTATCGCTGCTTGGAACGCCCTTTGAAGAGAAGCAGGAGCCATAACGTCTTCATTTTTATAGGGTGTACACAATCAGGTGACTGTGGAAGTATATTATAAAAAATGGCGCTAGGGGAAAACAAAGAGATTTCAAATAATCGGATTTACATCTGAATGGCTAAAATTTCTTGTGCAACAAATTATCATTTAGATATTTATAATAACTTTTAAAAAATATTGTATTCGTAAATTACAATCTGTTAGTAACTAAAAAATACAACTGAGAGCCGCCTAGGCGGTATGGTGGCTAACGCGCCCCACTACCAAGCCTCTGGGTCCGGGTACGAATCCTGGCACGGGCATGGATGTTTGTATTTGTCCCGTTATTGTCTTATTTATTGTTGTGATTGAGAGTTTTTTCTTGAGGTTTTGAGTACACTCGAAGACGGTCACATACCTCTGAACATCCATTTAATTTTATTTTATTCCAAATAACATTTATTAACATTAACGAAATGGACAGGACAATAATGGGACAAACACAAACATCCATGCCAGTACCAGGATTCGAACCCGGACCCAGGGGCTTGGTAGTAGGGCGCGTAGCCGCTACACCGCCTGTGCGGCTTCTTGTTTGCTAATAAATGTTATTTGGAATAAAATAAATGTTAAATGGATATTCAAGGGTATAAGACCATCTTTCAGATTGTAGTCAAAACCTCAAGAAAAAAGTGACAACAGCAACAATACAGCAGAAACAGAAATCAGTAAGCATTTATCTTTATGATTTTTCCCTTTATGAATATAAAGATTGCGCTTTTTAAATTATCGGAAGATAAAAATTATGCTGAGTCACAACTTCACTTAAAAATATATCTTATATCATGAACCATTGTCTGCTTCTATTGTTGTGAAAATATCAGGTTGTAAAAAAAGTTTTCCGCCATATCTGCCTGAAAAACTAACTTCTAACTCCTTAGATAACTGTTTTTGAACTTTCGGCACCAAACCTGCTCAGTATCACATGATACTACAATAGTACTTAAAGCTGTACTCATAATTTGTTAATATTATGTAGCGGACTTTTTGCAACACAAGTGGAAGTAAATGATGGTTCTAATCCTCTAGAGTGATAGTTCCATTTGGGACACCTTATACTTAATGATTACTATATTTTTTTACAGATTTCACAACACAGTGTTATAAAGTAAGCCTCTTTCTTTCAAATGCCAAAAATCGTTTGACAAAATATGAGTAAATACGCCAACGCGAACTGTGTGCTGACGATGTTTGCGGTGGCGGGAAACTTTCGTTACAACCTAATAGAATTGTAAGTAACATCAAATCAGCGCTATCTCATTTTGTATTCGTCGAGAAAGACTTACTCTTAAGTTCTTTCTTTCTTTTTTCCATTTTTTTGTATTAAGTTTATACAAAGGTGATCCTAATAAATGAATTCATACTTGCAAAAGCTAATTTTTTTTCAATCCTATTTACATCTCTACAGTTTTTACTGTCTAAAATATATTTAATTTCATATTATTCTATTTACTACATTATCAACATTTATCAGAGTAATATCTTGCTTTCTGATTAGCGCTCTGTGCGGCTGAAACGTATAAAATTCAGCTCTCTGAACTCCACTTTTTACTCCAGTACACCTACATTCTATGCTAAATAAATTTAATTGCGGTACCTTTTGTCAAAAATAAATAATACTAATTTAGATGATGTCGAAACTGCTTGAACTGAGTTTTAAAAAAATTTCCAGGAGGTGGGGAAAGGGGGGGGGGGAGGAGTTATCATTATCCTTTTTTCACTTTCAATTCAGAACACGGGATTCAACTATCCACTCCCATCGTTGAAAAACCTCAGTGGCGAAGATGTTCCTTCTCTTTATTGTTCATATTTATTTCCCAGTATCGATCTTTCAAAGTCCCACGAAAACTTAACACCATTTATAGAAAGAAAGCTGGGTAGGGGAGTCAAATTTTCAACTTTGCGAAGATTTGCAAAGTTGTCTTTGCAAAGATTGGCGCGAACAGGTTAAACTTGAGAGGAATTTAACCACAACCCCAAACTCAAAATATTTTGCCGACTGGAGTAAATAAATAAATAAAATTAAAAATATAAACAGGAATATTATTTATTAAGTCAAATGATATACAATCGTTTTTGGTTAGTGTAACATACGCTTTGCTCCTGCTTATCTTTTTATTAAATTTGATATGCAAGGCTGGAAGACACTAGCTCTGAGTGTAAAAGAAAAATGGATCAGGGATTTGCTTTAACATCGAAATATAATAAATATTGCAGAGTCATATATACATCACCGATCGAGTAAATTCATGAAGCAGCTCGACATCTTTCTTGAATTCTCGTCCCATGTTGGACAAGTTGAACACCCAATCAATCATGTACGCGGGGTGTGACATTCTACGCATGACAATGGAAGATACCCTGTAAAAAATAATTTCATGTACAATAATTTAGCAAACAGATTGCTTCAACAGCCAATATGCCTGAAAAATTCACCGAAATAAGAAATACATAAAAATCAGAATGTTTTACAAATTTTATCTACGAATTAAAGTTCATTTTTAATTAGTTATATGTTAACTAGATTTTTTAATTAACTATTTAAGCGGAAATATTAAATAATTTTATTCTTTTTCGAAATTTGACTTCTCTGCCCATTTCTGAAATTTTGTAATATATCTTTCATAATAACAAAATTTCAAAAAGCAGTTAAAATAAATCTTCATTTTTGTAATTGTGCAATTCTTTTCCAATTTGTTTTAAGGTGATATTTTTAATTACATTGAAAATGTAAATAAACTATCGTAGTATTGCATGTTTGTTTTATTATTGTAAATAAAAAATCACCCCCCCCCTTTTCATAGAAACCATATCGTAATTTAACTGTATTTATGTTAGTCACTCGTTTAAATAATTATTTTTAAGCCATTGTGAGTTGTGTTGATAAACTCAAGATAGTTCTTTATCTCTACAAAAATTCTATCTTGGGTAGTTCCGACAGTTTTTTAAAACACACACACACACAAATAATCCTTGTTATTTAGCGCATGCGGGTTTTTTTTTTTTTTCATGCTTTTAATCTCTTAAAAATACGAATAAACTTTCCAGGAAAGCTATTGCAACTCTTTAATTACTGTAACACAACACATTTATCTTATTCTCTCGAATTTTAAAAGAAAAACACGGAAATTTCCATTCAAATTAAAATGCATATATCCGGAAAAAGTTCCCATTATAAAAAAAGGCACATAATTTTAGACGTTAATAGCAATCAGCCTTTTTTTTTTTAATTAATCTTCGTGTCAGAATTGAACTGTATTTAATTGATCCAGAAATCGACTTGCGTTTGTACTCACCTTGTGATAGCTTCAACGTAATCAGATTTACTGTTCTGTTGCGCATTCACGCTCACCCCTAAAGTTGTTTCTGAAATGAAGTTTATAGTCAAATTTCACTCTGTACTGGCATATTTTACAATTTTTAACATTGCCTCTCATGTACGAGTGTCAATAGCAATTTCAAGTTGTCTCTACTATATCAGTAAGATGAGTAGGATTGCCCCTGGTTCCCTAATCAGGAAGGGGGGGGGGTATTCCAGTCACAAAAAAAAAGAGAAAAACAAAAAAAAAAAACAAACATTAAAAAAATTAAATTTTCATAAAATACTGGCATTATAAACTTTAAAATGTCAACTGTACAGTACACTCTACATAATGAAGCACTTCAATAGTGTATAAAAAATCATTTAATTGCGGAAATCATTTAATCGACAAAAAGTAACTTTCTTGCGTGAATATCTGTTAAATTATATACACATTTAATGAATTTTATTCAAACTTATTTATTTTAAAGTGAGATTACGATACTGAAATTTTTTATAGGTTGTTAGTTTTTATTTAAGGCAAATATTCATACAATTATTGATTTATCAACTGATATTTGTGATAGCGTAAAAGTCCCTATGAAATAAATGAGCAACTCCGAAATGCATAGTTTGAACAATGACTGCTCATAGGCTTTGATGCAATCGAAAACCAACCGGACAATCTTGTAAATAAGCTACAACCAATGGTCGATTACTAGCAAAAAAGGAGGCTCGCAACTAAATGTTACAACAACCTTAAATGAAAAATTTTATTATTCCACGGCTAATCGTTTCTCAGTTATGCGAGATGTATACGTACGTACAGACGTCAAGCATAAAAGGAATCAGAGATAAAATGGATATTTCCGGCACAATCTGATTATCGAGATTTTTCAGGGTTGCATTACTTCATTTTATTTCGTGCAAGGAAGTAAAAATAAAGTTCTCGCTTGCTCGGAAGCGAATATATAATCGACAAATTAAAGTTTCTCACCTCATCAATAAAATGATTGAGATCCAACTTACTCCTGACTCCAACACGGCCGAGTGGAGACGCTGAATGGTAGATGGCTGAAGTGTGAAGGTCCTGGGTTCAAGATTATGGCGCGGCCATCTATCTAACGGTCTGGAGCTTTGTGCGGTTTCTTCCAGACCTAACTGAAGATGCGTTAGAAACCCTTAAAACGTCCTGCGCCCAAGGCACCCCTCCTTAAGCAGATAGCCCCCGAGTAGCTTTGTCTTAATACACAATACCATACCAACCTACTCCTGATTTGAAGTCCATGGATTCACTTACCGCAGATAATGTCAAGCGTGCAGAGTGATGTATGGGACAACACGTCTGTCCAGTCTTTTTCCGTTTCTTTCCTGAACGTGCTCAACAGTACCTGCGATTGCTCGTTGATGGTGGGCAGAAAATCCCTCAGTATGTCGAAATGGAAAGAGGGTGTCAGCAGCTTCCTGCGGGACCTCCATTTGTCTCCGTAACTGTGGGGATTTGGACTTTCATAAATACATGCTACATTTTATTATTCATACTACATAATTCTATCAAAAAGGAATTCTGGTATGCTTCGATATTAGATTAAGAAGGCGTTCTTGTCAACGAACCTTTGCGTTTCTGTTTTCTAAGATAATAATTTGAAAGATCTAACTATAGATTCTCAACAAATGGGAAAAGAACTTTCTGAATTCTCTGTAAGCCATCAGAAAGTACTAACGATAAGCGAGTACTGCAGATTCGGAGCGCACGTTTTGAGCCCGTTCATGGTTTTCTATGGTCCAGTATGTAATCCGTAAAGCACACCGATCTCAATCACAAATCGGGTATGCTAATCATCACCTCATCACTGCCTGTGAAAATAGACCTAAGACAAAAAATCTGGCACAAAATTTAACAGATCAAATTATTACACGAAGAAGAAATTATTACACGGTTAGCACTATAAGCAATGACGGGATAGTCTTTCTCCTCCTAAAATAGCCAAAAGTTGTTCAAAATCCTTCGAGGGGTAATGTAAAAGTATTTTTCAGATGTATGCAAATGAGGGTCGTACAAAGGACCCACCCTTCTTCAACAGTAAAATGTTCCTTCATCAAAGAAAAAAATGCTTGTGTGAAAGAAAGAACTTTTTACAGCTGAAGAAGGATGAACGTTTGTATCATCACCGTAAACGGTCCGTATCATTTCATTATATGCTACTTATATTTTTTGCTTTCTTTTAAGAGAATATATTGAAACTGACTACTGCATACATATTACATACTAGAAGGGAGGGAGGGTTTCTCAGAGTTTCTCGGTATATCACTGCTACAGGGAAGGGGGGGGATTTTAGTGAATACAAATTTCATCTGGTTTTTCTATCTTTACTGAGCTGAAACTTCACTAAATTAGAAAATTATAAACACAAAGTTAGATACAGTAAACATGCTTGAAAAATTTAAAAATGTCTCTTAATATAAGTCACACGAATCATTCACCTTGTAGCGAGGCCCGTGTTAACCCATGGATGAACCCAATCATAGAACCAACTTTTTTGTAAGTTTGACGTTCCAGCTATGAGTTCCTAAAGGAAAAGAAAAGAATAAATATGAATTTTTATAGAAAGCATAGAAGTACCAAATACAGTCGAACTCGTTTATAACGAGTTCTGTTTTAATGAGAACCCAGATTTAAAGAGGAAATCGGAAATATTTGGTTGCCACAATGTAAAGTCTATTGGAGCATAACTCGCATTTAACGAGTAAACTTCGGTTATAGCGAGTAATATTTTTGTGTGTGATTCATAATATTTCTCCCCGACCTTCAATTCAGCTAATCCTTTCTTGGAAAAATTCCTTTAACATTTCGAAGTCAATGAAAGCGACGAATATGAAATACTTCAGCTCAACCTCCCACAACAAACAAGCATGATAGGCAATTATTCATTCTATGATTATTAACTTATGATTCAGAAAATTAGACTAAAGCAACTACCTTTAATCGACTTAAAAAAAAAAAAAAAAAGCAGGAAATTTTATATTGGACGTTTTAAGTACATTCACCGATTTTTCGGGAACGGCTTAACCGATTTGGATAATTTAAACTGTATTCTATATTCCGAGGTGGTCCTATATAGTTTTTACGACGTGAAACAGCGTTTTTCAGAAAAAAACATGTTTATAATATTTTTATCCATATATGGATCCGTTTTCATATCCGTGGAAAACATTCCACGGATTTTGTATTATTTTGTGGTTTTATTATTTACTTTTTAGTGTACTTATTGCTATTTCTTGGTGCTGGTTGAATAAACAAATCTGCTTATTACTTGTCCATAAATAGAATTAAAAAGCCAGAATCTATGTACCCTAAGCCAATTGTTTCAACTATAATACATTTTAATGATTGACTTTGAATGATAGAGCATTTGAACATAGTTTAACGCACTGTTAATTACTGTACGAAATTTTTGTAAATTTAATTAAGTTTAGCATTTCTTGTTACACACTTTAGAAACCAAAAACTGAAATCTGAGCTTACTTCTACAGCTTGTGCCTTCACAATGTATACAACGGGTGTGAAGGCGTACCAAAAATTAAAAATCATTTTACTTCGGAATAATTGTGTATATCCACTGTACGTTTGCAACAGAACTAAAAAGGAACAAGTAAGTATTAACAAAAGTGTAAATCAACACTAAAAAATACAGAATTTTTCGAAATTTAAATATAGTAAATTAAAAGATTTTTTAAAAAGATATCTTTATAATCAGTAATGTAAATCTATATTAATCGGTAACATAAGTTTTGAAATAGTACTTCTTAAAAATATTTCATCGGAAGCATAAAAAACGTACTTACACACATTACGGCAATTTGGAAGGTTTTCCGGTAAATTCTTTTGAAAATTCTTAGCATCTGCCCAAAAATCCAAGAACCTGACTTTCATTCCAGGTAGCAATTTACTCATGCGCTGCCTTTTAAGAACATGTTTCAGTATGAGCAAGAATAATCCAAATAATGAAGCAACGGCTACTGAGCTGCAAAAAGTCCAAAATGCCTTCGACAACATCATAATTTTTAGAATGTTGCAGTTCAAGTAGCCATTAAAGTAAAATTAGAGGAAGCTACAGCATTCAATTACTTTTAGGAACGTAGGTGGCCTTCAGGTTATCTCACTGTTATTCAACAAACGCGGGTTGTTTTCTCATTGAATGTGCGTGCTTAGATAAATGATAATATATTCTATTATCATTAATCGGTTCGAGTAAATTGCACAGATTACTCTAGAAAATCTTATAGTTGGTTGGCTAATTCGTTTAAAACAAATCGAGGCATATCTGTCAATACAGATATGCTTTCCATGCCGGATGTCTTGGTCATACCCTGATCACATGGCTCAATAGAGATTGTGAACTGTGGGGTCATATTCTTAGGTTACAGTACTTCAGGTTCTAGTTCCGAAAAAAATTCCCGGATCCCCCCCCCCCCCCCCACTGGCTCATAATACAGCGTATAAAGAAATACAAATGCTTCAAGTCACTAACGTAATTAATTTATTTTTTAAATATATGCGTAAAAAAAGTTTTTGTTTAATTACAATCTTAAATCGCATGTAAGCTGATGTTATTCTAATCCGTCGATTCTAAAACAGCACTAGATGTCAAGGTTAACAATAGGGAACCCAGAAATTACATCTCATTGGAATTAATTATTACGTTAAGAGTAAGCATTCTTGGTATATTGCGTTAGGTTCTGGAAAATAATATACGATTTTTACTTTCCGAACATGTACCATATGTAAGGAAAGTATTGCAATCATGAAAAAACTTGATTACGAAATTTTGATGTATTTTCACCTTTCGACGTATTCTGAATACTTTTATGCAATTTTTACGGTGATGTGTGTATATTAAGGTGTATCGAAAAAAACCTTTTTTTCGAAATTCGTTTGTCCTTAGTGCTATTTTTTGGCCAAATTAGCTCAATAAGAAGTGTACCAAATTTCAACTCGATCGGTTAATATCTTCAGGTGCCGCTTTTGACTTAAAGTTTGGAAAAAAATGTCAAAAAGCAACTTTTTGAAAAAAAAATTAAAATATAATTTTTTCGATAATTTCTTGTTATTTTGAATGAAGTTTACCTTAATTGACTCAATAAGAGGTGAAAAAATTTTTAGCTCGATCGATCAATATGTTCAGTTGCGGAAATGAGCTTAAAGTTTGAAAAAAAGTCGAAAAAAGGGGAATTTCTGTAAAAATTAAAGAAACGTCTTTTACTCTTGGCCATGAAATTTTGCTGTTGCGTCATGTCTGAATAACGCAAATTACGCTTAGTAATAATAATAATAATTATAATATAATATGAACATTGAATTCTATATTACTAGAATAATTTTATAAATGCATAGCAACATATCTTAAAAACTGCATCAACGCGTTCTTATAAAGAAAGTATCTCATGGATGAAAAAACAGCCTGCATTAGTACAGAATCTGAGCTGTGAATCTGTTACCTGAAAGAAGAATGTTTATTGGAAGCTAAGAGGTAATGGAGACTAAACGTCGAGAAAAACAGATTCA
Source organism: Cheiracanthium punctorium (assembly GCA_038373885.1). Lineage (NCBI taxonomy): Eukaryota > Metazoa > Arthropoda > Arachnida > Araneae > Cheiracanthiidae > Cheiracanthium > Cheiracanthium punctorium. The sequence goes on along the minus strand of JAWZYV010000903.1, from coordinate 454,426 downwards.
TCGTAAAGAAAAGAGATGCATACTGAATGTAAATAAGACTGTTTCAATTTCTTCATCTGCAGTGCTTATAAATGAAAGTGAAAGTGAAACCAAGATAGATTCTGATTCAGACAAAGAGTTCAATCCTTCTGAAAAACTAGAAAAATCGAAAGAAAAAATTAAGCTTGTTAACTTTGCCAGTGCAGTTTACAGGACTCACATTTCTAATTGGAAAACAGCTCTTTTAGCTTCATCTCTTTTAGAAGACGTAGGTCTTCTTACAGCTGATAACAAAGAGAAATTGATTGACCCAAATAAAGTTGTTAGAAAGAAAAGAAAGTCAGGCAAAACCGTCGTAAAGGAGGCTGCATCAGGACTCAGGTCCCGTAAGGTGAAAGGACTTTATTTTGACGGAAGACAAGATGAAACATTGATAATTCAGAAAAAGAACGATAACTGTTATCGTACTCTTGTGAAGGAGGAGCATGTTGTTGTTGTAACTGAACCAGGATCAATATACATGAGTCATCTGACTCCCAAATCTGGAAGAGGAAACAGCATTGCCGAAGGTATCCGAGATTTTCTTTTAGAAGAAAAAATTGATACTTCAGAAGTCGTAGTAATAGGCTGTGATGGGACGGCAATTAATACAGGACGAAAGAACGGAGCAATGGCTCAGCTAGAGATCTATCTTAAAACGCCACTTCAAAGATTTGTTTTTTTCACATAAACGGCACAACATTAACGAAATTGACGGGAAAAGCACAGGACCTTCTACGTGCGCAGGACCAATTGGAATGGCGTTAAAAACTGCGAGGATATGCCAGTACAACGATATCAGCCTGTGCCAGTGACTTGGACTGAAGATATAGTGAACGATCTATCATCCGATCAAAGCTATCTTCTATGCATCTGTAAGGTAGTTTCGACCGGTGATTGTGATGCTAGATTGGCAGAAAATCATCTTGGTAAGTTACATCACGCAAGATGGTCAACAGCTGCAAATAGAATATTACGTCTATACATTTCTACAAGTGATCCTACAGAAACACTTCAAGCATTCGTCCAATACATTATTAATGTTGAATGTATATGCTCCTATTTGGTTTAATATCAAGAAAAATCCATCGTGCGTTGAAGGCGGTCGACATTTGTGGAAACTTTTGTCTGATTCCCGCTGCATGGATATCAAATACAGAAAAATAATTGATCCTGCCTTAGAGAGAAATTCATGGCTTGCCCACCCTGAAAATCTTCTCTCAATGATTTCTGATAACAACTTGGGGGGTACTTGGGGGGGAGGGTACTTGGGATACTACTACATATAAGGGTACTTGGTTGGAAACGAATTCTAAAAGCTAGAACCTCTTCATCTTCTAATGCCATTAGAGAATTCATTGTGCCGGATATTAATGTAGATGCTGGCAACTACGTCGACATGATTGACTGGTGCAAATGTAAGTTAACTGAACCGCCACTTACACAACATTTAAGCCTAAAAGAAATGCAGGATAATATAAAATCAGTCTCTTATCCGAAAGATGATATTACATGTTTTCCTGCTCACACACAAGCAGTCGAAAGATGCGAAACTTGTAACGGAGGCGGCAGCGTCCGTGTGTGGCAAAGAGGAGCGCCACAAGTTTATATTAGTAACATTAAAAACTCGCAGGCATATTTCAAAGTTTTTCTCTAAGGCAGAGTACAAAACTACTCCTAAATGTCAATCAAAAAGTTGTTTAGATAGAACACAGAAAATCAAAATATGAATGGTAGGGAGGGTGAGCGGAACTCGAAATGCAGCCACCTCCACGTGGTGAGCTCGGGGCTATTTAAAAAAAAATTAAAACTTAAAAATATTTCAAAAATAGACAAAGAGCTGCAAAACATGCGTCTTATGTTATTTACGTTATTGAGACTTGATGTACATACAAAATATTTGTATTAAAGAAATGAAATGTCTATACAGAGTGCCAGCGAAATTCCCCTTTTTTTTTCCAATTTTTAAGCTCATAACGACAACTGAAAATATTGATAGATCAAGCTGAAATTTTTTTCACTTATTACTGAGTCAATTTAGGTAAACTTTATTCCCAGGGACAAGAAATTTTCGAAAAATTTATATTTAAATTTTTTTTCCCCAAAAAGTTGCTTTTTTTCATTTTTTTTTCAAACTTTAAGTCAAAAGCGTCACCTGAAGATATTAACCGATCAAGTTGAAATTTGGCACACTTCTTATTGAGCCAATTTGGCCAAAAAATAGCACTAAGGACAAACGAATTTCGAAAAAAAGGTTTTTTCGATACCCCCTAGTGTATATACATGAGTGTGTGTGTGTGTATGAGTGAACACTATAACTACTAAACAGTGCATCGACGCTTTTAGAGACGTTAAAAATAACTTTGTATCCAATTATTATTTTTAAATATACTAAATTATACGACGTGTGTTCGTATGAATTTGATTAACAAGGCTTTTTAGAATTCTTAAAAACCCACGTGACTTTTTTTTTAAAATTATCTTTGATACTCAAAAAGATTTAGTATTAACCCATTAAGCGCCAAAGCTCCCTTTACGGGAACATCTATTATGGGTTAAAAATTTAGCGTCCGTATTCGTGAGTATTTTCCACTAATTGCGCAAATTCGTTTAAGATCATTGATGGATATAAAGAAAAAATTGTACAATTGTGCGGCTCATCAAATGCTTCAATAAATAAATGAATTAATTATAATGTACTTGACCTGTTTCTTAATCTGAAAGATGTCGAATTCGCATGAGCTGAAAGACCGTTTGCCTGTACCTACATTGTAGGGAGTAAGCACGCTGCTATAGTTTCACTTAAGAAATGCTTTGTAAATTGTGGCTAAAGCTCATTTTTACTAAAATCTGGTTGTAGTAAAAACAGGTTGAGGTGAAAAGGCAAAATTTTTAAATTACAAAATAAAGAAGACGTACTTTGATTCTAAATCAGAGCTATGCAAACTAGATATGATCCCGTGACAACACATATTACTAAACAGATTGGAGGGCCGCAGAAACAAATATTTGACAAATAAAAACAAATCCTTTTTTAATTTTTGAAGAAAGAAATAAAATACAAGAATACTTATCATTGCTAAATTAATGAAAAACTAATAAAAGTAAATCTATCTTTTACAATTCTATCAATATCAGCATTAATATTAGTTGTTACCAGACGCAGTGCATGTGTAAAGTGACTTCTGTCAGTGAAGACCTATATTTAGGTTTTATTAAATTTATGAATATACACTTTCACAAAGAAAAGCACTGCTCTACATCAACCCATTCTCCAAGCAAAAGTCCTTAATTCGAAGAAACTTTTGCTCAAGGAGTTTAAAAAAATTTCCGGGGGACATAACATAACATCTAACAAATATGACAAAGCGCATACAATACAAGCATGGCCGTCGGCAGAATACTTTGACAACGATTGATTCAATATATGGTTACTATTGTATTAAACACATTTTTTGTATTTTTAAACGTCATACGAAAATCCAGGTTGAGAGGGGGGAGGGGAATCAAATGACCCCCCCCCTTTTCTTGCCCTATGCTGCCGATGCCCATGCACATAAATACGCAGTTCGAGATTTCCCGATAACTATGACACAAAACTTGCTGCCATACGATTAAATATTTCATTCATTTATTTGAGATGTCATAATAATGTTCTAATGCTCTAACAAATAAATTTTATGAAAGAAAATTTTCGTATTTGTGATGTACCGAAAGCGTGCCGCAGAAATATAAGCCGCAGGCTGTGCTTTGGACACCCCTGTTCTAAACAATAACAAATATCTTACAAAACAAAAAATAGTCTTCGAAATTCTTGAAAAAGAAGTTATCTTTCTAAAATAAGTTCATTCGTATAGGATAGGCAAATTCCAATTTCATTGTTATTTTAAATCCTCGAGGGAAACTGTCGGAACCGCTATATAATCTGCTTGTTAGGGATGTGTAACGAAAATATTCTTATTGACTATGGAACTTGTTTAATATTTGTATGTCTATAAACTGAACAACCACTCCAGTAAAAGGACCCGATACCAAATCTAATGCCGGGCGATTAGTGACTATTTTCATGCCCCGCCATTTTCTCTCTCACCCCCCCCCCCCCACTCTCTCTCTCACACGTACACACACACGCACACGCAAGTACCACCTACTCCAAAATGATGAATATTTCCAAATTGCATATATATGTTACAGTTTTTAGTATTATAATTGAATTTTTAAATTTCTATGTATAAACTTACTTAGAAACTTAATGTCCGCATAAAAATATACTTACAAAATAATCTTTATACAGTAAAACTGCTGGTAAAGAAGGAGAATGCAGCATTCTTCTGTTTCATGGTTGCTGAAGCTTAGGTTTCCTTTGGCGCAGTTTTTTCATGAACCCTTTGAGGGATGGAATAAATTCTAGGAAACTTTCTGGGGAGATCTAAACTTTCAAAAAAAAAGATTTAAAAAAAATCGATCTATTTAAAGGGGGGAAGGAGGATTGTTTCATAACCTTATGGGCCCCGGTAGTAATGCAACCGATATTCCTCTCCCCCCCCTCCCCACCAAATGCGGACCCAGTCCATAAAACGGGTTGCACTGATTCATCCCTTCCGCACCAAGGACGTACGTGCTTATGTTTTTATAACTCCGCACATAAAATCGATGGACATACCTGCGTACGTTTATGGTATTATTTCGTAGCCTTAACTTTTTCCTACCTGGTATTCTTAAATACGGTGCATAATTATCTGGTACTCAAAGCCGTGAAAAATGTGCAGTGTGGTAGAAGAATAAAATACGCAAGGATCTGAGGAATATGCGTACTGGCTGCTCAGAAAATCCTACATTTTGCAGCATTGATCATTTCTCAGAAATCATAAATAAAAGAGTAATTACTATAATCTACTAATTATATTGTATAATTCAGCCTTCTAACTGTATTTAAATAGTCATATAACAGCTAAGCAAATTTATTAATCAGAATTTAATAATCTGGCATTACGGTCTTTTATAGATAAATTGGCCTGGTGCTCAAGGGGCTAACATGTGAAGTACTCTACAGCAATTTACGGAACATTAGAAAACATTATTTACCTATACAAAAAATATTCATGTTGAACTCATGGCAGATCAGTCCATTGGATGCAGTTTGGAACAATTTTTATAGCATGGCAGTCAGTCAAAGAATAATTGGATAGCGTGCCGATGTATTCAAAGTACACACGTATATCCCTTCTGAAGTGAAGTTGATTAATGAAGTAGAAATTTTAAAAGAGCACAGATTTTTGAGGAAGTGCCGAGGAGGCGACCGCCCCCCACCCCATCCCGAGAAAAGAGTAAGTCCGATGAAAAATGTAACACATCCTGTTTTACTTCCATAAAACGGACATAAATTTCAACTAGTCGCCACCACCCACAAAATTGCATTGATCTGTCTGTCTGTCTCTCTCTCTCTCTCTGAGCTTATAGAAAGAAAGAAAAGTTAGAAAAAAGAAAAAAGGAGGTTTATGAAACAAAAGTTGAGGGAGTATGTATTCCCGGATGCTTTGATGTTTGTTTTGTGTTATGGCAAAGCTACGCAAGGGTTATCTCCCATAAATGGGGGGGAGGTACCTTAGTCGGAGGACTTTTTAAGGGGTTCTAACGCGTATCAACGTTACATCTGGAGAAATCCGACCAAAACTATAGACCGTTAGATCGACAGCCACGCGACATGTCAGAAAACATGTATGATAACACTAGTTCAATTATAATATTGAAACTGATAGCGTACTGTAGATTTAGGGTATAGTAAGCAATTTTAACAAATAGAGCACTCAAAAATATCAGAAAAAAAAGTAATAAGCTGGAGATTTTTTTTAAAGCTGCACCTACAATTGACTTTTATCAGGGGTCGATCCAGGAATTTTTTCCAGGGCCCCATTTTTCTGAAAATGGCTTACTTTTGTGAATTTCAGCACTTATTTTTGTGAGTTTTCATGCCAGTTTTTAATAAAAGTCACTTTTTTGGTCAAAATAATTGATAAACGGAGCTATCGTGGGGGAAAAAAATCCCTTGACAAATCGGAACTTTTTTTTAAAGTAATTAATGGAAATTAAAAAAAAAAAAAAAAGTTTTTAGTTATAAAGAACCTGTGGGAATTTAACCTTCGAACGACCCAGGCAACTTGCGCGAGTTGGTTAGCGAAACTGATATGTAGTAATTGGGATTAACATGGGCTCCCATAAAAAAAATTCTATGGGGGGGGGGGGCGGTGCTCAGACCTTAAGCTTGTAACAATTACAATTCGGATTTTGCTTACTCAGTTTTGTTTTACCATGAGGCACCATGCTAAATCGCCAGAAGGAGGACCTAAACACCTCCCCCCCCCCAAAAAAAAAAAAAAAAAATAAAATCCATGCCAGTTAAGCCTCCTCTAAAAATTAAATGCCTCCTAGTAGGACAATCTTAAAAGGTTACTGACCGACCACACAGAAATTTCCTCAACTCCTTTTTACAGTACGCAGACTGTTTTGTTGAATTATATCTAGGGATGTTGAATTATATCTAGGGACTGGTCCAGTTATTTATAGATAAATTAATAGTTGCTCTTTTCAATTTCTTTCTTGCATCAGAAATGATGGCGTTTTCATCATCCTATAAATCTTTTTTTTTTTTTTTTTTTTTTTTTTTTTTTAACTTGATAATCCACCAGTTTCGCAGAAGCGGATATAAAGAGGAGGGGCAGGGGGTGTGTGCACAAATATGTTTATAATTCTAGGGACCTAATAATTGCCATGTAAGACGGAACACGGAACCACCTCCAGAACATTTTTTGTTCTCGCAACATACATTTTTTGTTTGGTTTATAATGCTCAGATTTTTCGCTCCGAATGCTCATAATCCTTCCTTTCCTTTTGGGTAATATTACAAAAATGCCTTCCAAATACTACAATAATGGGTTTCTAGGAAATCTTATTCGGAACTATAATATAAGAAAATATTTTATTATGTATACAAATCAGACAATAAATGAAATATAAAAATTCTGATCGCACGCGCTTTCATTTTGAAGGTCAACTTACCAGCTACCGTTCAATAGAAACCAGAACTTTATCCAAGAGCTTTGGCGAAAAATTGGCGACTTTGTCAGTATCTAGAAAAATCTAGATGTTTCAACCGTAAAGTCGTAAGCGTAAAATTTAAAAATTATTAAGGGGCGGGTGGAATCTGGACCCCCCAAAACATCCATTTACTTACAGAGTATATATAATTGGGATTTATTTTTAGAGGAACTCGGAAATCTTTGGAAAAATCCAGCTCGCAGAGCCCGTTCGATACATATACAATGAAGTTTAATTCTCAGTGGTTTAACTTACCGTGTGTTTAATTACTGCTTCTCAATTTGTGAAATCTAAGAAAAATTTTCATATCAAGAAGTTTAAAAACCTATACATTTTTTTTTTTTTTGTTTTCGTTCTTTAATACAAAAATATACTAGATCTTCGTTACAACAACGAATCTTCTTCGTTACGAACAAACTTCGTTACAATAACGAATTTTTTAAATTTTCAACAAAATGCTTCTTACAAAACAATAAACATGCGATACTGCAAATAAAAATCCCATTGGTTTTTATTTTATTTGATTTAGGTGGGAAAATTCAGTTTTCATTCAAATATCCTTTACTGTTGTATTCTAACAACATTTTGTCGTGCGCGAGAATGATAAGCAGCCAAATGTGGCAACACCTACCCTTGCAACTGCTCTCTTGCTTTTCAGCCAATCAATATCGCCGCACGTGTCTCTGGGTGCTTCGCCGCTTTTCTGGAAAGATCCAGTGTTTCGGTTTTGATATAAAAGCCGGCTGCTAGGCGAACGCTGTCAGATTTAGAATTCGTTCGCTGTGATTGTGCGGTTCTTCTGCTTCTTGAGATAGCCTGTGGTTTTTCGTGAGCATCTTCTGCTCTAGCTCTTTGACTACGATACAATTCTGTGAATTTTGAAAGTCTACGAGCTGTTGTTACAGTATTTTTGTGCGATTTAGTTAGAGCAAATTAACCATGTTTTCTTCATTGATGCTGCGTGATCTTTTGGACCAGCCTTCCCACTACCACCGATACGGAGTGTTCGACGATCCCTACGAGTACTACTTGAACCCTTCCCATGTCCACCTCAACATCGTCAGACCTCGCCGACAGACAAGCTCCGGCAGGCAGTCCGAATCGGCTTCCGACAGCAACAAGTTCCAAGTGATGCTCAACGTTAAGCACTTTAGACCCGACGAGATCGACGTTAAAACTGTGGACAATTTCGTCGTCGTTCACGGAAAGCACGAGGAGCATGCCGACGAGCACGGTTTCGTTTCCCGGGAGTTCACGCGACGTTACAAGCTGCCCGACGACGTCGAACCCGATAAAGTGTCCTCCCACCTCAGCAAAGATGGCGTCCTGACAATCGAGGCTCCCAAGAAAATGATCGAGCCACCTCCAAAGAACGAGAGAGTTGTTCCCATCACCATTCAGCAACCCGCTGCGGTCGAAAAGGCAAAACAGCAGCAGCAACAACAACAACAGCAGCAGCAGCAAGACCAACAGGCAGCGGGAGATGAGAAAAAGTAAACTGTGTTTTTTGATATTGACTTTTGAACTTTAGAAAATGTTTCGAACTACCAAAGATGATTATTGCCGCTGTGTTCTCATGTGTTACTCGTCTTTACACGATACTTAAGGCTTAGTGATATTTTTGTAAATATTTTTTTTTCTTTTCCTTAATAAAAGTCGTTGTTTGCATAACATTTTGAGTGTTCATTCAAAATTTTGAGTCTCCATTTATTTTGGGTAAGTTAACTTAAGTTTATATCAAGTTTAAAAATGTCTTTTCCAATTTGTTCAGTATTTCTTGGAGTAATTAAAGTTCATTTTAAGAGTATATTGTATGCATATATAAACAACAGTAATTATTGGATTAATTATAGAATGCAAATTACTTGTGTGATAATTTCAAGTGAACTCTCGGGGGGGATTTAATGTGGGACCAAAAAATTTAATCTTGTTTTTGTTTACATTGCAGCTTAATTTATAAATGCACTGGATAATGAATGAAAACTTAAATGTACTACGAGGGAAGTTGCAATATTAATATATTACGCGAGCTTGGTCATTTTACTTTTTAAAGGGTGTGGGGAGGAACTTGATTAAATAGTTCTTTATCATGAAATCCGCTTCAATATTTGGTTTTTTGCGAAGTAAGTTCTTGAGTAATGGTGAAATGGAATTCCAAAATCAATACAGTACTTTACTAGAACTTTTACTTTCTTTTTCCTATTAATGGTTAGTCTGAATCAGTCTCTATTTTCGGAACAAACTTGTTGTTGCAATTCTGATTTAGAAGTTATTTTGATTAAAAAGACTTTCTGAATTTGCTATCATTCATAAACTAGCGTAGGTTAACTTTGTTACTGTTAATCAGGGTTGGGGTTTTTGACATGGCAAGCGTCAAACTGGTTTAAACCGTCAAAAATTGTCACTATTAAAGAAAGAGAACAAAATGTTAAACTAATGTTGCAGTATATTTTCATTTTGCATTAAACTAAATACATAATTAAAATTAATTGTATTTAAAAAATAACGTTGAGCTCATTAATTAGTTTAATACATTTATATGATACAACTTTAGAAATATATATACATAACATTATATATACCGATTGTTAAATTGTAAGAATGACGACTGCCCATAGCGTGTAATGTATTGGAATTTTTTTTCTCCTGTAAACAACTGTAAATGGTAGAACATTTTAAATAGTGTACATGGTACTGTATATAGAATTGGATAAATGATGGTTAGTAGTTTTTCAAATTAAGGTATGGCTAAACCTTTTCAAATAGCTAGCATTAAGTTTGATTTAATCTAAAAACCTAAATTGAAAGGGTTCTAAGCAACAGCCAATAACATAGTAATTCCAGTCATTTAAATAAAATAAAGATGAGCACCATTTAATTATCAGTATACCAAAGCTTCATATTCAAAATAGAATTAGCAAAAAATTTCAGAACTTAAATGTAATGAGAATGCACACATTCTTATAAAACACAATACTCTTATTTGCTTAAAAATAAAATAACCCCAACAGATGTAAGCAAAGTAAACATTTTTTGCTAATTATAGTGCTTTATTTTTCTAAATATTGATTAATTCATCAGATACTAAGAACAAAATATTTTATAATGAAATAATACTTATTAGTTTCGTTCATTTTCTCCACAAAGCAAAACCAATTTTTTTATTGAAATTGATAATTTAGAATTTTAATTGGTATCTCTTGTCTTATATTAACTTCTTACACTAGAATATTGTTCTGACCATAGCAAGAACATTGCTCAGACTATATTGGATACATAATTTTCTTTCCCCTTTTTTCCTTTTTCTGGACAATGTTTATTTTAAAAAAAGTAAAAGATGACCATATGTCTTAAAAATTAGTATTGACATTTCACACATTCATAGCTTATACAATAAATAGTTACATACGATTAGTTATCTCTAGTAGAAAGTTAAATATGATTAATTATCTTACACTTAAGCTTACAACTTCTGTAGCTATTGAAACTACGTACTATTCATATTTTTGTTGCTGATTTAAGTTCCCCTGGTGCAGAAATGATTGATACAAACTAAATAGTAATGTTACTTCTATTTTATTCGATTAAAATGGCATAGTTTGCTGAAAAGGGTTGTGTTGAAAGTTACCATTTACATTTTTGTAAGAGTATAGAATTGAAAAAGTTTCAAAAGAAATAAAATATTGGCTAAAGTAATAAATCTTACTGTTCTGGGTATGCCGTCTCTGATTAGGGGAAAAGGAAACTTTCTTTCCCATTGTCTAAATTATTTAATGTCTTGTTTCTTTATATTAAAGGTTCATGTCTGGTTTAAATTTAATCCTGGCTTTATACACAGGCCATGGCAATTTTAAGAATTTGAAAATTTCAATAGTATAAATAACAAGTTTGCATTTATGTTAATTCAAACCCCTTTGAATAGGTTTTTCCCCAGTAATGTTTAAGTGATATTAGACGAGAGGTGCTGTTTCTGGTCGGAAAAGATCCATGCCATGGATTTAAATATTTATTAAGAAAAATGAAACTATGTCAAGAGCTTTTTAATGCATTAATAACATGCTCTTTTTGGCGAGCTAATTCATTTAGTTTTCCTTTAGTCATGGGTGCCAGCAGCATAGGACAAGGGGGAGTCCTTGCCCCCCCCCCCCCTCTGGATTTTTGTATGCAGTGTTTTCCATTGCTTTTTTGTCAGTTTCAGCATGGTAACCATACTTTTAAGTAGTCTTTGACCTCTCCCTGGGAAATATTCTGGCACCGCCCATGCCTTTAGTTCTAAATAACTTTGAATACCGTGCTGTCAAATCCATTAACTAGAAAAGTTTGTGTTCTGTTTTCATTTTTTACTAGCTTCCATAAGCTTTATACCAAATATTTTCAGAAAGTTTAACATAGTTTTAAACTAATCCTAATTATCCCACATGACAATGCAGTATGGAAATATCTGCCTGCGATCTTATTGTTAAGGAGAGAGTTGTTGAAGTGAAGGTGTATCTTCACATATGTACTTGTAAGAAGACTTCATGTTGTGCGAAGTATTGGAGTAAGTAAGTTGCTCGATCTAATCTGATAAATTTTAGGTGATACTCTGCAAAGTATTGGACCTGGAGTTCTGCTAAACCGTCATATTGTTCAATAGATGGCAGCACCATTTTAAATACTTAAGTAATTTACAGCACCATTAAATAAATTCTCCCGAACTTATCTGTTCTTAAAATAACAATCGCTGGGAGGAAAATATCAATGTAAAAAACTGCACAATGAATTTTGTACAAATTCTCCAATATGTAGCACCTCTTAAAAAAAAAAAAAAAAAAAAAAAAAAAAAAAAGTGCCTGGTGCTTCATGAACTGGACTGAAGCTTTATTTAGTTTACTTCAGAAAAGTGAGAAGCAATATTAACCCTTGGTATGACAGTATTGCAGATCTCCAACATGCCAATTAAAGCTGTATAAATCAATATTTAAATGACTAGCCGTCTTCAGCGACCAGTTTTGGCTGTCAATGGCTGCTTCGCAGCCAAAATGTGCAACCTAGAGCACATTGGCTGCTTTGCTACAGATTGTGCAACCTATGGGCAGTCTGCCTTTGGCAACCAGCTGGTCCGACCGCTTCATGTTAACGTACGGGCCGCTTTCACACAATCGGGTGAGCGGATGCATCCGGTGACCAGCTGGTCTGCCAACAGCTTCTTCGCGACCAAAAAGTGCAACCTACGGACTACCCACCTTCGGCAACCAACTGGTCTGCTTCGAAGAAAAAAAATATGCAGCCTACAGGCTGCTTGCCTTTGGCGGCCAGCTGAATGAAAGCTAAATAATTTGTCCGTAATCGTATATTATTTAAATTCAATATTCCAGCTCGCACGACCATGTGCAGCAACCGCACCTGATACGTGTCCCCTTCTACATGTCTGTGTTCTAGCGCTCATCGTCAGTATAACCGGTCTTCCTGCCACAACGCTAACACAGAAGAGAAGGACGGGGTGTTACTGTGTCAGTCTAACAACTATGTGTCTATGATTTTATTTTTTCAAAATTGTAATCGTGTTTCAACAACTCTGAATTCTAAATATTCGATAGAAAGAAATTCTAAGTTTTTTTTAAGTTCAGAGTAACACAACGCCAATTTAAAATAAATAAATTAATAAACACAGGAGCACCCCGAAATGAAATCTTGGCTATGCTACTGCATAGACGCATACTCGTTAGACTGACTGACACAGTTAACAGTGGCACAAATTCTACCTTACTGGTTTGCAATTTTTTAAAGTGAACTTTCATGGGCCAGCGTTGCTGGATGGCTTGCCGGCTAGTAATTTTAGATTTATGACAAAAACAAAATAAGACACCAAATTGATCTAAATAACAGCTATCATCAAACAACATTGAAATCAAAAGCCATTAAAATAAGTTTTCACAAAAACACTGCATTTAAACACCTTTAACGTTTAAAAACACTGCGATTTTTCAACTGATGAGAGCCAATGGCAACTTTTTAAGAAGTTTAAAAAAACACCCCCCAACAATGAATTCAAAATTAAACACTTCTGGATTTAGGACAAAAACAAAACAAATGTCCAAAAACAATCTAAATAAAAGTTACGATCCAACAACAATGAAATCAAAATCCATCTGGTTAAACGAATTCAAAATTAAACAAATGCTTATGACCCACAGCAATTGAAATAAAAGTTACGATATGATCCAACAACATTGAAATAAAAATCCATTAAAATAAGTTTTCACAAAACCACTGCATTTAAACACCTTTAATGTTTAAAAACATTACGGTTTTTCAACTGAAGAGAGGCAATGGCAACTTTTTACGAAGTTAAAATAAAATCATCCTACAACAATGACTTCAAAATTAAACGTTTCTGGATTTACGCCAAAAGAAAACAATCTAAATAAAAGTTACGATCCAACAACAATGAAATCAAAATCCATCTGGTTAAACGAATTGAAAATATAAATGGTTACAACAAAAACAAAATAAACAATTCAAACACTTTTAAAATAAGATTTCACAAATGTCAGGCTGTTAACATTTGAAAAAACTCCAGTAAGAGCAAAAAAAAAGCATGACTTCAAATCAGTGGCGGATCCACGGGGGGGTGTCTCTGGGGGCTCGAGCCCCCTCCCCCCAGAGCTAGAAATACACTATGGATTAGGGAAGTTAAAAAAAATTTCACATGACCTGAAATTTAAAAAAAAGTAGCACTGTATATACTGTTGACTCTCTGTTTAACAACGATCTCTTTCCAAAGACAATATTTCAAAGTCCCAGCAACTCCAAAGTAAAAAAAATTCTATTCAAAGACGATGTCGTTTCTGTTTAACAACGATTTTTTTTTTCATCTTAAGCTAGGACTATACGCTACATCTTACTATAGGAACAGGGAAAAAAATTTTTAAGAGTGGGAAAAAGTGTCGGGGAGAATGTCAAAAGTGCAATTCGCAAGACAGTCTCAACTACCTGAGTGTAATTTCAAAGGTATTTTAGAAGCAAAGATATAATTCTTGAAGCAGCACAAAAATTTAGTTCGGGATCCAAATCCAAACGGCCTAAAAGTCAATGTGGCCGATTAGAAGAGTTTGCCAAGGCACTTCTACATGCAAACGGTTGCATGAAGCAAGAGCATCCAACATTCTAATTTCTGGGCCCCAGCATGGCCGAGTGGATAAGACTTTCAGAATGATAGACGGCTGAAGTGTGAAGGTGACGCGTTTGGGCCTACCGTATGGCTGTCTATCTTAATTATTTGTAGTTTTTCCAGATGGTTTTCTCCAGATTTAACGTGAATGCACGTTAGAACCTCTGAAAAATCCTCTGACCAAGGCAATCGCCCCAGAATGCAGATGCCTCTAGTATAGGCTTGCCACATAACATCACATCACACATAACTCTGCCCGACGAGTGGCTGAGTGCACAGCGCTCGCAACTGGGAGAAGAAAAGTGCCTGGTTCAAATTCAGATCGCGTCCGTCAATCTAGCAGTTCGGAGTCTTACGCAGTTTTCTCCGAAACTTCTCATAAATACGGATTAAGACCCCTTAGAAAAACCCCCACGTAGGTCACCCCGTACTCAGCCTAGATCTCTCATGTAGATAATTGTTCATATTACCAAAACAAAATAAAATCAAGCAATTACTGCAGTGCTGTTATTCTGGCAGAAAATCTTGGAATGCAAAATTTTCAGACTTCGGCAGGATAGCTAGAAAAATTCATATAATGGAAACTTACGCATTTCACGTTTGAGAAAATCTGGAAGAAAGAATAACGGGAAGGCGAAAAATGAAACAACTGACTCATTTTGATTTTCTTGAAACCTAATTTTATTGTATTGCTTGTTTTTACTACATTTTTTTAAGGTAACTTAAAATAATTTTTTGTGGAGAATAAAATAATATAACAAAAGAAACATCTTTAAACAGGCCAATATATCAAGAAAAATATTCACAGTCTTAAGAATGCAAAGTGTAAAGGGTTGGTGTAAGATAGTGTAAGATACCCACCGGAGGGGCCGACCCGAGGGTTTACGGCCAATATCCCTCCGGGGAAGAAGAGTCCACCCCGCTCGGCAAGGCGACACCAGCCCGTTACTAAGGCCAAGACCTCCTCGAGTCACAGCCCGGCCGCCAAGTCCAAAGCCGCGAAAGGAGCCCGACCGCCCCCCTATCCGTTTATTTGAAACCAAAAAACTACAAACTATACCACTGGCAAAACACAAATAGCCAGCGGCAGAACTAGAAATACAAAATAATAAGATTAACAAACTAGTAATAACAACAACAATTGTATAAAAGGGACAGCAACCTCCAAATATTTAGTCCATAAATGAAGTCTTTCAAGTTCATAACAGTTTACCATCTTCATAGCAGTCCACCAACATGTTACATCAGCCTATTTAGTTCTTCATTTTACTTGGTTCTACACCACCGTCAAGTAACACCGCTGCGCTGTTATTCATTGGATTTTTGCCAGCATTAAAAGGGTTGGTGTTGGTGCTGTAGGATTACGGCCAATATCTGCACATGGAATCTAAGCCGATGGGTAAGGTGCACTCCGTGGGGGTCTTTCAAAGGGGTCCTAACCCTTATTTACTCTAAGTTTCGGAGGAAAGCACGGAAAACTCCGAATAGTTAGGTCGGCGGACGCGAACTGGTTTTGAACCAGGCACTTTCCAAAGTGTAAAGGGAAATGTTATTCTTTTACAAATTCTGACGATTTTTCACATTTGCACGGTTCCTTGAAAGTCTTTAAACAGAGAGCCAACTATATATATAATAATACAAATTTACACCAATACTTATTGAATCCTTGTGGATTAAACATAATTTCTCTATTTACAAAAATGACAGAGCTTTTATTTTTAAACAGAAGGAGGGGCAAATTTTATTGACTCGCTATCGCCACAGTGGCTGGAGCACAGTTCCCAGTATTATTTGTACAGTGGAACCTGTCTAATGGGACTGCCCTTGGGAAGAACAAAACTGGTCACCTTACAAAGACGGTCACCTTACAATGGTGGTAAAGTGTGATGGTGTAAAGCGAAATTGCATTAAAGTTGTCACTACAGACAGACGATCTCTTTACCAAGGTGGTCACTTTAGCAGGTACCACCGTACTTGAATGGACGAAGGCACACTGATACGGGGGGAAAAATCTTCTGTTGCTCTCTCCATTTTATAGGGGACGGAGTTTGCGGTTTAGTGCAGAAATCTTTTATCGGTAAACCCCGAATTGCCATTAAAAAGTCTTAAAATTCGCGACGAGAATGCCCTCTTACCCACTGCAGTCACGTTAGACGCATCGGCCTTAAGTGATGCTGAAGCATAGACAAACCATCCAACTCTCCGCAATTTGTACAGCTTTCATTCTTTTAACTGCTCTCATAAGGTCATAAATTGTCTACACCACCCAGACGTATGGGTACAAATCCTCATTATAAAAGAAAAACATATTCTAAGATATCAGGCAAAGCGAGTACCTGGCAATGTATACGTATAGCTGGTCTGGTTTTAAAGAAAGCTCAAATTGTAAATAGCAGGTAATAGTGATAGTAGTTGTAAATAGCAATTGAGGTTGGTTTACTACAGTCAACACAGAAAAGGATGGGAATTACTTTCTGGAAAACTTAATGCCATCCTAAAATGCGAAAATGTATGCTGTGAACACTGTATATTGCACGGTGCCTGTGAAATGGGTTCAATAATGCATTCAGCAGTTATACTCTGTACACACAAAAATGTTGATGGGTAGTACCGAGAACAACAAATGAATAAAGGTCGCTGCTGATTAACCACGTCTTGTCGTCACTACAGGGGTTAAGGCGACATTTTTCGGGCAAAATTTATGACTTTTAATGACCAGTCAGGATCTACCAACAAAAGATTAATGTGTTAAACTGAAAACCCTGTCTCCCCCACACAATGGAGAGAGCAACGGAACATTTTTTTCCCCGTATCAGTCCCGTCGTCCATTGAAACGCATAAAACACGGCATTTATGAGCATCGGCCTTAACTTGATCGGTATAAGGCGCACGATAACTCTGCCCCCCCCCCTTTCCGAGTTTTCTTTCGATGGTTTTTGCAGCAGACAACATAAATATGTAGTTGTGATATACCATGTCTAATCATGCATTGGGAAATCAATGTATCATCCTAATGAAAAACGGAGCCCCCCCCAGATTGTTTCTCTGGATCCGCCCCTGCTTCAAATAATAATAACAATATACGTTTACATTGCCAATTACTAAAAAAGAATTCCTACAAATAGATGTTTAAGTGTTGTGCCAAGGCTAACCCTGATCAGTGAAGTATGGTTATGGTTATCCAGTTTAGGCTTGGTTGTACAAACAAAATTTTATGCATTCTGAATAAATTTACCCAAAATCTATCAATTTTTTCAGTTAAATAGAATTTAAATAAGGAGTATGGCGTCATCTAATCTATCTACGCCAGAGATTATGTTCCATGATTTTTTTCAATGAATTGGGGAATGATTTATTTGCTTCCATTCTGTGTTTACTTTTTCAAGGTGTGATATCTGGCTAGATATTTAGATTTGGAAGAAGCCGCAAGTTTAAGAAAAGTAAATCTTTTAGAGATCTTTCGAACTGTATAAAAAAAATGTAGCTTTTAGTTAGAGATAAAATTGTCGTTTTTATCAAAATTTCAACATGGCGACAGATTTACCAGGGTGATGAGTCAAACCCGGAGAGCGTTACGAACAGGACTTTTATTATTTAGATTGTTTTTAGAAAAACGTGAGCGTAAAATAATTAAAAAGATCCAGAAAAGTTTGATTTTTAATATTGTAACATGAAACTGCATTTTGTCCTTCAACAGTCGCACTATTAATATTTACATAAGTTAACTCTTAAATGCTCGGAGTTTCAAATTTGATACCAGACTTCCATTACCTGATTACAGTACAAGAAAACATTTTTATGCCAATTTCACGTATATAATTTTTAATAAATGGATCGTGTCGTGAATAATAATTTCATATTTCTTTAAAACTGCGTGTATTTCAAAAAATTAATTAGTTACTCACAAAACGGATGTATGAAATATAGCTTACACTCATGGGTCGTCAGCAAATTCAGACTCTTAAGACCGATGCTAAGTCATGTCTTGGCGTCACTGCAAGTGGTAAAGGGACATTCTTCTGGCAAATTTTAAGACTAATGACCAGACATGATCCTCCACAAAAGACTTGTGTTAAACCACAACCCCCCCCCCCCTTCACACACACAATGGAGAGAACATTTCTTCCCGCGTGAATTCCAATTCACTCATTACCCTGCTCTGCAGCAAAAAATGCAGCTGTGAGCAGGCCCGACGACAGGGTTTTCAGACCTCATGGAGGTTTGAGACCGGCCCTCCAATATCACCCCCCCCCCTCCTCAAAAAACAAAAAATATTCTTCAGTCGTTTGCCCCATAATTTTTTTTAAAAACAGTGTAGAATAATTATACTTTAAATTTACCTTGGGCTATATATACACTATCTGGCCAAAAGTATCCGGACACCCCCCTAAAAAAGTGATTCTGGCAGGTGACGCAATTTGATGCGTAATCGAAAGCTATAAAAGTGTTGCTAGTGGTTTGTCTGGTTGTATGTATGCGTTTGTGAAGCAATGAGTAAGTCAAATTAGCTTAGTGAGTTCAATCGTGGCAGTATAGTGGGGTGCCACCTTTGTGGGAAATCTGCTCGTGAGATTGCGGACATTCTACAGAAGCCTAAATCCACTGCGAGTGATGTAATTGTGAAGTGGAAACGTCGAGGCAATGAAACTGCAGGAAAACGGAGTGGTAGCCCGAAAAAACTTAGTGAAAGCAGCCGCAGAACTCTCAAAAAGGGTAGTGAAAAACAATCGCAAGTCCTCCTTGGTGGAAATTTCTCAGGAGTTTCAAAGTTCACCAAGCGTCAGTGTTAGCAGCAGGACTGTTCGCCAAGAGTTAAACAACTTGGGATTCCATGGTCGTGGAGTCGCTCACAAGCCGAACATCACTCCACAGAATGCGAAGCATCGATTGCAATGGTGCAGAGCTCATCGTCAATGGACTGTGGACGTGTGGAAAACTGTTCTTTGGAGTGATGAATCTCGCTTCACAGTCTGGCAGTCGGATGGACGCGTCTGGGTTTGGCAGATGCCCGGTGAACTTTCTTTTGTGTGACTGCATTGTGCTGACCATTAAGTTTGGTGGTGTCAATATAATGGTCTGGGGGTGTTTTTCGTAGTTGGCCTGGGTCCGTTACTTCCTGTGGTTGGGAACATGAACTCTACGATGTATATGGACATTCTGGACAATGCTGCACTCCCAAATCTATGGCAATATTTCGAGGAAAGCCCATTTCTCTTCCAGCAGGATAACTGCTCCATTTACACATCGAGGCTTGCACAGACGTGGTTTGACGAAATGGATGTCTAAAAACTGAACTGGCCTACTCAGAGCCCCGATCTAAATCCCATACAACAACTTTGGGACGAATTAGAGCGCATATTAGCCAGCCAAATCGACCATCCACACTGCAAGCACTCATTTAAGCTGTGATGGACACTTGGAAGTGAATTCTTACGGCCACCTATCAAAAACTTTCGAAAAGTCTTCCCAGACGTGTGCAGGCTGCAGTCGATGCAAAAGGGGGACCAATATCATATTAATATGTGCCTTAGGACACTCTAAGTCCATACCACTAAGTGTCCGGATACTTTTGGCCAGATAGTGTACAAAACCTTATACATCATAGAATTTTCATCTGATTCCGGGACTCCCATAAAACATGGGCCTTGGGACTAGTGCCCCTCTTCTCCCCCCTTTCAGCGGGCCTAGTTTTGAGAGCCTCCGTAGAAAGTAGTAGTTTTTTTGCAGGCGAATCTTGCAGGAATGCTAATTGTTTTAAAAATACCCGGCTTATAAATGCTCACAAACATTTCAGTAACAATATGGTATACTATAAATATATTAAGTAATACAAAAATAAAATTAACCATTTTATTGAACTCAATCCCAGACAGCACATAAGCTTAAATCAAGCTTGACATTTCTTTGAATTTGACGCATTAATGTAAGCTTGACAGTTCAACTTATTCTAAGCTGGCAGCAAGCTTGCAGGAGTCAAGCTGAATTGTCAAGCTTAAATACAGCTTGATTTAAGCTTGACAATTGATACTCGGTTGATTTTTCCTTTTTAAAGGAGCATTGTTGGCGCCATCTGTGAAAGAGAATGGACGTTAATTGTCTAGCGTCCTCAAATTTGCTGAAAGTTCGTAAAAGATGTGTATTTTATTACCAGTGCCATATTACCGGCAAGGCAAACGGGGCAACTGCCCAGGGCCTATAGATTTTAGGGCCCAAAAATCTTACATCTTACACTTTTGTAGTTTTAAAATAAAATTACAAAGGATTAAAAAAAAATTCAGAAGTTAAATAATTTTTTTAATTATAAAATATGAACAATGAAAATAATTCAAATTTACATTTGTATAAATTAATTTAAACTTATTTTTAATTCTTCGAAATGCTCTATATCGATATAGCATACCAATATGTAGGAAAATAACTAACCACATTTGTAAAGAGAATTTTTAGCGTTAAAAAATAGCAAAATTTTTCAATTATTTGTTATTATAAGAAATATTTACAAAAATGACTAAAGTGTTTGTATTCCATACATGTTAGCAACTGTGATATAGCATTTCGAAGTAACGTTTAACTATCTGTTTCTTTGATTTCAGATTACTTAACACAAAATTTGTGTTAAGTAAGTAAATCCATTCTAGAAGTAGTGGTAGAATGAGGCGCAATCCGGCCGCCACAAAATAATTAATCAGTCATAAGTGTACTTGACCATAGAATTAAAAAAAAAAAGATTCTATATTTCCAAATATGGAAATTCTTCAAAATAAAATACAATTATAGTACGAATTTGATTTCAAAATCAGTCGTTTGTCTCGATTTTGGCCAGCAGTATTGCTCATGAGTGTTGCGAAAGTTTTAAAACATGTGCTGCTCTTAAGTTTATATTATGTTTATTTCCCTATTAGTAGAGTCTCTAAATCACACATAACATTATTTTAATTTTGATGCATCCCATGGAAAAATAAAAAAAACAAATAACATATCGCCCACTTATCAATCTGGCCAGAAAACCGCTTGATAATTCACTTCAAACTTAGTCATATCTCCATCGAAGCTTGGTAGCTGAATGCATGACGCACTCGGCTACGAACCGAAAGGTCCCAGGTTCTATTCTAGCCACGAACACTCGATGGAAACAGATTAAATTAAATTGAAATTTCAGTGTACAGGGCAAAATGCGTGGCAAAGTAAAATATGTGGGGCGAGTTCGCCGACCGGCGCCCCGTGCATTTAGGACATTTTTTTTTTTAAGAAAATTTTTTAAGCTTGAAATGTCAAGCTTAATGCAAGCTGGGCAAGTGTAAACTAGAACACTTGTTTCAAGCTTGCATCAAGCTTACACGCTTGGAATTTTCAACCTTATTCACTTGATAAATCAAGCTTACTGCAAATTTGCTGTGCTGTCTGGGATAACAAACACATTTTAGTCAGTTAATTTTGCATGAATTACAAAACTGGAAAACAAAAGCTTGTTCGTATGTTTGTTTGTGTAACATGTATTTTGGATTTGTATGCTTGTCCCAAACCCACTTATAAATCCACGTCAGAAAGACAACACAAGGGGGGGTGCCCTCTGTTGGGGGTCTTTCTGAGCGGTCCTAACCTGTATTTACACTTGTTTCGGAGAAAACTCCGAACGTTTAGATCGACAGCCGTGTGATAGTAATTTTCAATCTAACCTGATTCTTTAAAAGGCTACGGATAGTTGAGCGTTGTCTCTCTCTCTCCTTAAAACATCAAATGTGCAAGTATGCTGTACATGTACAAATCATCATATGTTAAAGAAATGTATGAATTGTGGTAAATACTGCTTGTAAATTAACCCTTGTGTTGATATTATCAGACAAAAGTTTAGAGGCGGTATTGTGGCGAAATTTCCGCTTGAAAGAAATTGGTTGTAAAAATTGTTCTATAAGCACTTTATTGAATTTCTTGTATGCTTATGCAGGAATGGCAAAAGTGCTATTTTCGCAGTTAATAAATTCCTGTGTAATAGGACAAATTAGTTAACATGGGTTTGATGGGTACAAATTTAATTACTGTTTTTTCATAAATGAAAATGGCGAAATTATATTAGTTAAATTCACAGTTACAAAATTTTATCTGACGAATTTCAAATATATTGCAATAATATTCTATAAATAATTATTAGATTCATAATCGATGAATCGGGAGAAAAAATTGAATTTTAAATACCAAAATTACCGTATATAACCGGAAGTGAAAATAGCTAAAATGGGATTTACTGAATTTTGTGAAATTTTTTAATTGTTTGTAATGTCAACAAATCATTAAAAAGTGGCTGATTTCACTTTTATATTTTAAGTTTTGAATTAAAATTGTGATTATTTAAAAAGAAATCGATTTCAAACTATTTAATTAAATATCATTGTATAAGTACTTGTTAAATTTAAAAAGCAAAGTAAAGTTAAAAAGCAAAGATATTAGGGGAAAAAAAAAGTATAATTAGAGTTTGAAACTTATTTAGTGAAGTGTTAGTAGATGGCAGCACCATAAAAATATTGAATTTCTAGAGAAAGCAATCAAGTGTAATATTGCATTTTTATAACTTAATTTTACATTAAAAATAGAGTTTGCTAATTGGTTGAAAATCTTTTAAAATTATCATTTGGAATTTTTGTCTGTAGCAATGGTGTATCTAGATAATGATAGATTTTTCATGTACTGACACCCACCTTTCATTAAAAAAAGTCTTGGATCACTTGCTAGATAACTTTTTGTACAGTATTTGAATTTGAGTGTATTTGACAGGTTTTTACTTTTTCTTGCATGGTTAAATGTTTAAAATTTATGCTCTGCTCTCTCTCTCTCATTTTTTTAATGGGTGTAATTATATTTGTGGTAGGAAAAGCCATTCACTCTAGGGAAAACGAATTTATGTCAACATTTCTTCATTTCAGAACAGTCAAATAGCGAACAGTGACAGGATCTCTTTAGTATTAACTCTCCCAACCCCTTAAAAAACCGTTCGATGTTCTTGAGAACAGTTTTTTAAACGCTTTTTATATTTACTACACATGATAATTTATAACATGTTAATTTATACTATAACAAGAAATTTTTACAGTAAAACTATAAACTGTGCGATTCCTGATGGTTGACCATTGCGATCGCTCATGCTATATAACAGGATTGCTGCTCGGAATCACTCCATAGATGCTTGTATGAAATTGAATAACAGCAACGATGGCTGTGGTAGTGTCTATTTAAATGCATTTTCAGCGTATTTTGGGGGAAAATATACATTAATAGTACCAGTTTAACATTAAATGTACAGTATTTATATGTTAAATCTAAGCAAACTTTATATTTTCGAGTGGTATTTTCTAAACTATTTATAAAACTTTCGTTCATTCAAATGCTTTGCGTTCAAAAATTTTAACTAATTTACTTGTTCCTTGTATGTATTGAGAATATCAGTATTGAAGAGTTGGGGGGGGGGGGTCTTTTTTCTATTGGAAGCCAGGTGATATTTTTAGATCGCCTCTTCTACAAATATCTTGTAAAAAATCTTATTCTAAATGTTCTTATTACAAAAGGTATTTTAAATGTATTTTCCATACTGTAAAAATAATTTTTTAAAAAGTGTGGAAGAGTTTTAATCAAATGTATCATAGCTAATTTTAAAATGATTTGCGGCGTTCTTCTTCGCTGGACTTCTCGTGACTTGGTTTGGTCCATACTAGACATGAGACGGGCTCAGCCCGAGCCCGAAAGCTCGAGCCCGAGCCCGGGCCCGACCTCTGTAATTCACGACTGCGTTCGGGCTCGGGCTCGTGAAAAATTTCTCCTTTGTTGAACATACTCCTTGAAACAGATTTTAAAAAGTGATTCATGGGATAAATAGACGTACTTATTTCAAAAAATAGCGGCACGGGGGACTAGAAGGTGTGTGAAGCTCCAAAATTTATTGTATCCTCTTAATGAAGTAGTTAATTTTATTTGTCTTGAGCTGAAATTTCGGGCTCGGGCTCCAACTTTAATAATATTGCTCGGGCTCGGATTAAAAGTCTTCGGGCTCGGGCTTCAAAAAATGAGCCCGAACTCATCTCTAGTCCATACCCACGAAATGTAAAAGGAAAAGCTCCCTTGAGCATTTTTAGTCAGAACGCAGCGTTTCTCAACCTGTGGGGCGCGACCCCTAGGGGGGGGGGGCGAGAAAAAACCAAAAAGCAAGTAGTGATGCATGTTTCTAAAAAATCATCTTATTTATTCTCATTTTTACTCAAA
Organism: Cheiracanthium punctorium; assembly: GCA_038373885.1. Lineage (NCBI taxonomy): Eukaryota > Metazoa > Arthropoda > Arachnida > Araneae > Cheiracanthiidae > Cheiracanthium > Cheiracanthium punctorium. The sequence goes on along the minus strand of JAWZYV010000903.1, from coordinate 429,912 downwards.
AATATATCCATTTTCGCTTAAAATGCTCATTCAAACTTTACTGATAACATTATTTTATTGAAAATTCGACTAAATGTTCATTGTTAAAGATTAAAAAACTGAATGTAGGCTGAAAAATATGACTGGGGGAAGGGGGCGCCACAGTAAGTTAGCCTTTGTTGGGGGGGGGGGACGCGGCTGCGGTAACGGACATAGATTTCCATTTCGGAGGGGGGGGGGTGTCGAACCGGTATTTTAAACCTTATGTTTACTAGATTTTCTATATAATTGTTTTAAAATAGCTGTTTTTTAATAATTGATGTACATTTTCGGTGGGGTGGGGGGCTCGCCCCCCTTAAATACGCCCTTTCTTTTAATGATAATGGTTCAGTAAGAGTTCTGTGACGGTAATAGCATAAGGCAGCTGTTAAAATACGCCTCTTGTCCACGTGCATATACCACTGTATGCATGTGATCACTTCCTCGGAAAACAGGATCAGTGTAAATAAAGATGTAGATACAGCTGCTGCCTTTACAAACAGGTAGAAGGTCGAAAAGGCAGAACTTAAAAGTTTGTTTTTTTTCTCCATTTTGTTTACATAAATTGAAATTTCGAAGGGAGTGGGGAGGTCCAGCAAAAATACGTCCCTTACTTAAGTAGTTTCTATTTTTCGCTCCAGTATTTTGCAAAGGAAAGTTTCACACACGTAGTCGTCTTTGCTTAGAAGATTTTCGTGAATAACCGATTATGATATTCTAAGGGAGTATTTTGTAAAATTTTTGTTGTATGTTTTGTTAATTCCTACCCCAGAAGGTGGCAACACGCTTTAATTCTTTATCTATTAGAGGTAAGTGGGCAATGTGAATAGAAAAAAATGTTCAAAATAAAGTGTGAAAAGGCAACGCTAAGGAAAATTTTCTCTCGTTAATTTTGAAAAAATTCCATTTTTTAAATTTCCGTACAAAAAAAAATGCAACCCGTACAAAAAATTCCCGATTAGTAAAATGTATCCCATTTACTTCTGAGGTAATGTGCAAAATTTGATAATTATACTAAAAAGTGTCAGATGTGTGAAGATGAATACTATAAGCTGACTCAAACCAGTTTTCAATGGTTGGTTCTCAAAGGGAATAAAATCACTTCGGATGATCGCATTTTCAGGGGTCGTCCAGAAATTGCGAAACAAGATATTTTTTTCTACTCAAGCAAGCGTTTACATTCAAGTTCGAGCTGAAATTTTGCGCATCACCTCATTAGCGTATGAGGCACATTTTACTAATTAGGATTTTTTTTGTTTTGTGTGTGTGTATGTGCAGGGAGAGGGGGGCGTGTACTAATTTTAAAAACTGTAACTTTTTGAAAATTAATGAGAGGAATTTATTCTTCTCACGTTCTCTGCTTTCTTACCTTATTTCGAACATTTTTTCAATTCGTATTGCCCACTTATCTGTAATATATAAAGAATTAAAATGTGTTACCACCTTTTGGGACACTCTGTAGAACACCTATTCTGGTGAAATGCTTATTGCGTCATATAAATCTAAAGGGTGTCCCAAAATTTATGGAAGATTTGAATTAAATAAAAAATTAATTAATTTAGTGTTTGCAACCAAAAAAGTAAAACAGTTTGAAAGGTGACAGTTTAGGGTTAGTAAAAGTGCACCACTATACGAAAGAACAACGCGCTTTCAGTGTTGAACAACGTTTCAAAAATAATTAAAGTATGATACATGATGATTTTCATGATGAATGATGAGAAAGATCTCGTGATTTATAACACCATTGATTTTCTTTCTTTGGGTTTATTTGAAGTCAAAGGTCTATGCCAACAAGCCCCACAAACACCCGTACTTTAAAAGGAGAATGTGTGGCGAGGACTCAACTCCGCGTCAAGGAAATTCAGCAACATTTATTCGAAATAGTCCTGGGAAAATTTCGACAAAAGCGTGCATATGTGCCAGCAAAGCCATGGAGGTCATTTGCCCATTGTGCTGTTCCATACATAACCCTATCCTATGTACTTTATGTTTCAATAATAATAATATAAAAAAAGTGTTTTCTATTTAATTGAAATCTTGCTTAAATTTTGTGACAGCCTTTATAACATTAAAAAAAAAAAAAAAAAAAACCAGTAACTGAATACGGAATATCTTGTTTTCTTGCAAGAATATGGAATTCGAGACGTCAAATATATGAGATCCTTTCCTTATTCACACACACAACAAGGGCATATGCAGATTTTCCTTGACAGAATCCCTTGGCATATGCAGAATCTTTGCGCCCCCCAAGCGGGGCGCAAAGATTGAACACCACAGATAGGGATGCACCGAATATTCGGTTGGTATTCGGTATACTGCATATTCGGCAGACAAACCGAATACTTAAACATTCGGCAACCGAATAGTAAACAAATTGAAGTATTTACCAATCGGTAAACAATTACATATTTTTTATATCATGAATGAAAGATGAAACGTTTGAAACCCTTAGAAAGTCCTCCTATCAAGGCCATCCTTGGCAGATAGCCCTAACATAGCATTCCACAATCACACAAAAAACTAATATCACAATGAAATTAGTTTTAATGTAAGAGAAAACACTCGCATGTTAAATTTGAATTTTGTTGCCTTTCAATTTTTCTTATGACACATTACATTAACCTTGCTATTACTAACTGATTTAAATTTGGAACAGTAACCAGAAAAAAAAACTTATAACATTAAGTGCTCATAAATATGTAAAGTCAATTAACTGCTAATTTTTGTAGTAAAATATGCAGGTAAAAAAATTAGCAGCATTTCACTAATATTTAAAAAAGTTATTAATAATATATAAAGGAAACACACTTGGATATTAAAATTTGCAGCATTTTAATTTTTGAAGTTTTACACCACATGAAATATTAAAATAAATAAAAACTTTGTGAAAAAAAACACACATAAAAGGTTACTTATAAGGCATAACGATCGTTTCGACCAAAAAATTCTTTCGTTCTTCATCAGACAAGCCCTTCCGTCTTACTGAGCAGAGGGAACTGTTTTTTCTTCACAAAGTTTTTATTTATTTTCTCATTTAACACCAGTATTTTGAGTGTTTTTTCATATGAAATATTGTTTAAGAAAAAACTAATTAAATTAATCATTGCAATCAAAGTTTAATAACGGTTTAATAAGTTTAATAAATTTTAACCAACTATTCGGTATTCGGCCGAATATTTGGTTAGAATTTTAACCGAATATTCGGTATTCGTTATTCGGCAAAATATGGTATTCGGTGCATCCCTAATTTCAGAATTGCGCGAAACATGTCATCATTATCAGAAAGCCTCACCATGGCACAGTGGTTATGTCACTGAAAATGGTAGACGGCCGAAGTGTGGAGGTCCCGGTTCGCGGGTCCCATTGCGCGGCTGTCGATCTAACGGTCTGGAGTTTTGGGCGGTTTTCTCCAGATGTAACGTGAATACGCCTTAGAGCCGCTTAGAAAGTTCTCCTACCAAGGCATCCCCCATACTTGGCTGAGCGCCCTCGGGTAGCGTTGCCACAAAACACATTATCAGAAAGCCCATTCTACCCATTATAAATATTTCTGGATCCGCCTTTATCTCATAACACGCGAATTTATCTCTTGTAGCAAGTACTTGTCCTTGTAGCAAATGCTTGTCCATTCTTCGCTGGTTATGCCGGCTGCGCAATATAAACCTTATTATGTAAGACTTTCCAATTATGCAATACAATGACGGTGTTTTCTGCTTTTCCCGCTGTAATATAGTCTCCTTCAACTGTATTTCCTTGTTTACTTACTTCCTTTTTCTTTTTGACAATCTTGATTAAATTTTAATGTGGTTCACTTATGTCTTCAACAATATTACTATCACGACATTCTGGGAAAACCTGCAATTGTTATTTGCTTAATTGCAATGCTGTTGATCTTTTCTTTCTCTCCTTGTGTTGAACGGATACAAAATATTGAATCGGTAATGATTGACACATGAACTTTTTCAGAGTAAATTGCTTGTTGTATGAATCAATAATATTTACTTACATTAACTTTTAATAAGCTCAAATTACTAGATTTAAGTCGTTATAATCGACAAGGATGAACAGAAATTTTATTTAATGAACTCTTTTTAAACATATATTGTTAACTCTATTATCAACTTATATCAATTAAAAATAATAATCTTATCATTTTAATTTCTTTTTCTCCACCACCTCTTGCAATTATCGCCTGAAAATTTAAGCTGAATCAGTTCTCAACACATCATAATAGGTACAAGAATGAACAAATATGTGAACATTTAATGTGCCCAAATTAAAAAAAAATGAATGATACTGTCTTGAGTGGTACTTCGGAAGTATTTATTTTTATGTATGTCAGGCGAAATCTCTACGCATTGCGTTGCTGAGAACCAGAGGTAGTTACTGACATTACGGTAAATACGAAAGAGGTTGCTTGTGAAGCATAATCCAAAAGGTAGGGCCGTGCAAAATTTGAACTTGTCGTGCCTCGGAACGACGACGGCGTGAATTCGACAAGATGATGGGACACGTAGTCATCCGACAAATTTTTGGCATTTAAAAAAATAATTTGAAAATCACAATAACATGAAGATTTCACTGCACACTTTAAGAGTTAAGACGCACTCATCTGTCGAGAAACGAGATCTATTCTTTTGTAGGCAGGATTAGTTTTCTCCACAAACGAAAACGACACATGAGAAATTTCCATCAGAGTTCACATGTATTACACTAAAGAACAAATTTCGCTGAAATGACGAAAACTCAATTGAAGCATTTTTTTTTTTTTTTTTACATACTTTTATTTAGACCTTCGAAAAATTGGGGCTTCTAGATTATAACAATTGAAAACGATGCACATTTGTGAACTTGAGGAAAACACACATACAAAAACATGATGACTTGGGGAAGCATCTTCATAAGAAAATTACAGCATGCTAAAGCGGCCTGGCATCTCGGTGGCCGAAAGCCTCCCTCACCAAAAGTGAGTGGCTTGCCCCCTCCGAAAATTACTCTCCAACTGCTTAAGAATGACCGTTAGACTGTCGCTATAGAAAAAGGGAGCTCGAACTTTCTAGAACAAATTTTAGCAGGTCTTTTTCGAGCAATATGCTTCTTGCGCAGCAGAGGAAAACCGCAAACACATCTGTTTCAGCGGAGCAGAGAATACATAAGCCAGCGAAGAGGTGTTGTTATTATTATTCTTTTAGCAGGAGACAAAACTGGCGTCAACTGTTATTTTATTTCAAAGCAGCTGATAAGAGGTAAATGCTTTAGAAGTACGTTAATGCGCTGTAATTGAGAAGGCTAAGAGGAAAATTGAAAGCTTTAAAAGATAGTTATTGTTAAAAACTTTTAAATTTAGACAATATTAATTAGGATTTGTATTAATAATTTTTCATTAAAAAATATGCACGTTGTGTCAACGTGACAGATACCTTTATTTGAAATTCGATTTTTTCACAAGTTGATCTACTAAAATTATTGTACAAATCAATGACATTTTGTTAAGTCACTCAAAATGGTAGACGGCTAAAATGTGAAGGTCGCAGGTTCGGGCCCCATCGCGCGGCTTTCGATTTAACGGTCTGGAGTTATGGGCGGTTTTCTCCATATGTAACGTGAATACGCCTTAGAAACCTTAGAAAGTCCACCGACCAAGGCACACCCCATCCTATGCAGAGCGCCCAAGCGTAGCGTTGCCTTAACAACAGAAAACAAAGCAAACAATGGCATTATGTCTTTTACTAACGTCTTAAAAATACTAAGAAACACTAACATTTAATAAGTTCAGATTAGGACTCGGGGTAAATAAAAGGTACGAAATTGTGTACACAAAGCCTTGAAACTTTTATCTAGTTTTTCAGTTTTAAGTTTTATGTAAACTATCAAGATTTATTACTTACTAGTACGGAGAAAAGGCTTAAAACTTTTGAGTCCTTGAGAAAAAATGGGCCTGAAACTAAATTCTAAAAGCCTGAAGTATGATGATGTTTTTAAGTTGGCATGTGCAATCTCAATGCCATCTCTATTTTAGTGGTCGTTTATGGAAATGTAGAATGTTCATTTATTTCATAATATTGATTTGCATTCACGAAAATTGTTTGGCGATCGGAAATCTTACTTAATCAACATCATCGAATAACCCTTTAACGCGCAGTGATCCCACTCTGGGAACACCCAACTCTGACGTTTTGACTGTTGCCAGTCACGAAGAATAGATTTGATTTCTATAAAAATAGTTGCGGGTGACATAGCTCCACGAGAATTCTTTACTTTTTAGCACGTCATTTCCCGTAAAAAAATGGTCACGATTATTTTTAACAGCACTGACATCTGCTGAAAAATGGAAGAACGCGAGAACATCCGGATAGATTGCCCAATGCTGAAAAAAGGGCAGCCGTTGCCATCGCTCGACTTACCAGCAAGATGGCGGACGATCGAAACGTTCATCGCGTGCCACAGATCTAGAGACCCTTTTTTGACGACAGCTGGTTGTGCCCTTGCTGGTAGTTAAGTCGAGCGATGGCAACGGCCGCCCTTTTTTCAACATTGGGAAAGGGTTGCGCCTCAAAGGGTTAATGTACTGGTGGGCTCCGAAGCGCAATACTCAGGAGCTCCGCTGGGTTTTGCCTGATATGTAAAAATTCACTCTGAAAAAAAAAGAAGTGCAGGAGCTGAGCTCCCATCTAAATAAAGCCCTCTATAAAAAGCATTGACAATGCCAGATACAATAATGGCATCCTTTAGACACCAGTATCATCTTTTATGAAAACTTGTAGTACCCCAATTTTATTTACGTTGCATGGAATCTCACACATAGAACTAAAAACCCGTAATTTTATTAGAAATAGTACAATACAAAAGTGCAGCATTATGTGCAGTAATTTTTTAAAACAATTATCGATGTCTGTTTAGGAGTGTATGTCATATATTTTTTCTTCAATGTTCTTATAAAGTGGCGCGAACAAAGAACTAGTGAAGAGGTAATAAAAAAAATATGAGATCAGGAACCACTTCAGAATTGTAGTTACGGTCCACCAACTAAAAAAAGAAAAAGAAAAAATATAAAAATGAAATTGGACATTTACAGGATTTCTTAAAACACTGACATGGAATTTTATTCCTTAAACATTGATTATAGATATAAATACATGCAATAGATTACAAAGTTACGTTAAAAAAGAATAAAAATAAAGGTACAGAATTTTATGGCATCGATTAAAATTTTTTGAAGACTGCACCTAAATAAATACAAAACTTAATTTTTCATACGTCCCCCGTACAAAAATATTTGTAAAATGTATCCCCATACATTGGGTAATGAACAAATTTTCAGCCTTTTATCATGAAAAGGTTCAGAGATGCGTTTAAACAAAGTTGGTTAGGGGCTATGCAATACCATAATAGAAAAATATATAATATATTTATGCAATCAATGCTTTCGTAATTTGTGTACAGCCCCTGAAGTGCGATTGTCTGATGTAATTTTTTCTCTTCGAGAGACACCGGAAAGTGGTTTAATTCAAGAGATAATTATTTTAACATCTCTGACCCTTTTTAAGATGAAAGACTGAAATTTTGTGTATCACCTAATTAATATATGTAAGGTATACTAGCAGCGTGGCCCAGCGTTGCCCGTGTAATGGAAGAGAAATGCCGATTGATCTTAAATATAGATTTTAAAGGGAAGAAATGTGAATCCTCCCGCTGCAATGATAGAAAAGGACATGGGATTTCCCGCTGCAATGAAAAAAAATGAACACGGTACCTGATAGTGTACTGATGTTATCGGGAATTGGACGTGGCTACGCTGTAATGTGAATCCTAAACGGATATAGGACTTCCCTCTGCAACGAAAAAAATTGTTATGGGGTAAAACTTTTTTTTTTTTTTTTTAGTCGGCAGAATTCGATCGACTAATTGAAAATTCATTTCGTTTCACTGTTCTTTAAATTAAAAATTCTTGTTTGCGACCCGAATGAATATTAAACAAATTATTTCAAGAACTAAGATTCAAAATTGATCTTCAGAAGCGGCTCTTTATTTCAAACGAATTAGCTTATACAAGTATTGAAGAATTCCGAGGGAAACAAAACACTTTTAACTTAATATCCACACTGAAACTTTTCAGATTAGAATAACGTTAAACTTTGAAAAATAGTGAAAGTCACAGCCCATTCCCTTCCCCCCTCTTCGGAAGTTTTACATATTTGTTAACTCTAATAATTTTTTGTGAGTGCTAAAAACGCTTTACCCCACCACCATCATTTCTTATTTTTTTTTGTCCTATTAACGAATTACATGACATTTTAAAAGCCTGCTTTGATTGAGGTTGAATGAACTTACACGTATGCTTTTTTCTTGGCATATGGTATATTGGATGGATCTTCCCGGGCTAAGAACTTTCGTCCTCCTTGTAAGCAGTTATCCAGATAGTCTTCCCATGTAAGATCTTCGTATCTCATCCAAAAAATCTGTAGAATGATAAAACAAAATTACTAATTTGAAATAAACGAAGGTTGAGTTTGTGGGGAACGCAAAGTAAGTAAAAGAATCTTAAATTTGCTGATAAATAAACTTAGTATAAGTAACAGAACTAAAAGAAGTGTTTATTGCAGTTATGATTGTTTTATGCAAGTTTTTAAAATTTATTTGTGTATTTAACATACATGCCTCTATATTATTTATATTTATTTTTTAGTGTGTTTTATCTTATTAAATTGTTTTCATTTCATTCAATATTTTGTATTTATTAACTTTATTTAAAATGTCATGAAAAATAATTCAATTATTTAATAAAATTTTGTAATAATATTTTTGATTGAAGTTTAGAATAATTTAAGTATAATGTAATCCTTTTAATCATTTAGTGCAGTTATGCTATGTTGGAAAATTTATAATTACGATTTTCAACTATATTCTATAGAATCATTTTAAGAGTATGGCATGCGTCTTTCGTGTATTTTACAGAATGTGTTGTAAAATGACATGATACGAAGTAACACTTACACATAGAAATTTTAAATCTCAATTTATCAGTAAATATGTTTTTGTATCAGGTGCTTTTTAATATCAAACCTGAAAGCTTATTGCCTGTATCTGTAGCTGGAAGCACTATATATTATAATTTGCCTTGATGCGTTATGATATCGATCTAGTCTGCACATTTGTAAATATGCACACCTGCCCTCCTCTCATCTATTATTCTTTGTATGTATTGTATACAAACCTGTATGAGGGGTTTGTCTTTGTAAGGAGGAAGTGCCTTAGGTGGAGGACATTTTAAAGGGTTCTAACACTTCGCGTTGCATCTGGAGAAAACTGCCCCAAACTCCAGACCGTTAGATCGACAGCCGCGCAATAGACCGAACCTAGACCATCACTCTTCAGCCATTTACCTTGCTCTATGTCTTATTCTTCCGACCACATGGTCTATAATTCTAAATCAGTCGCATTGGTCTTTGTAATGGGATGAGCTTCAAATATAATTCAGACCAGAAGCACAAAGTATTTGATTTCATCAACATAGGCTTAATTTTTTACTTAAAAATTTTTTATTATTGCATATTGAAAAATCATTAGCTGTTGCAATTCCGTTGAGGGATCATTACTAGCTGCGTGCCCGTTCTTCGCACGGTAGGAAACGAATACTTTTCTAAAACAACTACCTGAGACAAAAGAAAAGGGTAAGAAAATATGATACACTTTCAGATTTTAAATACTCACTAGAGTGCTATAGATTAAAAGCGTATCATAATCCAAGTCTCGTCCCTATTTTCTTCGCTTATTCCATATTAAGTTGGAAAGTGTATCATTATTCATGAGTGTGCCGTAATTTTCTTCCTTGTTTCATAAAACACATCTTTGGAATTGAAATCTATCTTAAAATCGTCTACTAAAATTGTTTTACAATTTCCGTCAAGCATATTCCAACAGTACTTCGTCGTTTTAAATACTATTTGGAATGTGCATCGTAATACATGAGTGTGCCGTACGCGCCGACTACCGCCAAGGTGACGATAATGAAGCATATACAGTTACTGCGACGATTTTTTGTATTTATGTGGCTACCGTAATTTAGAATTAAAATGGCGATTTGAAACAACATGTGAGTACAGCATTCAGTTATATTTTTATTTATTTTGGGTTGCCGTTTTAATAATTAAGTGTCTTCAGATTACTTAACTGGTGCGTTTATCGCTAATTTGTTCACTTTAGTTTTCATATAGTTCTTTTGGGAGCGTTAAAACTTGTCCATAAGTCCTAGAGACCCATGACTGCAAAGCTCGCCAAAGTGCGTGATTTTTTAGGTTTCTTAGAGCGGGGGCGTTAAAATAGGATACTATAGGATACTACCTTCAGGAACGGCCTACCTATTTGGTTTAAAGCCTGTTTTAGTTCCTGAAGTGTCCTACTGTCCTGCTGAACCCTAGCTCTAGGCTCAGGTCCAGCAAGCAGCGGTTTCCCTCATTTTTATTTTATTTTTTACAGCACAATTTTTGTATTACAATTGGTAAAATACATCAGTGTTATACAATATAAAGGCAGTTAGTTTACAATGGTTTACAATTGCTCACAATATTGTTCTTAGTAACATTTGACCGTAGATACATATATTTAACACGTTCTTTTTTTCTTTTTACAATTTTGAAAGTTAAAAAAAAAGTAAATAAATATCAAAAAGTAAACAATAGGCTTTAGAATGATAAACTTAAAAAGTAATTTTGAAAAATTTATAAACATAAATAAATACAACTAATATTCAAAAATGTGCTTTAGAAAGAAAGTTTTTTTTTCTTTTTTTTTTTTTTAAATTTTTTTTTTAATTTTGAAAGCATACATATACATATAATAATATACTGAAAAATAAATTTTGGCTTCGATATGAGAAGTGTATTTTTTTAAATCTAACGAAATAAGAGCAGCAACAAAAATTCTATGTCAGGAAATAATGCTAATAAATTCATAATTAAAAAAATTGTTCTATTTAAGAGTTTTTACGTGGTTTTTATCAACTGAAATTCTTGTATTTATTTAATCTGAATCGCTTACTGGTGTATGAGGTCTTATATCAATCGGATGAATATACTTGGGTTGATTATTTTGTAGTTCTTCAATCCCTTTTATTATTTTGTTGCATAAGTTTTTATTTTTTAATACATATGCAGCCCACTGCTCATTACTTTGTGAAGGTGATTTTAAAACTCTGTATTGCTTTAATAATTTACAATTAGTGAAATAATGTAATGAATTTCCTTGCATATTGCATTTACAATGATCGGAGGAGGCTCTGTTTATTTTTAAAAAATATTCTGGGAATGGTCCATGATTGGTAAAAAAAAGGTAAAGGTTCCTGTGTTCTAAAAGAAAATCCTCTGATGGTTTTTTAAAGTATTGGTAAGTATACCTGCCTGTAACTTCTGTGTCCCATGATATTTTCCATTTTTCTAATTTGTCCTTTTTTAATATGTATTTTAGATAAGATAGTGGGCTTGGAAGTGAAACGGTTGCTATTTCTTGGAGGCGACTACCATTTTTGTTTTTAGTGATAAAATTACTATTGTAAATAGCTGCTTGTTTTGCTAATCCGTCTGCTAGCTCATTTCCCATAATCATAGAGTGTGCTTTTATCCATTTAAATCTTACTGTTTTAGGTATTTTTGTAAGGAGAACTAAAATTTCATGAGCTAATTTATTTGTAGTTATATTATTTTGTAGAATTTGAATACTTCAGTTGCTGTCAGATAAGATTAAGCATGAATTATATGGCGTTGTCGTTAAAATAGGAATCAGCTCTTTCTTGTACCATAAAACACATCTTAGGAATCGAAATCTATCTTAAAATCGCCTACTGAAACTGTTTTACAATCTTCGCCAGGCATATTACAACTATATCGCATAGGCATTTTAAAAACTGTTTGGAATTGGAATCATAATCCATGAGTGTACCGTGTTTTCCTTCCTTGTTCCATAAAACAATTCTTCGGAATAGAAATCTATATGAAAATCGCCTACCAAAACTGTTTAACAATTTTCGAGGGCATAGTCATTCATCTTTATAAATACCATTTGGGAATTATATCATAATCAATAAGGGTACCGTATTTGTCTTCTCTGTTCTATAAAATTCTTCTTCGGAATTAAAACCTATATTGAAATCGCCTTCTAAACCTATTTTACAATATTCGCCAGGCGTTTTCGAACTATACTCGAAATATATTTACAATAAATTGTCGCCTTTTGGCACCAAATTTAGCGATCAATCATCAAAACTTGCAAACCTTATGCGACTTTCAATATTTTATTAACGCCGCTCCCCCCCCCCCCCTCTCTCCACGTTATCTGGCAAACACATTTGAAGATATCTTCACCGTGACAGTTCATATCTACAAAATTTGTCGACAAGATCGCATAGACAAAATAGCGTAGACAAAATTCTCGTACTGAGCGAAATAGCACCCTAGAGCTAATAATCACAAGTTATGCTTACTTCGCCATCTTCTTCTGAAAGTTTATCACGGAGGAAATGTAAATTGTCAGTGCAACATATCCACGGATCTTTACCAAGTCTGTAGAAGATATCGTAAAGGAACTCGATTTTGTGATAAACTCTAAATAATCTGAAAAGAAAAAAAAATCAAGTTTTTAATATAAAACCTACAATTGAGAAAAGAAAGAAAGAAATGAAAAAAGCTAAGCATTGAGGTTTTAACAGCAACTTTACATAGTTCGTCCTGTGAAGATGTAGAGAAGAGAGTCAACGATGGCTGCTGGTATCCACTGATCAAAGAAAGCATGAATTTTGTACGCATAATCGTTGTAGTAAACAGTGAAGTTAGGATAGCGGAACATGTTTACCAGCGGATATTCGTCTCTTTTCGTAAGTGCAAATTTCAGGATATCTTCATTTGCACAAGGTAATCTTCCATAAGGAATGACGGCATTGATTATAAATAAAGGAGCAGGCCTGGGAACGAAAAAAGAAAGAAAAAAAATTAGCCAAGTGCTTTGACAATGAAAAAAAAAACAAAAAAAAACAATAGCAAGCAAATTATTATACAGGGTGTCCCATAAATATCGCCCAAACTCTGAACAGCCAGATTTCACGTTGGGCCCAGACAGCACATCAAACTTGCAGCAAGCTTGATTTATCAAGTCAGTAAACTTGAATTAAGCTTGAAAATTTCAAGCGTGTAAGCTTAATGCAAGCTTGAATCAAGTGTTCTAGTTTACACTTGCCCAGCTTGCATTAAGCTTGACATTTCAAGCTTGAATCAAGCTTGACATAGCAAGCTTAATTTCAAGCTTAAAAAATTTTCCTAAAAAAAAAAAAATTTCCTAAATACACGGGGCGCCGAACTCGCCCCGCATATTTTACTTTGCCAGGCATTTTCCCCTCTACGCCGAAATTTCAATTTAATTTAATCTGTTTCCATAAAGTGCTCGCGGCTAGAATAGAACCCGGGACCTTTGGGTTGGGATGCGAGCGCGCTATCCGTTCAGCCACTAAACCTCGCGCAGCTATGACTAAAGTTTGAAGTGACTTATCACGCCGTTTTCTGGCCAGATTGATAAGTGGCCAATGTGGTATTTGTTTCTTTTATTTTTCCATGGGATGCAACAAAATTAAAATAATGTGATTTAGAGACTCTACTAGTAGGGAAATAAACATAATATAAACTTAACAGCAGCACACGTTTTAAAACTTTCAAAATCGAGACAAACGGCTGATTTTGAAATCAATTTCGTAGTACAATCGTATTTTATTTTGAAGAATTTCCATATTTGGAAACATAGAATCTTTTTTTTTTTTTTTTTTTTAATTCTATGGTTAAGTACATTTATGACTAATGATAAATTATTTTGTAGCGGCCGGAAACCGCATCATTCTACCACCCATAAAGTGAAGTATATTAACTAACTAAATTGTGTTAATTATATTAAAATTTATTTTTAGGGCTAATTAATTAGTTAATGGAATTACTAATGTTAATTAGATGTAAATAAAACTAAAACTCCCCTCGTGTTACACCTCAGAGGGGCTTATCCCATTCATTCCTTCTCCTTAGACTTTTCAATGCCCATTCTCCTTCTCGCCTACAGCGACAGATGGCGCCATCAGCGCAATAATCAAGCTAATGGATTGAAATGTCAAGCTTGTATTAATACTTCAAATTCAAGTCAATGTCAAGCTTGATTTAAGCTTATGTGCTGTCTGGGGGAGTACATAAAAAGTGGTCAAAGAAACATAGCTTTACGGCCGGCCAGTAGTTTTCAAAAAAAGGGCAAGAAAAAAGCAGAAACGTCATTTCCGGTGCACGAAAAGAGCCTTTACTGGAATCATGAACGTAGTTTTTTTTTTTTTTTTTTTTTTGCATATGCTTTCATAAAATGATGCTCAAAATGTCCACCGTGCATATCGAGGCTTGCATGCGTGCGCAGTGTAATGGCCAACTGCTTGCGTTCCATCTGGTACCCATATAAATACATCAGCACGAAGGGGAGGGACTGAATCACTATTTGTTGTAATTTGGACTCGATAGATCAATTCTTTCAATCGTTTTCATTGAAAGCAATCCATAGGTGCCAGATTGAAGCGGCCATAACACCGAGTCTCCCATATGTAATCCAGTATCCAATTTAATGTTTCTAGTTGTTTTTCCTCGCACCGGATGTGACGTCATTTTTGTTTTTCCTATTTTTCTCATAAACTATGGGTCATACAGTTACAGTTCTTTGGATATTTTTTATGCACTCCCAGCGAGGAATCTGGCTCTGCAGAGTTTGGGCGGTATTTATGGGACACCCTGTATATGTACTAGTTTGCTACTAAATATAACAATGTGTAAAAGTTTTACATTTAGACATTTATCTTTACAGATTGAATAAAGACATTGTGCACCTAAAACTGTACTGTCATAAGTCAAAATAAATGGTAATTTCCAGGAGAGGCATTAAAAATCATTGTTTGCTATCTTTTGAATTGTGAAGGAACTATAAGCTTTTAGAATGCTCAAATTTTGTGATAGTCACGTTTTTATTATCATTTAACTGCACTTTAATATTTTTTTAATGTTCAAGTAGATGCTATTATCACCTTAGATATGCGACTATTTTTGGAAGAATTCTTCTTGGTGTGCGATGTATTCGATTTTGAATATATTTTTTCATATTCATTTAGATATGTTGTTGATGATCCTTTTTTCCGTTAGTCCTCTGAAATCTTGGAAATGGGCAAATAAAGTAAAGTTGTTTTCAAGTTCCAATTTTTATGCAGCTTAAAAAATGTAAAAATGAAAGGAATTTTGATTGTAATTGGAAACAATAAGCTATCAATATTACTACCAGCTTTAAAATTAAAACATATTTTATGAGACCTGTGTGTTTTAAGTACTATAAATTGTTGATGCTTTGCGGTAAAAGCTAGAATTAAGTGAAGGAAATTTTACTTACAGACGCTTGGATAGGTAACACTTTAGAAATCTTAGTTATGTCACTAGGAAACACTGGCGTAGCCAGAAATTTTTCATTGGGGGGGAGGGGATTACTACTACTGCAACTCACATATATGTAAACCTGTGTGTGATAAGGGAATGAAGAATATACATTTTGTAGGGCAAAAATTTGTCACGGGGGGAGGGGGGTTGTGACCCCCCTACTCCCCCCCCCCCTTGGCTACACCACTGGTAAGAAATACCACCTTTTGATTTATTCCGATTTGCTCTATCATCGTTATTTTTTTTACATATTATGAAAGTATTATGAAAGTAAAAGCAGCATAATTTTTTTTTTTTTTACTTTTAGGCTACTCTAATACTATATGAGACTCTTAAAATATCTCAGAATGTAAATTAAAAAAAAAAATTCTTTTTGTTTGTTATTTGGAAATAAATACATCCTTGTGCTGAATGAAATGTAATGAAATTTTTTACCAGAAGTATGTACAAGTACTTATTTTACTGAATTTGTAATATAATACTCTTGTGAGAATTTTGTTTTTTGAAAAATTTGTGTAAATGTGCTTAACGTTATATAAAATACCTTGTTACTCCTACATGCCATGCACTTGTCAAAATGATGTTTGCTACAAAATCTACTGGGACTATGTTTATTTTCAAACCATGAACAGATTTTAGAGTTCTTAGTACTCCTTTGGCTGCCTGAAGATATAAAAAAAAAGGATAATCAATTAATCTTGTCTAGTAAAATTGTATGTCAGTACGAAACAAAAAAGAAATAAACTTACAGCTAGTAGTAGTCCTGATATGCCTTGAATGTTATCAACCCATCCCTGAAAAGTTACACAATCATTTTTTAAGCAGAATATGTCAATCAACTCAATCAAAGCAAACCTTGCTTATGCATAAAATTTTAACTACACCGTTACAGGTTATAGATAATGATGATATAAAATTATGAATATGTAACAAATGTGATTTTTTTATTAGACAAAATATCAATTAAAAACAATTACACGGGGCGTCCCTAAAAGGTGGTAACGGGCTTTAATTCTTTATCTATTAGAGATAAGTGGGCAGTGTAAATTGAAAAAAAATGTTCAAAATAAGGTCGGATATTAGACTTCGTTAAGAAAAAATTCCTCTCGTTAATATTCAAAAAGTTAACTTTTTAAATTTGTATACGACCCCCGTACAAAACAATTCCCAATTAGTAAAATGTGCCCCATACACGCATGAGGTGACATACAAAATTTGAGAAATATACCTTAAAAAGTGTCAAAGGTATGAAAACAATTATATGCTGACTTAAATCACTTTTCCATAGCTCTCGAAGGGAAAAAATCCCATCGAATGATGGCATTTCAGGGGTCGTACAGAAATTACGAAAGAAAATCTTTTTTTCCACTCTAGCAATAAACGGTTACATTCAAAATCTTGTATAGTCTCCGATCATATTTCTTTAAAGATATCTCTGCGACGTTATATGGTGAAATGCTCAAATTTGGTAAATCACCTCCTTAGTGTATGGAGCACGTTTTACTAATTGGAAATGTTTTTGTACGGAGTTCGTATAAAAATTTAGAGTGCAACTTGTAAATGAACAAGATGGATTTTTTTCTTAATGGAGCCTTATTTCCGACCTTATTTTGAACATATTATTAAATTACACTGCCCAGTTATCTCTAATAGATAAAGAATTAACACCCTTTACACATTTTTGGGACATCTTGTATATTAAAGGGCAGAATGCATCACGAAACATACAATTAAAAAAAAATAAAATCTGTATGTGCAGATTTGACTTAAGGGTTAAAGATAAAACTTAAGAGATTAACGTAAGATAAAACTTAAGATAAACGTAAGATAAAACTTAAGATTAAACGTAAAAACTTAAAGGTTTTTTTTCTCTTTTTTTTTTTGTATTTCTAGAACTTACATTTTCATCTGAGTGCACATTTATTTTTCTATTTATCAATTAATATTTTTAAGTGATGAAAATCTGTTGTTGAAAAATAAATTGATGTCGGTAAATTTTGACATCCATTTATTTTTCAACAAAACTCGAAACTTTCTGTTCAAACACACCTAATTTAGTTACATACAATCCAACAAATAACCGTTTACGTGCTCTGAACAGTTGTCGATATTTAATGACCATCGGGTATATACAAGTAGTGAGCATCGGGTATATGCAAGTAGTGACAATCGGGTATATGCAAGTAGTGACAATCAGGTGTTCTTATTTAAAAGGCAGTATTTTAAAGTTGTCTACAGCCAAAACAAATCATGAGAAAATTGATTTAATAAAGAATTTCTTTCAACGGGGAAAAATTCTCCTCAAACGAAGTTTTATCAAGTAAATTACACTTTACTAGCTTCACTGCAGAAACAAGTACAACAGAAATAAGACCTCCTAGATTTTTTTCAAAGCTTTACAAGTTTCTGCATGACGCCGATGATACCTAATAAAAATTTGCGCTAGAGGTATTCAAATTAATACGCGATCGGATTGAGATTGTAAGCTATTTTTTCCCACTGAGATGGATGTTTTTATATCCAGAAAATTTCATAATTTTCTGATGTTTAGTTTAGGCTGTAGACAGCTCCGAAATTAGGTCTTTTAATTATTGACACCCTTCTATATGTACACTAAGTGGCAAAAAAAATTAGATACACCCTCTAATAACGAGATGGGTCCACCTTTAGCATTCATTACAGCCGATATTCTTCTTGACTTGAATTTAAATAATTGCTAAATCCAAGCCAATGCAAGCAACTGGCAGGTCACATCGTTTCTCACAATGGGTGTTTCTGCTAGAGCTCTTGTAACAAGGTATATGGTGAGGATATTGTCGGTCAAAAATTTAGATACTGCTTCTGCGCTTTTATCGTCCACCCGTCTCTCAATGAAACACTTACATTTGAGTTTCGAACATATTCAAGACGGTTTCAATCATTCTTTATGTGTTGAAAAAACACAACACTCTCAAAAACTTGTGCTCAAGTTAACAGTCAGTTGCTGAACATTCACAGATTTTCATCGTAATACCTTTGCTAACATTACGACAAGTTAGGAACCTAGATTCATTGGACCTGGTTACAGTTTTACAATCCTGAAGTGGACAATTTCGTTGTTCCTGGGGCTATAATAAGCACCTTTTCTGTGATATCAAATGCACCAATAAGATTTTGATGATAGAAGCCATTCTTTGAAAAGTCCGTCTTATTTTGCTTATCCCAACTGGCATATCTCCAGCAAATGTTTCTGTTAGAACTTTTGTAACAAGATAGGTGGTGAGGATATTCGCGGTCAAAAATTAGATACTGCTTCTGTGATGCATTTATCGTCCATTCATCTATCTTATTCCATTATAATTTTGGACCAGATTACAGTTCTCAAGTTGAAAATTTCTGTGTGATTTCGCTTGTAACAAGCTCACTGGAAGTTGAGAGTTATTCATATAAGCAACTCTGTGTTGTTATATCACAATACGTGACTCTCGGACGATCAATATTCTTTCAAATAAGAAGTGTCTCTTAATTTTTAGCCATTCAGTGTACTATAGGTACCAGACGCTATACTGGGTGATTCAAAATAGATGTTAAGGCGATTATTTTTTAAACCGTAAGTGATCGAAACATACTTCCAATTAGAAAAGTTCGTCAAATTAAGAGTACCTTTCAGATATGGCATTTTTTTACTGGGGGTTGTATACGAATTAAATTACAAAATTTAATTTTTATACGGTCCTCCTTTCCTACCCTTTATATTTAGAAGGATATTGCTCTTTGCCTAAGAAAATTAATAAAACAAATCCCGTGTCTGTAAGGGGAATAGTTAGCCAGAAATCTAATGTTAAAAAGGGTGACTTATACCACTTTTCTTACTGTGTTGGTGTCAGTTTTCACACGAAAAAATTTTGATATTAGGGGACCAACTATGAGTTGATAAATGTTAAATAATGATCTATTGTTGCGAAAGGCAATTAAACATGTTCAAACATGTGAAATCAAGAGATATAATTTTACCTCATGGATCGGTACTGCATTATGAAATGAGCGATAATTTATTGCTTTAGCGGGGTCATCCAGTAATTACATCACGCTGATAGAGGAAGGAATTTTAAAGTGTAACAGAAAAATGACAAAATAATGGTGTGGAAACATTCAATAGAAATTTTCAAAGGTGCACTATTGGAAAATTCTATCTAAAATAGGATTTAGGAGTCAATTATGTCTATTCAGTGAATATTAATATAAATTAACGTCAATTGAAAAGTAATTGCATTTTTCTCACTTTGGAGACATTTTCAAATTGATATATCTCGGAAACTATTTCACGTAGGGACACGGGATTTGTTTTATTAATTTTCTTGGGTAAAGAGCGACATTCTTCTAAATATAATGGGTAGGAAAGAAGGAACCGTATAAAAATTAAATTTCGTATTTTAGTATGTATACAACCCCCAGTAAAAAAATGCCATATCTGAAAGCTGCTCTTAATTTGAAGAACTTTTCTAATTCGAAGTATGTTTCGATCACTTACGGTTTAAAACAAAATCGCCTTAACATCTATTTTGAATCACCCAGTATAGCATGTACAATGAAAAAATATACTTACCGGAAAAGGCTCTTTGTAAGTTGGACTTATGTAACTAGGTCTCACCATCGCAACTGGCAGATCACCTCTTTTCTCAGCAATGAGTGTTTCTGCTAGAGCTTTTGTAACAAGATAGGTGGTGAGCATATTCTCAGTCAAAAATTCAGATACTGCTTCTGAGCATTTGTCGTCCATCCATCTATCAATGAAACGCGTACATTTGAGTTTCGAATATATTCAAGATGGTTTCAACCTTCTTTATGTGCTAATAAACCAAACTCTGTCAAAAACTGGTGCTCAAGTTAACAACCAATTGTTCCACACTTACAGATTTTCATCGTAATTTTTGACGCAACTGCCACATCTTTAATGATTCTGGTATAGATTTTTTTTTTTTTTTTTTTTTTTTGTAGTATTAATTTTGATATCAAAAATGCTCTGAAAATAACTTAAGAAATACAGTGAAAGAAAACATCCTGTTTAAGTCACAGATTAAATAAATGCATTTAAATTATATGATTTAAGATTAATTATAAACCCATTTTGCTATCATTAGAGTATTAATTCTTTTAAAAGCTAAAATTCAAAGAATCGGTTCCACAAATCCACAAAACAGGAAAAAATAATATGCTAAACTTTCAAGATTTTTTTCCAAAATAAGTTGGCGTTTTTTTTGTTTAATTATCACACAACATATCTGTGCTTCATCTAAATTACATTTTGTGCTTGAAAAATTCTTCATAATACTTTTTTCATTCTATTTTATTTCAACATTTTTCTAACAGTGATGAATTAGTTCTAAAAAGCTAAATTTCAAATGAAAAAGGATCCACAAAGTGTGTGAAAACAGTAATTTCAAATTACGGAAATTTTTGTATTAAAGGAACAGTTGGCTTTTTTTTTTTTTTTTTTTTGTTAACATATGATGGATTTGTGCTGTACATTTTGTACTCCTATTATGAAGGTACTTGTAACAAAATAAATAAAGTTTAATTCACTATTAAATGAAAGCGTAGCATGGCCAGTTCATCTGTGTTTTGCGCAAAGTGGAGGCAGGCCCGGTCAACTAGATTTTTTGAGGCCTTACTGATTTTTTAGTCCAAAATTAAATGCACGGAAATACCACTTTTCAATATATTCTCGAGTTAGGGATTTGGAGAAGGTGTGTAAAAAATTTTAATTTATCAGTAAATGAACAAATTAAGCGATCTTAAATTTTGAGACACTGATAAAATATTTTTTAACATAATATCATCATGATATGGTATCTTTAAGATTAAACGAAAAACAATTTATTTTACTTTGTTTCTTTTTATCATGAAATAGAACTGATAGGAGTACATATAGTAAAAATAAAAAGCTAAATGTAGATGGGTTACTTTAAAAGAATTTCAAAGAAGGAAAATAGCCTTTTCTAAACAAACTAAGCATTGTTCCTCCATACTGTAAAACAATTTTATATCTGGGCTGATTTAATGTATGATAATTTCTACGAAGACTAATAGAGTCGTTAATTTAAAAAATAAATAAGTAATAAATTTTGTAAACACAGTCAAGTACAGTTTTCTATATATTTTTTATATCTGAGATATTAAAATTAAAATATTACCTATACTTCGAAGACTAATAAATCCAAACAAAGTTTTATTGATTGCTGAAAAGTTGTGACATAAGTGATCCCTGCAATGTTCGATTCGATTAACAATGTTGACATTCGAAACTTAAAATTTTTTCATGGATATGTGGTGTATATACTCATAGCTGGAGCAAGTCGTATGCTTATAAAACAGAATCTAAAGACTGACCATCAGAAAGAGCAAACTTTTCTTAACGAATTTCCATGTCTGCTCCTTTCATCCAATCTGTTAATTTGTATACAACATTATTACAAATGAGGGGAATATCATGCGAATTATATTTGATGTGAAGTACAGTAACTGAAAAATATTACAGAAATGTTTTATATTCCAGCAGAAAGTTTCACGGTGAATATTACTTTTACAGTTTCACCAGATTAGCATCTTTGATATTAGTAGATGAGAGGGCGTCCAAACATTTTCATTTAACATTTTCATTAAAGACTAACTAAACACTAATCTATGATAAACATACCATCTTTAAATATGATGTACATTAGAATTCTCTAGTAAATACACAAATATGAAGACAAATGGTGTTAAATTAGCCTTTCAAAAATTGATACTTACTCTAAGGCTCGCATCAGTTCTTCATAATTCACTTTATTTACAGGCACTTCTTCCAGTACAGAACCATCGGGCTGTCTTTTTACAAAAGCGGTGGACACATGCACAATTGACTGTTAGAAATATTGCTAAGTTATAAGTGACGACAAATAGATGTAAAAAATTCACCACTATCTTAGTTCTTAGAAATACCAAGAGATTCTTGTAAGATGACTTTTTCATTACAGTTGAATTTTAAATTATAGTTAATATTAAAGTCTTACATAAATACAAAAATAGACAATTCCCTTTAAAAATAAAAATCTGTTCTTTCTTGCCTCATAATACAACAAAATAAAATATCTCAAAATAGTATTAGGATGAAATTCCAATTCCTTAACCAAAGTTATAAAGCAGCTTTACAGCTTTACTATAGTTTACTTCAAAGTGTTGTCTCCTGACCGGGGTCAGAAGTAAGGTCAATTGTAATTCTTCATATTTAATGCATGATAAAGGTCATACAGCAGTCAAATGATGGCAGTATCTTACAGCTCTCTCTAAACATTCAAGGACAGAAACAGAAGAAATCAATTGAAATGTCTACGTGATATGATGAATAATGTGTTCTGTTGCTCCCGAGTAAAAAGTGGTTAAGTTTTTGCTCTAAAAGCATTGTCCCTATATTATACAATACATTAGATAGTGTCATTTTCCCTTAACATTCTAGCTTTAAGAGAATACGATTAGAAATGTGTCAATTACTGCACTATCAGTAACAAATACTTATATAACCATGTTTTCCCAACCTGGGTCAACTATAACAGCTTTTAAAATTTTACTAACGTGTCAGCTGATTTTCCAAAATTGTAAATTTGCAAATGTTTGCAAAAGTTCTGTGATGCCTTGCTCAGATGTTCATTGAACTTTTGTATTATGTCATGCAAATATTGATAAAAATGTGTAAAATATTACAACTCATCCCAGTCTCCCCCTACTATTAGTTTTCAACAACATGTTATAAGGTTTGCCTGACATGAGGTTGTGTTCAATGTATTATTATTATTACTTTTTTTTATTTATCTGAGTAAACACATTTTTATGATTAGTAATTTACGTAAAAATATTGGGGAGCTTAACCAAGACAATTCAGAATTACATATCAATTCAAGGTCAGAATCGTTGTTTTTATACACCTGTTAATACACACTTTATAAAAAGTGAAATTTCCGAATTACACTTTGCTAAAACTGAGGGGATGGTTCCCCCCCCCCTCCAAAAAAAATCAAAATAAATTCGATAACTATGAACTCATTTTAATTTAATAGATGTAATTTCAATTTTCGGACAGTAAAATCATTTGTAATAAAATTTAATAAGAAAATTAATTAACGATTAAGTGAGTATAATAACAACTGTACCAGAGATTTTTGAAGCCTTTTATATAAATTGATTATATCAGATTCAGAAATTTATATAATTGCAGCTTACAGAAAATAGACCAGTAAAGATTACAAAATAAAATTTGCAATTATTGCTTTATAATATAGTTTGCATTTGCATATTTTTGCTCAATATGTGTCACCGAAGAATCGAATTAAAGTGTATTCTGTTTGGAATGTTATTTTTCCCCCTTGAATATTATGAACTGGTATTTTTCTGTTAACCTGCTTCAGGTGGATTTGATTATAGCATTCAAATTTTACTACTCATTAAAAAACAAGTCAATTTATATTATTAATGTCCAAAAAAAAAAAAGCTTCTAGTTGACAATTTCCACTTTACCTAATTATTCTAAAAATATAATTAAAAGTCCGTGACAAAAGCAGTGAATGTAATTGATATTTTAAATTAATCACATCTTCTAATTACTTATTTACTGTAAACTTAAAATATATTTTATGAAAATATATGCTATCGACAGAAGTTATTTAGAGCTGTGAGAGAGTTTATTTTTGCTACCCCTATTTTTTTACTGCTATAGTTAGCACTGAATCAATATTGTTTGCTTAAGATTAAATAAAAAGTGTGCATTCAAAAAAGTAAGCTCTATGAACCATTCATGTGGACTTTTCACTTTTATACACATGCGACCAAGGGCGTAGCCAGGATTTTCATTAGGGGCGGGCAGGACATGGAGTCTAACCTGAGAATGCCCGGTTTGTCATAATCAGACCCTATGACTAGCTCAATTTAGGGGGGGCAGCTGCCCCACCCTGCCCCTCGCTGGCTACGCCCATGCATGCGACACTTTTATACAACGCATACTCAGAGTAACTTTTAAACCACGAATTTTTAACAAATTAGAGATTGAAAAAACTTACTTTTATGTTCCGAATATCGTGGCACATTTCAATTAGGTTTTCTGATGCTTTCAAGTTGTGAGCAACTGCAGCTCTAAAATAAAATATGTAAAAAGAAATTCAAGTATATTCATTAATAAGCAATAATTATTAACTGTGCAATATTTCAAAAAACTATTAATTAAGTAAGAAGAATTACGGAATATCTTCTATACTTATCATAAAAGAAGATATCTGTTTGTCTGTGTTTGTCTCTGGTGGTACCGACAAACGGCTACACATAGAACCACCAAATATCGTGAACAGGAAGGCCTAAACATTAAATTATCCACCTCGAAGAGACTTTTTTTTCAAAATTCCACCTGCAATATTTTATTCGGTATCTTATCGATTTTTGAACAAGTTTTCACTGATATTCAGCGAAAGGAGCGAAAATAATATCCACAAGAAAACGGCCACTATACCATCAGATAGAAGAGAAAATTTTCTTTCATAAACAGTTTGCCCTGCATGTTTAACATTGTTTACCGATTTTGAGATTTTTTCAGAGAAATTCAACATTTACTGTAAATTTTCGACAAATAATTTTTAAATTGTCACATCTTAAAACTTGGTCAGGTTATAAAATGCACCTTCAACTTTCTTTTAAACTATAATAAAAATTAAAAGGAAAGATTAGATTTAAAATTATTAAAAATTAAAAGAAATAAGTACTGATAAAGAAATAAGCTATAACTGTCATTCTCCTTATTCGGATGCCATGTTTTATAAAGAATGTTTGATATTTCAAGTCTCATTCACACCTATGATTTTTAAATATAAAATAAAACAATTGTCCACATCATGTAGAGACTGAGGTATTAATGCTATAACTTAAACCTAAAAAACAGCATGATGTAGATATAAGACTTTTAAAAAGTGAGTTTTCTCTGCAAACCGTCTTTACTCCGCCAACAAGCTTTTTTTTTTTCGATCGCGAATGACACTGACACAGTTTTTTGTGTCATGATATTACAGTGATCTCGGGTTAGTACTGATAACCGGAAACTTTAGGTCAAGGTCAAAGAGTTTTGCTTTTTTTTAGATTCCACATCACTGGAATCAATTTGAATTACACATGTTAGAAAACTTTTCGTTTCCTACCGTGCAAAGAACGGGCACGCAGCTAGTATTAAATAAAATAAATCTTGTGTAACATAATACTACTTATTACCTGTCTAAAAGGTTTCAGTCTTCTGAATCTGAAGTATTCCAGTTTTTTAATTGCAAGAACAAATTGGATTAAACTGAACTGAAGTCTTCTCTTAAAGAATACAATTTTTTTTTCTTGCCCCGCCTAACAATTAAGAAATTAAAGCAATGATCTCTATTTCGATGGTCTGCTCAAAAGTATATGGGCACTCAAAACTTCGAGTCGAAATTATGGGTGCAAGGGGCGAGATTACTTTGTCCCCAAATCAAAAGTTACAAAAGTAGTAAAAAGTAAAATGTAAATTTCTTAAATTAAAATCTCTCTGGGAAAAGTTTGAGCTTTGTATTAAATTACTTTAAAAGTTCAATGTTAAATCATTATTTTCCAGAACAACCTTATACAAAAAAATGCTATTAAAGTCGTCCTAAGTAACCTGCATTTACGATAGTTTAGACTAGGTATTACAATTTTTTTTTATTATAAAAATGATGATCTGCATGTTTCTTTTCATAACACGATGAGAATCAAATATCTAAGCGAAATATATTCACTAGTCAGTTTTAAAAGTAAAACTTAATAATACGTAAATTTACATGAAAGACGTTGCTGCTTTATTAAAACAAAGCACACTGGGCTAACTGCCAAATAGGAGGAAGGCTCTGCACGGAGGACTTCTTAAGGGGCTCTAACACGTATTGAAGTTAGATCTCGAGATCACCATTCCAAACTCCAGACCATAAGATCAGCAGCCGCTTTGTAAGCCAGAACCTGGAACTTCACACTTCCGCTATCTACCAAAATTTCCTCTTCTCGGCCATTAGTCGACCTCTTTACATGGAAGAAATGGAGTACTTGTAAATTTTGGCTAACCACTGCAACTAAGAGTTATCATCTGCATATACCATTAAAGTTTGGAGAACTTACGAAACACTGAATATGTAAAAATAATAAAAAGGTTCACTTAACTCAGGCATGGCCAATCTTTTGCATATGACGCACCAATTTCCTTCAGATACGTGTTCAAATGAGCCCAGGGCCGGATTTAAGGGAGGGCAACCAGGGCTGCAGCCCCGGGGCCTCCACTAGAGACGGGCCCCCACAGTACACATTTTTACGGAAAAATTTCCTAACGAATACCGAATGATACAAAATAATTTTTAAAATAATTTTTGATGCAGCATCATAAATTATAAGAAATAGAATATTTCCGAGCGCGAAATTATTTCAAAAGCACTCAATCTGTCTCAAAACAATAACTAGGTAATGCGACACTTGAAGTTCTTCAGTGCCCCAAGTTTGGAGCTTGCGCCACGATTGGGCGACCCCTGACTTAACTAATGACATTCTTACCTTAATGGGTCATTGAAGTTGACACTAGCAGCGGAATGAATCACGATAGTCACATTTTGGCAAATTTTCTCGTAGTCTTCAAGAGATGTACCAAATCGCTTTTCTGTGATGTTGCCCTCGATGATATGCACTTTCTTCCGAAACAGAGGAAACACCTCCTTTAGTTTTCTGAACAACTAGAAAATATATGTCATCATTTACTACAAAATACAAAGAACAAGTCATGAAGATTATAAAGCCTCGGTATAACGAATTGTATGAGACCGAACATGAAATTCGTAATATTGAAATATTCGTAAAAGTGGAGTTTATTGTAAAGGGACTTTTATTGTTATTTTATTCACTTCACCAAAATAAGTTATTTCCCAGGATTAGAGTTGCGGTCAAAGCATTTATGCAGCCTCTTGAGGTGTAAATATAGATTCAATACTGAAAAATTATTCTTTCCTATGAAATTATTTTAGAATGAGTAAATGTTTTTTCCTTCTTTATCAACGCCCAACTTCTGATACTGAAGATGAAGTAATTTAATCCCTTAGGTATTAGTTACCAATTCACTCCTTACTAGTGAACAAGAAAAAAGTATTTCACTGTAAAGGATTAGTATACTAAAAAAATCTGGAGTGACTCCACAAGCCTTTCCAAACACTTACGATTAAGATCATTGCCAAGCATTTAAATAAATTTTAATCGATCAATAATTCAAACATATATACCAAATTGAAGCTCAATCGAATGCACCGTTTAAACGCTAGCGCACTTTCAAGAATTTCCCCCCATAAGCCATACTATAAAAGAAATCTTTGTCGTAGCCCTGTAGAAAAACTATGAGTCCTATACACACCAGAATCAATACCGGTCTTGTGACGGTGGTTTATAACATATATACCCAATTTGAGCTCAATCGACTGCCCCGTTTAGGCGGTATCGTGTTCACTCACATATACACAAACACACACATACATACATACATACATCTCGTAAAAATAGCATAAATGAATTCAGAAGACCTCAGAACGTGTAAATACACTGAAATCTCGAAGTCGAATTTTTTCATGACTACAATATTTTCCTTACATGGTACATGTTCGGAAAGTAAAACAGTAGCGCACTCTTTTTAGAGTGAACGACCGCAAAGAAATATGTGGTGTCCCTTCAGAAATTTGTTTTGGCTACATGCTTGGCGTCTGGTGTAGCACACCGTTAACGCCATTCGTTTCTCTTTATTTTCCTAT
Organism: Cheiracanthium punctorium; assembly: GCA_038373885.1. Lineage (NCBI taxonomy): Eukaryota > Metazoa > Arthropoda > Arachnida > Araneae > Cheiracanthiidae > Cheiracanthium > Cheiracanthium punctorium. The sequence continues at coordinate 401,588 of JAWZYV010000903.1, read as the reverse complement.
TTGAAGAACGCGTCTTCAGGCTACTACTCTATAACTAATTTTTAGGGAGTTTTAAAAAATGCTGCCATATTAACAATGCAAGGAAGAATTGCTGAATGGAACTTTCACTTTTACTTTCAAATGGGAACTCATTTTTCTGTGAACGTAGTGGAAGATTTTATCTACTCCATTCATAAATTAAAATGCGAAATAAGTGAACCGTGCAATATATCTTTCATGTGATCTTCCAGACCTGTGTTTCTATTGATACTCTTCACAACTACTAAATAACAAAAAAAAAAAAAAAAAAAAAAACTCGCAACTCAATGTTAGTAATAACGATATGTTGTACAATCAGGAAAGTACTTAATATTTCATTGTGTGCTCTTTATTGTTGCAACGTCATTGTTTGTTTTCCTAGAAATATAATTTCTGAACCTTGACAGTGACCATGACATGTGTATAAATTATTTTTTATTCGTGATTTTTAAGAAGAGTAGAAACTAACCGTACAGTTTAACCTCCCTTTGTTCCTTTGTCACCTTTGCATTTATGCCTACATAATCCATGTAAAGAAGGATCCTTATATATTGTTACACTGATCACTGACTCACTGTCTCTGTAAGAAGTTCGGTTCATACCATTCCAAAATAAACTTTTACGGCTATTATTTTAAAAAAAGATAGAGAGCGATAAATATATTAATAATAATAATAATAATAATAATAATAATAATAATAATAAACGTAATAAAGTTCATACTGTTGGTGCAATTGGGTTTGAAAATTTTCACAATCATGTAAATAAACGTAGAAAAAAATCTGCATTCTAATAAAAATCTGAAAATCCACTCTTCCTGATTTTTAGCATTTTTTTAAACCTTTTAAACTTTAGAAAATTACTCTATTAAAGTAGAAATGTTGAAAGCTGTCGCAACTCCCTAATAGTTGCAACAGATCCACAGTTTTTGCGATTTTACTCAAAAAACTAATAAAATTCATATCACTGGACCGATGAGCTTTCAAATTCGCAAAAATATGTAAAAAGTATCGGGGAATATATAAGGCACTAAAAAAATCTGAAAATCCACCCGTTCTCCGATTTTCAGCGATTTTTAACTTCAGAAAATTGATCTAACAGAGTAAAATAGTTCGTTTCAAAAAGCTCCTCGGAATTATTCAAATTTTTGTATGCGTGAAGCTTTGAATTTCAAATTAATCTAAGAACTTCAGTCGCAACAATGTTATTTTGTTAACAGTAATAAAAATAATAGAATACACAGCTATTTATTTTGAAGTGGACGAAGATTAAATATATTGTGTGTGTAGACATTTTTTTTTTTCCAGATGTTTCGTTCTGACACCCGTAGTAATAACTACCAAAACATTCTTTATATTCTAATAATAATAAATTCGTCTAGTAATAATATATTCTAAATTAAAATTGACAGTTATAATTGGCAGTTATTATTGACAGTTTCAAGAGACTGACCTCGAGTTTGAAGATCTTTTCTAACCGTTCTGCTGGAGTTAAGCCTCTCTTTGGCCTTATCTGAATGTAAACCATTCCAATACCTGGACAACTTCTGAGTATCTTTTCCAAGACAACCTAAATGAAGCATTTCAAGTAAGAAAAATAGGCAAAATAAAACGTTCATATGCATATTTTCAATATAAAACTATTTCTAAACAATACAATTAGGTGTAAGCAGTATGCTAAAGGTTACTGTTATTCGTGATAGTAAACTGTTGAAATGGCAAAACCATTTGCATGGCCCATATCGAATTAAGTAAGTATTGCTTGCCGTATGTCATAATTGCATGCACTAATGTCAAACAGTGGAAGTTTTTTTTTTTTGACTTCACATGAAGTCGAGTGGGTTATAGTGAGGTAAAATGGGCAGTGGGATAAAATGGGTAGGTGTTTCATTTTGGTAAAAAATCGCTTTGGAGAAAGAGCTGTAGTGTTTGTCTAATTTCTTAAACCAAGTTTCATGGACAATGAGCTTGTCTCCAAAAATTTCATTAATGAAACGAAAAAGAATTTTTAAACTAATAATTTTAGTCATGCATTTTTGTGAAAGGTACATTAGTCTTTTTTTTTTTTTTTTTTTTTTTTACGAACAATAGTCGGAAACATAACTATTATTTCAATATTGCTTCCATAGTGATTATTATAAGCTACATGAAAACGACGTTTCTGACCCCACATTACTATGTGATTCTGAATCCTTATTACCTGCTCTACCTCCGCTTCCGAAGTTTGTCCGAATAATTATGGGAAACCTTGCATATACACCCAATTTTCTATGTCAATATTACCTGAACTTATAAATATGTCCAAATTTCCTGATCATTGTCATCAGAGCTGTATGCATAAGCTTTGTTCATCAGATGCTAGTGATATTCGGTGATAAAGGCCTTCTTTTCGCATTCCCTTATGATGAAAATGAGTTAATTGCATTTTGAAACTTAATAGTATGTTTCATTTGCATATTGAATCTATGATCTTTTCTTGTACCTTCAAAAGACAGTTAAAAGCAAATTATTTATATTTCAAAATTTCATTTTATTCATAAGCAAAATCTGTGGCCTTTCATCTGTCGCCACAAATCAGTTAAAAGCAAATTATTTATATTTTTGATTTAAAAAAAAGAAATGCTTACTATTTTATATCACCTTGCACTATCTGCAACAATGAGGCGTCTGAATACAATGTTTTTATCTAGAACTTAAGTCTAACAAACCTAGCCATAGTATTTTTGAATTTGAATAATTTGTAAATCATGATAGGAAATAAGCAAAATTTGATAATATATATATTATTTTTAAAAAATTATCACCCATTTTACTCCACCTTCAATTAAAAACAGCTCTTAATAAAGTTTAGCATTTTTGCATTTAAAAATGATTATAGTTATGTTAAATTCTTTTATGTGTTGTGAGGGTGAATGTATTGCATAAAGTTGGTAATATGCTGTAAAGTAATTGCATGTTTAACACTAGTAGTTACAGAAAACAGCCAATGAGTTAAAAAAATCCTGTTTTCAACCCATTTGTGTGTAAGGTGGTATAAAATGAGTAAAGCATTTCTTTTTCATCAAAAATATAAATAATTTGCTTTTAAATGATTTGTGGAGACAGATGAAAGGCCACAGATTTTGCTTCATAATACCCTATTCTTCTTTTCATGAATTTGATCTGCACAAGCAACTTTTTATTAAAAAGATGGAGAAACAAAAGATTACTTTTCCCAACAGTCCAGTTACTCCTGTCAGAAACACGGTTTGACCATAAAAAAACCTCTGGATGTCTGTTAGGTTTGAAAACGCCTCAAATTCCATCTCGGCATCCATTTTCCTCTTCACTAGAATTTTACTTCAACTAAGTTTTCTGATTTCAACTCTTTCTGTGAAAGATAAAACAAATCAATAATATTAAACATTTGGTATTAAATGCATTATTAATAAATATCGACTATATATCTACTGCCAAAAACATGCATTCTAAAATAGTAATATATATATATATATATATATATATATATATATATATTCATCATCTATTCATCTTTCATTTATTTAAATTTATTGCATATTTCCAATGTGAATTGAAACAGCTGTTAGTTTACACAAAATTAAAGCAGTTTAAATATGAAAAATTTAACATATTAACAAATTTTTAAAACTATTTTTAGCATAAATTTAGTTTTATTAAAAAGCGTATGAAGTTCTTGTGAAAATAGAAAATACCATAAATATGTTGTTAATCATCCATTACCGCACAAAATTTTCCTTAGATCCAGCAAACTTCTTTTAAGGTTATTTTAATTAACTAAATTGTAAGTTAATCAATAACCGATATATAAATTCATTTCTTAGTGGACGCTGATGTTTGTTTGTGTGTGATTATGACATCGCTTTGCTAAGGCGATCTGCCAAGGATGGGGGTGCCTTGGTAGGAGGACTTTCTAAGGAGTTTTAACGCGCATTCACGTTACATCTGGAGAAAACCTACCAAAACACCAGACCGTTAGATCGACAGTCGCGTGATGGGACCCGAACCCGTGACCTTCACACTTCGACCATCTACCATTTTCAATGATATAACTACTGTGCCATGGTGAGGCTAGTGGACATTGAATTGGGTGTTTGTATTTTGCCAAAACCCATTTGAAAATCTAATCAATCCAATGCGTCATATTTCTTGAAATTTCTTGAAACTGTATCAGAATTATAAAAATGATTTAAAGGAAAATACTTTCAGAATAATAATAAATTATTTCCCCGAGAAAATTTCTCTTTTCATTTAAAATAGGGCGAGTTATCAGGTAACGCTTTGTTACTGAAAATCTGAAAACTGTGCTTAAAAAAATTAATAAATAAATAAAATAAAACTAAATTTCTTAGTTTATGTTATATAGTTAAAGGACAAATTTAATATTGAAAAAATTTATTTTTGAAAAATTAATCACTTTTATATAGTTGCTGTGTTAAATCACGTTGTCCAGTTACACGCATGACACCGAAACAGAAATTCATTTAGTCTATCTCGTTTAGAGCTTCAGGTAAAAGAATTTTATTGTTGATCATTTCATTAGTAAAGCCTAGTATTTTACTTCCTGCTTTTTCTCAAAATGCGATTTTTAAAACTGCTTTATCACAATCCCCCCCCCCCCCACACACACACACATATACATTTAAAAAAAAAAAATGTAATCTTGAGAAACTTGTAAAATGTGTTCTAAAAGAGTTAACTTAGGGCATGAACAGTGATTTTTTTTCACTTTCTGGTTGTTTGAAGTTATGAATTGTCATGTATTTTCTTAATTTTAATTTTTTTCATTATTTTATGGTGGTCCATCTTTCCCATTCATGTGGTCCATCTCACCCGGGTGAAATGGCCACACAGTAAGTATTTAAAAAAATTACTTTAAATATGTGATCTTCTGCGTTAGGATTTTTGTAAGAAATGTCATACACTATATGCATATACTGTGAAAAGTAAAATTTATATAAATATATGATTTTTAGAGAACGAAGAAAAAACGTGGTCCATCTCTCTCAGAATTACCCTGGTTAAAGTTACGAGCGTAGCTCAATTTCTCATAAGAAGTCTCATACGTTAAAGTAAAATTTACAGAATAATAATATCTTAATTGAAATTTGAGTTTTGGTGTAGTTTCAGTTTTACAAGGCAATTTTTGTGCATGTTTTGAGCCTCAAAATTGAAATATTAAAGAATATACATGTTTCTGCAATATAATGCACATAAATAGGGAATGTTTTAAGTATTAGAAACTAATCGCCTCCGAAGGTAGTCAGGCACCTTTAAAAGCCGATTTGGAAAAGAAAACGAACTCTGCTTAGTCCTCACGGAATTGAAACAGAATGCTTTCGTCTTCCCGAAGTCAGCTCGGGCTACACAAGCAATGCAGTTTTAGTCGTCCGAAGTAGACCTGGGGAGGGCTGACCAACAGCCCAGTGGATTGGCTGAAGTGAGAAAATCCAGTGTTTTGTCCTACCGCACGGCTGTCGATCTAAACTTCTGGAGATCTTTGGGCGATTTTCTCCAGATGTAAAGTGAATACGTGTTAGAACTCCTAGAAAAGCTCTCTGTTCAAGGCATACCCCCCCTCCTTCCTTAGGCAGATAGCTTTCGTGAAGCTTTGCCTTAACCCTTTAACGCGCAGTGTTCCCGCTCTGGGAACACCAAACTCTGACGTTTTGACTGTTGCCAGTCACGAAGAATAGATTTGATTTCTATGAAAATAGTTGCGGGTGACATAGCTCCATGAGAATCCTTTACTTTTCAGCACGTCATTTCCCGTAAAAAATGGTCACGATTATTTTTAACAACACTGACATCTGCTGAAAAATGGAAGAATGCGAGAACAGCTGAATAGATTGCCCAATGCTGAAAAAAGGGCAGCCGTTGCCATCGCTCGACTAACTACCAGCAAGATGGCGGACGATCGAAACGGCTGTGCGGCACAGCCAGCTGCGTCAAAAAAGGGTCTCTAGATCTGTGGCACGCGATGAACGTTTCGATCGTCCGCCATCTTGCTGGTAGTTAAGTCGAGCGATGGCAACGGCTGCCCTTTTTTCAGCATTCGGAAAGGGTTAACTAAATCAAAAAGCGGTGTCACTGAAAGGGGTTAAAGGTCTTTTAGGATTAACTTTTGATGGATGCTTAAACGCTATTGAAATGGGACAAATATAAATAAGTAAATAATTAAACAAATAAAACATAAAACGAGAAATCGAGCCAATCAGATGATCTTCCTTCATTCTTATTGGAATGTCTCAGGAAGCACTACTAGAATTCGTTATGAAGCACTTCATGCAACTATTGCGTTGATGCATTTGCAAGCATTACCTTTCACTAGCGGAAGGTCATGTTTAACACGTGTAAAAATAAAAAAGTAGCATATCTTAAGTACACAGCGTTCGCCATTGTTTAATGGGAAAACACTACGGGCTATTTTCCTCTAAACTTTCCTCATGTCAAGGTTTTATGTAATATTCAGTGCAAAAAAAGTGGATACGTTGTAAATAAAATTGCACTTCTTGGGTGCAATTAACATGTAGGATCTTCTACACCAATCATCCTCACGCTGTAAATCACGGAAGTAACTGCATAAATGAATGGCGGGAAATGTTTATCGTATTTTAATTCATCATTTTTATTCTGGTGGTGTACAGAAATGTTACGACGGAGAAACAATGGGACAAAATCTAAATATTTTTGAAATTCAGACGTTTGTTAAAATATACACGGTTTAAATCGAATTAAGCAAGTGTTACCACACTTAAATGGTCGTCAAGTTTTATTGCATCGGTATAATAAAAACATAACTCTTCCATTAAATGTTATTTCTATTAAACGTATGCAAAATAGTTTTGTATTTAGTCTCCTTTTTTTAAACCATTCAAAAATTACAGTTTATAAAATTAGTTTCGCTGTTTTTTTTTTTTTTTTTTTTTTTTTAAATAAAGTAAGAAAGAAATAACCATACATATTTCACTCATTTTGACTGGTAAATATTTTTAAACGAAAATTCTCTAGTTAAAGTGTAGTCAAACCCGCTTAATAGAATAGCCAATTTCCCACGAAAATCTATTCTAATAAGCGGGATTTTCCATTGTACAGAATAACATTGACTAATTATTACAGTCTGATGCATTGAACATTTATTACAATAAACGGGATATTTCTTTAACCGAAATTCTATTAAGCGGGTTCAATTGTATTTTCTACAAAACGCGATCTCATGACCAAGCACAACACTAATAACTTAACTATCATCTGGTGGCTGCATGACATCGATCGGAACTTAAAAATCACATGAAACATCGAATTTTTAATTCCTTGGAAACACTTATACACGCATAGTTGCATAGTTTCCCAGTGAAATATTATATTTATGTTATTTTATACTGATATACTATACCGGGTAATTCAAGATGGATGTTTCAACGATTATCTCTTAAACCAGGGATGGGGAAATAGATTTTGGGAAGGGCTATATAAAATAATTAAAATATTTAGGCGGGGCCAAATAGATTTTATTTTTTAATTTATTGTTTGGACGTACTGGGCCCGTGTGAGAAATGAAATGAAATTTTGACTGTTCTTTAATCATCTCGTTAAAATTTGGCTCCATGTTACTAGAAGTAATTCGTAAAACGCTCTCAAGATGTTCGTCGCCCACCTTATTCCTGAATTTGCTTTTACGGAGATTCATTGTTTAAAACACCTGTTAGCATATGTATGCAGACCCAAACATCGAGATAATTTCCTCAACGTGTTTTATCAAATTGGGGAATCAAAACTTCGGTAAACTTTTGTAGAATTCAAGATTTGATGAATTGTTAAACAGCTGCTTTAGAGAACCGTTGAATTGTGATTCAATTATTTCAACTTCGGCTTGAATCTCCTCGCAACTTACAGCGAAACATACTTTCCTTTAGAAAAGTTTGTCAAATTTAGAATAGCTTATAGATATGGCATTTTTTTCTTTACAAAGGGCTAAAACACATATTGAAACACGAAATTTTATTTTTACACGAACCCTCATTTTCCTATCACTAATATTTGGGGAGATGCTGCTCTCTGCTTTGTGTCTACAGAAAGTAATTAAAGAAATCCCAGATCTCTGAGTGAAATAGTTACCAAAATGTTAATGTAATGTTAAAAATGACAACTTAACTACTTTGCCTACTGTGGTGGCAACCGTATTTTCAGACGAAACAAGAAAGATAAATCATGCCAAACGCATCGATTCTAAAACACTTTGCAACAAAACAGTGTCCTTTTTATGCGAAATTTGGCGATGTTTTGTACTTAAATCTGGAGAGAGTTTAGTGGTTAAGACAAAGCGATACGAGGGTTTTCTACCTAAGAGGGTATATAAAAAAAAAACACAGATTATATTAATAAAAGTACGCAAAAATAATAGCACTTACTTAAAGTCTAAGCTTTGAGGGATGATTTGTGAAGTCTCAGCCTTTGAAAATGAATCTGTGGCTGTCACATTATTTCTTAGAATTATTTTAAAGATAATGTTCTTTAACAGTAGAGCAAGTATTCTACTGGATCATTTGATTGAAAATAAACTTAGGAAAACTAGTTTTGCTTCAGTTAGCCTTCTTGAAAATGCATAATTACAGAATTAATTCCGTGTATACAACTCTCTCCTTAGAATGCAAAACACTGAAAAAAGGGTGCAGTTTTCCAAGATTTCCCTTAGTTAAAAAGATTGGTGGTTTCAAATAAATATTTACTACATTCGTTAATGCTCTGTGCTGAGTTATACAATACTAGCTGAAGGCCCCGTTCTTCGCACGGAAATGAATGGATTTTTTTTATATTAGGATTTATGGAAATTACTAGTTATCATAATAAATAGATATATCAAAATGGATATCACATAAATATTATCTGTGTTTAATAATCATGCATATAGAATTTCATGGCGATCGTTTGAACGGTGAAGAAAATGATTCGGCGCAGCTGCAGTTTACTGTCAAAGTTATTGTAAAATGGGTAGCATCAAAATATTCCCACTTTCAAATAGCTATGTGTACCAATTTTCATAGCAAACGACAGTTCAACGGTCAAGATACGCTGCAGCGCCATCTAGTGGCGAACTAAATTAATAATACGCTACAGTGCCATCAAAGGGCGAGTTATAGCAAAATGGATAATGCAAAAATATTCTCCGTGTTCAAATATGTATGCATACCAATTTTCAGAGCGGTCAGTAGAACGATCAAGAAGTAGATTGTTGCAGTGCTATCTAGTGGCGAGTTAAAGTAATAATGTGCTGCAGTGTCATCTAATGGTGAGCTACAGCCAAATGAATACTAAAAAAATAATCTCTCTGCTGAAATGTGTAAGTATACCAATTCTTAAAGTTAATCAGTCGAACGGTTTTGAAGTTGGTGCGCTGCATCGGCATCTAGCGGCAAGTCATAGCAAAATGGATAGAAGTATTCTCCGTGTCGAATACCTGTGTGTACCAATTTTCATCGAAATCAGTTGAACGGTATTTTCATAGCAAGCAGTTGAACGGTACAAAAGGCCAAAAGGCGAGTTATAACAAAATGAGTGCGGTGAAAATATTCTTTGCGTTCAAACACCTATGTATACGAATTTCCATGGCGATCAATTGAACGTTCCTGAAGTGATTGGTTCGAAGTGACATCTAGTGGCAAGTTATAGCAAAATGGATGCCAAAATATCCTCCGTATTCAAATATCTACCTATATCAGTTTTCATAGCAATCAATTGAACAGTCTTAATATGCTGCAGTGCCATCTAGCGGTGAGTTAAAGTAATGATGTGCTACAGCACAATGAAGTGGTAAGTTATAGTAAATGGATAACACGAAAATATTCTCCGTGATCAAGAATCTATGTATGTCAATTTTACATAGAGATCAATTGTCCAGTCAAGAAGTTGGTGCGCTGCATTGCCATCTACTGGCGAGTTAAAGTAATAATACTCTGCAGTACCATCTAGTAGTGAGTAACAGTAAATGGATAGTTAGAATGCCTATATTGTATGTGCTCAAATGTGTAAATATAAAACTTTTTATGGTGTTTGGTCGAACCGTATATAGCTTGATGCGCCATCATAGCAAAACGGATAGTGTAAAAATATTCTCTGTTCAAATATCCATGTGTACCAAGTTTCATCAAAATCGGTTGAACGATATTTTCACAGCAAAGCGATTGAATGGAAAAGAATTTGACGTTCTACAGCGGCATCTAGCGAAAGATATGTAGTAAAATGGATATTGTAAAAATTTATGGATATTGTAAAACGACATTTAGAGATGACAACCAATATTGTAGGGGCAATTTCAGGAATGGTGTGTAAAAGTTTCATAATATTTTAAAAACTCATTAAATCCAATGATATATTGTCAAATTAGATACGATCGTGTAAATTTTACCAGACAATTTTTTTTTCTTTTTTCAAATTTGAAAGTATTTTTCAGAATGATTATTTTCAAGCATCTTAACTTTCAACTTAATATATAATAAATAATAATGAATATACCTCATACCCAAACAACTTAAGCACGACAAAAATGACTAAAGTGTGTATTAGACTTTTATTAAAATATCAGAGATGTATTTTATAATGAGCAATTACAGAAGCAAAATAGACTGCTTTCATACTTCAAATAAGATAGGTCTTTTTTAATAAATAATTTTTATCAAGAATAATATACGAGTTTAAAAAGAAAGCCGTAGACTGCGGAATGAGAAATAATAAGGGAAAAGAAGTATATTTGTGATCTTGAAAGGAGAAAATTTTCTGAAGCAGAAGAAACGAGCTGGAAATTCTCAGAGTCTTTGAAAAAAGTAAAAGTTTCCTAAATGTGTTCAAATAAAACTTAACAAAAAGTAGATTACAGCTTTATGAAAAAGAGAATCGATAGAGAAATTAAACTGTTAAACGGTAAAAACATCTTAAACGGAATCTATTTCAGTTCTTTTAAAGTAGCCTAAAAGAATATGGGGAAAGATAAAATGTCTTTTCGATTTCTATAATCCATTTTATCCGTATCGCCTAGATCAGGGGTTCTTAAACTAATGTACAAGGACACCTTTTGAATAAGATTGTTCTGAGGGCTCCATCCAAACTCTAGGTGTTTTACGTGATTCTAGAAACTTAATTTCTGGCTCAATAACCTCGTAATGTTATAGTAAAAAATTGCGAAGATGTTAAGCTCTCAGTATTGCCATCTAATGAGTAGAAAAATTGGAAGACATACACAAAAAATAAATAAATAAACAAAACCAACTTCTGACAAAAATTTAATTATAATGTAAACGTTCAATAATTTTTAAGGATAATGAATATATAAAAATCATAACAGTCATAGAGATTTATTATTTATTTATTACTTAAAAAATATTTTTTTTTTATGTTCCGCCCCAGAGACCACAGTTTAAAAACCTATGTTCTAGATCATTTAAAATTTAAATTAAATATACAGATCTAACCGACAATATCTCTAGTGTGGCCGCATATTTTCAGTCATATCATGAAGTAATAATCGGAAATTGGCGGTTTTTAATTGACAATTCAAATATTGGTATTGATAATTGGAAAATCAGCATATCAACTATCTCGAAGTAGTGTAGAGAAACTTTTAAAAAAAGAAGAAACATCTTTTTGCTTTCGATAAATCATCTTATCGGTGTCTTTAGAGATTTCGATGAATTATACATATCTAGCTGGAAACATCTCTATTATGACAGCATTATCTATAGTTATATCATGAAATCTTAATCGGAAATTTGTCTACAAATTAATCTATAGAGATACATAAAAGAATTTCAGTTACTTAACAGTTCAAAAATACCTCATACCAAATACCTCATATTAAAAGATTAAACCTTACCTTTCGGAGACGTTAGCACTGTAGTACTATTCTCATTTCACTGTTGGTTATACTGTGCGGAGAATAACGCTTAAATTATGAACCAGGAAGTTAAATAATATTCAAGGTTTTCTGACTACATGTTCGCGAACACAACGACGTTCAACGAACTTTATAAACAAAAGGGGAAAGAATCGAGATCTGAAGACCTCAACTATGGAACTGAATGAGAAAAATTAACGCAAGGAAATTATGTATATATTCTCCTCTTACATTTTTCTTTAGCATGACGTAATGTAAACCGGTTAAAAAAATCAATAATTACCGTTGGCATGGAATCCCTGTGACAAAGGGGTATTTCAGAAATTGTTAAGTAGTACGCAATACGGATTTCCCATGCAAATTGCCTTTATACTTATTCGTAGGTATGAGCGCCGGCAGAATATTTCCCAGGGGGGGGGGAGCAAAGACTACTTCAACGTATGGTTACCATGTAGGAAAGAACAAAAAAGCAAGGGAAAACACTGCATACAAAAATCCAGGGGGGGCATTGCCCCCCCCCCTTGCCCTATGCTTCCGGCGCCCATGTTCGTAGGGCAAGGAAGAGAATTAACATTTTGTCTAGTTAGTTGAAAGAAAAATAGCGAACAAGCTTTTGAAATTACCTATAGCCTTCTTGAAACTTTTTTTTTAGAAGGGGGAAGAATATTTTGGCAAATTATTTCATTGCAAAACTGTAGGGTAGGCTTGAACATTGTTTTATTATACACACATCGCGTCTATAAGCAATTACTAACCATGTTCTATGAAGCATTGCAGGATCAGCTCTCTGAATGTTTGTAATTCGACTTTTCAGTTAATCAGTAATGGGCGCCCATAGCTCCTATTACCATTAATATTTACGCACTTTTATAACGTAGAAGTGGTTCAACACTAAATTATAGTACCCTTGACTTGCCCCCCCCCCTCACCGGTCATATGGACGTCCATGTAATCAGCTGGAAATTGGTAAACAATGTTTTTCACGTATTCCCTTAAGAAGAAATCTAAAGGTGCTATGCTTGAAGATCATAGGTGACCACGCTATTGGACCAAATTTATCCATCTAGTTTACATTTCATTAAAATAAAATTTAATATTTTCTTTATAGAACACATAATAAACGTAAGTGAAAATATTATTGTTTATTTTTAATTCACTTTAGGAAGTGTAGCCACAATTTTCGGAGAACTTGTATTATTTATAGCCTTGTATTTTATTAAAACATCTTCGGTAACAATTGAATTACATTTTACACATTAGACACAATTGCTTTAAAATAATTGGAATTAAAATTGCTAAATTTAAAAAAATTTAAAATTTAAAATTGCTTTAAAATAATTGGAAAATGGATAACTGAAATCGACGAGAATAATTTCTTATCCATTCATTACTTTTACAATTTTAACATCAAGTTTAACATCAGTAGCCGATTTTCAGTACCTGTTCATTATTTTCGTCTATGCGAATTACTTCTGCAAGTGAAAGACGCCGGCCCGTTTGTTGCCATTTGTTTGCTGGATTTTACAGTGCGGTTACAGTAATGGGTAAAAAGCCTTTAATTAATAAAAGAAGGAATTTTTCACAAAGCTAGTCAAAAATACTGAGAATTCTATGGAACTAATGATTGAAATTTCAAATATCTGAAATACAGGATAATATTTTTAATTAAATAATACAGTAGATAATAAGTGAATTACTTTTGAGCATTTCAATTAAAAAATATATTATTTTCAAAAATAGACTATTTCAACCCTATTAAAAACTTTAAGGCCAGTTCTAATAGTTTTATACAATAATAACACGAATAACATTTCTTGTAAATTACACTTTTTCTCTTTTTTTCCTTTCTTTCTTTCTTTTTTTTTTTAATAAAGGCAATAATAAATTCCGATTTATTCATCTTCAACGGCTGATGTTAGTTCTTGAGCTGAGGAAGAATGTGTCCTTTTTTTCCAAGTTCTTTGAATTAAAAAAAATATGAAAATATATTTAGTATTTATACAATAGCAATCCTTATTTCAAAACACCTCTGATAATTTAGATCAGAACTTCTCGAAGATTAGAACGAAGACAAAATTGCAAAAAATAATTCTTATACTTTACGGCCTATGAGCGCAAATCATTTAAAGTGTGCTAGTGTCTAAATGATGCATTCGAATCAGTTCAAATTGCATATGCATATCATACATATCACAGTCACACAACCTGCATAGATTTTGGTGCTTGTATATCTTATGGCTTTTATACATGGCTACAAAAGATAATTCTTATACTTTACTGCCTATAGACGCAAATTCTTGAAAATGCGCTAGCCTCTATATGGTACATTCGTTTGATCACAAATTAGATTCCCATATTTATAGGTCACTGTCTTACATAAGATACACACAGATTTTAGTCTGCGTATGGTTTTCAGTTTTTCAGGGCTACAAAAAAGTATTCTTATGAATTACAGCCTATAACTCAAATTATTTGAAATGCCCCATCGTCTGAACACTACATCCGATCTAGTTGAATCAAATTTTGTTTAAACGCTTGGTAAAGATCAAATATTCAGAATGTCGAATGGAGTCACTCCAGATTTTTCAATTCGCTTCATAGTGAAAATTACCAGAATTATTTAGAGTTTTAAATTATTTGAGCATTCCTATACTTTTCAAATGATTCTAACCTCAAAACATATTGTTTTCTTTCTGGTTGACAAGATTTGTGGTCCGCTTATGACATTTACTTTTTCATAAATATTGAATAATTAAAAAAAAAATGTTACCCACGGTTTTTGAATGTTTTATCGCTTTAAAAAGTACTGTTATCTACTTTCAAAGGCAAGGTACAAAAAAAAAAAAAAAAAAAAAAAACCCTTCGGTTTTATCATCATGGCAAATATAAGTTTGTTGCCATCGTAATCTCTTAAAATAAAAGCATATGATTTTATTTTTTGGGGGAGGTTGTTATAAATTCATTTTTCAGAAATTGCTTTAAATATTTCTTGAAATTTTTCAGCGTTTTTTTTTTTTTTTTTTTTTTTTTTTTTTTTTTTTTTTTTGTTGTTGTTTGTTTTTCTTTAGACATGTAATTCCTTTTTTTCAAAATCACCATTAAACTGGCCTTAAAATGTTTACGCACTCTGTATTTTAAGATTTCATTAAAAAATCAGCATTAAGTCATCGATTTATTAATGCGTTATTAGAAAATAAAAGAATTGATTAATTATTTTTAAAAATATATTTTTATAAGGAGATAGCCAAAAGCAACATCAGACTTACCTGGGAGGGTGCTTGCTGACTACACAATATGAGGTTCAAACCAAGACAGAAGGTAAATGGCTATTAAATTTTCCTTGTCTTTTAAGCAGGAAAAGAAATTGCAATGTTTTTGTCATGAACGCCTGTACTTAACAATGGCTCACGGACGCATTATGGATGAGAGCAAGCAACTTAATTAAGGAAGTCATATTTGCCCTCCTAGATTAATTTTCAGAAATGCTATTTGTGAAAGAAAGTGAAGAAATCTTGTCTTGTGAAGAAACTTTTGATTAGTCTGTAAAGTAACATTTAATTCCTTCCAAGTGCTATGTATTGTAGAAAATTGATGTTGGGTGAAACAATAAACATTTCCTTTTTTAGAGGTGCATTAACGAGATTTATTTGTTTGGTTTTATTTATTATTTAGAGTCAGGTGGGGGGGAAAATGGGGGTGTATTGAAAAATACCTTTTTCCACTACAAAAATGTAAATGTTTCAATATTTTTTCTTTGGAGATACATTTTTAACAACATAACAATCACTTCTAATGAAGTTTTGGGATATTTCAGCAATGTGTGTATTAATGTGTGCAAAACTTCTTGTTCTTGCTCTTAACATACCCCCTGTTAGCAAGTGATATTGAAAAACTTTCTTCTCGATTCCTTATAATTAGATAAAGCATTTATATTTTGATACATATTAGTTGAGAGACTTCAAAAAAACTGGATTATATAAAAAATTAAGAATAAAATTGTAATTTCTCTCTTTGAAATTTTTTCTTCGGTATGATACTGACATTTCTATTTGTGTTTTAGTTAAATATTTCTGAAACAACAGTTAAAATCAATGAAATTGACATTTCAATTAACTGTTTATTGCAGAAATTAATTTTGTGGGGCCAGTAGCGTCCTCAGGAATTTTTTTCGGAAGTGACTGAGAACTCAAAAAATAGAATGCAATACAGCTTATAGAAATCGATATAACATTTTTTTTTTTTTTTTTTTTTTGTGTGTGTGTGTGTGTGGGGGGGGGTAGTAAGGGAATGGAGTCCCTTCACTTTGCCTAAAAGTGC
Organism: Cheiracanthium punctorium; assembly: GCA_038373885.1. Classification (NCBI taxonomy): domain Eukaryota; kingdom Metazoa; phylum Arthropoda; class Arachnida; order Araneae; family Cheiracanthiidae; genus Cheiracanthium; species Cheiracanthium punctorium. The sequence goes on along the minus strand of JAWZYV010000903.1, from coordinate 385,349 downwards.
TCGCATACAAAAATGAATTAAAAAAATTAAGATAAATTAAATTCGTAAATCGAATTTGAAATATTTGCAGTTGTAGAAACATACATTAGAAAAATATTAATTTTGGCTTAGGTCCGTATCTGAACTTTAAATTTATTTATCCACAAATGTGTCATCTTTTTCGTAGCTTATACTTTCTTATTTCGTAGGTGGCTACAGCCCCCACTCAGCTGGCTGTGCTCTGATGCAGTTCTGACGCAGCTGGGTGTGCGAGCACAGCCAGCTGCGTCAAAAAAGGGTCTCTAGATCTGTGGCACGCGATGAACGTTTCGATCGTCCGCCATCTTGCTGGTAGTTAAGTCGAGCGATGGCAACGGCTGCCCTTTTTTCAGCATTAGGCAATCTGTCCAGCTGTTCTCGCTTTCTTCCATTTTTCAGCAGATGTCAATGTTAAAAATAATCGTGACCATTTTTTTACGAGAAAGGACGTGTTAAAAAGTAAAGGATTCTCGTGGAGCTATGTCACCCGCAACTATTTTTATAGAAATCAAATTTATTATTACGTGACTGGCAACAGTCAGAACATCAGAGTTTGGTGTCCTCACGGCGAGGACACCGCGCATTAAAGGATTAAACGGGTACTTTATTAAGCGGGAACTTGACTAAAGTAGTTTTTTCCCCCCCTCTCAAGTCTTTCTTCCTCCGAGAGTCACGTGACATTCACCCATATGTGCAAGTTTAAACGGCTGTGGAAGAATTAGCTGTTTATTTTCGCTCGTGAAGTAATAGAGATATTAGCCTGTTACCGCTAGAGCTCACATAAATATCTTATTTTTTCTTGCACGCTATTCGGCTCTGTAGGTAGACCGGTCGAGAATAAAAAGACAAAGCTTAGGTTTCATAAATGAATGCGGGTATATTGTGCAAAGCAACAAATATTTGAAAATCAATCAATAAATAATTGCTTGGTCAGTACTGCTGGTGCCGAAAGCGGTTGGTCGTCAGCTAACCATTGTCGTCCCAATTGTCAGACTCGATGAAAATTTGTGAGGCATTGCGCTATAGTAAAATATCCACGGGATTAATTTTTTTTTTTTTTTTTTTTTTTTTTTTTTTTTTTCCAAGCTGGGTTACAGGACGGCTTACTCTAGAGGTGGACAACCCGAACATTTTTTTCGGGGGACGGCATTTAGGCACTCCCCCGAGAACAGTGTGAGATAACACTGATATACTAAATACGAGGGCTGTTTTTATTCAACCTCCGATGCACAGTCAAATTAAAACAAGAATAAAGACTGAACAGAATTTATCCAAAGTTAGGTAACGGTTTCTTTACGACATAGTCGCCATAAAGATTTAGAGCTTTTGTCAAATCGGTAGATGGTAGACGGCCGAAGTGCGGAGGTCCCGGGTTCGGGTCCCATCGCGCGGCTGTCGATTTAACGGTCTGGAGTTTTAGTAGGTTTTCTACAGATGTAACGTGAATACGCGTTAGGATCCCTTGGAAAGTTCTCCTGCCAAGGCATCCCCCATCCTTGGCAGATCGCCTTAGCGTAGCATTGCCATAATCACACAAAGAAACAAACAAAGGATTCGGTAGAGAGAAGCTTTCCGACGAGACCATAACCAGAAAATAATCTAAATAATAAACGACCAGTCTCTAACGATACCGGGATCGACTCATCACTACCGCTGCATCTATCGCCATGTTGAAATTTTGATGAAAACGACATTTTTATCTCTAACTAAAAGCTAATACTTTTTGTACAGTTCGAAATATCTCCTTTTAAATTAACCTAAAAAAATAACCTTTTATTAACTTGCCGCTACTTTCAACTCTAAATATTTAGCGAGATATCACGCCTTGAAAAAGTGAACACAGAAGCGAAGCAAACGATTCATTCCTTGATTCTTTGAAAAAAATCACGGAACATAATTTCTCGCGTAGATCGATGAGAGAAAAAGTGCAACAGATTGTTTGGTGGCGACATCTATAAATTATATTGTTAACTAAATCATTAAAAATGTCCGTTTTACTGCCTTTTCCTTAAAATTAATAATACAATGACCATAAGGAGATTTCTGCTATACCTAAGGAATAATTTAAGATAAATTCATGTATAATTAAATACTTATTCAGTAAATTACATCTAATTCATTTACAAATTGTATAAATCATTCAATAAAATTGCAAAAATATAGTATTCAAATGGATTAAATAATTTTACAATTGATGAAAATGATTTCGAAGTCATATCTTGACTAACCATATTTATAAATTTACTATAGTAAAAAAAAAAAAAAAAAACACTATATAAAACCATTCATTATAATTTATATTTTACTAATTTTTCACTAATTTTGTTTATTTAAGTACAAATGCATGTTCGAGCGAAAGTTTTATTGTTACAAAGAAAAATATTTTTTAAGAAACAATACATTGCAGCATGAATATAGTGATAAATATCTCGATAGGTTATTTTTCTCTTCAACAGTAATTTCCCCAGCCCACCCTCAAAGAGATTTTGCTACTAACAATTGTATTTATTAAAGTATGGATTTTAAACGAAAAAGTTAGTCATAGAATTATTTTAGTATTGACTATCGGTGGCCAAATAAAAAATAGCCTCGTACATCCATTTTCTCTTTCGCTAAAAACTAACAGTTGGTATTGTCCGGGACCGGCAGTTTGTGTAGGATTTGTAATACAGTGAAATCCCTCTATAACGATATTTTGGGGGTCAAAATAATATATCGTTGTAAAGAGAATTATCGTTATAGAGATAATCGATATTGGAACGAAAAGATTTTTGATCTTCATATATCCCATACCCTGCGGTATCACCAGAAAGTGTTCTGTTTTCATTCAGCACACCCTCGCAAGTAATATATAATAAATAAAAGGAGAAAAACATGTTTATAGTTTTCAGTAATTTTCACAACACTCACAAATTTTAGTTAAATACCCTTGCCGCCTCGCCAGGGAGTCTAGCGGAGATATAGCTTATAAATATTTATAGCATATTTGAATAACAAATATATAATGTCTAAATAAATAATACCTGAATGCCGCAAAAGCGTTTTTTAAAATGTATTAGATATTAATTGAAAATACATACCCATTAATTTATCCTTATTTATTTTGCTTCATGCCTTTATCAAAATATTTATGATGTTGAATTTCACTTCGATAGCCATTTGCTTTCGATTTTCACTAAACAAACTTCAAAGTAAACAAAACTCATAAATGATTTTAAATATCCTCGTGTAATAATCGACCTCGATAGGATTTATCGGAGGTTAAAATTCTTACTCAAGTTCAGACAAAAGAACGTATAGTTTTCTATATCAGTTCCGGTGAAAGGAATCCTTGACCATTTTTTAAAGAGGGGGATAGGAATCAAAGATGTGTCACCCAACTGCCCTTCCACCTTACGAGAAATGCACTTTCTCATTACCATAGTGTTACATCAGCAAAACGAAACTTAGAAGACGTTCTTTTGCAGAGGCGTGGTCCAACCCGTTCCAACCTCATCTTACCTCGACTTTCTTTGTGTAGCTTTCAATGTCTGTGCATGAGTTGGGCTTCTGATGCATCGTAGAAAAAAAAAATGTATCGTAGTAGAGTGAATTATTGTGATGTAAGGGATAATTATTACCATCGTTGTAGAGAGAATTATCGTTTTAAAGGGTATCGTAATACAGAGAACTGTTTTACATTAATCTAAAGGGAATTCAGCCAGGACTATGAAAAAATATCGTAATAGAGAGAATTATCGTTATAGAGGATATCGTTGTAGCGAGATTCCACTGTATACTTTTCTTATCAGCAAAAAGAAAGAGGATCGACATTTTAAATTTTTATCAAAAGTGACAAAACTGCTAAGTAGTCTCTTATTGCATTTCTTGTTTGTTTATGTAGGAATGACAGAGAATGACGGAATAAAATAGGTTAATTTTCCCAAGTTAATAAATTTTTACATTTTTCCGCATTGCAAGTAGTGCCAAAAAAAAAAAAAAAAAATTCTATAAACAGAGAGTTAAATTATTTAAAAGAACTATAAATAAAAAAATGAGGGGGGGGGGGGGGACTGAAAATTATTAAATATCAAACTTACCTTGTGAAAAGTAAAATGAAAGTAAGTGAGCCAGAGTGAAATGAAAATTATTTATTTATTAAAAGCATTTATAAATTATGAGCAAGTTAAACGATTGCTTAAATTATGAGAATACATTTTCTCTAAAAATAATTAATTTCATCTATGTTTTTTTTATTAACAATGTAAAAAATTCGTTCATTTGAAATTAATTATCTTTCTTATAAAATTTACCTGAAATTTACTGAAAATTAACAAGTTAAAGCAAAACTAGTGAATTAAAAAGGAAAGAAAAGAAAAAATGAAACATTATTTCGAAGTATAGAATTTCAAAGGTCAGAATTGGTTTGAAGAAACGGTAGTAGATGGCAGCACCATAAAAGTAATTTGACTTAAGTTAGAGAAGTTTGAATCAGTGGAAAGTACATAAAAGTACAAAGTTAAATAAAGTTTTAAAAAAGTTCAAACTGTGTGAAGTGCGTGAAAATTTTCATAAATTAATAGTCACTATGAACATGGTTCTTTTTTTTTAAGCTTCCATTTGCTTCATCAAGGGCGTGGCCTGAGGGAGCTGCAGCCCCCCTCCCGAAATGGGACACTTTACTTAGCTTGCAATTGGATATTTAGCTTACAATTGAACTTTAGCTTAAGATTGGATACCCAGCCCCCCCCCCCCCCGAAATAAAATCCTGGCTACTCTACTGTACCTCATATAAGGATGGTTGTACACATCATCAAGGCCAGCTTCCGTATATTACGTAGTAACACTCGAAAGGTTGGGGGGTGGGGGAGGAATTTTACCAAACGTGATAGTTATTGACCGGGAGGTAGGGCGAAGTCAACAACACTGTTATGTCACACATACGCATTAATACAATGTCCCAAATCCGGACGTCCAAAGTCGAGAATTCTCCAAAATTCTGACTTTTGCTTTTTTTTTCGGGGGGTGGGGGTTAAATTATAAGTTAATTCCAAAGCCTGTGCTCGAAAACCAAATTTCCGACCTCTTGGATTAAGCAAAAAGTCTAAGAAATTCAACTGATTTGGATTATGAAGGCACGGAAGAAATGATGAACACTGATAAAAATGCACCAATTGTGGACAAACTAACTGACGGTAAAATCTGTGATATGGTGCTAAACCCAGAGGAATCAGATACGGACAGCAGCATTGATGGGGATGATTGCAAGAGTAATGAAAAGATTTCATTAGAAAAAAACCTTTGTTCGTTAGATGACGTCATCAAAGGTCTTGAACAACAAAATTTTTGTACAGGACAAGAAGTGATGACTGTCTAACGAATAAAAGAGAAAGTTATCGCCGAAAAATGAATATTAATGAAAGAGCGTAGAATCGCAGACAGATTTAGTGTAAATAACACTGAAAAAAATTAAAATTTGTTTGTATTCATGAGTTTTATCTATAATTTATTTATGTTTTTACTTGCTCTTTTAGTATTGCAAAAAATGTGGATCCCGTATCACCTAGAAAATGCGCAAGGAAATATACGTAGAAAATTCCAAGAGCAAAAAACTGAATAAAAAGGATTGCAAAAATGATCTAAAATTCCGAAAAATTCGAAATTTATAATAGCTCGGGTCTGGAAAGTTCCGGATATATTACTTTATATTGTAATTAATTTTCAAAATTTCTTTCCACTTGCTACAGTTTGTGCATTCGTCTAAACATATCCACTGTTATGTGTTATAGCAGATTTATACACACACGCACAAAACAAAAAAAAAAAAAAAATTATCACAAAAGATCAAAACGAAAACTCCAGAATAATTCAGTTCAACGGGCCAACGAAATAAGCATAAGAAATTAACAAACAATGTCATCGACTACAGCTGATGCTCTTCAACATTCATTAATTAAGGTTGTTACATCACGAAGATAGGGGGAAGGGGAATCAGGTCTTGTGATAAAGTGTGGTATAGGGAGGGAGTGGGGAGGCTCAAACTTTATCGAAAAAAAGTGTTACGTAATTTATGGAGACTTCCCAGTCGACACGGTAAAAACATGAAACTTTTAATTTAAAGAAAAATTTTAAAATATTTATTAAAGTACTGTACACAAAACGTATATACATCTCTGTAATATATACTATAAACATTTATAGGGATATTAAGAATGTCTTCTAGATTTCAACTTGATTCTGATAGGTGTTGATGCGCGAAGAATTAGTTCAGGAGCTGCCAGTACCTTATCACGTGCGTCCAACGATTCGAGGCTGTAATTTCTCAGGATATTGACGATGACCACTTTTTCTTCCATTATAGCAAATCTTTGACCTGACAAAAGATAACCAACTTTCAATTAAGGAGAATGATTTGTACAAACATGTCTTCAATGCAAATGTTTGATGATACTTTAAACAGTTTATGCATTTTTCTTTTAGATCTCTGTTACACGCATATTCAAAGTAAAGTTTAAGGCCTGTTATTAGTTTAACAAAAAATTGTCATTAACAAAGATTGACAACTGACAGAGAGATGGAAACGGATATTCGTCAATTAACAGAGTTATTCTGGGGAATTATTTATTTTTGGCTGTTAAATAATTCTCAGTTACGTACAAATATTATTTTGAAATAGCACAAAATATGTAATGAGAATCCATTGCTGTTGTGTAGAGGTAGAAATTCCGCCAGGTCTATGGCAGTGAAACAATTTCATTCTTCACATTCAAAGTAAAGAATGAAATTGTTTTAGCTGTAAAATATTTCTAGTAAAAGTTTCCATTCTAATTTAAATTGTAATTTCTTTAATTTGTAGTAATTTAATGTGCGGTTCGAAAAATAAAAGGGATTTGGTGAGTGTTCCGTTACCATAAAGTTTAGGAACTCTTGCTCTACACTATTAATGCATATGAACCGGAACACACGCAGTTTGGGACAATAAACAGTAACAATCCTTTATAAATCTAATTTCAAATGTTTAAATGGCGATCAACATACATATACGGACAGTTATATTTTTATTCATACACATATCTGACTGACTGACTGAAATAAGTAGAGCTGATAAAGATCGGATTATCCACAGCTTACCTATGCAATTCCTGGGACCGACTGAGAATGGAATGTAAGCAAAAGGGCTGCGTTTAGCCGTGTTTTCCGGAAGAAAACGATCTGGGTCAAACTTTTCAGGTTCTGGAAATATAGACTCGTCTCTATGTATACCGTAAGAAAAAATGAGAGCACCAACTTCTTTTGGTACTTTAGTTCCACCTGAAAACAAAAAGTTTCGTATTAAGTTTCAAAATATTCGACTTTTCTTTCTGAATAGACGTGAGTTTTCCCCCTGTAGATCAAATATTGATAACAAAGCTTAATTAACACACAGAGACTTGTAACTTAAGCACCAAACTTTTTAATTTGTTTTTCTGGAAAGTATTTTAAATATTTTCCAAAATATTTATCATGAAGCACGCATTTTTTTTTTTTGAACACTTAAATAAATAAATAAATAAATAAAAAAGTCCGAATTGTCATGTTATGTTAGGCCATAAATGAAAGACTATTATTTTTTTTAATTGAGTAGTTATTATTATTAGAGTACTAGTTTGTACTGGAACAAAAACTAATATGCTGTTTGTGCATCATAAAGTTAAGCCTTGCCTCCAGAAAATCAAACAGAACATCAAACAAAATGAAGAGCATGACATGCATGGAAAACTTTGCCACACAGTTCCCTTCCCTTTATCCCTATCGAATTTTTTATGAAGAGTCAATATCTTCAGTCGAGTTTATCATGCATATCTTTTAAGAAAATTTTTAATCATAGCCAGGCATATTGAGCGCCGTCCAGACCGGCAACAGGAAATAACGATGGATTTGCACTGACAACACACATTTAAAGTTTTCAGTTATGCAAAAGGGCAAAAATTAGTAATTTCTTGCATTTTCAGACAGCGGAAGAAGCTCTGTTTAAATGGATGTTTTGTGTATGTCACATAAACGAATACATTAAAAATACATTCTTACCGGAGGCAACGTATCTTTAAAATTTTGTAAAATTCCTGCATTTTCGTTTACTTGAATTTTAGGATAATTCTTTTTAGTTATTTGAAAGAAATTTGATGCAAAATTGGAATTACTTACATACTACCATATCTTCACTTAAGTCTCTGGAAAAAAATGGTACTGATGGATACAATCGTTGCGACTCCTAAAATAGAAAAAAAGAAATAAGAAATTACAAAATTCAAACCCTGAAAATGGCTGAGACACATTTCAATGTCTTAAATACAATACATCTATATTTTGAGTTGAGAATAGATCAGATACTTGGACCATTAACACCAGAGAATACAAACCCAGAGGACACCGAAACCACGGAAGATCTGTATTCCGGTGGATTGACCAATGGAGCCGAAACAGACTGATAGCCTATCCCCTGATGTAGATGATGATTTTATAACATATTTTTCCACTCTAAAGTTTAAAAGAATTAGCTTTAGGGAATTTTTTTACACGTCTTTTTTATTTTATAATTTTTCATTCTGTTAAAATTAAAGATTTGCACAAAATGTTTTTTCATTTTAATTTATTGATGAAAAGTATTACTTAAAGTATGTATGTTTCCATTTTAGTACAAACTTGGAGGCTTATGTATATGAAACTCAATATCGATAAATGGCTACATCTACTCTGAAAATGTTCATTCTTTTGAAGAAATTTTCGATAACATTTTCATATAATTTCATTTATTCTTTCCTTGAGCACCGGAATGGTCTGTGGTTCACTAACAATGATCTGTGGATCACTTTCCTGTTTAAAGAACCCCAAAGTTAGAAGTCTAATAACAAATTCCTGCTGGCCAGTTCGCAGCACCGCAACTCGAGGTTATACGAGTGAATTCCCAAAATTTCTATTTCTTTATTTATTATGTGTAGGGATCGACCGATACCACATTTTCACCGATGACCGATACCGATACTTTACCTATAAATCCATTTTCAGAAATAGCCGATACCAATACTTTTAAGTTATGGTATCGGCCGATACCGATACTTTACATAATTTAATGTCATTTAAACCCACATTTGTATTTTGGGCAGTTTTTGTAACGAGAGTATAGTTCTCCTTAAAATGAATAACAGTATGATGAAATTTGATCCCAGTAGAAAGCATTAAAAAGAAAAAGCAGTGGATACACTGAAGTGTGAATTTACAGTAGTTCTAGTCTTTTTTTTCTATTCAATTATGCCGACGAATGGCCGACTTTATAAAAAGCTGAGCACTGGGAAGCGTCTTAGTGTGCAGATTCGGAATTCTTTCTCCTCGCGTAGCTGTCGATCTAGTGGTCTAGTTTTGGGCGAATTTCTCCAGATGTTACGTGAATATGAGTTAGACTCCCTTAAAAAGTCCTCTGCCCAAGCCACCCCCTATAGGTAGATGCCCCTCATTTAGGCTTGATAGAACGCAAACACGGGGGGGGGGGGGTTAAAGGGATATATTAATAAGAGAATCCATTACCAGTGCCGACTGGTGCAAATATTTAAATCAATTTTTCTCAACCTCTATTTTGTCGCCTAATTGTTGCTATGAGCTAGATAAAAGGTTTCCATATTAGACCCAAAACAGCTTCCTGCTTGCTTTTACTATATGTGTCTCTGTTTTTGATTCATGCCTCGATTTTGTGCTTACAAAAGTAAACACATGAAATTTATTCAACTTCAAAGCTTGCAAGTTTTATTTAGATTTTCTTTTATTATAATTCTTTCACATATGAAAATATTTTTTAGATTACTTGAACTGCATTAAATTGTGACTAATAAAATGTCTGTATCTGAAGTTCTATAAGCTAAATAGAAACAAATTCCTCAAACGTATTTCGAAGCCTGAAATCTTACACTTTAACACAAATATGGACAACAGCCGGCCCACGGAACATTTGAAAACTCCGTATAAACCATTCAATATCCTATATAAATCCCAACGGCCCGCGACTTCGCTAACATCCTAAACTTGGGTCCACAACTTTTCAAAGGTTGCCCATACCTGCTTTAACATTTTAAAGGTCATCATCCCCTGAAACATCAAACGATGTCAAGGACCCTCTCCCCCATCAATTTTGATATCTATATCATACCCAAGCCGAATCAGAGGTCCTTGCGCTATTCTTTTAAATACAAATTTAAAGCATGTCTATTAAGCGTAAAATCTATATCAAGAGCTAGACTTTCTCCAACGATATCAAAAGCCTATATATACAGTAGAATCTCTCTATAATGAAGTCTTCTTACAACGAATTTCTCCCTATTTAGGATTTTTCATGGAAACGTAACTTTAAGGCTTAAATAACAGTATAAACATTCTTCATATAACGAAGAGCTTATCTTCCGATAGCGAATATTTCAGATTTACCTTTGATTCTTTTTGTTAGTTTTGAAGAAAATTTTAATTTTCGAACAGACCCCCTTAGTGGAAGAGTAACAGTTGATAAAAATGGAGGCCAGGAAAGTGAAACTGACTCCGATAATGAAGACACCTCACCAGCGCCCGATTATGTACAGCAGGGGCACCGGGCATTGATAGATTTGGGGGCCCCTAATCTATGAAAATTGTTATATTTTTCATAAAATTTTTATATAAAAAAGAATATTTCAGGAAAAACATTTAAAATTGGGGGCCCTGGGCAAAGTCCCGATTTGCCTATAAGGCCATGCGCTTCACGACCAAAACAATCAAACTTTAATGCTTCAAAATTTCAAAACCATTAAAAAGAGGTTCCAAATGGAAGAAAATGTGCCTCACTCTATTTTCAGCGGACTTTTAAATGTGAATATTTTTATGAAAATTTAAAATCCCAGAATGCAAAACAATGTAAAATGACGGAATTTTGAAGTAAAATAAACGTAAGTGCATTACATATTTTATTCTCGAAATTCGTGGATTGTCTTTACTTTTGAACATTTCATTTATACAATGAAAAGTAAGAAACCGTAAGTTTAACAAATTTATAATAAATACCAATTTATTTTTAATGTCATAATTTAATACTTTTAAATAGCGAATTAACTAAAATGTTTGTAATATTTGCTGAAATAACTGCAAAAAGATCTAATCTCTGTACAACGAAATTTTCTGTATGGCGAATTTTTTAACTGGAACCGTGCGAATTCGTTATAGGAAGATTCACTTGTGTGTGAATATATATAAATTAACTCTTTTTCGAGTCCACACGGTGAGAAAATAAACGTTTATAAAACTGATAACATTATAGCCTACCTCTCGACATTTGTTTTTTGCAATCCTTGCAGGTGGTCTATTTAGTGTTGAGCACCAATTCAAAATAATTTAGACGAATAGACGATTGTCCAGTTAAACTGTCATCTAACGATTCTTCGTCCATAATTTCGACCACACTTGGTGATACGACATCCATTAAGCGATGGTTAGAATTAACACAGTTCGAAAACACACGTGCAAACAAATGTGCCAATGAAAAGACGCCTCTCATCTCATTACCAAAATAAAGATTCTAGAATGGTGGTGCGCCTGCGTGTTTTTCTTCTGAAAAGCGAAGTATCGGTTGAAAAGTATCGGTGAAAATGGATGAAAGCAACAGAAACCGATACTTTCCCGATACTTTTAGAATCGAAAGAACCGATACCGATACCTAAAAAAATAGGAGGTATCGGCGCCGATACTATCGGTTGCCGATACTATCGGTCGATCCCTAATTATGTGATTCTCCATGACAAAACTACAGTACTTCCTGATGTCGGTCATGAAAAGTTAGTACTTTATGCTTTTACAGAGAGAATGGCGCTCAGTTTAATTTGACAACTCGTTTTGAGACACACTTTTCACGAAATCACTCAAGAAGGAAAAAAATGCGTTATTTCTTTTTTCCCAGGTACTTACAAGGTTAAATTATTACTCAATGCTTACAGAGTTTAGATAAGCTCTTGCCATTTCTTCGGGAAGTTGTTTAACTTCCTCAATGCGTCCCTTTTCTTAGAACCAATAAAAACATCTCCCCCTCTCAGAATTAAGAGTTTTCGGTGTTATCTTAGCGATAAAACAAGACTGTTCTAATATTGGCTACAAAGTAGTATCACATTGGTGAAGTATAGCAGACCCCCTATATGACTGGTTCACATAAGACGGATTCCTATAACACGGCTGGGTGATTCACTGGTAACTCATGCTACATTTTTTAAAATCGGATTTTTAAACTGGCGTAGTAATAAAAAATGCATTTATTTTCTTTCAACAAAATTCAGGCGGATTACAAATTGTTTTCTATAAATAATTAAAAATCTTATAACTATCTATTTTTTTTGAAATATTAATTAAAATTTCTTGGTAACTCTTGCTACGAAATGACTTTTCTGCCCATACTTCAGAGTAGCATTTATGCTAAAATTCTACTTCAGAAGTGCTATAATCTTTATGAGAGTTTGTATGTACGAATTTTATATACAAAACATCATTTAGTTTTGTATGTAAAATTGGTTATTGAATTAAAATATACTAAGTGCATGGTTACTCATGCTACACGACTGGTACAACGTAGCTTTTACACATGGTACAACGTAGCTGTCTAACTTTAAAGTGTTGCCATTCTGATAAATATAAACTTTTCATAAAATAAACTGTTGCCAACACAGCTGCAACAATTCCCAACAATTTATCACGCAATTTATTAAAAAAAATTTCTATATTATACTTGTCTACTGTTAAATGCATAACTCCAAAAATAACGCCAATATTAGGTAATATTCTTTCATCCTAATCTCTACATGTCTTAAAATAGCTGCATCTTGCGCTTTTAAGTTCATGTGATTTAAATCTCTCCTATTTATGCATTTCAGTGATTTATTACACCTATCAAATGGCTTTTACGTATATGTTTTCTCTCCCCGATATCCTACTTACATATTAAAATTTAATCTATAGTTTTAATTTCAATTTTTGATTCTTGTAAAATATTTATTGCACTTGCGTCATCCAAGTAAACTATTGATACCTTTAGGATAGTGCTGCCATCTATACTAAATAGTAAGCATTGATTTTAGATTGAAATATAAGGGATGTTTATAATTCTTCCCCTTGCTATGTAGGATCCATGAGTGTAAAAAAACCTTCGTATGCCATTCACTACATCTTGTAAATATCAAGCTATCTTAGACCAGATTATTATTATAATTATTATTTTTTTAAATTTTTATATATTTTTTTAATTTCTATTTCTTGTGTAGTAATGCCGTTGGTTACAGGGTTTTTTGCGTATTCTAGATTTTTCTCTTTTTTCTTTCCTAATGTTTGTAATTACATTTGGTTACAGTATTTTGATTATTTTAGATTTTTTCTCAATTTTCATTTTCCAGTGTTTGTAATTACTTTTGGTTACAGTTATTTGATTTTTCTATATTTTCTAATTTTTATTCCAGATATTCTTATTAAATATTTGTTTTTCTTTTCTTATTTACATCTTTGGACTGTAACCTTTTTTGTAATTTTTGATATAATTGTGTCTTTTCTACTCGGATATAGTATAATATCACCCTTAATGGTACTAAACAAAAATAATTTAGTGACTGGCAAAGTGGATTACATGATTTAAGTCCATATGCCCGGTACATTTGTTCTAATTTACAGGAAGAGGGGAACAATGGATCGAAAAACAATTACTCTTCCTACAAAAATTACAGTAGTGATTGGCAATCTTTTCTTTTTAACTCTTGTGGCTGCAAAAAAATGCAAAACTTGCCCTTATGCTTCTAAAAATCTAATAGACAATAGTACTAAATATCACAATTTTTGCAAAGTATATAATTGTATATATAAAATTTCATGTACTATCTGTAACATGGCTTATATTGGACAGACTCGTAATACATACTCGTATACACATACACATACTCGTAACACATACTCGTAACAATAACTCGTAACATATATCCGTTACACATACGCATTAACCTGCACCGCAATAACGTTAAAAACTATTTATCCAATAGTCACCTTACCAATGTAGAATATGCTCGCTTTCACTCCCACGGTTTTGAAAATGTTACTATCGAAATTCTCGCAATACAAACCAATACTTCTGAATGGCTTTTCCGAGAATCACAATTAATCAATTGTCATAACACCTGTTATCCTTATGGTCTTAACCAAATAGTACATAATAAACACTTACATTATTATAATACACAATCTGATCCCTCCAAGTATACTCCTATTTATAACCTTTTAAATTTGTCCTTATATAAACGAACAAGTCGATATAAACGAGGAAGACATAAAGCTACTTCTACTAACATAATGTCAAATAAGCACATTCAGTCTGAGTTATACACCCTAAATAAAAGTTTTGAGGTTGACCATAATTGGCTAAAAATACGAGCCTACGTTTTCTCTTTAAAGAAAAAACACCTCTCATAGTATTATAAAGTTTTCCACTTCATATACTTTCTCTGACCATTTTGCCCACTTGTTTTATGATTTAATAGTTACTCGTGCCAATGCACTAAATTACAATTTACTAGGTCACAATCGCAATAGTACTAAGCTAAATTCCAATTTTGTAATTAATTTCTCCAATCCTGTTTTTAATATGATTAACTTCAATAAACTTTTATCTTCTCACTCTGACTCTTTCCCTTTACCGCATCTCAGCCTAAAAAAATCTTTCAAATACCCTATACCTATGGGTAGAAAGATATTTAATTATAACTCTTTCTGTAGGAACTTTGTACCCGATGATGAGGTACCCTGTCTTTGTACCAGTGGTCAATACAATTCTTATGTTAATTCTGATTTTGGACATATAGTTACCGGAGATCTTTCTATTATCAAAGATCTTAAACTTCAACGGATCATGAAAAGAGGTACTAAGTTTAGGTTACCCACTAAATACTGTATAGATGATATAATAGATACTTTCACATATAATATAGACGTATATATATATAACACTTCAATAAAAAACAGCAAACCTTCTGCCTTCTTTAATGAATGGAAATTTAATATTCTTGCTGACCTTAAAAAACAACTACTTTGTAAATTTAGATATACTAAAAATATAAAACTAAGCAATCAAATAACAGAGCTACAGAATAACTTTATCATTACTTATGTTGATAAGTCTAGCAATAACTATGCTATAATATGTAAGCAGTTATATCACAATCTCTTAGCTTCATCCATTAACAATAATCCAAATTTCAGTCTAACATCTATCTCTGAGATAACATTTAACAAAAAGATCTTAGCTTTCCACAAGTTACTTAAAATCAAGCATGACAATCTAAAATATCCTTACTTAGTGCTAATACCAAAGTTTCATAAAACACCACTAAAATTCAGAACTGTTACTATAGGATGTAACACTTATAATAATGTAGCAAGCAAAATATTACTAAAAATACTTACTTCTATGCATGATCTGTACATAAAATCTAACACTTCTTCTATATCTATAGGTAATAGCTATGAACTAAAAAATAAGATTAATGCTCTACACGATGTAATTAATATATCAACTTATGATTTTAAAGACTTATTCAATAGTATACCACTAGACGACTTATACAATATAATATTGAATCTATTTATACATAGTAATAATAATATAACCCTGCCTTCTTACATAGATACTATGTATTTCGAAAATCTTTTAAAGTTCATAGTCTATAATAACTACATTCTACATAATAATAAATTATATAAGCAAGTTATAGGAATACCACAAGGTGGTTCTAATTCCAGTTACTTAGCAGACCTATATTTATATAATTATGAAAAAAATTACAATAATCCTTCTCTTATAATATATAGGTACATAGATGACATAATAACAATAGCTACTGACAATACTTATAGTGATACTGACCACCTACCCATAGCTTACCATTCAGCCCTAGAACTAATAAAAAATCCTAATGATAATAGAATAATTAATTTTTTAGACTTACAAATTAGAATTAATGATGATAAGAGTCTATCCTTTAATATATATAATAAAAGAAATGACTTTAATTTTCAGGTTAATACTTTCACTCATTTCACTTCATGTATGCACACTTCTGTGTTTAGAAATATTATCTCTAATCATAAATATAGAATAGAGTCTCTATGTACCAATAGTCTTAAGGCCAGTAACTTAACTGACCTATATAAAACTGCTATAAAATATAATTATCCAAGTAAATTTCTAACTTCCATTTTATATCCTTTATGTAATCAAAAAAACTGTATGTCCTAATCAGAATATTGGTTGGTGAGGATGGGGTTGGTTGTTGGTTCTTTCTATATTTAAAAAAAAAAAAAAATAACATAAAATATATATCTATATATTTTATTTAAAAAAAATTCTATAATTAAGAATAGTTGATTACTGGTACTTTTTCCTTTTTTATGTGAGTCTGTAACTAATGAAGCCATACAGAGTACTGTTCTACCTAAATATTTTACAATAATATTAGCATAAATAGCAATTAATAAATGTGTATAATTATTATCAATATCATTACTGTTATAATTATTTCTACAGTTTTTCTCCTTTTCCACAACTTCAACTAAGTACTTCTTAGCTACTGCAGCTAGTACTACGTTAAACATAGGCTAGCTATACTAGTGTTATATTTATTTTATTATTTATTCATTTAATTATTACCATTTTTATTCTTTTTATTTATTCATTTAATTATTACTTTTTATTTTTTCCTTTCCTTTCCATACTTCCAAAGTATTATTAATATATCATTTTTTCCCCCCACTCCATGGCATTACTTGTCTATTGATGGCATTAAGTCTTCTCTGATGGCAACATGCACTAATACTGCCTCCATTACTGAGCTTTGATCTTCTTGTCGGTCCACTTCCTCGTTGTTTATTTCTAATAGCTACGGTCGCGCCCCCAAGTTACAAAAGGACCCTAATTTTGGTCAGGTAACTTGCAGAAACCTAGCTATTATTGTTTTTTTTCGATTAAATTGAAATGTGTGTGCGGTGGCGCCTGATGATAGAGCACACCATTTCAATTTTCCATTCCATTTTCCGTCTATTTGTGGTTACATGTGATTAGGCTTAAAAAGCCCACCAGTTCTAATTTGGCGCTTTATATCCAATTTATCCACTCTTTCATTGCCTTAAAAGGCTATATTTAAACACTTATCCGGTATAAGCTCGTTAATTGGCACCATGTGCTATCTACTTTTTTATTTTTATTTTTTTCACTTTATCAATGGATTATCTTGGGATTTCACTTTACGTAATTAAGCTATTATATATTATATATATATTATATATATATATATATATATATATATATATTTATGGCCTTGTCCTTGTTCATGCGGAATTGCCCGGCGGTAAATTTGTGATCTTTTTCCTATAATACGTTAAAAAGCCTCGTAGAAAGATTCGGTGAAAAAAATGGCACAGATGTTTCGGTATTACCTGTTCATTCTGCTGGAGCTGATCATGTGTTAGTGACTCGTACAATACATATTCATATAACAGGGAACGTATCTATCGCGTTAGGGGGGGGGGGCTGTCTTTGTATTACAAGACAATACAGACATACAATTCTTCCTAATCTATATCTTATTGGGTTAGATTCACTACCCCAATATTGAGATAGTGAATTTTCTGAATACAGCGATATCTCTTTATAAAGACATCTCTCAGCTGAAAGAGTCATTATTGAGAAAATTTCGTTAGGTCAAGGTTAGAGCTATGAAAATACGCAGTACAATCTTTTTTTATCAGCTTAAATAGCATATAATCACGACTTTCCTTTAAGAATGAAATAACAAATGTTAAAGTTTTGTTAAAATTATTACTTTTCGTTACATAAACGAAAAGTTTAAGAGAGAAGACAGGTCTTTAAATAAAAAGAAAAAACTATGCATTTGAGTTTATATTAAATGGAAAATTCTGTTATTTTACATTCCTTTGCAACCATTGATATTAATGATTGTTTGAAAAAAGTGAATAAATAAAAAGGAATGAAAATAAATACGGGGGGCAATTTTCCCAATCTATTAAATTTCATTTCTAGATCCAGAACTGAGAATGTATAAATGAACGACTTTCCAAAAAATTAGAAAGATCTAAGAAAAAATCGAAGGAGACCATCAGAAAAAATTCGTTACATAGTCGTTTAATAATACAGGGAACATTTGCTATTAACACAATGCTATTAATGCATATTGTTTCACAATGCTATTAATGCATGTTATTGCACAATGCTATTAATGCATATTGTTTCTGGGTACAAAGCTGTAGAACTAGCCGCTGTGCCACTTTTAATATTTAGAAATCAAAAAGGTAAGTGGGAAAATTATAGTACTGTCTGATTATTTTTTTTTAAATAAAAATAGCAGGGGGTGGAAATTAGAATATCTAGTTGGTGGTCCAAAGGACAAGTAACCCATGAATTTCCTGATACATTTATCACTAGTCCGTTTACAGGATTTAAAAAAAAAAAATCCAAAAACAAAAAATTACAGGAGCAATATATATATTGATTTTTCTGTTAAAAGCTAAATCTAAAATTGTAAATATATATTATGAAAATATTAAATAAGTCAAATTGCATGGCATGCGTAAAATTAGATGGCATGTATTGTGGAACTAAAGGAAGAAAGGTTGCAAGAGAAAAATTTAAAGAAAATGTTACTGGTCCGAAGGAACAACCGGTCCGGGATTTTTACTCTACTAGTCTGTTATATTTTATAGTGGTCTCGGACCAGCGGACAAAAGTTAATTTGTGCCCTGAAAAGTACCGTTGAATGAAGTTACAAAACTATTTATCTTTTTTTTCCTAAAATGAATCTTGTAATCTAGGCAAATTACTAGATAGACATTAATCATATTTATACAGTAAAGCTTACAATATTCATTTATTTGAAAGCAAAAAGTTTTATTAAAAACACATATATTAATTTCTGTGCTTAGAGACTCTTGACATATTATTTTATATTTTCACCATTGTTACCTTCAGAACTCTGTCTAAGTATTCCAAGTCCTTTAAGTCATCAGTTGTTACAGATCTGTCGTAGTCATCGCCAAAGACACGGTCAATTTCTTCGTGCACTTTTTCCTGGGCATCCTTGTACAAGCCGAGCAGATAAAGTGCCCAACTCATACCCATAGAAGTTGTGTCATGGCCCTACAAAATTCGAACGTTGTAGTCCAATTACGAGTAATGCAATCAGTCTCATGTTTAATTTTAAAGCAACAAAAATTCTAAAAATAAAATACACAAAAAATGTAACTATTGCAAAGCATACAGACATTTCGATTAATAAAGCGTAAGTTAGATTCATACATCTATAACCCCCATGAGGAATTTTTTGCCTTACAAAATGTTTATTTTCCACTCCCTTATCGCACACACGTATACATATATGTGAGTTGCAGTAGTCGTAACCCCCCCCCCCGGTGAAAAATTTTTGGCTATGCTACTGTTACCCCGTAAATAATAGCTATTAAGGATGCAGCAACAAAATTTATTCCAAGTTAATATTACTTTATTAAGATCAGACTCTGATTTACGTTTAAGATCCCACAAGAACCACTAACTGATTAGGTTTACAATTTTTACGTGCTCCTGGAGGGAAAAAGAAATTTACGTGGACTACGAGCGTAGCCCATGTACACTCTGAAAAAAGGTACTCGAGTATAAGTCAAATTTCTCATGTCAGTTTCACATTTAAGGTATTGTTCTCCGAACAAGTGAATGATGTCATAAATAAAAATAATTTCTAGTTTCGTAGTTTTTCAAAAACTAATTTGTAAATGACAAAACTAAAATAGGAAATTTAGCTATTACTCGAAAAAATTTTGAATGACCGTACCTGGTCTATGGTCGTAATACGAAGGGTCGCCTAACGAAGGGTTAAATGTCAATCTTGAGAGTGCTCAGACTTTCAAATGAATGAAGAAATATCTTTAAAGGTGCATAATCAGTTAGTGTCATTTTTATCAAAAAATGAAAAGACGGCACTTCCTTATTTGTTTGAGCTTACCTCAAATGCAAAGGTGTCAATTTCTTCTCTTATGTCTTCTTCCGACAGAGCTCCGTTTTCGACATGTTGTTCGAGGAGCAAGTCCATCAGAGCTTTCCTCTTTCTTCCGTTGTCAACTTCGTCTCCCTTGCGGCTTAAGAGTTCTTGTTTCTTATCAGCAATCGCCTGAAATTATAATTTCGGATCATCATTTGATGCACAGGATGGCAAATACCGAATTTTAGTTGGTTCAATTATGGAACGTCGTCTGCATTTTACGAATGGTACAGCAAATCGATGGTGCAGTTTTCTTACTGTCAGACAAATCAGACATCCTCTCATTAGTGGAAAGTTAAGTTAGTCTCTAAAGCGTCATTCGTAGATTGATAAAGACAGCAGATTAAATGCCTTTTAACATGATAGAATATATATGCATATATTATATGCACTTAAAAATTACAAAATGTGTATGCAAATATTACATGCACTTTGGCAGAATATGTAAGTAAATATTATATGCACTTAAAAAATGACAGATCAGATACAGGAAAATATGCACTTAAAAAATAATAATATGTATGCAAATGCGAGATAAAAACTTTTAAACATGTACTTAGCAACAGCCATATTCATAAAATATCCTCTTCAATTAATACCTATATTTATAAAATATCCCCTACAATTACAGCCATATTCATAAAATATCCTCTACAATTACTACTTACCTATCAATTACGTAACTCTAATTAAGAGTATATTTATGAACAAATTTTCCTTCTCCTGCAACTACATGGAAGGATATATAGTAGACACCGGTTATAATGTACTCGCAGGAGCCTAAAAAAGTAATATGATACAACAAAAGTACGTTATAAACATACAACCGTCAGGATCAATGTTATTCAGCAAAACGGGAATGGTAAAGTAATTTCGAAGCGTCATGTACATTTTATAAGCAGGTATTTCAGATTTCTTTAAAATCGCATTGAAAGCATGAAAAGGAGGAAATACATTATTGCGTAGAGTACTTATTGAGATAAATAGCAAGTATTTTTTTTATTGCGGGCTTTTAATTTTTCATTCTTTTAATGGGTAGATACTAATTTGGAAATATAATTTCCGATATCTACAAGAGATTTCCTTTCAAGATTCTTTTAATAATAAAGAAATCAAATGATTACAAACATTCAACTTAATAAGAAAAATCCAACCCTGAACTCGAATGACTGAAAGCAGTGTAAAATTTCACGTTTGTTTTTTGGATTACCATGTAATGGTAATCCAAATGGTAATCCATGTTTTGGTTTTCCATATTAAGTACCTGTTAAAGCAAAACCGCAATAGTTACCTTCAACGTGAAGCTGTGTAGTAATTTCAAATCTTTTTTGAACTGGGATCCAGTAGAGCTCAGAAAAAAGTACCAGTCAAAGAAATATAAGGGATGAATCATCCTATTCATAATAACTTCGCCAGCCCTGTAACAAAAGTAAAGTGATTTATGGATTTTTATTTTAGATAGGGGAGTGTTATCATAAATAATTTTGCATTAAACAACATGTATAACATTCAAATGTTAATGATTTGAAATAAAATATTTCTTTACAAAATTATTCAAAATACTATTGATATTTTATTTAAAAAAATTAAATTAAATAAAAAAAAATAGTTACTACACATCTTATTAAAAAACATACATGTTGAAAGAAAAGATATTTGGAACTGACTCATATTTATACGTTTGATTAAATATATACATCAGGGACGTAACTAGAAACTGGTCAAGGGTCCTAGCTCCCGAAATTTCGATTTTTATTAATTTGATTCAATAATCAAGTTTTTTTTTTTTTGTAGAAGTTCTATCTTTTTCACATTCTAGGACCTCCGCGAAAAAATTTTTTCTGACTACGTGCCTGATATACATTTTTTGAAGAGCAACCTGTAATCAAAAATTCCAGAGCTATGAATATTCTAAAGAGTTTTTTTCACAACAATCATAGTAACATCATACGCTAAATTCGTGTATCTAGGAAAGTCACTACAACATCAGTATCAATAAAAGAAAATTATTAAGCAAAAAGTTTTACCTAGACACAGCCTTTACGTATTCTGATTCAGTGTCTTTCTGTGCTCCAACTGAGACACCAAGTGTGGTCTCTGCAACAAGAGTATGTAAGGAATTGTGGTATTATTATTATATGCAAGGAATATGGATTCGTATGTCGATATGTTTCAAATTCATGAGAATACAGTAGCTTTGTGTGGTTCTCTGTAACAAGAGTATGTAAAGAATGAGGATAGATTGGTAGGTCGATAACTTTCATATTCATAATAATGCAGTAGCTTTTGGGGGTTATCTGCACAACAAGAGTATGTAAAGAATGGGGATAGATTGGTATAAGTCGATATCTTTCAAATTCACGAGAATGCAAGTAGCTTTTTGTGGTTCTCTACTCCAAGAGTAAGAAAAGAATTGGGATGGAGTCTTAGATCTATGCGTTTCAAATTCATGAGAATGCAATAACTTTTTGCGGTTCTCTGCAACAAGAGTATGTAAAGAATGAGGATAGATTGGTAGGTGGATATTTTTCAAATTCATGAGAATGTAACAGCTTTTTGTGGTTCACTGCAACAAAGGAACATGGAAAATTAGAATAAAGGCCAGTATGTTTCCAGTTCCTAGTAATGAAATGGTTTTTGTTGCTCAAATGTAACGCTGGGTTTGTAATTTTTCGTTTCAAGGAATTAAAACATGTCTCAACATAATTTAGATGCCAAGTATTTGTGCATATTATTTGGTCTACACTTTCTCCCTCTTTTAATGCCCACACACACAAACCTTACAATTTTATTAATTTTGATTACAAGCACGTGTGTATTCCTTATTTTATAATCTTTGTTATTTTTAGAAAATACATTCTTGTATTGTACATTATACTTCTTTCATATAGGAATTATTACAGAGGAAATTTTGTTACTGCGTTATAAATACACAAATAAAACAAAAAGAAAATACACAGTTTTGAATAAAGAGTGCACTTATGAATATTTATTTGCACTGCAGTAAAAATTTTAAGAAAGCAGTCAGTCTTTGCTTGATTTTAAAGAATATATCTAACAAAAGACAATACTTGAACTTTTATCTCATATTTTTAATCGAATAAAAGCTTTAGCAATAGATTAGTTGAAGATAAATCAAATAGGTGTTGCAAACTGTACCGCCATTTCTTATCTTTAGTTTGTAAGATATATGAATCAAATATTTCGCAATTTGTGTGTATATTTGATAACCCACTAAAAATGTAAAGACAAAAGTGAGTTTCAATTAATAATATTCGATCAAATACGACATTCTAAGGCAGTAAAAGACTTAACAGAATGATTGAGATGATCCAAGGCTGTAATAATGCTTGATTTTAAAACAAAATATGAGCAAACTATAGATACTAATTTATCCAAATACTAATAGAATACTTATACAGCAATTCAGTTAATTTTTTTATATTGTTTCATAATAATTGTTTTATACAGAATGATTGAGATGATTCAAGGCTGTAATAAAGTGTGATTTTGAAGCGAAATATGTGCAAGCTAGATACTAATTTATACAGATATTATACAAATAATAGAATATTTATACAACAATTCAGCTGTTAATTGTTTTATATTGATGGGTCAAATGAATTCAAAAATTACCGGCGAAGACATGCTTCAAACTGTCAATTAAATCAATCTATAATTCAGTGTTTCCCAAACACTGGAACGCGGACCAGTGCCGGTCCACGAGACTTAATTGCCGGTCCATGTATATCACATTTATTAAAAGATAATCATCACAAATGTCGTCCTCCCTAAAAATTGTATTTTAATAACACCTTATGTATTTATAAAATACGTGTTATCAAATAAATTGTATTATTTTTGGCTGGCCCTGGTCCGCGAAATATTTTTCCTATTTTTGCCGGTCTGCAGATATAAAAAGGTTGGCAAACGCTGATCCAACTGACACACACAAACACATTTATACATGAGTGCGTGTGTACTATACAAATGTCCCAAAAAGATGGTAACGTGCCTTATTTCTTTATATATTACAGATAAAAGTGATCAATGTAAATTGAAAAAATGTTCAAAGTAACGTAGGGAAAAAGACTACGCCAAGAAAAATTCCCTCTTGTTAATTTCTAAAAAGTTGACTTTTGAAATTTGTATACGACCCCTGTACAAAAAATTCCCTCTAAGTAAAATGTTCCCCCACACACTAAAGAGGTGATGCACAAAATTTCAGCCTTTCATCATAAAACGTCTGGGAGATATCTTTAAAGAAAGATGATCAGGTGCTATTCATGAATTTGAATGAAATGTTCATTGCTAGAGTGCAAGAAATTATTTTCTTTCGTGATTTCTGCACGACCCCTGAAACGTGATCATCCAACGTGATTTTTTTTTCCTTCAAGAACCATTGAAAAGTTTTTTAAGTCAGCATATAATTGTTTTCATACCTCTGACAGTTTTTAAGGTATAATTCTCAAATTTTGTACACCACCTCATTAGTGTATGGGGCACATTTTATTGATTACCTTACCTTAATGATACCTTATTTTGAACATGCCTTTTTCCAATTTAATTTTCCCACTTATCTCTAACAGATAAAAAATGAAAGCGTATTATCACCTTTTGGGGACACCCTGTATATTATGTGTTATGCAATGATACTCTTACAATAGCAATTCTGAATATTACGGTAGTCAGAATACTTACAGGCATACAGACCAATCCAAAACATTGACACTTGTCAAATTTCTTCAGTTCTAAAAAGACTGACAGATTCTTGGGAAGCTACCGAACAATTCAATTAGTAAACGGGATTTGGAAATTAGAATGCAGGTCCTGATCGCAAGGTTAAAAAAAAATGAGTTGAAGGTTTTTTTTACCGCACACTATATCAAGACTGCAGAGTGTTATAGGCCTAACGATGTCCGTCCAAGGCTCCTTCGTCTCTTTTTCAAGGATCTTGACCAGCAACTGTGACTGCTCGTTGAAGACGGGTAGGAAGTCTTTCAGAATTTCGAAGTGGAAAGATGGTGTCAAAAGTTTCCTTCGAGATTTCCACTTGCTTCCATAGCTGTTTACATAATAAAGAGTTATTTTTACAGGAAGTTAATGGGAAATAAATTATCAATGTCTTATTTTCGGTATAAAATAGAAGTGAGTATCTACAATCGAACCTGCTTAACGGAATAGGAAATTTGCCACGAAAATTTATTCTAATAAGCGGACATTCTATTATCCGGAATCACATTGACTACACTTAAAAAAAAAGTCTGTTAAACTGACAGAAAAAAAAACTGTCAGCCAGGACGCCAGCTTATTTCCGTATATTTTACAGAAGTTTTCCGTATTCTTTTTTTTTTTTCTCGTTATTCGGAAGATTTCTGTACAATAAATTGAGAATTTGTAAAATTTATGGAAGACTTCTGTAAAAACCCGGAAATAAACTGGCATCCTGGCTGACAGTAATTTCTGTAAATTTGACCGAGTTTTCTTTTGTTAAGTATATACTCCATACTTTATTTGTTTTAAAACCAGGAGTAATTTTACTTTTCTCCTTTTTATAGGAAAAAATCATTGCATTTTGTATTTCAAAACAATCTCGCAGTGCTTCAACCATTGGCATGTTATGAATTTTCAGCACTATTTCTTGCTCAATGACGAAAGACCTTGCGTGTTGCTCTAGACCTTGAGCTCGGATCTAGTGGTGTTGTAAGACAATTTCAGACTTTTTCAGGTTTTTTTATTCATTCATAAGTATGCAGTTTCAACACATTCTATGTTGTAAATTGTATAAATTATGATAAAATTTGAAAACCAAAACATTCACATTCAACGCACCTCTTTTCAGTGGAATATATATTCGTTTTGCTGTTAACGACAAATATAAAGTGTGCAAATCATGCCAGATGCATTGATTATGAATACTGCCCAACACTAATGTTTTAAGAATACTGTGTTCTCAAGGCAAATCTGCGCAAGGGCTATCTGCCTAAGAAGGGAGTGCCTTGGATGAGGATTTTTAAGGGGTTCTAACGCGTTAGCCATTTACCACAGTAAGTGCCTTACCTACTCGGCCATGGTAGGCCAAGTTTTATGAGAATTAGAATTAGAAAAAATTTTTGAACGTTTCGGATACAAAATATGGTTTTAAGACGAGGATCTTATGTATGTTCCATGGCTTTGTAACAGTTTTTTCATCTTTTTTCCTCTGTTTGTGAAGCCTGTCAAATTGCATTGACTTTTTCAGTTCTTGGGGCAAAGTCAGGTTTTGCTCTGTAGCCATCTCCCCATTTTCTTCTTCCAGACCATTTTTCTGCTTACTACAAGAATTCGCATTTTACACGTCTTTTGAAAATTGCAGATCTTCCTTAAACAAGATAATTGCTTTTGTCTTTCAGGAAAACCTTCTCATTTTGATAATAAACATCTGGAAGATTATTATAAGAATCAGTAAGCACTTCTGACATCTTCTAAGATGCAAAAAGCACAAAAACAAGCAATCATCGTTTGCAACAGAGCCAGCAGACGTATCTACAAATTTGGTACGGTTGATTTTTTAAAATTCATTCTTTATGTTAGAAGATTCACAAAGCAAACATGATTATAATGCTTAAATATTTATAGTTGCATTTCTTTAGGATCAAATTTTGTCCGTCTGTCTCATTTGCTAACCTTGAAATGTGTTATTCTAGGCTTCTGCCCTCTGTACCCTCTGCTGAAGTGGACCTCCCTAAGTCTGTACCATGAAATACTCGTATATTACAAAATGCAAATTTTAAAATTTAAGAAACATTTTTTAATTAACTATACACGTACTCAGACACATCTTTTGAAATGGATAAACAGACATAGTTTACGTTAAATCTGTAGTACTACCTGGTTAACAGTCCTGTTCCCAACCACGGGTGAAGCCAATTGTATATCCATCCTTTCTGCATATTTTTTGTTCCAGCTATCAATTCCTGAAACACATAAGTACTCAATGAAAACACAAAAGTCTGTAATGTGATAAAATCACTTTAAGACTTTTCTATACGTTATTTTAGTGGGTGCAACAGAATTATACTAAACTACATACATACAATCGAAAGTATGCGGCACATTTGGAATTTCAGACGTTCCACAGAATGTCTAAGGTATTGATTGAATTCTTTTATATTTTCAGGAATACGAAATGAAATTTGAAATGTAAATCTAACGGCAGAGATTCAGCTATGAGTGGAATTTGGGGAGCGATGGCTATTTAAATAATTTTAATTTTGGACTGTTTTGAATCACCAATGAATCGGAAAAAACTGGCCGCAACTTTTTAAATATATTTTATCAGTTGTGAGCAATGTTTGCTCGCATTTATGAAGGTATTCAACTTATTGCAAAAACATAAAAGTTTGTTTAAAAAAATTTCGAATGTGTTTCAATTATCTTTTGCATATAACTTGCAGAGTGTTCCATAAAATTTTACAAAACTTTCAGAAAATATGGCGATACGTTGAAAAAATATGACAATTTAATATAAAATAATTAAATGCTTTAAGAGATTTAGTGTTGAGATAAGGACCTATAAAGTAAATAACTTTTAACTAAGCACATTCGAAATATGTTAACTTTTGATTTGCGTAATGTTTAGAGAACTCGATGAAGCATACAGCGATACGGCCATTTAAAACTGAACGTCCTGAAAATTGTACAGTGTATCAGCCATAAAAAAGGGGTGAGATTTTTTACTGAATGGTGCAGGGCGATAAGGAA
Source organism: Cheiracanthium punctorium (assembly GCA_038373885.1). Classification (NCBI taxonomy): domain Eukaryota; kingdom Metazoa; phylum Arthropoda; class Arachnida; order Araneae; family Cheiracanthiidae; genus Cheiracanthium; species Cheiracanthium punctorium. The sequence continues at coordinate 357,495 of JAWZYV010000903.1, read as the reverse complement.
CATAAATTGCCCCTTTTTATCATGAAGTACGAGATATGTAAATTACGAAAAAAAAAACGCTTTTTGTGTAAAAACCCGTATTGTACAGCGACTTAAAAAATGAAGTAGGACCCCTGATTAATACTGATAACTTCCTAAAAACATCTGCTCGCTTCTCTTGCGAACCATCGCTCATGTTGCTTTTGCTGATGAAGGCCAATATTTGAATAAATGGGGTTCTTTTTGTTAGCAAAACTTTCTTATAATGAGGTTACTTCATCATGTTAGAAGTCAACATGCGTTTGTGAAGTAAATATTAATATGATTAAAACTTTTGTTCCGATTATAGATTTCTACCTCTACAGCTTTGGCTTTAGTAACTACGATGAATGGAGTAAAAGACAGACCAAAATAATAGAAGCTCTGGTCTTTAAAAATTTGTTGGTTGCCCATCAGTATTTGTAGCACATCTGAAAATTAAATGATCTGAATTAGGTGAAACGCATAAAAAATGCAATTCACAACAATAGTATATACTGCAAAAGAGAGATTATCACATTCAGGATGACTGGATAATTTAAGAAAAAAATTAAAGTTTCTTAAAACAAATACAGGCTGTCTGAAAAGTCCTTGACACATTTCAAAAATTCACCGAAAAGCAACAAATTGTTGCATGAATATGCATTTTGCACAATAATACTTCACAGGCTCACAATTTTTTTTTTTTTTTTAGATCGTAAAACTAATTACTTCCAAATTGTGTTCATAGATGGCGCTGCATTCCTAGCTTTCAGCAATGAGAACAAATAGGGATTTTCCGTGAGTTTCAAACAGCACTGACGGTGCCGGAATATTTTTGCCAGCTATGGCGACTGCAATTGAGAAAGCGCATTGCGTAGGTTGGTATTTCGAATCAAATTCCATAACTATAGTTCAGAAAAAAGTTTCGTAATATGTTTAAGAAAAAACCATAATCCATGCTAGCTAGAATATGGGATAAACTTGAGTACCGTTTAGATGTGATTCGAGCAACAAAAGGTACACACATTGAACTCTGGTAATGAAAGGTATTGCTTTCTGCTAATGATTAAGCACGGGTTTTTTTTCTTACTGTGACGATACAGCGCCATCTATGAAAACAGTTGGAAGTAATTTTTTTAAGATGTCAAAAAAAAAAAAAAAAAAAAAAAATTCGGAGGCTGTGAAGTATTATTCTGCAAACCGCATATTCATACGACAATTTGTTGCTTTTCTATAAATTTTTTAAACGTGTCAAGGACTTTTCTGACACCCTGCATTATACAACTCCGAGCAGTTTTTAAAAAGATGCAATTATATCAGCGACTCAGGTAGGTGAAAAAAAGCCTCAAAATATCTGTTTATAGTTTTTTTTTTATGCATCCTCTTACAAATTATATAAACCTAAAAAAAAGAACCATAAAACATTAGAAAAATCTTCAATAGTACAGTGGCGGCTCGTAAATAGGAACTGTGGAACTGCAGCACACTCTGTTTACTATAAATACATTTTTTTTCTTTTATTCTCTTTCTTAATACTTGCTCATTATGCAATCATAAAGATTGAAGTGACTAGCCGTGGACCAAGAACAAAAATATCCCCAAAACGTTTTGAAAAAAATATGGTATGTCTCCTCTCCACTTTCCAAACACTTGATCCTTAAGAAGCGTTTAAATAAATTTGATTCAACTCAGTCGAATGTAGTGTTCAGATGCTAGCCCACTTTTAAATTTTTATGTCTATAGGCCGTAATATATGATAATTCTTTTTGTAGCCCTGCACAAAAAGATCTGTACAAATAGAAATTTGTAGCCCTGTACAAAAGTATAATCTGTAAGTCCTAAACACGCTAAAATCTTTACAGATTGTGTGACGGTGACTCATAATATACATACCCAATTTGAACTTTTTCGAATGCACCATTTAGACATTAGCATACTTTAAATAATTTGCGTCCATAGGTCGTGAATTATTTTTTACAAATCTGTGAACAAACCATCTATATACACCAAACTCTGCAAGTCATAAAAGACCGAAGAATGTGACCTATACATACCCAATTTGTGCTCAATCGAATGCACTGCTTATACGCTAGTTCACTTTCAAGAAGTTCCATCCATAGTCCATAGTGTAAAAGAATTATTTTTTGTCACCCTATAAAAAAGCCAGAAGTCCTATGCAGACAAAAATCAATACCGGTAGTGCGAGGGTCGTCTATGATTTATTTACCAAATTTGAGCTCAATCGAATGCACTGTTTAGAAGCTATCGTGTTCACTCACTCACTCACATCCAAGGACGTAGCCAAGGGCGGGGGGTTAGGGGGGGTCATAACCCCCCATGAGAAATTTTTTGCCAACCAAAATGTATATTCTTCACTACATTATCACACATATGTATACATATATATGAGTTGCAGTAGTCGTAACACCCCCCTCATGAAAAATTTCTGGCTACGCCCCTGACATACACGCACACATACATCACCTTAAAAATAGCAGAATTTAATTCAGAAAACCCCAAAACGTGTAAATACATCAAAATTTCAAAGGCGAATGTTTAGGGGGCAGGGTATGAGTGCCCCGAACTTGGCGGCTTTCTCCATTTTATCAGGTTGGCATATTTGGCTACTATTCACAAAAGCTATATTGACAAGCCGTTAACCCTTTAACGCGAAGTATTCCCGCTTTGGGAACACCAAGCTCTGACGTTTTGACTGTTGCTAGTGACGAAGAATAGATTTGATTTCTATAAAAATAGTTGCGGGTGACATAGCTCCACGAGAATCCTTTACTTTTTAGCACGTCCTTTCCCGTAAAAAAATGGCCACTATTATTTTTAACAGCACTGACATCTGCTGAAAAATGGAAGAATGCGAGAACAGCTGGATCAGGGGTCGCGCTGTCGATCGCGAACGTCGCAAATTGCGAAAATAAAATTAGTTTGGCGAAAGAAAATACGTTTTGGCGAAAATATTGACAATTGATTTTCTTAATGATGTCCAGAAAAATCTAATTTCGCGAATGAATTGGCGAAATGTTAAAAAGAGCCAGCGCAACCACTGAGCTGGATAGATTGCCCAATGCTGAAAAAAAGGCAGCCGTTGCCATCGCTCGACTTAACTACCATCAAGATGGCGGACGATCGAAACGACATCTGGCTGTGCCGCACAGCCAGCTGTGTCAAAAAAGGGTCTCTAGATCTGAGGCACGCGATGAACGTTTCGATCGTCCGCCATCTTGCTGGTAGTTAAGTCGAGCGATGGCAACGGCTGCCCTTTTTTCAGCATTGGGAAAGGGTTGTGCCTCAAAGGGTTAACTTGGCTTCAAAACGGCTTATTTGGCGCGGTCTTTGGAACCCAGATCTCCTGGCCCTGGCATGGTGTTCTGCACTACTAAAAGTGTCAATTTGGCTAAAGATGTAGCTATTGGTTAAATTTCCGGCTCAGTAGGAAATCTTTTTTATTCACGCGATATTATATTCTTTACAGTCAGTTTTTTACCGTTTTCATTTCCTGATTTACGAAACTGGATGCCTAAATGTAACTTATATTTTACTATTGATTTTGAAGTAAAGTTATCATTAAAGAGAGATTATGGACGAACAGCTACAAAGAACATAAATACTATAGAAAAATTAAACGTATTACAGAAAATGGCTTTTCTACGTAATAGGACAATTTTTTTTTCTTAATATAATTATGTTTTAATACAAACACCATTAGAGAAAATACGACAAAAGTTGTATATTCAGTTTGATAATCATTTTCCGTTTGAAAAATGTTAAATACTTACACTATGTACACGTTATAGTAGGGTGCTGTATATGTATATATTTTTTTCCAATATATATTTTTTGGGGCCCCACCTCTAAAACTGGTCACGAGCTGCCACTGTATGCATACAAAATCTAATTAGCTCTAAAGTACACGTTTGATGTCGTTAGCTGCCCTCTCTTGGTAAGCAAACAACTTTCATTTCGTGTTTTTTCCCCTTCCCAACCATGTGATTAGGAGGTTTAAGGTAAGGTTTTTTCTATTCAAGCTATCAAATATTTGCGTAAAAGTAAAATGAGAGATTTTACACGTTAGGCGTTCAAATGTCTGTGGAAGGTGTACGATAGTCTCATGAAATACATTTATACATACATAAATTTTTGAAAGACGAAATAGTCTGACAGCTTATGATGACTAGAGGTACTGGGCCACAAAAAATTTGTAGAGCCGAACTAACAAAACGTGAAACATTCCTGTTCTAGTCTGATAAACGTGCTCATCTGGGGTCGATGTCTCTTAACTTTGAACAAGACTGGTTATACGGTCTAATTTTCAAAAATTGGTGGACTACAGCCTTCACGTAAAAATTTTGGGTTAGGAATACATCCCAATAACCCCCCCCCTTTCCCTGGCTTTGCTTCTGAGGGAAAGTAAAATTTTTCTGGGGGTGGCGTAAGGATTGTAACTCTCCTTAGTTATTACCTGGATATTCAATATTCAACTGCATTTGCTGTTTATAAATTTAATATAAACAGTTGACATAAGCAAAGTAACTTTACTCACAGACGTTCAGACTTATCCCTTTGACCTTTGCATTGACCACAAAGTCGGCGATGCTCCCCCAAGGGCTGAACAACCTCACTTTTAACGAGGGAAAGCTATTGACGTAGGCATTCCTCTTCAAAGCTTTCTTCAGAAGCATCACCACGCAAGACACTAGTAGAACGAAAAGTATAATCTTCGCACTTCCAGCATTGTATTTATATTCTGCGCCTTCGAAATACTTGACAAGCTTAGAGTACATTTTATTACCGAAAGCTGGGGTGGAGTTGAGCGATTTTCGCGCGTACCTAAGTCTGGGGAAGGCGTACGAAGTTATCCGTTCCTAATCTCTGTTGATGCGCCACGTGAGCTGATATGACAGTAGCCTTGAATTTTTAATACCGTTGCTTTTTGTTTGTTTGTTTGTTTCTTTTTTAAGTACGAATAAGTTTGAAAGTGAGATGTGAAAGTAATTTCGTGCTCAGAGTGTTACATCCTCTTTAGCTACATTGCCTGTTTGCTCGGAAAATACGAGGAAAATGTATTTTTGCTCAGACAGATTGCTAACTGCGAGTTTAATTTTTCGACTGGGTTCATTTGTGATTCTCTACTAAAGAATTACGAGCAGCATAATTGGCAATGAATCGCTGCTCGGTTTGCCTTTAATTTACAATAATGTTTTTTCCTTGTACTTGAAAGAAAGAAAAGTTTTCTGTTTTTGTTTAATTCATGCTATTTTATAGATGTCGCAAGAAAAAGGAACACACTGTTAAATAACAGCTATTTATGGATTTTCTATACAAGGGGTTCCTATACATTTCTTTCGTACAACGATTTCGTAATTATGTCTTCAAAAGTTGATTATGTATACCAGTGGCGGATCCACAGGGGGGGGGACTCGAGCCCCCCCCCCGCGGAGCTAGAAATACTCTATGGATTAGGGAAGTTTAAAAAAATTGCAAATTTTCACATGAACTGAAATTTAAAAGAGTAGCACTGCATTTACAGTTGACTCTCTGTTTAAGGACGATCTCTTTCCAAAGACGAAATTTCAAAGTCCCAACAACTCCAACGTAAAAAATTTCTATTCAAAGACGACGTCGTTTCTGTTTAACAATGATTTTTTTTTTTTCATCTTATGCTACACGAACCGGGGAAAAAATTTTTAAGAGTGGGAAAAAAGTGTCGTGGAATGTCAAAAGTGCAATTCGCAAGACAATCTCAACTACCTGAGTGTATTCTGAAAGGTATTTTAGAAGCAAAGACAAAGTTCTTGAAGCAGCACAAAAATTTAGTTAGGAATCCAAATTCAAACGGCCGAAAAGTCAATGTGGCCGATTGGAAGAGTTTGACAAGGCACTTCTGCATGCAAATGGTTGCATGAAGCAAGAGCATCCAACATTCTAATTTCTGGTCCCCAGCATGGCCGAGTGGATAAGACACTCGACATGAGACGGCTGAATTGTGAAGGCCCCGCGTTTGGGCCTACCCTGCGGCTTTTGATCTAATGAGTTTTTCCAGATGGTTTTCTCCAGATTTAACGTGAATACGCGTTAGAACCTCTGAAAAATCCTCTGACCAAGGCAACCGCCCCAGAATGCAGATGCCTGTAGTATAGGCTCACCACATAACATCCCATAACACATAACCCCAATTTCTGGAGGTCCGACGAGTGGCTGAGCGCATAGCGCGCGCAACTGGGAGAAGAAAAGTGCCTGGTTCAAACCCAGGTCGCGTCCGTCAATCTAGCCGTTCGAAGTCTTACGCAGTTTTCTCCGAAATTTCTCATAAATACGGATTAAGACTCCTTAGGAAAACACCCACGTAGGGTACCCCCGTACTCGGCCTAGATCCCTCGTGTAGATAATTGTTCGTATTACCAAAATAAAATAAAATAAAGCAATTACTGCAGTGCTGTTATTCTGGCAGAAAAATTTGGAATGCAAAATTTTCAGGCTTGGTGGGGAGAAGCTGGTTAGCTAGAAAAATTCATAAAATGGAAGCTGAAATCTGGAAGAAAGAATAACTGGAAGGCAAAAAATGAAACAACTGACTCTCATTTTGATTTTCTTGAAACTTAATTTTATTGTATTGCTTGTTTTTACTACCTTTTTTCATGGTAACTTAAAATAATTTTTTGTGGATAATAAAGTAATATAATGATAACAAAAGTAACATCTTTAAACACGCCAATATATCAAGAAAAATACTCACAGTCCTAAGAATGTAAAGTGTATAGGGTTGGTGTTGGTGCTGTAAGATTACGGCCAATTATCTGCATATGGAATCTAAGCCGATGTGTGGGGTGCACTCCGTCGGGGTCTTTCTAAGGGGTCCTAACCCTTATTTATTCTAAGTTTCGGAGGAAAGCACAGAAAAATCCGAACAATTAGATCGGAGGACGCGAACTAGATTTGAACCAGACACCTTCCGAAGTGTAAAGGGAAATGTTATTCTTTTACAAATTCTGTTTATGGAAGATCTCTATTTAAGGACGATTTTTCACATTTTCACGGTTCCTTGATAGTCGTTAAACAGCGTGTGGCGTTTTGGACTCGCCACCAGTGCTAAACAGGAAACACAAACAAAATTGAAGAGACTCGAGACAGGAGTTGAGGTTTTTGTTTAACGTTGATTATTAAAATACACATTTACAAACATTGACTGCATTCTGCAGACTTAAATACAAGCATCAACTTCCGCTCTGAAATTCGGGAACTCTCGTCCCTCTGAGAGCCGATCTCTGACCGACCTCCTCGAACAGTCTCCAATACGACTCTGAGGCTCTCTCCTCCGATCTTCCTCCATGCCCCCTGTGCGTTCGCACTCGTCGTGTGGGGTCAGTCAGCAAAATCAAAGGACCCCCTTTGCTCTTGGAATGTGCACTGGTCAAGTGTGCTTTCCGCATCGTGGGAAACACATCGAGTCCTTGGTACATTTCTGGGGGAGTAGTAACTTGTCACAAGAGAGCCAACTATATATATATACATATACCAAGAATATTTACACCAATACTTATTGAATCCTTGTGGACTAAACATAATTTCTCTATTTACAAAAATGATAGAGCTTTTATTTTTAAACAGAAGGAGGGGCAAATTTTATTGACTCGCTATCGCCACAATGGCTGGAGCGCAGTTCTTAGTTTTATTTGTACAGTGGAACCTGTCTAGTGGGACTACCCTTGGGAAGAACAAAACTGGTCACCTTATAAAGACGGTCATCTTACAAAGGTGGTAAAGTGTGACGGTTGTAAAGCGAAATTGCATTAAAGTTGTCACTATAGACAGATGATCTCTTGGTGGTCACTTTAGCAGGTTCCACCGTATTTGAATGGACGACGGCACACTGATACGGGTAAAAAAATCTTCCGTTGCTCTCTCCATTTTGTAGGGGACGGAGTTTGCGGTTTAGTGCAGAAATCTTTTACCGGTAAACCCCCGAATTGCCATTAAAAAGTCGTAAAATTCGCGACGAGAATGCCCTCTTACCCACTACAGTCACGTTAGACGCAGCGGCAATCAGCATCGGCTTTAAGTGATGCTGAAGCATAGACGAACAATCCAACCCTCCGCAGTTTGTACAACTTTCATTCTTTCAATTGCTCTCATAAGTTATCCACACCACCCTGACGTATGGGTACAAATCCTCAGTTAATGTAAAACATATTCTAAGATATCAGACAAAGCGAGTACCTGGCAATGTACAGATGGTCTGGTTTTAAAAAAGAAAGCTCAAATTGTAAATAGCAGGTAATCGTGATAATGGTTGCAAATAGCAATTGAAGTTGGTTTACTACAGTCCTCACAGAAAGGATAATTGGGTATTTATTCCTCTGTAAGGTAAATACCCCAAATCAAGGTATTTTTTGATTTTTAGTTATTTTTATTGAGTGTAACTGGACCACCAAGTCTAAATCAAGCACAGGTACATGCAATAAGAATAACCCAGTTTAAGATCCCCCAGGATCAGAATGTCCCCCAGACCCCTTCTTTTTTTCTTTCATAGACTTTAGTTCTTGAGAATCCACTTCTGCACTCAGTGTTCTTCATTTTTTTTTTTTCTTTGAGAAACCGATTTGTAGGGTGCACGAATTTCTCGCAGTAATAATTTTTTGATGCGAGAAAAAGAAAAAAAATGCGAGATTCTCGCGTTCTCGCGCTCTAGCGAAAACACTGGTCACAACTCGAAAGTTGTTTCAGGCAGGGCATTTTTCTCTCCCAATTCCTACCATTTTGGTTTTTTCTTTCCCTATAACATCATTTCTTTCTTTTTTAACCGACGAAAAACGGAGGAGGTTCTCAAGTCGACGCGTATATATATATATATATATATATATATTATGTATGATCACGCATAACTTTTACAGAGTAATCCGATTTTGCTAATTCTTTTTTTATTGGAAAGGGTCCCCGACCCCCTTGGACCCCGAAGTTGGTCCCATATAGATTTGGAAAATATATTCCAACCCTAAGGGTAGGAAAACAGGGGATGATTGATTTTTCCCTCACTGTTTATAATGTATGAACACGCATAAAAATATGACTTTTAAATAGCTAATTATTTTTTTTAAATGCTAGCTCGTTTAGTGATCTTTTTCCTTTTCCTCGGGAAAATGTAATATTCCTTAAATTTTATAGTTTTCATAAAATAAAATAGAAGCTCTAACGAGGCATATAAGCTCTTGAATCGATATTTGTTAGATGCTATTACGAGAAGAGTTGATTTTTTTTAAATGGACGGTGTCCGTGTGACGTCATTTTTCAGCCAACACGTGACCTCCAACCAATAACAACTTAAAATGTAGTTTCAACTTAAAATGTAGTTTCAGTTGACACTCAATGTTTTCGGATTAGTTCAAATTTGTATTTTCCACGAACACGTGATTGAAATAGCCTCGTATCGATATTGTCGACGTTTTTACGTCACCGTTTAAAACTGCACATCAACGACAGCTAGCGATTAGAACACGACTGCTGGCTGCTCGCGGCACAGCCAGCTGCGTCGAAAAAGGATCTCTAGATCTGTGGCACGCGATGAACGTTTCGATCGTCCGCCATCTTGCTGGTAGTTAAGTCGAGCGATGGCAACGGCTGCCCTTTTTTCAGCATTGGGCAATCTGTCCAGCTGTTCTCACATTCTTCCATTTTTCAGCAGATGTCAGTGCTGTTAAAAATAATCGTGACCATTTTTTACGGGAAATGACATGCTAAAAAGTAAAGGATTCTCGTGGAGCTATGTCACCCGCAACTATTTTTATAGAAATCAAATCTATTCTTCGTGACTGGCACCAGTCAAAACGTTAGAGTTGGGTGATCCCAGAGCGGGATCACTGCGCTTCAAAGGGGTTAAAAATGTCGTTTTAATACTACTTTCAAATATTTGGCAAAGTTCCCTTTACCTCAGACAAATAATTTGGTGGATCAGAATAAGACAAAGTGATCGGAGTTTCTCATAGAAGCCTCTCTAGGTCTATTTGCATGTCACTTCTATTCTGGGAAATCAAACAGTGATTTAATCATACTGGAGCATTTTTGTATTTATTGACAGTATTATGTAAGTGGAAGAACAAGAAAATTTAATTATAAACAAGATATTTAAAAAAAATAGATTATTTAATTTTGTACATTCTCTTTTTATACTAGAAAAACTTAGAACTTAATGTTACTAGAAAATTTATAACATCTGTTGTATTCAAAGAGTCCATAATGTATGAAAAGTATGATTGTACAGTGAAACCTCACCTTATCGAGAACATTTGGCCGCTCTGAAGGGTTTTATTTACTATTAGACGATAATTGCTATAATGTGTAATGTAAACAAGTCTGACACATATTCCTTATTTAAAATGAAATTTAAAATTTATCTAAAAAGAAAATAGTACTTGAATGTTTTCTTACATTTTTTGAAAAGGATAAAATTTGTGTCTGTTTTAAGTTTTTACTTTTCCCTGAAACAACCAATTTTTTCAAGTTCGTTTTTTTTTTACTTTAAAAAGCACATCCGATTCGTTTGCAATCGCTTCGGAATTTTCGATAATTTCATCGATTTTCCCAAAAGTCACTTTTGTTGAAAGTTTGGTTTGCTTGCCATTACAAACATCGGAGGATTCCTCGTCAGGGACGGAACAGATTCAATTTTTAACTCTGCCTCTAAGAAAGGGGGGGGGGGGGGGAAACCGTGGAAATGGATTTCGCAAGTTATTCCTGGTCTTATATTAGACCATAAATCTGACCTCGAGTTTTTCCGCTCAAAATTAAAGTATGGAGTGAGAGAATTACCCAAAAAATGAGATGGGCGATCGCACTCGGTGGCCATTTAGAGGGGGTCGGGTGGCCGCTGATAGAGATTATTTTAACATTAGGTCTATGAACCGAAAATTCCGTGCCATGAAAAATTGGCCGCTCGGAGAGGTTTCACTGTATATGCAAGAGAGAATAAGAAAATATCATTGGCAAGTAAATAGAAAAATTAATTTAATTATTTCCTTTTGTGCCTTTTTCTTTAAAATATTATTATTATGTCAGTCAGGGGCGTAGCCAAGGGGGGGGGTTAGGGGGTTCATAACCCCCCATGAGGAATTTTTTGCCATACAAAATGTATATTCTTTACTCCCTTATCACATACATGTATGCATATATGTGAGTTGCAGTAGTCGTAACCCCCTCATGAAAAATTTCTGGCTACGCCCCTGATGTCAGTAATATATTCTTGAACTAAACTTTGGAGAATGTGCTAGCATTTTGGATGCTAAAATTAAGCAATAGTATGCTAAGTATGCTGTTTTGAATACTTTTCTGAAAAGAAGACTGAACATTGCTTTCCAGCATTCCTCATTGAATGCTCCTCTGAGTCCCAGCATAATAAAACTAACGGCAGAAAAGAAACCTCCGTCGTTGCGTGTTCATAACGATGAGAGTAAACAGGCTAAACGGACAGAAGAACATGCAATTCGAAGCTCTGGAGAAATTATGGTGGCCATTCGAATACGTCCCCTATTTCTGTGTTTTTTTACGATCTGTCCTCAAAAAGTAAAGAAGCAATTGAGGATAATTTTTAATTATTACGTTGTTCTTTAATTAGATTACTGGTAATTATTTCATTAATTATAAAATGACCCCAATTTTGTTTCAGAATTGCTGACATGTCCTCAAACCTACCTTCGAAAATCTGATCACCTTTGGAGAAATTGAAAAAATACTGTACACCCTCCAAAAAAAGTATTCGAGCAAGAGAGAAAGTTCCTACGTTGGTTTCGGATATTAAAAATTATTTATCATAGAATATGAATTAGGCTACGTATAAATATGACTTTCCATATTTCTATCAAGTTGTGCGTTTTTCAAAAACTCAATTATTATTCTCAAATCTAAAATAGGAAATTTCTCTCTTGCTCGAATACTTTTTACTTCCTTGTACGTAGTATAAGGAAGTAATGTGATCCCGAAAAATTTTCGGGGCCAAATTTCGACAAAAAAACCGATTTTGACTACCTCTAAATTTAATTTTAAGAATTTTTTCGATGCATCTCATCGTAGGCTAGCATGCACGATCATATTAACGCGTCTGCAACTCATTTATAGTTTATGTACAGGACCGCCCAAAAGATTCGAAATACATTACGCTCTATGGGCCGAAATTCATTAAACTCGCATATCTCAAAAACTATTAGGCGTAGAATGTTGAAACTTTATATTTAGGATTGTTGTAACATCTAGTTGTGCACCTCCCCTTTCGGTTCCATTCGACTGGATAGTTTATCTACAAAACCGCCTAAAAGATTCGAAATACATTACGCTCAATTGGCCGAAATTCATCAAAGCGTTTTTTAGAGGTATTGGGCTATTTCAAACGACTGAGAAGTGATATATGCTGTAAAGAGTTAGAAAATGAATTTCTCCATTAAAAAAAGTGTCTTTATCATTTACAGTTCTGCTACAGGAACACTCAAAAGATTTCCAATACATTACGGTCAATGGCAATTTTAGGGGATTCATCCATTTCAAGCACAATACCGTCCTACCACATAAGTTAGGTAATGGTCCGACCACGGTCACGTGCCTCCCTCAAGAACTATGCCAAAAGTCGCCAAGCTTGGCGACTTTTTTGTGTACGTGTGTGCATATTTAACTCTCAAATCTCAAAAACTATTATGAAATTTCATATATAAGATTGTTGTAACATCTAGTTGTGCATCTCGATTTTTGGTTAAAATCTACTGGATAGTTTATTTACAGGACCACCGATAAGAATTTCAGTACTTTAATGTCTATGGACATCTTCAATATAATACAATTGTAGACAGTCATTGTTTGGTACATGCCCAAAATTTCGCCGTCTGTCCTCGACCTTGGCGAGTTTTGCCAAAATGTCGCCAAATTTGGCGATAGTCAGTCATTTGGTCCATGCCCAAAGTATCGCCATTTGTCATCGTTCTTGGCGAGTTTTGGCGAAATATCGCCAAATTTGGCGATAATCTGTCATTGTTGGTCCATGCTTAAAATCTCGCCAAATGTCGTCGACATTGACGAGTTTCGCCGAAATATCGCCATATTTGGCGCCAAAAATTATTTCGTATTTTGTATAACTCTAAAACTTTAACCCGTAGAATTTTGAACTTTTGTATTTAGAACTATATTATAATATCTAACGGTTTTCAATATCTTTTTGACAGCAATCGACTGGGAATTTATTTACAGGGTGAGCCAAATGACTTTAAATACATTAAGGTGTATGGATGCATTCAATTCATTGAAAGTCTGTGGTCAATGACTACTTTGGCTATCCGCAAAATCTCGCAAACTATCTCAAGTTTGTCGGCTTTTGGTGAAATATCGCCAAATAAAGTGTCAGAAGGAAATCTTTCAAATTGAACTCCGCTTGGCGATATCGAAATATTTGGCTAGAAATCGCTAAACCTTATTATTATTGATATTTTATCTCTTTCAAACAAATAAGTTTAGAGGAAGTGCGTAAAAAACATTTTTGATTTAATAGACGTGCAAGGAAGTCATGTGTTGGACACATCAGATTTTTTATTCTGCAGCACAACAGACCTTGGTCTAAAATAGCATCTAAAGCGCCGCTGACGAGCCAAAACATTATGACCACCTCCACATTTTATAAACCTCCTCCACATTTTGAACTTGTCTGGATGACATGGAGAGCACGTAATTAAGTGGGAAGGGTATTCAACTGTTGCTGAAGAAGATAAAGAATCATTCTTGCACTTACGTTTGTGAGTGATGGGAAAATCTGTTGATCTAAGCGAATTTAATAGCGGGCAGATTATTATGGTCCGAAGACTTGGAACGAGTTTCTTTGCAACTGCACGACAGGTCGGTTGTTCACGATCTGCTGTTCTTAATATTTATAAAAAGAGGATTAAAGACGGTGAAACCAACAATAGACACCAAGATGTTGGGCGTGTTCACACATCATAAAAATCCACATCACACATCACCAATCAGGACGTCTGAGGCTGTCCCTTCTAGTACAGCAAAATCCGAGACAGACAGTGGCTCAGTTGGCAGCTCAAGTACAAGTGTTTCGGAAGACACAGTTCAGCGGATACTGTTGGATATGGGACTGCGGAGCAGACGTCCCACTCGTGCACCTCTGCTTGCCAGATGTCATTGTCAACTACGCCTCCAGTGAGCACGGGAACATCGGGGCTGAACCATGGATATGTGGAAGACAGTTGCCTGGTCAGATGAGTCCCGGTTTCTCCATCATCACGTGGATGGTTGTGTAAGGGTACGTCATCTTCCAGGAGAAAACTGCTCCCCTCTCCAAAACAGCTCAGAGCTGAAACCATGGAGTTACAGATAAGGATAACAAACGCCATGTTATCAAAATAGCCCAGCTTCTATTGAGGATGGGGATGGATTGATTAGGAGATTATCTGATGCTGCCATCTGGTGGCAATATTTGCAAACAATATATCAAGATAACTTTCCATAAATTAGGAGTCGATATATCGATTTTATTAATGATTTATATTTCGAAATTGAAAAATTATAATAACGCTTTTAAAAATAAATAATCAAAGTTATGTATGCATATTTAAATAGTTTTTGTGATAATCCTCAAGGTTTTTGTAGCTATTTAAACTGCATTTTTAAGATTAATAAATATGTTTTTTCTTTAGTACTTCATTACACCTCACCACCGATTTTTTTGTGACAGGAGAAGTTGATGGTTTTATTTAATTATTTTTATCATTTAATTATTACTGTTATATTATTATTTAAAGGTATGAGGTCATAAAAAATGAGTTTTGTTTTCTTATATTTCATTATAATAGCACAAGTAACAAAAATATAATGCTGCTAATTTGTTTGCGGCTTGAGTACTTTGAGAATATTTTTCCTATATTACCTAGTGTCACAAGAAAGTTGGTTGTAAGGTGTAAAGAAGCACTAAAAGAAAAAAAAATTATTAATCTTAAAAGTGCAGTTTAAATAGCTACAAAAAACTTGAGGATTACCACAAAATCTATTTAAATATGCATACATAACTTTGTTTATTTATTTTTAAAAGCGTTATTCAGTAGCGTAGCCAGAAAAAAGTTTTAGGGGGGGGTTAGGCACTGATGTAACGGATAATCTACATTATGGATAGCATTCTTCATGTCAATAATAGAACTCAGCTAAATTTTAGGGGGGTGTTCTGACACCCAACCCCCCCCTCGCTACGCCACTGGCGTTATTATATTTTATCAATTTCGAAATATAAATACATAATTAATAAAATCGATACATCGCCTCCTAATTTATGGAAAAAGTTTTTTTGACAGCTATTGCCGCTAGATGGCAGCAACAGATAATCTCCTAATGAATCCATCTCATGCCCATCCTCAAGGTCCGTTTTCAGGGAAGGAATCCCGTTGCCGATGTAGGTCCTTTCCAATCTAAGTCCATGGCTGAACCCCACCAAGTTCCAATACCTCGTCTTTGTGTGACAGCTGCTTAAATATGTGGTACAACCTGCATCCAGTTATCTAGCAAGAACTCGTGGCATCCATTCATAGAAGAGTTGCAGCTGTTTTGAAGTCCAAAGGAGGCACAACGCGTTATTGAGCAGGTAATCATAATGTTTTGGCTCTTCAGTGTACACCCTCCAAAAAAAGTATTCCAGAAAGAGAGAAATTTCCTACGTTGGTTTCGTATATTAAAAATTATTTATCATAGAATATGAATTAGGCTACGTATAAATATGACTTTCCATATTTCTATCAAGTTGTGCGTTTTTCAAAAACTCAATTATTATTCTCAAATCTAAAATAGGAAATTTCTCTCTTGCTCGAATACTTTTTTTGGAGGGTGTACTTTCGCAAGGCTCTACTATCTTAAATCTTAATTTATCTGCTGAAAAGGAAAGAAAATTTTGGATGAGCTGCAAACAAAACACCTTCTAACGTTTCTATTTCTGTTACCTAGGAAAGTAAATCTTCATAATGTTTAGCCAGGGACGGATTAATGCAAGTTTGTTGGAGGGGGGGGGGGGGGGGTTCGTTAGAAGATTGACATATACATCCATTTTATGGAAGCAAAATAGGATCTTTTTTTTCTCGGGGTCGCCCGAGTACGATCGTCCCCTCTTTAATCTGCCCTTGCGTTAGACACTTTGATGAAGTGCTATATCAAGAAGAGAAATTCCAGGACTCAACTTCGCTAACTGCTCATATACTTCAGCACACTGAACAGCAGAAGAGGTTATAACTTAAATCTTGACATCGTTGGCTAAAAACTGACAATAAAGATCATCTTCTTCGAATTTTTCCGAACCGCTAATTTTGTTTAAAATAAGGTGACCATGCCTCCCCAATTTTCGAGGACAGTCCCCAATTTCTGTTTTTTTTTTTTTTTTTTTTCAATTTATCCCCAAAATGTGAAAAGGCAATCGGGGACAAATTTTAATTATTACATTAGATTACTCTTAATAATTTCATTAATTATAAAATGTCCTCAATTTTGTTTCAAATTTGGGGCATATCCTCAATTTTACGTTCAGATATATGGTCACCTTAATTTAAATTAAGGCGACCATATTTTTGAACGTAAAATTGAGGACATGTCCCCAAATTCAAAACAAAATTGAGGGCATTTTATAATTAATGAAATAATTAACAGTAATCTAATTAAAAATAATGTAATAATTAAAAATTGTCCCCAATTGCCTTTCTACATTTTGGGGACAAATTGAAAAAGAAAACAGACATTGGGGACTGTCCTCGAAATTCGAGGGCAGTCCCCAAATATAGATTTTTTTTTTACTTTGTCTCCAAAAATACCTTGAATTCTTGAGGACGCGAAAAGTCCCCAAATTTAAAGATTTGTATTTTTTCCCCTGAAAGTTTCCATTTAGTTTATTTCTTTCAGAAATAAGAAGAATAAAACAACTGAAAGCTCCTTTCTCAGCTCCTATTTATGTTCTACTTACGTGATATTTTTGAGATCCTCGACACGGGAGTTGAGCTGTTTATTTACGCCGACGACATCTTTCTAATAGGTTGGGGTGACTCACTCGGTAAGTTCATGGGAAGCTGTCCCGCACGCTCCTGAAGCTGGAAACTTGGACCTGCTATTGGAAACTCAACATTGATCCCCAAAAATGCGCTTCTCTAAATCTATCACGCCGTCGGGGTAATCCCGAGTTTCACCTAATTGTGGCTGATAATCCAATCAATTGGGTCTCGTCGTTACGGGTCCTGGGCCTTAAAATTTCTAGTAACCTTAAATGGAAGAGTCACTTTACGATCCTAAGGTACACCATCACCGTGGACTTGATGCTAAAACGCTCCTTACGATCTGCGATGCGGTGAATCGGGGCGCCTTAGACTTTGGGAGTGTGATCTTCCGCACCGCTTGCAACTCTGATAAAAAGACGTTGGAAATTATCTATAACGCTGCCATCCGTGTCTGTACAGGGCTCCCTGTTTGGACCCCAATCCCCCTGCTGCTTCGCGAAGCTGGGTCTCGTCCGATCTCTGGTTGGCACAAGTACCTCGCCTATAAATTCATGATCAAGCATGTTGCGCTCCGTTCTTTCTCTCCGCTCAGTGATTATTACCTCTCTCCTCCCCCCGAAACGGGGTTCCTCTCAAACCTCTGGAATCAGGTCATGAACACTTGTGGTAGTGACCTAACCATGGTGATCCCCTGGTCTCCCCCGCTGCGTCCTAGGCTGGATTCCCGGTTATTTATCCACACTCAAAAGTTCGCCTTTCAAGATCGTACTCTGCCTCCGGCCGCTATTTTGAATCTCTTTCGGTCTTTTGTTGCCGAGTGGTCCAACCATACCTGCCTGGCGACTGACGCCTCAATAGGTCCCAATTGGACGCGTATTGGTATTTGGCACGTCAAACTCGGTTGGGGTTGGTCTCGGAGTCTCCCCCACGTAAATTCTATCTTTTCTGCAGAAGCTTTCGCGATTGTGTTCGGCCTCACGTTGCTTGAGGGTGCTTCACAGGATATCCTTATCCTCAGCGACAGCTTATCTGTCCTGACTTCCCTCCAACATGTGTCTCGGAAATCCCCTACGGTTGTCATTGCACTCTCTCGGTCGTTAAAATTCTTAGTCTTTCGTCACCGCTCTGTCTCGCTCATTTGGGTGCCCAGCCATGTTGGGATCGTTCCCAACGAACGTGCGGACTGCTTGGCACGGTATCCGGATGGATCCTGTCCTACTCTTCCCTGGATCACTGCTGAAGATTTCTATTCTGGTATTAAGCACCAGTGGGTCACGGAAAATGAGGAAGCCTGGAAAAACTGCAAATACTCCCCCAGCTCGGGATACTTAAGTCCGAAGAACTGGCTCCGTCGGACAAATCTCCTGGACCGAAGAAGTCAAGTCCTTCTTAGTCGCCTTAGGACGCACAGCCTTCCCACGCTCTCCACACTTAATAAGGTTGGAATCACGAACTCTCCCATCTGCCCTGTTTGCCAAGTTCCTGAAATCTCTGAACACATACTGTTAATCTGCAACCGGTACCAGGCTCAGAGGTCCCGGCTCCTTCGTGCCTTGAACCTCGGGGGGCACCCCCCGCCCTCGTTTAATTTGATTTGCGACTTTCAGAACCTATCTCACGCTCAGGCTGTAGCCAACTTTTTAATAGCCACTCAACGATTTTGAGATCTGGTGGCAACAACGGTTGCCCTTGTCCATGGTTTACGCCCGGCGTGCTAGCCCTTTTATATCTACTTTCCTTCTGTTGCTTCCCTCCCTTTGGTGGAGACCCAGGATGTCTGCAATTTATTAAATTCATCACGAGGAAACGAAGTTATTGCTTCTCGGCACTATTCGTTTTCGGCTAAATTTCTTGTCTGGAGCGCAAGGCTGGTCCGAGCGTCCGTAGCCATAAGCTCCCCAGTGTTCCCCTCCTTGGGGATCCATTAACAACAACAACAACAACAACAACAACAACTGAAAGCACCTTCTATAGAGAAACGTTTGAATCTGAAAACGTTTGTTGTCATTGTGTGTTGCGTGTACAGACATTCAATAAAGTATTCGACTATGAGCGAAACTTTCCATTTCAGTTTTGTTAATGATTAATCACTTTTCACGAAGAACCATGCTTTAAATATGAAATTGAAGTACGAAATTTTTCTTGCACTCGAATCCTTTTTTAGAGGGTGTAAAAAGTTTCATAAAAAATTATCACAACATGAGCCAATGTAAAAAGCACTAAGAGTTAAATTTTGAATAAATTGCAATATTTAAACATGATGTTCCTTTCATATATCTGGTGTACACCCACCCTCCAAAAAAAGTATTCGAGCAAGAGAGAAATTTCCTACGTTGGTTTCGTATATTAAAAATTATTTATCATAGAATATGAATTAGGCTACGTATAAATATGATTTTCCATATTTCTATCAAGTTGTGCGTTTTTCAAAAACTCAATTATTATTCTCAAATCTAAAATAGAAAATTTCTCTCTTGCTCGAATACCTTTTTTGGAGGGTGTACATGATAATATGTTGTGTCCTCGAATAAGTTCCCCAAAATATTTTCTAGTGTCCCCAATTTTATCTTGAATTCGAGGATAATGCTTGACTTGTGCCCAAAATACTGTTTAGAAATATAGTCGCCTTAGTTTAAAATCATTTTGAAAACACCAAAACAGAGGCGCAGAGAGCCAAATCGGGGCCCCGGGGATAAAATCTTTGGGGTCCCTTTGCTATCCAGAAATTCTTTTGATGTCGTATTAGATCAATTATTTATTCCCCTGACAGCACACTTGTCCAATTTATGTCCATATCTGGACAAACTTGTCCAAAACATGTCTATGTCTATGATAAGATATCTCCTGGACATCATTTTAGCGACATCTTTGGGAAAGTCCATATTATGTCTAGAATAAGACATGATTGGGGCATGTAACACCCCAATTAAGTCTTATTACTACAAAAACGGGAAAATGTGCCCTGCTGGATTCGATATTCCCGCAACCTTCACAATGCCCGATTTGAGCTTTTCAGAGAGATAAACAAAGCGTTCAGACTGCCAAGTTGAGTAGCTCGAGTTTTTCCCAACTCCCCAAGGATTTTCCTTGGGAAGTTGGGAGATAGATCACGTGAGCTCTGTTTATTGTTATTGTTCGCTCCCATTCGCTCCACAGGTTAGTAAATACGTGCCGCCCCTTTTTACTTCCTTGTATAAGGTGACCGCCGTAGTATAAGGTGACCAGATTTTTGAACAGTTTTGTTGTCAGAATCGGGGACATGTCCCCGATTCTAACAACAAAACTGGGGACATTTATAATTAATGCAATAATTAACAGTAATTTAATTAAAAAACAATGCAATAATTAAAAAAATGTCCCCAGTTCCTGTTTTACATTTTGGGGACAATTTGAAAAATGCCCTGAAAATGGGGACGTTTGGTCACCCTAACGTAGTTTAAGGAAGTAATGTGATCCCGAAAAATTTTGGGAGCCAAATTTCGTCGAAGAAAACGATTTTGACTACCTCTAAATGTAATTTTAAGAATTTTTTCGATGCATCTCATCGTAAGCTGGCATGCACTTCATATAAACGAGTCTGCAACTCATTTTGACCAGCGGCGAGTCTATTGTGGCCTTTTTTTCCAAAACGTCTGTACGTACGTATGTACACCCTCCCAAAAAAGTATTCGAGCAAGCGAGAAATTTCCTATTTTAGATTTGTGAGTATTAATTGAGTTTTTGAAAAACGCACAACTCGATAGAAATATGGAAAGTCATATTTATACATAGCCTAATTCATATTCTATGATAAATAAGTTTTAATATACGAAACCAACGTAGGAAATTTCTCTCTTGCTCGAATACTTTTTTTGGAGGGTGTATGTAACTCGCATATCTCAAAAACTATTGGTCGTAGAATGTTGAGATTTCATATTTAGGATTTTTCTGATCTAGTTGTGCACCTCCACTTTTGGTCGCAATCGAATGGATAGTTAATGTACAGGACCACCCAAAAGATTCGAAATACATTACGCTCTATGGGCCGAAATTCATTAAGCTCGCATATCTCAAAAACTATTAGTCGTATAATGTTGAAACTTTATATTTAGGATTGTTGTAACGTCTACTTGTGCCACTCACCTTTCGATTCCATTCGACTGCATATTTTATCTACAGGGCTGCTCAAAAGATTCTAAATACATTACGCTCTACGGACGGAAATTCATTACAGCGTATTTTAATGGTATTGGGCTATTTCAAACGACTCATATGTGATATATGCTATTAAGAGTTACAAAAGGAATTTCATTAAAAAAAAGTGTCTTTATCATTTACAGTTCTGCTACAGGAACACTCAAAAGATTTCCAATACTTTACCGTCAATGGCAATTTTAGGGGCATTCATCCATTTCAAGCACAATACCGCCCTACCACATAAGTTAGGTAATGGTCCGACCACGGTCACGTGCCTCCCTCAAGAACTACGCCAAAAGTCGCCAAGCTTGGCGACTTAGTGTACGTGTGTGCGTATTTAACTCTCAAATCTCAAAAACTATTATGAAATTTCATATATAAGATTGTTGTAACATCTACTTGTGCATCTCGATTTTTGGTTCCAATCTACTGGAGAGTTTATTTACAGGACCACCGAAAAGAATTTCAGAACTTTAATGTCTATGGACATCTTCAATATAATACAACTGTAGATAGTCATTGTTTGGTCCGTGCCCAAAATCTCGCCGTCTGTCGTCGACCTTGGCGAGTTATGACGAAATATCGCCAAATTTGACGATAGTCAGTTATACAGTACATGCCCAAAGTATCGCCATTTGTCATCGTTCTTGGCGAGTTTTGGCGCAATCTCGCCAAATTGGCGATAATCTGTCAGGAGAAACGAAAGCGACTTACTTTAAGTGATTATTGCCCAAGAAAAACACGTTTATGGCTTCCAAAAAAATTCTTTTCTCCCTAGTACAGTTTCTTATATATAGAAAGCCCATGTGTGGAGATCCATTAACCCCCCTCCCCCTCGCAGACACAGAATTGCTCGCAGAGCACCCCAGCACAGACCATGTCCAAGTTGACGACATGTGTCGCAGAACTAAGAGATCTGCTGCAGAACAATCACATTGAGGAAAGGAGGGGTACTGGAGAGAATAACCATTCAAAGTAAATTATCATCGAAAAGCGTCTGACCGTCTGTTCTATTCCGATATCCCAATGTTCCCGAAAAAAGAACCATACCACACACACGCACAGAACGGTAAATATGTCTGCTCGAGAATCCTCCATATTTCTGCACAGAATCCATGAAAACATACTGAACCCCTCCTCCCTCCCAAAACTAGTGAATTGCTACGCTACTGCGCCCCTATCGGATTGACCCTGACAGCACACTTGCCCAATTTATGTCCATATCTGGACAAACTTATCCAAAACATGTCTATGTCTATGATAAGATATCTCCTGGACATCATTTTAGCGACATCTTTGGGAAAGTTCATATTATGTCTAGAATAAGACATAATTGGGGCATGTAACACCCCAATTAAGTCTTATTACGACAAAAACGGGAAAATCCATATTATGTCTGTTATATGACATGAATTGGACATCTAAACACCCCAATCATGTCTATTTTATGACATAAAAGGGGAAAATCTATCGGCGACAAACTCTGATTGGCTCAATTTGTTTGATCATGCGCAGTAACATTTTTGTATGCACGTTGTTTTTAATAATCTGTGGTGGTTGTGGTAGATAGTACCCATATATTTGAAGTTTCCTTGTCAGCTAATTATAACATTTTTATGCGCACTTCTTGCATATTGCCTCGCCTATGTCACTGTTCTTTACAATACGGGGTAATGTACAACTTTTTGACTTAATGTGTATTTTAATAAAAAAATTAAGTCGACTCGTCAGGAATGGCGAAATGTTGAATAAGGAGGGCCGTTGCTATCCGGACCGACCGGTGCGGATAGCTTACAGGCTATTCGGCCCGTTCTGTAGTGCTGCCATCTATATTTAAATGTCCGTACTAATAATTCACCAATAATTTATTTAAAATTGTATGTTTATTTAGACCAAAGAAAACGAATTTCGTCCGCAATTTCTATTTTTAAAATTTATATTAAAACTGATGCCAACACCGTAGGTAAAGTGGTATAAGTCATCATTTTCAAAATTAATTTTCTCGCTAACTATTTCACTTAGAGACACGGGATTTGTTTCATTAATTTTCTTAGACAAAGAGCAACATTCTTCTAAATATAAAGGGTAAGAAAGAGGGACCGTATAAAAACTAAATTTCGTATTTTAAATGTACACCACCCCTAGTAAAAAAATGCCATATCTCAAAGCTAGTCTTAATTTGACGAACTTTTCTAATTGGAAGTATGTTTCGATCACTTACGGTTTAAAAAATAATTGCCTTAACATCTATTTTGAATCACCCGGTATCGGTATACTTATAAATCCTTTATTTTTAAGAATTATTATTTAAAACCAAAGAGTTAAATGATAAATTACCATGAATCAGAGTAAACTCTTGCACTTATAAAAAGAAAACCAGTAATAATAATCCATAACTGATTACGAATCAGACTAAAGGTGGTAATATATTACAGAGAACGTGCATGTTAAATCTGTAGAGTCTTATATTCTTTTTTTAGGATTGCCTGTTAGGTGAGAGATGGTATTTAAAATTTTCGAAAGTGTTATAATTTGTTACCGAATGACTAGGACTTTCCTAAGAATACACACAAATTGAACAATCAGTTAATTAAATTAATAATTCAGTAATTAAATTATTTCTTTATTTTATTATTTTCAAGAGAATATATCATATTACCTTTAAGATTTTAGTTAATCTAAGGCACCTGGCTTCTGAATATTTTGATATTAGTTTGAATGTTTTATTGTCATTTATATATAATTCATCACTATTTAGAAGTTCCACAAAACTAGGAAATAAAAATGATTTAAATATTTTAGAGGAAAAAAAATGAAATTATTATGATTTTAAGTTTCATTAAAATTTAAATAAATCGTTTGAAGTCAATTCAGTTTCTATTCAGCTTTTAAAAATTTTCATTTATATAATTTTGAATATTTTGTTTAAAAAAATCTCAATAAAAGGATGTATCTTTCTAGATAGAATAGCTGATATAAAAAATGTGATAAAATATTTATTATCACATAGCTTTTAAATGTTTTTACTGGGTATAATATTCTTAAATGTAAAATGTTTGTACAGTACATGTATTTTGTGAGTTGAACAGGAATCATCCTGAAAGAAATTGCTTGACCGTACACTATTTCCGACGGTCATAGTATCTTTTGTTGGAGGAATCTTTCCTTTTTTCCAGGAAAAAGAAGGGAAGATTTCCCTCCCCTCCTTTCCTCCCTTTTATGACCTTCATGATCTTGACATGTGGCTTGGTTTTAAATTTTTGTGATTAATATGATAATAGATTAAAATTGAATGCTCTGAAATTACAAAAGCACCTCCTTTACTCAAAAACAAAAGAATTTGGGGGCAAGCCAATATTTGATTAAATATATTATCATATTTACTGAACAACGAAATAAGTTCATGTACAATATTTAAGTAAAAATTATTGGTTTAAAGGGGGGGGGTGAAGGGAGGATTAGTTTTTTTTCTGGTTGGCGTTTTTTCCGTTAGAATTTTTCCTACATTCTTTATGTTTTTAATGTGAAGCTGGAAAAAGCGCCTTCACCCGACTCTTCTACAAATTTGATTTGAAACCAGGATTTAAGTGAAAATACTAATGTTTCTACTGGGGGGGGGGGCTTTCAGAGTATGAAACATTTTACTGCAAAACGGATACAAAAAAATTCAAATGCTTAAAAAAATTTCACTTCACCAAAACCTAGGGGGCAATGGGGCTACTGTGCATACTGTGCACTTATAAATCAGACAACTGTCCTTGGAAAATTACCTGAATGTCAATTTTCAATGGAGATAAATACAAAATACATGAAAGTACTTCTGTCTGCGCCCTTTCGTGTGCCCACTCCTGCCTTACATTTTTTTATTTCACGCCCCCCCCCCTGCTCATCTAAAAAAATAACCCCTTCAATATTGTGCTTTTTTTCCCGACTTCCTATGGTTACATATTTACATTTTAATAAAATTTAAACTTTCAATTCATTAGTACACATTTAATGTTGATTCACTGTCATATGGAAGATAAGAGATGGTACTCAAAAGTGTAGGGTACTACAGTAGAACCTCGATTTTACGTTTTTCACGGGACCAGAGGTAAAAAACGTACGAAGCGGGAAAACGTATAATCGGGGTCCAATAGAAAAAAAAATGAAGGAAACAAACACACAAAAAAACTGACCAATGCCATATTACACTGCTGGCCACCCAAATTGCAACACCAAGAAAAACAAGAGATATCACAACAAAATTTATTGTGTAGATAACATGTTGACCAAGTAACAAATGATTAAATTTACAGCATTCTATGAAGCGTGGTTCCTGCCAAAATCAGTACCCAGAGTAGCCGCCGTTGTTGGAGATCACAGCTGCCACACGCCTCGGCATTGATTCAAAGAGACTTTGAATGTGTTCTTGGGGTACAGCAGACCAAGCAGCTTCCACACGTTGCCAAAGTTGATCTGGTGTGACAGCTGGGGATGAACTCTGGGTCAGTCGTTGAGCAACCATGGACCACATGTTTTCTATCGGCGAAAGATCCGGAGAGCGCGCCGGCCAGGGAAGCAATTCAATCTGGTGATTGACGAAGAACCCTTGGACAATGCGTGCCACGTGTGGCCGTGCATTATCCTGCTGAAATATGGCTGTTGGCAAGCCCTGAAGGTAAGAAAGGACAACTGGCTCCAACACCTCGGAGATGTAGCGCTGGCTGGTTAAAGTACCGGCAATGCGTACTAGAGGAGTGCGAGAGAGATATCCGATACCGCCCCATACCATAATACCCGGTGAAGGACCAGTGTGACGGTGCATAATGCAGCTGTTCAGCATCCTCTCTCCACGGTGTCTCCAGACTCGAATCCGACCGTCGTGGTGTTGCATACAGAAGCGTGACTCGTCAGTAAAGAGAATTTCATTCCATTCTGTCGTCCACATCCTTCTTTCATCGCACCATTGGCGGCGGAGACGTCTGTGGTTCCGCGTCAGAGGTAGACAAAGCAACGGACGTCTTGCGGACAGACCATTCTGCTATAAACGACGTCGAATGGTACGCGCAGACACTGGATGATGCGTTACAGACTGAATCTGCTGTGATATGGTTCGTGATGTGACTGAGCGGTCCGTCACTGCCATGCGTACAATCTGCCTGTCATCACGTGACGTGGTGCACTGAGGTCGATGCGGTCGATCACGTCTGTCCGTCGTACCCTCCTGCACCCAACGATCACATATCCGCATCACAGTTGTTTGGTTTCGTCCAATACGACGACCGATTTCCCTGAAAGATAACCCACAATCTCGGTATGCCACTATCCTTCCTCTGTCAAACTCGGATACTTGATCAAAAGATGATCGTTGTTTCCTACGAGGCATAATTTATCGTTTTTTTGAAAAAAAAGCAAGAAAAACACAATTGCTGTACTTGAAACCGTCGAAATCTCCAAGCCTTAAATAGCGCTTTGAGGTGGCGCCACAGGCGCGCTTGATGTGCGTCTGCGCTGAAATTCTAATCATTTGCATATCTCACCTCAGCTAATGCATGTTGCAAATTTCATATTATTTGCATGCTTCCTTCAGGGTGTTGCATTTACGATGGCCAGCAGTGTATTTAAAACAATCTGTTATTTTTGACTGCTTTTTCCTTTCAAGTGTAATTTCACATATACTTTTTTCAATACATGCAAGTTTTTGCAAATTTGTTTCTTGATTTTCATGTCCGGTTAAAAATTTCTTTAAGGTATTTAAACTCGCAATGGCCTCTGCCGAAGAAGGCATGATTTCTTCTGGAACTTCACTATCTGAGTCTTCATCAATATCGTCCTCACTTTCATACTGCGAAATCAAATCGGAAATACTCTGAATGTCTGTAGTAGCGGTAACATCCTTATCACAATCAATGTACTCGTCAAAATTGATGTCTGCAAGTTTAAATTCATCCTCTTTATTATAGTCTTCTATAGTGGGCTCTTCCGGTGGCACTTCACCGTCGACGTGAGATTTGGGAAATTCTCCCTTCAAAAAAGCACTTGAAATGCATTTTTTATCGACACTATTCCACGCTGATGAGATCAAATGAAGAGCTAGCACGTTTATTTTCGTTTTCCAAGCATCCTGAAACTCACCAGAATGAAGTCCAGAAAGGGCTTTTCTTACCAGTTGCTTCCTATAATGCATTTTGAAGGATCGAATTATTCCCAAGTCACAAGGCTGAAGTAAGCTGGTACAGTTGGGTGGGAAAAATTCCATACGCACGTTCTTTAAGTTTAGATTAACATGAGCAGTGCACTGATCCACGAATTATTTTTCGCTTTTGTAAGCGCATTTTCGTGTCCAATTTTCTTACGAAATCTTCAAAAAGATCTTGCGTCATC
The DNA here is from genome assembly GCA_038373885.1 of Cheiracanthium punctorium. Classification (NCBI taxonomy): domain Eukaryota; kingdom Metazoa; phylum Arthropoda; class Arachnida; order Araneae; family Cheiracanthiidae; genus Cheiracanthium; species Cheiracanthium punctorium. Next base: position 329,947 of record JAWZYV010000903.1, on the reverse strand, counting down.
CAAGTTTTTTGGTTGGCATTGTAATCTGTTGGCAAACTTTTGACATTTTTGAAGCATCGGGGCTTCTTGGATTTACCAATCACAAATGGTGTTAGCTTCTCAGTTCCATCCACATTGGTACATAACAAAACACTTAATCGCACTTTTGATAGCTTCCCACCGTGACAGTTTTCTCCTTTCACCGTGTATGTTCTATCAGGGAATAGATTAAAAAACAGCCCGGTTTCATCGGCGTTAAAGATGTCATTTGGTGTTTGGTGAATAATTACACAAAATAGAAGGTAATGTTTTTTCCATCCACTCCTCAACGACAGCAGTATTTACTCCATTTGTCTCACCACAAATAAACCTGTACGATAAACTATGCCTCTTTTTGAATCGGTCGATCCAACCATTGGATGCCGTAAAATTCTGTATTTCAAGACGAGAAGAAATTTCAAGGCCTTTCCTTTCAAAATTGAGCCATTGATTGGAATCTTGGCTGTACGGGCTTGTTTGAACCACTCATACAAAATCTTTTCAAGTTCCTCAAAAGGAGAGATTTTCAATGTTTTTCTTTTTTTTTTTTTTTGAAAAATTTCCCAGTTTTTCAGAGTTTAATTCCATTGAGACCTCTTGTTTTAGGATGCCTTGTAACGTAGAATATGCGATACCGAGTGATTTTGCGAGATCAACTTTACTTCCTTTGAAAACTTTTGCTTTTTCAATTATTTCTGCCTTTTCGGCCACAGAGAAACATTTTCTTTTCGACATCCTACTTTTGATACACGGGAGTAGGATATAGCTAACGGCAGACGATTTTTCCTCAGTGGTACTGCGATAATTCTGAGAACAAGAAAGGGGAGCAGGTAGTAACTTTACGAGGGGCAGTCCATTCCACTGTGGGCTGAGTTGAACCCAACCCAAGGTATTGTGGGTGGACGGGTCCATTCGTCACGACACACAATAGAAGACACACATTTACTGGCATTCACAGGGAGGGGGTGACTGGAAGAAATGGTTTTGGTAACAAACAACTAGTTGAACATATGGAAAGTATTTTTGTTCTTCTGATTTTTTTTTTTTTTTTATGGGTGAAAGAAGACAAAATTTCTGAAGGTAATTCGTCTAGTATGACGTACCAAGCGGGAAACATTAAGAGTAAATGATGTAGAATCGAGGTATTTTCAACATTATCGGAATAGGAATTTCTCGGGACCGACAAAAAATAACGTACGAAGTGGGATAACGTACGAAACGGGTTACGTAAAATCGGGGTTCCACTGTATTTCGAAACGACTTGCCTTTTATTTTATTGTATTGCAGTATGATCAGCGACCCTTGTTCTTGTTTAGTAAAACAATATAGTTAATTTGATATATTGGTAATTGTATAGTACCTTTTTTTTCTGAAGAAGTATATGTGCTTGGAAAAATGGAGGAGGATACCTTAGTCCGTTCTTAGAATGGCTGAACTCTACTAGTACATAACCGATAACATTTATGCAAAACAGATCATACAGTACTTTTATGAATATTTCGCAGTGCCATATTCTCTTTGGTCATTTGATAGTAAAATGAATGGATACATTGTATTGCATTGTGTATTTAAGGCAAACACTACACTTGGGATAATCTGTCTAAGGGATGTCTCAGGCGGCAAACTTTCTAAGGGGTTCAAACGCTTATTCACGTGACATCTAGAGAAAACCGACCAAAGCTCCAGATCGACAGCCGCACGGTAGGTCAGAATCCTTGAATGACTGGTGACAATACTGATGATACTGAATACTGAGAACCAATTTTCGATGTTTTAAATGTATGAATAGAACAAATGAAATGCTAATTACTTAAATATAAGTGCTGCAAAATATATAAAATAACGTCATTGTTTATTTAGTATTTTGCTTAATATTCTTTAAATATGACAATTTATCTATAAGAATACTTACTCATTTTACCATTTCACGCCATAGGACAAAGTGCTCATAAAACTTAAAAAAGAAAAATGTTATGAGAATGTGTTGTATTAGGGGAAACATTTTTAAAATTTACTTAAATGTGTGCAACTGTACTTGTAACTAGCGCAATGCAAAGTGAAAATTTAAAATCTTAAATGTACTATGCTTATAACTATTTAAAATTAAAAATCATTCATTTTATGACCTGAGAGTTTTTACTTTCCGAACATGTACCATATAAGGAAAGTATTGTAATCATGAAAAAATCTGGAGTGACTCCACTCAATTTTCCGAACACTTATGATTAAGATCATTACCAAGCATTTAAATAAATTTTAATTGATGAATAATTCAAACATACATACCAAATGGAAGCTCAATCGAATGCACCGTTTAAACGCTAGCGCACTTTCAAGAATTTCCTCCCATAATGTAAAAGAAATCTTTGTCGTAGTCCTGTAGAAAAACTAAAAGTCCTATACATGCCAAAATCAATACCGGTCTTGCGACGGTGGTTTATAACATATACACCGAATTTGAGCTCAATCGAACACCCCGTTCAGGAGCTATCGTGTTCACTCACATACACACAAACAGGGCGCCGGCAGCATAGGGCAAGGGGGTAAATGCCCCCCCCCTGGATTTTTGTATGCAGTGTTTTCCCCTGCTTTTTGCTCTTTCCAACATGGTAACCATACGCTGAAGTAGTCTTTACCCCCCCCTTGAGTAGTCTTTGCTTCCCCCTGGAGTAGTCTTTGCCCCCCCTGGGAAATACTCTGCCGGTGCCCACACACACACATCTCGTAAAAATAGCATAAATGAATTCAGAAGACCTCAAAACGTGTAAATACACCAAAATCTCGAATTCGATTTTTTTCATGATTACAATATTTTCCTTACATGGTACACCCTCCAAAAAAGGTATTCGAGCAAGAGAGAAATTTCCTATATTAGATTTACGAATAATAATTGAGTTTTTTAAAAATGCACAACTTTACGGAAATACGAAATGTCGCATTTATACATAGCCTAATTCATATTCTATGATAAATCATTTTTAATATACGAAACCAACGTAGGAAATTTCTCTCTTGCTCGAATACTTTTTTTGGAGGGGTACATGTTCGGAAAGTAAAAATTCGACTTCGAGATTTTGGTGACACGTTTTGAGGTCTTCTGAATTCATTTATGCTATTTTTACGAGGTGTATGTATGTGAGTGAACACGATAGCTCCTAAACGGGGCATTGGATTGAGCTCTAATTGGGTATATATGTTGCAAACCACCGTCGCAAGACCGGTATTGAGTGTGGTACGCATAGGACTTACAGTTTTTCTACAGGGCTACGACGAAGATTTCTTTTACATTATGGCCCATGGAGGGAAATTCTTGAAAGTGCGCTAGCGTTTAAACGGGGCATTCCATTGAGCTTCAATTTGATATATATGTTTGAATTATTCATCGATTAAAATTTATAAAAATGCTTGGTAATGATCTTAATCATAAGTGTTTGGAAAGTCGAGTGGAATCACTCCATATTTTTTTATATTGTTAAACCTGACACTAGTTTGTTCAATTAAATAAGTGCAAAAATATTATCTGCTTAGCACACAAAAGGTCACTGTGAAAATTATATTTGAGCTATGTTACAGCACTCCAAAAACATTTATACATGGACATGGTTGCAAAAAATTAAATGAAATACCTATTAATAAATAAACTAATTTATATTGCCTTCATTTTAGAATTTCTCTTTCCAATGTTTCGTGTAAAGAAGGGGGGGGGGAAATAATAAATAAAATAAAAGAATTATTCTTCGAAAAGCTAAACCTGTTTAATTGCATGATTGGTTTAAAAAGTTGAATATATGGAGCAGAATATAATATTTCTGTGTTTTTTATTGACTTTATTATATTTATGTTACTTTCGTGCAGGGCTTTATTATCGAATGGGCAAATAGGGACTTTGCCCAGGGCCCCAATTTCAAATGTTGTTCTGAAATATTCTTTTTTATATCAAAATTTTATGTAAAGTAAAACAAATTTCATAGATGGGGCTCCCAAATCCATCAATGCCCCAGGCCCCTGATGCTCGTAATCGGGCCCTGCTTTCGTGAGATACTACATCTTTAGAATTGTATTAGTTTGCCTCATTAAATTTATTTTAAGAAAACGAACACGACGTGAGGAGCCCTCATCCCTTATGTAAAAGTTAATTAAATTTATTAAACCAAAGCTTTATATATATTGCAAACTTGAAGTATGTTTAAAAAAATAATAGTTTACATAAAAATATATGTAAAATTCATTAAAAAAATAATAAGCAAAGTTAACAAACGAGGATTATTTCCGATGAATTTAATGATCGTTACATTTGGAATTGTATAAAAATTTGCAAAATTGTTTGTTTCATTTGATAATTTTACATACGTATAAAATAACGTCATGAATACATTAAATATGTATAAAAGAATTTTCATGCAATTCTATTTCCAGTCGTCAAACCTTTCGGAAACTTAGATTGCCTTTATTGTAAAGCTTACACTGAATTTCATTAACGGGAATTTAAATTTTTGTAGTTTTATACCTCATATTAAAAGCTTACTCATTTCAGACCAAAGCTTAAATATAAATTTTAAAAATAGAAATTGCGGACGAAATTCGTTTTCTTTGGTCTAAGTAAACATACAATTTTAAATAAATTATTGGTGAATTATTAGTACGAACGTTTAAATATAGATGGCAGCACTACAGAACGGGCCGAATATCCTGTAAGCTATCCGCACCGGCCGGTCCGAATAGCCACTCTGGAATAAGAAGTTAATGATGAATTATTCCTTATTGAAGCTGAATGTAATGTGAATGATATTGAATCAAAGCCTATTAATGCGCACGATTATAATTATTTTCATAATGAATTTGAAAATAGGATCGATGAAAATATTTTTGAAGATTCAAATATGTGTGATCCCACAAGCAGTTCTTGTAATAGCTTCATTTCAGAAATTACTGATGAAACAGATACTTCTATTCCTTTATGGTAGTAACTTATCCATAGCATAAAAATAAACTGTGGATATGAGATAAATATCCACAGAATGTCTTTTTATGGACAAATTATGGATGTCCATAAATGCCCATATTGATAAAGTTTTGGATGTCCATAACTTGTCCATATGGATGTCTATATTTTGTCCAGAGGATATCATTATGGACGCCGTATTGTGCCATATGGATAAGTTTGGGGGGTATTATGGACAAGATATAGACAAATTTGGGAATGTCAGTTATGTCCCGAACTTGACCATGATATCATATGGACATGTTCTGGACAAGTTTGTGCTGTCTGGGTCCCTATTAAAATTATTAATCATTTAAAAAAACTTTAAATTAATAGTAATTGGAAAGTAATTAATAGAATTAAAATTATTAATTTAAAAGATTATTATACTTTAATAAACATCCATGCTCTAAAAAATACCAACATTTTGTTTTGAAGGTTTCGTCATCTCCATAGAAAAACTGTATTTGAAACGTTAACATTTTTGCATGGCATGTTTCCTCAGTATTGGAAAAATTAATATTTTTATGCAAGCAGACAGCCAAAAAAATTTCAGAAGGTCAAAAAAGTGGAAATTTCAAAATTTCTCATAGAAAGTCTTGATCATTAACATTTTGGAGGTTGGGTGGGCCCAGTTTCTACTCTGGCTATACCCTTTCTTCCACTATTTAACAATGCGTCTCGGAAAAAAAAAGATTTCTTGTTAAATAAATCTTTTCTACTTTTAGTTATGGCAAACCGCTGAATAACACCGTCAATATCTACTTTTCTTGCAAAAGAAGACTCAATCAAGTTGGTGGTTTATGCTCTAGCTGGCTTTATGTAATTTCATTCAAAAATTAATGTGAAACATCTGGGGACATAATCTGAATTTGGATTTTTTTTTTTTTTTTACAAAATTTTCATCACACAATTAAGTATTATATAAACAGCAAAAGTGAGGCCCCCTTCACAAGCTGAGGCCCTGGGGATTTTTTCCCTGCTCCCCCTCCCTCTCTGCGCCACTGCACCGAAAGCTAAATATAAGAGTAATTTACGGAAAAACAGATTTTTTGAAAGTTGTTTGTAACTTTCACCGCTAGATGGCAGAATCAAATAATGCTTCTCCCCATATTCTACCATTGGGATGCTCCAGCTCCAGCTACTTTTATTTTTATAGCATGGCGTTTGACTGACCCCTTGTTCACAAATTTCATAACATCTTCACTACAACAACAACAACAACAACAAGTTGATCAAGTTTGTTTTTGTTTACGCTGGAAAAGGATTTTGCTCTGAGAAAAGAGATATTACATAAAGAGTTCCATTTATTATCGTGAAAATGTCTGAAAGAACCCCACACAGGTAAATTTCGAGTTTAATTTTTGAAGTATATCCTAAATATCATTATGATGGCTTATAAATCTTGGCGTAGAAGCATTTGTTGGATATCTTCTGACAGCTAAGTTCAAAATGATAATTTATTTTGAACATAAATGCGCACGTTAAATGCTTGTTACATTTAAAACTATCAGCAAAGTATGAGTTCGCAAGCTATCGGAAATTAATACGACAAATGAATCGGATTGCATTGTATCAAAAACCTTTTTGATTCATTCGTTCATATATATGAAACTGGGTTTTTAAAAATATGATCAAATATTCTTTGTAATATTATTTTCACAATACGGTCTAGAGTTTATGGAAGTTTTATTACAGCAGAAGGATAATTTTCAATAAGTTTACCTACATCCATTGTTTCCACTAAAATCGAGGTGGCCATAATGGTCTTTCATGAGCTTATTTTTTATTTGGTAAAATCATACAAGACGGTGCCCCTCATGTAAACACCGCTGGAGCTTGGCGATCGCCAAGTGCGAGCGCTACGGATCTTGGCGCCAAGCTCCAGCCATGGCGCCAAGCCACCCTGGCGACCGCCAAGCTTCAACGGCTATCGCCTTCTTGTGACGAATAAACACAAGTATTTACCACTAAAATTTTTATAAAGAAACACAAATTCTAAGTAAATGACACTATATAAAACAGTCAAATACACAACAAAACATTAGAAAAAGTAGATTAAACAAGCACTTACCTCACCTTTCCCACCTCATTTTTTAATGGAAGGACCGGGAACATCCATTACAACGATGAAATTCCCCAAGACGAAATTCCCCGAGACGCTCACTAACTTACGATAAAGGGTCCGCAAAACGGAATCAAAAACACAAGGAAAATCCAACACAAACTTATTCCACTCAGAATCAAAGAACACCAAACTTCAATCTTCGTGCAATTAACACTAAATGAAAATTCTATACTTCAAATGCACCGCGTTTAATTTTCAGAATTGCCAGTCAAATTCTGATTAAAAAAAAAAAAAAAAAAACGATTTTCCAGACCAACATGTGATAAAAAATCCAGACGATTTTCAAGTTTATGACGTCAGCTTTACATATGTTCTCCAAGGGCGGAACCAGAAACTCCTTAGGAGGAGTGCGCAAATTGTGAATATTCATTTTATCTAGTGTAAAGCCTGCTAAATATTGGTAAAAGCCCCATTTATGTAGTGTAAAAACATTTTTCTTGGAGGAGGCGCGCGCCCCTCTGCGACACCCCCAAAAAAACATCAGTGGGTCCGGCCACCGCCTCAAAAGGGCCCCCTCGAAAATATGCTAATGCGGGCCCCTTTGCGAGACCCCTTAAAAAAACATCAGTGGGTCCGGGCGGGCCCCTCTTCGAGATCCAAAAGAAACATCAGTGGGTCCGGGCGGGGCCCCTCTGCGAGACCCAAAAATAACATCAGTGGGTCCGGGCGGATACCCTCTGCGAGATCGCAAAAAAACATCAGTGGGTCCGGCCACCGCCTCAAGGGGGCCCCCTCGAAAATATGCTAACGCGGGCCCCTCTGCGAGACCCAAAAAAAAACATCTGTGAGTCCGGCCACCGCCTCAAAAGGGCCCCCTCGAAAATATGCTAACGCGGGCCCCTCTACGAGACCCAAAAAAAACATCAGTGGGTCCGGCCACCGCCTCAAAAGGGCCCCCTCGAAAATATGTTAACGCGGGCCCCTCGGCGAGACCCAAAAAAATATCAGTGGGTCCGGCCACCGCCTCAAAAGGGCCCCCTCGAAAATATGCTAACGCGGGCCCCTCTGCGAGACCCAAAAAAAAACATCAGTGGGTCCGGGCAGGCCCCTCTGCGAGATCCAAAAAAAACATCAGTGGGTCCGGCCACCGCCTCAAGGGGCCCCCCTCAAAAATATGCTAACGCGGGCCCCTCTGCGAGACCCAAAAAAAAACATCAGTGGGTCCGGCCACCGCCTCAAAAGGGCCCCTCGAAAATATGCTAACGCGGGCCCCTCGGCAAGATCCAAAAAAAACATCAGTGGGTCCGGCCACCGCCTCAAAAGGGCCCCCTCGAAAATATGCTAACGCGGGCCCCTCGGCGAGACCCAAAAAAAACATCAGTGGGTCCGGCCACCGCCTCAAAAGGGCCCCCTCGAAAATATGCTAAAGCAGGCCCCTCTGCGAGACCCAAAAAAAACCATCAGTGGGTCCGGGCAGGCCCCTCTGCGAGATCCAAAAAAAACATCAGTGGGTCCGGCCACCGCCTCAAGGGGGCCCCCTCGAAAATATGCTAACGCGGGCCCCTCTGCGAGACCCCAAAAAAACATTAGTACAAGTTGAAGCAAATTAGAATAGTAGACGAAAGAACAGGAAAAAACGAAAAATAACAATAACGCATGCGCAAAACGCAAATTAACAGCTTAGTGACGTCAAATTGAGCAAGCGAATTCGTTACATTCATCGATACATACATTCGAAAATATGCTAACGCGGGCCCCTCTGCGAGACCGAAAAAAAAAAAACAGTACAAGTTGAAGCAAATTAGAATAGTAGACGAAAGAACAGGAAAACACGAAAAATAACAATAATGCATGCGCAAAACGCAAATTAACAGCTTAGTGACGTCAAATTGAGCAAGAGAATTCGTTACATTCATCTGCTTACGTCACACAGTAGCTAGATTAAAAAACAACTATTACGCATGCCCGAAAGTGCAAGAAATTTCACATCTTTCAATAGTTCTAAATTATCCAATTTAGAATATTTGACGCATTATCATTCCTTCAAAAAAAAAAACGTCGCCAAGCTCTACACATTTCTTTATGGTTGCCAGTCAAACAACCATCGGCAGGGTACTTTACTAACGTTGAACATCGCTCACGATGTCGCCAGAACCAAGGGGCACCGGATACGGAACATAGACCTTTTATTTTATCTGATGACTGTTGAAAATTTTAAATATAAATTGATTGTATAAAAATTAAACTGCCTGTAAGTTTGTGAAGAAAATTAAAGTATTTTTACCAATACAGTAAAACTCTCTTAAGAAGTTTTCCAAGGGAATAGAAGGCAAAAACTTCTTAAATGGGAAATTATTTATTATTTTAAAACAAATAAAAAACTTGAGTATAGATATTCAGGAGAAATTATTTTTGACATCTTTAAAAAAATATAAAAGGATTTTTCAAGACAAGACAAAGCTATTTACCTGTTACTCTAGATGAAACAAGCCTACTTTTTGTCTTGTGTCTATCCCTACTAAAAATCATAGAAGCATTATAAAACATGCCCAGGGTTGCCACTGGTCAGGGAGAAGTCATGGAAAATTGCAAATTTTGGTCCAAAGCCTGAAAAATAGTATAATTTGGACTGGAAAATCAGTATTTGCAAACAAACAATGTTTAACCTTACTTTGAGAAGTTAAAAATATTGAAGAACATATGTAAAGTTGATGCCATAAACATAAAAAATAGTCTTGATTTTTATCACATGATGGTCTGGAAAAGTCAGGGAATTTTTTTTCAGAAATTGAGTGGCAACCCTGCTGTGTACCTGAAATAAACTTTTCATCTGATCACTGTAAATGTCTTGGATAATTCAAAATGGAATCATTCTTAATGATCTGAATTAATTTGATCTGGATCACTTGTATGATGTATCTGCCACTTCCTTTTCGAAAAATCATTTGACGCCCTTTGCAAAAAATTACTTTGTCGAGAAATCACCTTCTGGTATAATTCTTAAATACACCCCCTTTTTTTTTTACTTCTGCCCAGGACGGAGTTAACTCTTTGTAAATATGTATTTGTGCAAGGACTTTCCTAATATATTCGTTTCATTCTCATTGGTTTGTTTTGTGTCCATTTACAGCACATGATCACAATGGCTTTTTTTTCAGTGGGACGCACCTTACACATTTATATACATAAGTTATGTCATGTGACACAACATATGCTTTTATTATTTTTTTTTCTTCCATCAGTTTTTGTGACTTACATCTGCTTTTTTGTATTGCAGCAATGATAAGAGCCTCCTAAAATTTCTAGAGACACCAGAACAGAAGAGACTGAGACAATTTGCTAAAAAGGTATAACATTGCATCAGTATTAAAGTTAGTTTTTGTGGGTCATAAGTTATTTTCTTAGGTGTAAAATTAAAATGCCTAGCCATGCAATGAACTTTCCATATAATAAAAAGGTTGGCCCAACCATGTCTGAGTGGATAAGACACTCATATTGGTAGATGGCTGAAGTGTGAAGGTCCCAGGTTCGGGCTCCATCACAAGGCTGCTGATCTAACAGTGTGGAGTTTTGGCCAGTTTTCTCCAGATATAACATAAATGTGTTCCCTTAGAAGTCCTCAGAAGAAGGCACGTCTTTCCTATGCAGATCACCCATGCATAGCATTGATCTAACAACACAAACCAACAAAAACAAAACAAACAGGTTCGCCAGTAACATGGGTTGATGCAGACGAAAATTGGGTCCGTTTCGTGGCTCCTTTCACAAAATCACAATTGATTAAAAAGCCCTTCACAAAAATCTAATTGATTAAAACAGCCTTTCATTGGCATTTTACTTTACTTTTTAATCTGTTTTATCAATTTTAACAAAAAATGTGACCTTAATTCAAAATTGGTATGAAAATTCACAAAAATAAGTGTTGAAATTCACAAAAATAAGCAGATTTCACAAAAATGAGATCCTGAAAAAATTTCCCGAGATCAGCCCCTACAGTAACAATCAGGAATGTGGTTCTTCTATCTTTCGCAAGATTTCCCAACTGTTTTGATTTTTCAAAAATAACAAAAAAGCACTTTTAATTTTTCATAACTTCCTGGAGAAAAATTGGTCTGAGCTCTGGCTTTCCAAAATCTTTAACAGAACTGCCTCAATTTTACATGCATTCTCATGACGCTCAAATGTCTGTCATTTCATATAAGCATTGGGAGAAAAAAATGGCTATTAATATAAATACATTTTTTGTGTTTTTTTTTTTTTGTTTCTATTGTTTACTTTCTATTTAATCTAGAAAAGTGCACTCTATATTTCAAATTTCATTTCAGTAGATGTTTATTCATAGTTTTATATCTGATTTTTGTTTAAAAATTAATTTTAACAAACAGATGTTTTGCTGATGTATACTTTATAATGATACCATAATGTTATTTTAATAAAACAATTTTCTTTTTTTCCAATTCTTGCACTTTTATTTTTTTTTTATTAAAGTTAAATTACACACAAATAGGATAGATTTAATGCTAGTTGCAGTTACAATATTTGTTCTACATTAAATTCATAAGTATTTTTGCTCAAACGTCTTGAACACATTTTTTCATAATTTTTTGCTTTCTTGTCAATCTTATCTTAAAATAATGTAATTCTCATTATTGTAAAGTGTTATCAGTCCAGAAAAGCCAAAATCATACCTGCCACAGTACTGCTTTATGGTTTTACATGTTTCTCACTATAAATATATAATGAGAGTTTAATTCTTGTTTTTACTCTTATTAAATAAAGTATTTTTCTTTTAGGAAGCAAAGGAAAAGAAGAGAAAAGCCAAAATGGGTTGGGATGAAGGGTATATGCTAAGATAACATTTTGTTTTGTTAAATGTTTTATATTTAACAGTTCTTGTCAGCTAAAAATATAAAGAGATTTTATATCAAGCAATTTTTTTATAGTTTGTTGATTTTTTAAAATATTTTTTTTCATTCTTTTTTAACAATATTAAAGTATAATTTGTTGAGACAAAATTCATAATTGGTTAAAAATCATATTTATATTGCCAATGATATTATTGCTCTAATGCCTCTCCACATCATGCACACACACACCAAAAAAAAAAAAAAAAAAAAAAAAAAAGAAAAAGAAAGAAAGAAAATAAAAGTTATACCATCATTCTTTTTTTCATTGCTGTTATAGCTCACCAGTGCCCCTTTCTTATTAAACTTTCACTGCATCATATTGATGTAAATTATTCTTTACTAGAAGCCAAAGCCTGTTGTGGAGGCAATTACAATGTGCTAGAAAAAACAATGGACGAAAATCTGTCTACACTCAATATATTTCATCTTTGTCCACCTGAAATAAATAACTTCATATTCTATACGCAAATCGAATTTAATGCTCTTCTGGAAACGTGTGGAAACTTTTTGCATTCGAAGATTTTTCCATTTATGTAAACAGACCCTCTTACATCAATACTTCATGCAGATGGCATGTATAATTAAAAAAAAAATTAAAACTATGTTATCTGGAAAAACTGTTCAAAATGAACTAAAATCGCAATTTTTCCTTCAAAGCCTGATGACCGTGACTTCAAATATGACATCATTGTCACTTGCAGAGCCTAATTTTGTCACGCAAATGATTAACATTTTTTACTCTAGGAAATAAAATAAAGCTAAAAATAGCAAAAAATAACTTAAAAATTAGGGAACAGTTGGATTTAAGACTTTTAAAACAGCACAGATTGCTTTCAATATATTTTTAGACATAATTCTGAAAAATTTCAAGCGAATCTTGCAAACTGTGTAGATGTTATTACGCTTATTGTGCTTTTTAATCTTCTTGGAGTAATGGCGGTAAAAGTTTTATCTTGAAGTTCTTGCCCAGAATTGTTAGAGAGGGGATCAGTGTAACTATATAGTAGAATGATTTCTAATGATGTTTTATCTTTACAGGGTTATACAAATACAGACAACCCGTTTGGTGATACCAATCTATTGAGTACCTTTGTGTGGAAGAAGAAACTAGTAAAAGAAGGCCTCAAGGATCTCAATAAAGAAGAAATAGAGAGAAGAAACAGGATGAAGCTTGAACAAAATGGAGTATGGTTATCATTAAAACTACCACAAAAAGGAGTTTGTATATATATAAAAATTCGGCTGTTTGAGCCTCATCAGGGAGACCCCCCTGAACCCCCCTAATTTTTTAGTTTCATTATTGCCATATTAAAACGATATTAATTGACTATGCCATTTTATCTCTCATCTTATGTGTATTTCGCCTGGTAACACTATGTTGAAATTTTTATGATTGTAACATATTTATAGAAAAATACATGTGCTGCATATTACAGACAGCTTACGAAATATTGTAACAATATATTAAAGCTGTTGTGAACTAATAGTATTTAAATATATGTAAAAAATACATGTGATGCATATTCTACAGTTTATGAAATATTGTAACAATAGATTAAAGCTGTTGTGAACTAATAGTATTTAAATATATGTAAAATTATGTCGCATACTTTTATGTTGCTTTTTTGGGACACATTTTTCGGACAATTTTCAATAAAGGAGGTGAGAGATAAAATGACATAGTCATTAATACTCAATATGTGTGCGTACTCAAGCGTTTGCGTTAGACTTAATAATTTGCGAGTCAGGCTGACTCACTATCAATAAATGTAAGAGCCAATTTTTGGAAAATGCGAGTCAATTTTAAAAGTAAAAAAAAAACCAAAAAGATTATTTTTTAAAATATAGCATAAAAAATGTGTTATTTTTTCCTCAAGTAGTTAACTATTTTACTCCTAAATAATTAGGTCAAAGCTAGTAAGAGGAGATTCGCATGTACTTGTATTTAGAAACATACAAATCTTAGCTTAAATCCTTAAGATCAGTGCTTCAAGCAAGCATTGTCATTGTGTGTCGAACATACAGAATAACTTTGCAGATTCGCCAACCTGGGAAAGTAAAAATGTGTAAAATATTGCAGGTGCAACACTTTTAATACCTTTCACTGAAGTACTTGAGAGCATTATCTTTGTGAAATGATGCACGTTATTTGCAATGATTAGTGTTACAGTGTGAGATGGCAATTTTCATGAATTTTGCAGTAATACAAATAGACTGAAATTTTGCGAGTCAAAGTTTGACTTGCAGTTTCAAAAAATGAGAGTCAATTTTTCAAAAAATATCGATTTACACGTAAAACACGAGTAAGTGTGAGCTCTCTGTGCATATATATAGGTACTTTACATATTAGCTCTAAAAATAATGAATACTTTGCCAACCTCTTTAATATTCAGATTGCTTAAAACAAAGTCAACAAATAAAATAAAATAAGAATGTTAATCAAAATATTCATTATTGTTGACATAAAATTAAAAATTCATTTCCTTTTACTAAAAAAAAAAAAAAAAAAAAAAAGTGTGATTCATATTTGAGGAACTTAAATTTTTTTTTTTAAATTAAGAGCATGAATCTGAAAAACTGTCACACCTAGCATTATAGAGTGATTCAAGTCATTCCAGATTTTCACATGTCTGAGAAAAATGCCCATTTTTGTGTGCTGCGCACCTAGTCTTTTTCTGGGGCCATAAAAAATGAACAACTCAATTTTGGAATGGAATATTCTGAATTTGTTATATTAATATGATAAATAATAACAACTGGAAATTTTTTGGTGAAAATTTAAAGTGGCATGAATCACAGGTGTGTCATTTTCTCAGATTCTTGCTCTTAAGAAATAATAACCTAAGATATTCTTCCTGAGGTATATATACAATTTTAATTATGATTTTAAAAATCTGTCATACTTAAGCACAACATTGTAGTGTGTCACCAAGTATTTGGTGCCATTCAAGAGTATAGTTGGACCTCTATTTAATGAAGTCTCTAAATACTGAAAAAAGTTCACTTTATGGAAAATTCATTAAATAAATATTTACCTTTTAAATGCTTTAAATAAAATACCGTAATTTCGGGTAGATAAGCCACGGCTTGTACGTATTTAAAAGTTGAAAATAAGCGCATGCGGCGCATCTGAAGGATTTTTTTACTTCTTGGGGAAAAAACCAATGCCTTCTGGCTACGCCCGTGCTTGGCGACATTTTGGTCATTTGTTGTGCTTTTAGCAATGGGGCGTGTAATGCTTGTTTCCCTGCATTAATATTGCGCTGTAGCTTACTATTACTCATTTCCATTTCAATGACGTAATCAAAATTCTAGCTTTATTCGAGTGTTCTTTCAGAAATAGCTCCTACCAGAGTATTTGCTTAGACAAAAAAAATCAGTGATGTGCTAGAATGGGATTCAGGCACTGCAAAATCAAAAATAATGTCATTCCGATAACCAAAGGAATCAGATGTCCACAGAATAAACGAACACGGCCATTTCGTTAAAGAAACATCTACCCTCATTTGGTAAACATGACCAATGCTCGATACATTATCATATACTGTGCTGAAGGAAACTTTAATGAAACGCTGCCTTTCTTAATTCACAAATGTATTACAGCCAATATAGAAGTTTCAAAAGTAAAAGAGAAGAAGAAAGGGGGACGGACGCACTTTCGATTTCTTTTTAATCATCCTCTACCTCTTAGTCAAGAGCGGTAAAAGCATTTAAGCTTTGAAAATTATGTTTGTTTTTTAAATTATTACTGTAAAAGCTAGATTATCTGGTAAGCAAGTAATGGAAAATTTTTAATTTCCCCTCATTCTTAACAACAACAAAAAAAAAAGTGTTTCGTGTCCCTACTGCAAAGATCTACTAAATGATTTATGCGTATCTTGGCTCACAGCTGTCCAAATTTACAACCAGAAAAATGAAAACGATAGAAATTACCAACAATCAGACTCTATCAATATTGCAGCACTCAGAGGCCGTGTTCCCGCATAAATTCGGACAGTGTGTTTAAAAAAAAAAAAAATGCTCTAAGCTTAGTATAAACGCATTTATTAATACAAGGAACTCCATTTTACAGAAACACTACAGTTAACAGCTGTGCGGAATGCGATTACCAGAAGAAGAGGAGAAAAAACAACAAAGAGAGAGAAAGAGACTGCTTTAGCATGACCTTTAGACCTTAGCTCATGGCTGGGAGTAGAACACATAAATTGAGAGTGGTACCACTGACAGAAGCTTGAAGAGGAAGGGGGGGGGGGCTGGGAAAATGCTTTCACTTTCAATGATACACGATTAGTTTTTAAATAAATCTTCTGTTTAGAGCAGTAAAGCGCTGCAAATTGGTGTTTTTTTTTTTTTTTTTCAATAATACATCCTGTAACATAGTAAACACTGCAGTGTAGTTATTATTCAGTATTCGAAAACATTTCAAGTCTTCTCTCCGCATTTCTCGGCGAAAGGCCCTTTTTCTTTATGCAAATTCAGCTATCATAGATTTTCACATATTCATATATCGAAGATTTCTCGATAGTCAGGCCAGAAGTTTTGGGACTTGGGAGGGGGGTGGGGGGAAATGATATATGTCCCACAGTACCTAGGCTCAGAGTTTTGGGGGCTCCGTAAGCCCGTAAAACTATTTTCCCAATAATAGTTATAATAAATTCATTGAGAACTTTTTATCTCAATATATTTTAACTCTGAAAATTCATATCACACCGAAAAAGTTCCTGAAGAATATATTTAATTCCATCACCCAACAAGTTTATGAGGGTTGCACCTCCTTCTCCCAAAAATGAAAGCTATAATTGTCCACAGTACCAGTGCCGTCTCAAGGTACCGGCAACTCGGGCAGCTGCCCGGGTTCGCCATGTGTTTAGAGGGCGCTTTTAAAGCTCGATCTATGGGGAGGGAACTGTTTTTTTTTCTTTTTTATAGAAAGTTCTTTTTATACAAAGTTGGATTGGCCCACCTGCCCATGGTCAGTTGAGTCCCCTTTGTAATTTCTTCATATTCTTCGCCATCTTTGTCGTTTTTATTGACTTCGGAATGTTAAGAGAATTTTTTAAAAATAATTATCTGAGATGGAGAGGTGGAAGTTAATAGCAATTTTATTACTAATTACGAAAATATTTCTCGATATAACCGGGTTTACTCGTTAAAAGCGAGTTATATTCTCAAAGACTTAACATTGTACCAGCCTAATATTTCCGACTTTCTCGTTAAATCCGGGTTCTTATAAACAATAATAATGTAATAAGGGCTTGTTATAAACGAGTTATTTAAAAAGGGCGCCGAGAATTAGCTAGCCCGGAGAGCCAATTACCTTAAGCCGGCCCTGCACAGTACAATAAAAACCTCTGGTCCCAGATGCAACGAATCATTCAGTTTTTACTTTATTTATAAATACAAACTTCAAATTTGGTCCCGGGCGCTGTTACTGGTAGTGGCGGCCCTGACGATAGTTCAGCTTATACCATGGGCGCCGGCAGTATAGGGCTATGCCCCCCCCCCCCCCCACTGAATTTTTGTATGCAGTATTTTTCCTTGCTTTTTTGCTCTTTCCAACATGTTAACCATACGTTGAAGTAGTCCTTGCCCCCTCCCTGGGAAATATTCTGCCGGTGCCCATGGCTTACACTGTAACTTTTTTCAATAGTGCAAAGATATGTTATATTTGTAATATAATTAAACACTTCAATATAAATAATTATTAACATCTTAACTAAATTTATGTTCATAATCCATAATTTGGAATCCCGTCATCCCAACTATTCCGGATTTCGTATTTTCTACTCGGTTGACTCTTTTTGAACGCTTTGGTCATGACAAGTTCGGTATATTTCTAAGCACATTCAGCATTGATACATGTAGTACAAAGCCCATTTCACACTTAAGGCCCATTTATATGTGAAAATGGAAAATCCCGGGTTAAAGCGGAGTACAGGGGAAAACTCGCAATGCATCATGGGAAAGCGGGGTTGACTCTCCATTAACCCTCCTTTCGACCAGGAATCTTTCTACCCCGCATTTTCCCCCCTAAGTAGGGGAAGCGGGGTAGAAAGCAGTGTAAGTCCCGGGATTTACTCCGCATTTTTGCGCATGTAAACGGGCCCATAAAAAGATCAAACTGGATTGACCGCTCTGAGTCCAGTTTCACCTTGTGGGAAAACATGCCTTCAAATTTTTATTTTCACCCCACCCATTCATTTCCTTTACAGTAGGAGTTTTCCCCATTATCTCCAAACTTCCAGGGAGGCAATAATCCGGAGTCCGGAGGCCCACATTTTTTCTCTCTCTCTCTCTCCCTCCCCCCAACAACTAACCAATGGTTAGTGGTGTTGAAACTAACCAATGGTGAATTTCACGATTGTCTGTTAACGTCAATAATCGACTGCATATATCGATAGTCAAATTCGAGCAAAACGACGACAACCTGCTTTCTCTGATCCGGTCACACACGTGTCTTGCTGCTTTGTGCTAGTGAACGTGTATTGCTTACTTGTTGCCGTTCTTTATCTCTTGCTCGATTATTATTATTATTTAATTATAATGGCTCCTCGAAGAAAAAGTTATTCAACTGCTTTTAAGCTTTCGGCTGTGAAGAGGGCTGAGGAAATTGGCAATCGGGCTGCGCTAGAGAGCTTGAAATTGATGAAAAATGCATCCGGCGATGGAAGTCCGAGAAGCAGAAGCTAGAAAAGATGCCGAAGTCTAAGAAAAGCTGTCGGACAGGCGTAGTAGCTTGGCCAGTTTTAGAGGAAAATTTGGCAAAGTGGGTGACAGCGCAACGACAAAAGGGACTGAGTGTATCAACAGTAAGAATTAGACTTCAGGCAAAACAAATAGCTAAGCAGATGGGAAGTGAAAACTTTATTGGAGGACCCAATTGGTGTTTCAGATTTATGAAACGCAAAAAATTATCAATCAGGACTAAAACAACAGTTGGACAGAAGCTTCCTGCAGATTGGCAAGAAAAGAAAGCAGCTTTCTTAGAATATACTTATAAGAAAATCGAAGAAAAAAATTTGAACAGAAGTCAAATTATTAATATGGATGAAGTGCCTGTTACCTTCGATTGTCCTCCAAATAGAACTGTTGATTTAACGGGCGAAAAAACCATATCCATCGCAACAACAGGAAATGAGAAGACACCGTTTACGTGTGTTTTTGGATGTGCCGCCAATGGAGAGAAATTAACCCCTTTGATAATTTTTAAAAGGAAAACAATTCCGAAAGGGAACTTTCCTAGAGGAGTTATCATTTCTGCAAACCAGAAAGGGTGGATGTGTGAAGAGATCATGCTTTTTCGACTTAACGAAATTTACAGAAAAAGGAAAAGCGCTTTTTTCCAACCTCGGGGGCTCATTGTTCTGGATTCCATGCGATCCCATTTAGTGGAGAAAGTAAAATGTGAAGCAAAAAAACTTAGCACCGATCTTTCGGTGATCCCAGGTGGGCTCACCAAAATACTTCAGCCACTGGATCTCTCCATCAATAGAATGTTTAAACACGAATTGCGTAAGCAGTGGGAGGAATGGATGCGATCTGGACTTCATTCGTTCACTAACTCTGGACGAATGAAAAAAGCTTCATATGAGGAGGTTGCTTTGTGGGTGGACAAGGCATGGCAAGCTGTCCCGGCCGATTCGATTGTATCGGCTTTCATGAAAGACGAAATAATTAAAAAAGAAAATGAAAATAGCGATGTCGAAATAAGTGATGTAGACCAGAGTGAAGAAAGTGACATTGATGGTGACTTATTAAAGCTATTCAATTCTGACACAGATAATTCAGATTTTGAAGGTTTTGAATAAATGAAGTTGATTTTTATTTAGTTGATTTTTGTATTTCTTGTAATATGGTAATTTATGAGGGATAAACCGATCTGGGAAAGTAACATCTGTAAGAAATCAGCAGAATACGTTTTTGGAAAGTTCAAGGTAAGGTATTTTTTGTTTATATTTATTACTCTTTAATAACTATGTTGAAAATAAATGCTATCATTTGTGATTGCTATATTTTCTGGTAAAGTGCCGCAACGCTAACGAAAATACGGTACATATAAGAAAATATTAAGCGCCGTTCCGCGGCGTATACGGCAGGGCGGCTTATCTGATAAAAATTTAATTTTTAAAGACTGTATTGAAGGAGGGCGGCGTATACGCCAGGGTGGCTTATCTACCCGAAATTACGGTACAACTGATTTTAAATTTATACTAGCTGCGTACTCGTTCTCCGCACGGTGGGAAACGTATATTTTCCTTAAACATATATATTTCAAATTAAACCCAGTAATTCGGAATCTCAAAACATGAAAAAATACTTGAATCGTGACTAAAAGTTGACGTCATGAGTGCAAATTTTAGACGATTGCAACATGACACAAAAACTACGTCAATGTGACTGGCGATCAAAAAAGAAAGAACTTTATGGTATGCAGACAAAACTTTTCTCTTTCGAAAAATGTCCGATTTCTACATCATATAATTCTCTTTGTGAGGTTTAATTTATAACATTAATATATAGTATATACCACATAAATAACATTACATGATGTTGACAATAATTTTATCTTGCATTTTTCAAAGCATGGACAATGCATTAGGGCAGTTATGTTACACACGACTTTATTAAATTTTACCTAAATTAAAAAACCTACATGAAACAATGGATGCATCATTTACGTTTAAAAGCCAAAAATGTACCCTGCTCCGGTGAAAATCATGTTGCTTTTGTAAATGAAAACGTTCGTGATGTAACTTCTGAGAAAAAACTTATTACCCTTATTGAACTCTTAATGCAGTATCACACTTGTTACATAAAAGTGACGTTTATCTCACTGTCAATTCGCACTAAATAAATAACTAATTTCATTTTTCATTTTTTACAGATTACAGTTGACCCCTTTATAACATGGGTCTACAACACGAATTCTTAGAACACGAAAAAAACATTACGATCGTTTTCGTGTAACACGTTAAAAGAGACTCGTACAGCACGGTGAAATGAGACATATGTTCTGATATTATGACACCTTAGCTCCTGTAATTAACATTCCTTTTGAATGGCAACACCAAACATCATTGCATTTTTACGGAGCGCGAATAAGTTTTGCTGCGATTATACCGCAGTTCGCACTTCAGGTGGAGTATAGCGCAGGACCCGTACAACACGGATTCCTATAACACGGAACGTATCTACCGAGTTAGGGAATCTACTGTAGTTGCATAGTGTCAAATTCAATAGTTAAGAAAATTCTGGGTTGCCTATTTAGTAATATTTCATCTCACCTTGGTGGCCGAAATGTATTGAAACAAAATATCTAAACTGTATCAAAAGTAAAATTTACTAAAAGAAAATTTTTTAATTTTGTATAACCCTCAGAACAACTTCGGAGTTTGCCATCTATGACGGTTTTTCATGACGTGACAACTTATGCTTGCGTACTGTGGCGTAGCCAAGGAGGGGATAGGGGGTCACAACCCCCCAAGCGGAGTTTTTTGCCATACAAAATGTATATTCTTCACTCCCTTATCGCACTCACGTGTACATATATGTGAGTTGCAGTAGTCGTAACATTCCCATGAAAAATTTCTGGCTACTCCTGCTTAATCAATATACTTCAGGATCGGAATCTCTGTGGTAAAAAAATGGTCTAAAAAATGTGACACCAGAAAATTCTGAATAACACAATGGGGTTACACAAATACGTGCCGGACATACGCTCTTGCTTCCGGAGGAGCAATTACATTAGAGGGTATGTGCTGCTCCGGATAATCTGCCAGCAAAACAGCAAAAATGACGTAAAAAATGACATCCACACTCGAAGGCAATAAAATTAAAGGTATGTAGAATTGCATAAAAACTTTGATTATTTTTAAGGTGCAAGTCTGTTACAGTTCTATTTGTTTCACAATTGATGCGTTGTCACTTTTTCGATTCTTAAAAGCTGTAGAAATGAGTGGTTTCACTTGATTGTAAAATTTAACAACTTAAGTGGCAACAACGGATTCCGTTGCTACGGAAACTATAGCAATGTTAAAAATAGAACATGAAATGAGTTATTCATGTTTACTTTGCTAGAACTGACATATTGGCGAAATTAACACCGCCAGTCGATGGCAAATTAAAATTAAACTTGACACTAAAGGCAATACGCAATACTCTGTTTGGCGGAATTAAAAAAAAATATCTATGCATACGCTAGTGACATCGGCTCATCTAAATTGTGGAATGGAATTAATAATACGTACAGAGTTGCACTACATTTGAATATTTTTTGCCAACTTTGCTAAGAAATGTACTAAAGTAGGAATCGACAAACATTTCAATTCGTAAAACAAAAAATATATTAGACAGTATTAATTACGCCTTTCTAACAGCTTCTAGTAAAAGAAGCTTCCATAGCGCTGCTTTAACAAATAAGAATCAATTATTTATTACACAGTACTTCGATCGCCAAAATGCCAATATACACCATTTTGCGAGATTTTTTTGTTTTCAGGAATCATTCGAAGCATTGATTTAACAGCAATCAAAATGGGAAATAGTTATCTATCATTTATATGGTTCGATCGCCAAAATTTAATGCAGGCATATTATTGATAAGTAGCAGTTATTTAAATTATTATTAACTGTAACGGGTTTTAATCACCGTTAACTACCATATACAAAATGCGAGAATTTCAATTTTCTGAAATTTGGCGGAATTCCTCTAACTTAAATCAGTTTACTTAATTTTTGGTGAAAATTCTATAGATCCTTTAAAATCGATTTGATAACTGCATTATTTCTGTATGAAAAATGAAAGTATAGCGCCGTAAAACTTATACTTGTTATTAAAAATACTATTTCGTTACGCTCTCAGTAATTTGCGCTAAGCCCAAAACTGTGCAAATCGGTAGAACGTACTACTTTCTCAAAATCGCCTAATGAGTCATTTTTTCTTTCGGCCAAACTATAAAATATACATATTAGTCTCGGAAATCTCTCAATCCTTTATTCTTTTACATATAAAAAACATTGAATTCCTACTCTGATTTCACATGAACGCAATATTTTAATTAAAAAATAACTGTAAATAATCTAAACAGAAAAAAATAATTATTCTTTTATTTTTACTGCAGGAGTCTAAATAATTTAATAAAATAGCCAAACATGGCAACCTCGATGCTTATTTCTCACTTTTTTGACTACAGGGGTTACAATTGCGGAATTAGAGATAAAAAATTAGCGGTTTTGGTGGAGTTTTTTATCAATATCTCCTAAACTAATTCGAATTTCGAAATTTAAATTAGTGGAGGTTCTTTCTCGAAATTTTCTGAATTCGTGGATACCTCGTTCGAAACTCAACTCCCAGCTGTTTAGGAGGAGAAGATGTTACACACAGACAGACAGATGCGCACAAATTTTATTAGTATAGATAAACACATAATGTTATTGAAAAAAGTAGTTATTCACACTTTTTAAAAATGAATAATAACAATTTGCATTCTTTTTTTTTTTACTTATCAAAAAGAAATCTTTAAGGAGAAAGAAAAAAGTCCAAAATTATACCTCATTTTTGGTTTTAAGTAAATCATTTTATGATAAAAATAAATGAATTTTAATGTAATTATCATATTCCTTATAATAACTAAATTAAGAATACATTACCATCATGTGGTACTGTCGGATATAATTAAAATTAAGCACTCTTGATTCTTAATTGCTGAAATGTCTGTTAATTTTGTCTTTTTTCTCAGTGATTTTACTATTCTCAATGAGTTAAGACACCTTGTGAAACCAGTTCAAGGTCACTAATAAAAATGAAATGTAGTAAAAAAGCAAAATAAGTTTGTAATATTCAAAAATATTTAGATAAACAGCAAAAAAAAAAAAAAAAAAAAGTTAAACCTCAAGAAAAACTTCGTTAAATAGAGAATGAATTTCTGTATTCGGAGTACAGATACAAATACAGAAATTCATTCTCTATTTGGAGTTTTTTTTATGGAGAAATTCACAAAATGTTATTGGTTCCATGGAAAAATTCCTAAAATAGAGGTTTATGAAATAGAGGTCCGACTGTTTGTTCATCCTTGATTTTTACAAATAGTATGGAAAAAATACTTTTCTTTTAAATATGAATTTTTGGAAAAATCAAACCACAATCAATAAAAAAAAAAGTTTTGTTTCTTTACATAACATTAGAACATGACTGTCCACTGAACGTTTTAGATTTATTATTATTATTATAATTATTAATTCTTGTTTCACAGTATTTCAAATTATGTATTAAAAGCTGCAGAATTTAACAAAAATTACACAATAATTTTAAAAAGCAGTGTTAAAAACCTTTTCTGAGTAGTCTCTCATTATATTATTTTTAGTTAATGTCTTTTAATGTTCAATCTCAACCACTGCAAAATTACTAAATAAATGAAAGGGATTTTTTATTTTACTCTAAATTTTACATTTGTATTCATACACTATTTTTAAAACATATCTAGAATGTCTCAATGAATTTGTAGCTGTAAAGTACAACACAGGGATGTTTGTGGTCCAGTTTCAGAATTCCGCATATTTTGAGCAAGTCATTTATGGAATTCCAGGTTTTTTTCTTTTTTTTTTTTTTGAACATTGGGGAAAATTGCATACAAAACTATGCTCAAACATTCCAGTTTCAATCTTTTCCCATTCTTCTTGTGAATGATTAGTTTTCTTCCGCATTCCTTTATTTAAATCTATAATATCATAGGATTAAAAATTGAACTTAATTGATGTTATATAGTTTATGATGTTATATAGGATGTATGATTGTGAAATAACTTAAGATGTTTGGCAGTTTGGATTTGATTCAAGTCAAGCTTTCCTAAAAGATCTGCATAGGAAATATGTTTATTGGCAAGTTTATTCGTTAGCTAATGAAGGTTATAACATATTTTTTCTCAGGTTTAAATTGGCAGAATTTATTATAATATATTAACTATTTGATTAAAAAAATTTATCACATATTGTTGCACGCAAAAGTTTAAAAGTAAGGCTACTTTCACTGTGCGCTTTTCAGGGTTTTTGTAGAAGTTCCACAATCACCACAGAAACAAATAACTCCCACAGTAAAAGTTTATTTATATTTTTGCATTTCTGGAAGAAATGTTGGATGAAATTAACTTATTGCTTTTATTTTCAGTTGGAATTAGAAAAAGTGAAACAAAGGCGACTAGAGCGAGAACGAGAGAGAGAAATCCGAGAAGAAGAATTAGTATGTATTTTTAAATATATGATAAAGGATAGTTTTAGAATACTATTTTAGTAGATATGTTTTAAAAAATCGTTCTTCACTCATTCAAAAATATAGTACTGCCACATCCACAAGAAAGGTGTTGAATGCATTTATACTTCAGTGTTTTCTACCATATATGTAATGTATTAAGGGATAGCAAAAAGTAGTTTGAGTTTTGTTCATTTAAAAACAGGGTATTGTTTCTATGCTTTTTTCTTTCTAGTCACGCACAAATTTTTCTACCTTTTTGCTCTGAATTATTTATTTTTCAAGTTTTACGAGACTTAAGATAAAGCCTGAATCCCTAATTATTTATATATATATTATGAGAAGGTTCATTTGCATGTTTGTTTTGATCTAACTTTGAAATTTCCTATGCAAATTATTATTATTTTATTTGCTCACTTGATTTCTTGTGCATTGTGTGAAAGATTTCTTGTATTTTTTTGCATTAAGATTTTATATTGCAAAATATTCCTTCACTGTGGGCAATTCCAGTTAGATGTAACCTAGTTAGTTCTCATTACTGATTTTTGAAATCACAAGACAAATCAAGAGACTATTAAAAAAATAAATAAACACAAGAATGACACTGTATGTATTTTCTGTCGCTTTAATGGGATATTTAAATGGCAAAGATTTTTATTACAAGGCATGCACGATTACTTATTTTGAAATTTACAGCACTTATATTTATATTTTTAAGAGCATTTTGCTGGGAAATTCAGCCTGCTTTCTTTCTAAATCTTGTAATTTAAAATTACTTGTAATAGCTTTTAGATTTAGATCTGATCTATATTTACCTAAATTGAGCAGGCTCTACTACAATGTTAACATATGATTGTGTTTACTGCACTAGCTGTGTATTTAATAATTTTTTTAATTGAAAACTGCAAATGGCATGCCTGATAATTTTATCCTGCGATTTATTTTGTCTTAATTTAAAAACCAAGTAGTTCATCTCATAATTTAAATCATGTCAATTAAAAGCTGCTTTGTCATAACATGAGAATTATTGGTTCTGTGAATATTAAATAACATGCATAAAATACCTTTATGTTGTATTTATGGAGAATTCCCTGTCGTGTGTGGGTCAGAAACTTACTCTCTTTTCGTTTTTGTTACATTTTTTTTAACAATCTACTTTCTTTTCCTTAATTAAAACCAAAATGCTGAACTGAAAATATAGATTTTCCCTATTTTCATGCATGAGTGACTATTAACCGTTGCACCTTTTTAACTATGTGGTTTTACATAAGCATCAGGTGTAGGACAATAATTTCTTTGAATATGTAGTTTTTATGTATGGTGCTTTCTGACTATGCAATCCTGAGCTTTTAAATAAAAATAAGTATTTTAACTCACAAAATAAATACCTTATACACTCACTAGCAATTTCGGCCATGCACATGGGTCTAAAGGTATTTCACCTGTCAGGTGAAACACCTGAAGGCGGCCAAATGATTAAAGAATCTGCATTTTCAAACAATTTGTTTATAAAAAATTGAAGGTGTATGTTAGGAAATGTATGTGGTGAAATGCATGTTGGGAGAAAACTATTTTAAAATTTCTGTTCTACATTAAGAAGAAATGCTCCTCATCATTTGTCATCAAGTGTTGTGGTTTTTTTTTGTTTGAAATCATCTTTTTCATAATATTTTAATTGATATAGTGAAATGTTGATTTTATTATCTGCTTTAGACCAGAATTCAGAGAGAAAAAGAAGCTGCACAGTTTAAAGATTGGGAAAAACAAAAAGACACTGTAAGTACTATGTTTAGATTTGTGTTATTTATCCATGCTATGTGTTGTTTATCTTAAATCTTTAACAGTTTTGAGAATTTTATGTACACTGTTATAAAAAGTTCCTGAAATAAACGGTCATTGAGACAATTGCTGAAAGACAATGACTGTTTGACCTTGAAATACCTAATTTTGACAGTTTTTTGTACTCTCGGAAATAAAATGGTGCTGAAAATAGCAATAAATCACTTAAAAATCAGGATAAATTTTCAGATTTTAGATGTATTGCAATTTTTTTTACAAATTTATGAAATTTTTCAGGTTGATTGCACCGCGAATGGTAATCATTATGCATTTTTAGACAATAACTTTTAAATCTGGTTGGATTAAGGATGGTAAAAGTTTTATTTTTGACTGTTGAACTAGAATTGTGACAGAGTTCAGCATAACTATATAGTAGGATACGATGTATTTTAGATTTATTTGAGGTTAGAAGTTTTTTTGTAGTCCATCCGTTTGCTCTATAATTGTCAACGTTTATGTAGTTGTTAAAGTTATTACAAAGTTATTGTAAAAGAATATTTTTTATCTGTTCTGTGATCAATATCATGATTTCGAAGTGTGCTTTTTTCTAATTTAAGTAAGTTCCTTTACAGTTTTTTCCCCCCTGAAGCATGAGTTTATAAAAGAAAATTATGTTTAAAGCATACTTATGTAAGATTATATTTTTATAGCATCTATATTTATGTAAGAAAATTGAATTTTCCTGTATAGAATTTATTTATGTAAGAATTATGTTTTAGAAAAAATAAGTATTTTATGTTTAAATTGAAACACTGTTGAGAATTTTAGAATTTCAATCTTAAAGAATATTAGCATATATATGTTAACATTATAATACTATATCCCATCATTTCTCACACCTTACAAATACTTTTTAAATAAAAGCATTTTAATAACTGTTAGTGAAATATATTTCACTAACAGTTATTAACTGTTAATGAAATATATTTCACTAAAAGTTATGAATAACGCTCTAGAAAAAACGTTATTTCAACTTTGGCAAGCGTTCCCAGAAGCAGTCAGAAGGGGAACATCAGAAGGAGACTGAACTAGAGACTAAATAAAATCACTCAGCTAATGATCCCCTTTTAAGTACCTCAAAAGACTTTGCACCTTGTGAAGAAGAAAATTCCGACTGGTTAGACCAGTGGTTCCCAACTGGGGGGTCGCGACCCCCTTAGTGGGTGGGTCGCCATGCCTTTTTTCGGGGGTCACTGCTGACCGCTTTTGTAGGAAATTAATAGTAAATTATTTTCACCTTTCTTTGCCATGAGACACCATTTCCCCCCTTTTCTTTGGAAGGAAAAAAATCCTTATTCTCATCAGGGCTTTTGTATCAAAGCTACAAAAACTGACGTTGGTGAATCTAAGAGTGCTAACTAATACTTGAGAACCCATGCATTAAGACAGAGGAATCAAAAATAGGAACTGCAATTAATATAAAGAAGGTAATTAGTAGCCACCTTGAAGCCCTTGAATCTGAAATTCAAAGATATTTCCCAGAGTTCGTTGAACAAGAGGTTGCACTCGTGCGAAATGCATTTCACACATCTTTAGATGTCGCCAATTTTCCTGATGAAGTGCAGGGTGAACTTTTGAATTTGCAAAATCATTCCTCTGCAAGTGATTTTTATGCCAAGAAAAACCATTAACTCAATTTTGGTGTGCTATGCTTTGCTCATATCCGATAACTTCTAAGCTTTCGTGTCAAATGTTAACAGCCATTTGCATACACTTACCTGCGTGAAGTTGTATTTTCAACTCTTTTGCAGATTAAGACAAAAGCCAGCCAGTAATAAATTAGATGTCTAAGATGACATTGCGGTTTGACCAATATTCAGCCAAGAATAGCCAAACTTGTCAGTCAAATTCAACCTCAATCATCCTATTAAT
Source organism: Cheiracanthium punctorium (assembly GCA_038373885.1). NCBI lineage: Eukaryota > Metazoa > Arthropoda > Arachnida > Araneae > Cheiracanthiidae > Cheiracanthium > Cheiracanthium punctorium. Next base: position 301,019 of record JAWZYV010000903.1, on the reverse strand, counting down.
AATCAGTAAGTATTAAAAAGATATCAATTTTAAATCTCAAGATATATTTTTTCATTATTAATTTTTTTATTGGTCAAACATGGCAAATGGAGGGTTCGCAAAAGTTTTGAAAAATCTAAAAGGGGTCACGATTAAAAAAAGGTTGGGAACCACTGGGTTAGACCAAGACCAAGTCTGACAGGACTTGGTCCTGTTTCAATTAGTTAGCTATTCTCAGGAGTGATATCCAGGATATTAACAATCTCAAAGACAAGTGAAAAAAAAAAAAAAAAAAAAAAGGATGAACCTACTGAGGAGCATCAGAGATGTAAATACATAAATGTGTAGCTCAAAAATGAGCTGTGGAAACATATGATTACCGACAGCAGCGCTTGGCTCAAATACGTGAACGTGCAGCTCAAACACGAGTAGATGAAACAGATGATCAGCATTTGGAAGGAGAACGACGAAGAATAGCTAGATGTCAACAAGCATTTCGGATAAAGTCTTAATTATCTTCAAAGCCGCCACAAATGCAAATACTATCATAATTTACAAGCTCTTAGCACTACTTGCATTAACCGTGGAGCTTTGCATTTTCCTGAAGAAAGAGTAAAAAAATCAGATTAACAGAAATTATTTTGGGTACTGTTGTTTGCAGGGTAAGATTGATGTAGGACATCCTAATTTCCTAATTGAATTGGTGCCCTTTGATGTCATCCATATTTCAAAGAATTTCATAAAAGAATTCGAACTTTGAACGCATGCTTTGCAATAGCTTTATTCACAGTATATGGCGACTGAAACTATTAACATTCAAGGTGTGTACAGCTATGTTGCGAACAGTCTATAACAGTGATATTCAAAAAAAGCATGTGATTTTATACATAAATACAAATAAACTAATTATGTCATGCACTTCAAAATTTTTAGAATACCTCTTTACCAGCTGTACTATACACTGCAATGAGCAATAAACCCGTATCAGTTGTGAGACTTTCAGTAAAACTTATTAAAATTAGATAATTTAGTAGGATGTGTCACTTTCCGAAAATTTTTTGCTGTGCAATTCCATGTTACAGAATTTTTTCTGAAAGTTTTATAGAAGGTACCACTGTTTCACTTATTACGGAGGGTATTACAGCTCATAATGAATTATCCTGAATTTTTTCGAGTCCCTGGGACAATTAGTTTATTTCAATTTGTGTACCTAGACCTTGAGGGAGATTTTCTTTCTTCAAACTACACCTATAATAGATTTGATGAGATTAGAACAAACTCATTCATTTGACAGCTCATCCAACTCAAAATCCTGATGCTGAATCTGATTGTTCTCAATATGATCAGATATATTTCTAATCAAGATGCTGTTAGTGAATGCATGAACAATTTCCATTGTATCAGCCAAGATCTTCGCTGACACCCTCACTACCGTACTCTCTGCTGCAGAAGGAAAGGAGTCACCTTGCATTAAACTACTTTTTGCTCAACCCTGATGGCACCAACCATTGAATATTTAGCATCCCTCTTCAAAATTAAGTATTTGCCATTGTAACATTGAATGCCAACCAAAGCTTTCCTTATAATAAATGAGTAACCGACAATATGAATCCCACAACGATGCAAATCTTTGATAATCATGAAGATTATTGATAAGTGTCCAGCCATTTACATACCCATTATTTTACACTTAAGGAGCCTTTAGATTCTGAGCATGGCTTGGTAACCTGGTATGACATTGTTAACTGCAGTAAACATTTGGAGCATCAAATTTTAATTTATTTATGCATATGAGTAGAATTTTTTAATTTTAATATTATATTCTATACTTTTAGAATTTGGCGTGGTTTATTTAACAAAACTGACATTGTTAAATAATTAAAAACTCATTATTTTTGTATAATATTGAAATCTTGTCCTATGAATAATATAGTTCAATTCTCAATACATTGCTAAAGAATATTAGCTGGCATTAACTATTCTTATAATGTAAAATAGTGATGAAGTTTAACAATACAACCTTGAAAATATTGATCTTTATTAGTACAAAACTTCAAAAAATCAGACTTGCACCAACTCTTGCCTTTTCTGTTATAGCAGTAAAAAGGAAAAAAAAAATCTTATCAATTTAAAATTTTTATTTTCCAGTTTGAAAAATTAAAATAAATTTCATTAGTTGCTGTAATTAAGGCAAAGCACACAAGAACTGAAGGCAGGAATTCCTTGAATTGAGGACTTTCACTCAGCTATCAGTTGGCCTTAATTTCATTAATATAAACTTAAGAAAATTTTAGTAGATCTTGTAAATAGTTGAATTTTAAGTTAGACGGCATATTGTCAAGCGCATCCTTACATAAAAAAAAAGTTAGTGTTTTTGTTTTTCGATCCAGCACAACATATATGTTGTAATTTTGAATAACTTAAACATTTTTTTTTTTCCAGTTCCATCTGCAGCAAGCTAAATTGAGATCAAAAATAAGAATTCAAGAAGGGAGAGGTAAGTTACTTGTTGATTTTTCTATTTTGTTAGTATATTACACAGTACACAACACACACACAGTGAGTGATCATATTATTAGAACCCCACTTATTAAAATTATCAAATAATCAAACGTATTTTATTAAGTCTGTCTGAGTTAGATACAGTAGAACCTCGATCCATAATTTTTTCATGGGGTAAGTGAAAAAAAGAAAAATGATGAGGGAGATCGTGGCTGCATTGCTTATGCCGGGTGCAGCATTTCTGATGATTTTCTAGTTAATTAAGCTCATTTTCATGGGTGCGACGTTTATGCCAGGTGTGGCATTTCTTCCATAAATTACGGTAATTACAGTTTGTATGACATATGAATCAACTAGACCTTCAATTTTATTTCATTTGGGTAAAAATTTTTACAATAATGAATGCGGGAAAGCAACTTTTTGATGAACAATACATGCAGTTTTCATTAACATTATTTAAATACAATTTGTGTAGGGACTATTGAAATAAAACGATTAATGCAGAAAAACAGTGAATGCAGGAACAATAGATCGGGATTCCACTGTATATATGTAAATGAGCATTTGATATTTTTTTTTTATCAACACTACCCTCTAGGTACAAATAAACAAAGAAATTCAGCTTTTTTTTCCTTAGTTTTATACTTTTATTATAGTGTAAGAAAATATGTTTTTTACATTGTGGCTGTAACGATATGATCACCCACTGTATGTGGTGTATGGCTGTTCATCAAATAAGCAATTATTTTAAACTTTCATATAGTAGCCCTTCATTATATCGTGCTTGTCAGGAGACAAGAAAAATATGCCATATCCGATGGCACGATGTATCGGGGGGGGGGTGGGGGTGGGGGTGGAAGGATATTCTAAAAAGCTTACTTTTTTTAACATTATATAAATAAAACAATAAAATTAGCAATGTTAAATATCATAAATTAAAAAAAAGTAACAAACTATTAAAACAAGAGAAATTTCATCGCTTATCAATTTTATTTACAAATACACATGTGTATTCACACTTCTCATTTTCTGCTTTAAAAAATACTGGGAGACAGAAAAAGCATGATATATCTAAATGCACGCTATATCGAGGAATGATATAGCGAGGGTTTACTGTATCTGCAAATTAGATTAACTGTATGCTAATTAATTCTTGTTAATAGAACTTTGAACATTCACTTTCCAAGAACAATTCATTATGTGTGATACATTTTTTTTTATAATTTTAGTTTAAATCAAGTTTATCTGCTGTTAAAAATTTTGTTTATGTTTTCCATTTCCCACTTATTGTAGCAAAACCAATTGATTTATTGGCAAGTTATGTTAGTTCAGAAGAGACGGATTTTGCTGTTGAAATGCTGGAGCCATATAAGTATTTAAATGTTGGTTTTGATTAAGCTATTATGTTGAAAGTTTTGATTATGTTAACTGTAATCTATTTTTATCAATTTTTTTTGTGCTTGTAAATAAACTGTATTTTCAATGCTATTTTTAAAATTTTTTAAAAAATGAAACTCAGTTTTGTTGTTATTTAAGGCATTGTGATATATTTAATAACATCAGCTCTTGTAAATTAATAATTGAAACAGATTTAATTGTATACTTGGTTATGGTTGCCATTTTTATATGATGTTCACACTTTATGCTCTTTGTAATCAGAAAACGTAAATTTTTATTATAATTTATTTTGTAAAGTAAATGCACAACACATCTTATATTCATACAAACATTATTAATAAAATGCTTAGTAATGAATTTAGGCTTAAAATTAACAACAGTCCAAAATTAATAGTCCAAGTCCAATATATTTTAATTCAGTAAGACCCAAGTGCCATGGAGCTCATGTTATTTTGCTTGAAATCACAAGCTTTGTGCAAATTAATTATAACTGTTCTGCTGAATGCACTTCAATACTTTTTATGTTCATGTGTTTTCATTAAAGTGTATTAAATTTTAAGACATTTCAATTCTTTTCAATTTTGTTGCATATAAGCAGTAATTATATTTATGTGCTATTGCAAGTAATTTAGTAAAAATAAATAAAAAATAGAAATTTCAACAAGATACCTTATTATTTAATTTATGAATTTCTGGGACCCACAAATTTAAGAAGCCAATTTGACCCCAAGTAAGTGAATTGGTACCCTTAATAAGTGAATCTAAACATCTTTCATTGTTCTACTTGTTCTAAAATGGACGGATTTTGCTGTTCAAATGCTGGAGCCATCTAAGTATTGGCTCCAGCAGCCAGTGCTGAAAGTTATTTACTTTACTGCAAATTACTGGACAGTACACAATAAAACAAGTATAACTTATTACTGATATATGTTCTCAACATAAAAAGGGTCAGTAAAAATTAAAATAAGCTCCAAAATACCTGAACAAAAAGAGGTGACTTTAAAACTCTTGTTATTTATTTTATTTTGACACAAGTACATTTATTTTTCTTAACCCTTTGAAGCACAATAATTTTCCCATCAATGTAAAAGAACAACTGAATATACTGCCTCTGATGCATATCACATATTACTTTGCATATTACTATATAACCATTTGTACTGGTTATATATTAATATGCAATCCCAAGAAATTTCCAATGAATTCTATCAAAATTGTTTGATATTGTATATATGCAATGTGACAGCAGTTTCTCAATCACTAAGTAATAAATTTCTAAAGAAAAAAACTAAAAGACAAGATTATATATATATAAAAAAAATAGTTATCTTTGTCTTGTTTAATTGCAGAATTTCCGTCGCTAAATTAAAGCAAGTATTTAGAATTAATAGTACTGAACCATTTGGTGGGTAGCCAGTGCTGAACTTTAAATTTCTACTTCTTTTGTGCAAATTATTGAATATATTAAGAACTAAATTTTACAGTTAGAGTTAGTAGGAGATAGACGTTCAGAACAATGATTAGCATTAATGAAAATAATAAAAGATATTGACTTACCTATATAATTCTTAATTAGAATAAATGAAATTAAGAAGCATATCACATGCTTTACAAACTAAATAAAATACTCTGGAAATTCAAAAGATTTGTTCAAATGCAATATTTATTTACTTAAGAACAATATTAATATGCATTCTCTCTACAAGTCAGAACTACACTTGAAAAAAATTACAGTTATCTTGATTATAAGTTACAAAAAAAGTCTTCATCGGATTAACTTGAAGAATTTTAAAGTTAAACAACTCCAAAATTTATGTTAGCAAACCTTGATGCAACGATACTTCTCACCCCCCAAATGCCCGGCCACTGCCTTGGGAGGCTTTGGCTACTTTATTATGGGGGCACGTAGTAGGTGGACCAACGTAGCCCCCTATGAAGGGACGAGCAAATGACAAACACACCCAGTCAGGCATTGAAGCCCGACCGCCGGAAGTTGAACCTGAAACCCTAGTGCGGTGCTTTACCCACAATACAATCTGGTCGGCTGCATGGATACTTTAGGAACCGAATAAAATTATCGTTCTAGAGGGATAAGCGCTATCCAAAAGGGCACACATGCATCCACAATACACATAGCTTCCATTTTTAAGTTTTATTTTTTGAAGAATAATAATCCTGTAATTTTGTTAATGAAAATTAACTTAGAAAAAGTATAAAACAGTAAAAACTTGTTAAAGTGTTTTTGATGAAAGTTCAAAAGATTCATGAAAAACATAAAACTAGCAAAGTTTTACTGTATCATTGTATAGTTTTTACTATGTTTATAGAAATAAGGGAATGAAAAATTCTTACCTGCCAAGCACATTTTATTTTTTTCGTATAACCAGCAAGAGAGATGTTTTTGATCTTATTCACAGTAAATTTTTCCTGCGTGCTTCAGTGTCTAAGAAAGCCCAACTGCGCATTAAAACCCAAACTCCAAAACAAATAACTTCCTCTCAACACTTTGCTCTTTCTTTTTGGACAACTGATACAGGAAGTAGCATGCTTGCTGGTGTCAGGAGCTGGTGTCAATTTTCAGGATGTTTCGAATTACAAGTTAACAAGTTGTGCCTGAATATAGGATTCATATTTGTTGCATTTTACAGCAAGAATTTTATTGATAATTTGTTTTCAAGAAAAGTAAGTGAAAAAGGGGGAGAGAGACATTTATCATGTTTGGAGGAGGAATTTCAGAATGTTCTTAAATTTAGGTACTTGTGAGTGTCATATTTTAACAGCAAGAATTTTATGGATATCTCTTTTTTTTTACTCTAAGAAAGATATATTAAAAGAATGTTTTGTCTCCCCTATCTCTTAAAGGTTATGAATTTTGGAAAATGCTGTCCAGTCTACCACCAATGCTAAAAAATCTGATTCATGCTAAATTTAATATTATTACTTTAGTTGACTAGGCAAAATATTAAAAAAAAAGTAACATTACTTTCCAGTCCTCTTAATATAATTAAGGTATATTTTAAATATATAAAAACTCGGCTATTCGAGCCTCGTCAGGGGGAGACCCCCTGAACCTCCCTAATTTTTTAATTTCATTTTTGCCATATTAAAACGATATTAATTGACTATGTCATTTTATCTCTCATCTTTTTGTGTATTTCACTTGGTAACCCTATATTGAAGTTTTTATGATTGTAACCTATTTATAGAAAAATACATGTGATGCATATTCTACAGTTTATGAAATATTGTAACAATAGATTAAAGCTGTTGTGAACTAATAGTATTTAAATATATGTAAACTTATGTCACATACTTTTATGTCGCATTTTGGGACAATTTGCAATAAAGGGGGTGAAAGATAAAATGACATAGTCATTAATATATATATATACAATAATGTTATAAGAAAAACTTTTTCAAATGAAAATTATTTATTTTGGCATGATTCTTAGTCACAGTACATTTCATAATTTGCTTACACTCTTAGGGTTTAAGAATTCAAGATTTAGAAGATCTGCAAGAGGACATAAAAATATACATGAAATTAGAAAATGGGAAAAACTTAGATTACTGGAAAGACTTGGAAATTATAGTTGAGGATGAAATTCATAAACTTCGAGATACAAGTTCATCCGAAGGTAATGGTTTATTTCTTAAACATATGGTTCTTTTCTGATTTGTGTCTGCTGTTAAATATGTTTATATGGGTCAAAATAATATATTGTTGTAAAGAGAATTATCATTGTAGAGGGAATTAGTACAGGAACAAAAAGACTTGTTTTTCATATCCTGTAATCTGTGGCATCACTAGGAGGTGATCTGCTTTCATACAGCACCTCTCTCGTGCTTACACAAATTATAAGCTTATTCTTCTCATTTCAGTTAATACTATGCAGGGTGTATCTAAAAGGTCTGTACAAAATTTTTGGGGAGATAGTGCACATTAGAAGGATTAAGAATTGCACAGGAGACCATGACCACAAACATCATTTTAACCCTTTAAGAGCCAGGTGGTTTCTTATTTTCAACAGATGTAGGTGTCGCTTTAAAATGTTGAATTTATAACACACATTTTTTATATACTAATAGTTCCATAAAAGGGATATATCCCTATACAAAAGCCCTTAATAGGTTAAAAGTTTGTAACACAGCATTTTACTTTATAACTATATGAATTTTTTTTAAAATATGGATCTTAAAAATAATGATATCAAATTTTGAGTGATGTCCTAGGGTGATTTTAAAAGATTTATTTTTAAATTCCATTACAATTGCTTTTGTTTTATTTTCTAAAAAAGATTTACACATTCAAGCAATGCTTTCAATAATCAAATGCACTGTCAAATATATCACACTTTCACTGAGCTTGTATTATGTATGTGGATAATAATTAGTTCTGCTGTGGCAACACCACTGAACGAACTATAACTTCAACTCCCGCCAGTTGTTCCCCCGCCAAAGAATACTCTAGACGGAGAACGAGACTGGGCAGACGTTCGATGTTAAAAGAGCAGAATAGCTCTCTTGATGTTATTTTTATTTTTATTTTTATTTCTACCTCTCAATGTTTTAAATGTTAGTGTCGTCGTTGTATTAAAGTTTCGTCTCATTAAATGTTTAAAAAGATTAACGTCTATTTAATTTGGAGCACTAGCTCCATCCTACATGGGGGCTCGCCTTTCGAATCCGCACATCCCCTAGATACAGTACAGGAACTAAAAAAGTTAATACTTTTCTTGTAATATTTATCATTATTATCATTTTACTCTTTTGCAATAACCCTAGAAGTTCCACAGTGAATGTAATATAGAAAGAATAAAAGTGATACTTTGGTGAAATAATAAGTCCTTTAAGTCCTGAATAACCAACATTTATTATTAAAGTAAGAGGAAATTGCCATTAATGATTTTATTTCTTGTACATAAAATTTTACACATTTTCCATTGTCTTGCTCATAGATCTCTAAGCACAATCCATTTACATCTCAAGCATCATAGTAAATATGCCTAATCTTTTTACTTTACTTATTGACTATCAAACATTAAAATAACTAATCATTTTTTACCTTAGTAGGGGCCCAGTCCTCTAGACTCACAATGCTCGCTTTTCGTATGGGGCATTCGGCTCCTAGTAAGGCCTACTCATGAAAAGGCATAATCTTCACAGTCAAAACCCATAGATCAAATAGAATGTTACTGAGTTACACATTGCTTGGTTCTTCTATGTTCCTTGGAGTATAAAAATAAAAAATTCACAATATTTTTAAATATGTAAAAGCCATGGAACACCTTGTGTATTTGCCACTCATGGCAGTTTTTCATAATTTGGTGACTTGCATATGCTTATAATCACCATTTCTCTATGTTTGCAAATAAAACAGTACTTCTTATGTTTTTTTTCTAAAAACTATGAAATAGCTAGAATGTCTTTCCACCAATGGTAACTTTTATTTTGCGGTTTAAAAGTGCACATAATCAATTATCATTTCCTGTATAAAGTTGCCATTAAAACAGTTCTCCATATAATCTTATGCATAATCTGTTGCAGAATGGCATACTTAGCACCCACAAATAGTTTTATCTCGCCATGGTGACAAATATCCAAGCTGTACCAAAGCTGGTCCTGAATTTTGTAAAGTGCCATTTTGATGCAAAAATAAAAAATCATGTGAAGCCATTGAAAGCTGCAGCTAGCTAATCCATCCATTCCTTGGAACATAAAAATGCAAACTTCACAATATATTTAAATATGTAAAATCTGTAATATTTTATAAATACTAATTAAAGCCAAAAAAGTAACATTAATTCTCAGTTATTATTATTTTACAACACTTAAAGCTAATATTTTATGTAATTGTATAATCTTTCTTTTAAACTTTAAATAGTATAATATTTTTTCAAACACAAAATCTATAAAATCTAAGCCATATGTTAAATTTTAGCACTAAATATTGAACACAATAAAATTAGAAATATCTCTGTTTCTCTTCGCCTGATTACTGGGGTGACTAATCTGAGTTGGAGGCCGCCAAGCCAAATTTCGGATGCATGACATCCCCCCCTCCCAAAAAAAAGAGGATAATTTTTATTTTTGCTTAATTTTCACATTAAAAAAAAATACAGTTTCCGTTGTCAGTTGCATAAAAGAAAATTGCGAAAAAAACCTTAAAACTGTAAAGCCAGTCCCTGAATGGCTTGTATCTGCTACACTATTAAAGCCCTTGTAACCCAGCTATGCTGGTCTGAAACTGAGCACTTCATTTTCCCTCTATGCAGGAACATATAGTCAAAGGCTTCATGCAAGCGTCGTGCAATCAAATGCAATCTTGCCAGGAACTGCATTGGTGCTTGCAGTGCTGTTCAAAGATTTTTACTATATTTTCTTGATTTTTTAAGTTCTTGGGGAGACTTGTTATCGCTGTGATGGCTACTGACTTCACGCTTAAGGATTGTGTAAAGTTCATGCATTAATAAAGGATAAAAGTAAAAATAATTGTATTTATAGTTAAACTGGGGGTGCTGCAATTCCACAGTCCCTATGTATGAGCCGCCACTGTTTTTTACCATTAAAAAAACACATGCTCAAAAAGCTGTACACAATATTTGATAAAAATCAAATTCTTAAACATAAATCTCATTCACACAATTTCTATCAATGTTAATCAATAGGAGACAATGTATCTAACTTAAGCGCAACAGCCCTTTTGATTATAGCAATTTACTCTACGCCCCTTCCTTTTTTTTGTGCCAGTTTGTTTCAATTCTATTATGCATGAATTATGTTTTGAATATGAATTTATTTTTGAAGTACTTCATGCATTTCACAAAATTACCATTACTTACTGTTCAAATCCATCTGCTTTGGTATTTGTTTTACTTTCCTCTTTCTATGTTTTAGAAAGGAATGATACTATTAACTCAGCTGTAGAATCAGAAATTGTAAAAGATTTCAAAAGCATGACTCCTAAGCAACTGCAAGCTTTGTACAGACAAATTGAAAAGAAAATATCTGGAAAACAAGCTGGAATTCATATAGGTATGGTTATCATACACTAAAATAAAATTTTAAAAATAACAGTTGCAGTTTTTCTTAACCTTTACTAATACTTTATTGTCGTTTATTAGTATGTTATCCCTTGCTTAAAAAAAAAAGAAATTTTTTGATATTTTTGTTGAAATTTTAATTAATTGCAGGGTTCACTTTTTAAAAATGTATGTTTGTAAAAAGCTTCATGATGAAAAAAATCTATCATTTTCGAAATATAAAAATAATATTGCCTTCTTCCTTGGAAGGGGAAAAGAAAAGGTTGCAATAGAATATATATATATATATATATATGTAGGAAGCCGAACGCAGTTTATAGTCAAATAAATAAACAGACTAATAAAAAAAATACTTTTTAGTCATCAAACAAGCCCTTTTGGCTAATACAGCACTTATGCTATCCACACACTCAAATTATATAAAACAACTCACTAACTTTTTATATTTTCACTTAGTTCATAATTTTTTGCGCGTGCAACTTTTTGCAATGCATTTTTAGATCATGAAATGTCTTGTCTCTACTTATTATAAAAGAAGTCTGTGTGTGTGTGTCTGTCAGCAGCATTACGGACAAACGGCTATACCTAGAAACACCAAATTTGGTACTCGGGAAGATCTATGCATGTAGTTGTGCACCTCGAAGCGATTTTTACAAAATTCGACCTAGAATTTTTTTTATTTTATGTTTTATGCGATTTTTCACTTTTTTTCTCACCTGATTCGTAATAACAGCAGAAATTACGCTCGCAGCAAAACGACATTTGTATCATCGGATAGAGGAGAAAATTTTCTTTTAAAAACAGTTTGTTCTGAATACGTAACATGATTTACCGATTTTTAGGTATTTTTTTACTAAGCATCTGTTTTGGCAAATTTTTTGTAAAATAATTTTAAAACTGTTGCATCTTGAATTCTATCCGTCATAACTTTTTGATATTTTGACAAATCGTGAAACATTTTTTTCTCCCTCTTTTAAAATGAAAACAAAAAAATTATGTCAATTAGATGATTTTTTACGAATTTTAATGCAACCTAATGTTTAGAATTTAATAGCATCAAAGCAATCTTACGCCATTCATTACATTGCGATCATGGCACGAGAATGTATGTTAGGTTGCTGCCACAAAAAGGATTAGAAAAAAGGTTTTTTTTTCAATCAATGGAGTTTTTAAGATGGGATATCGGAATTTCAATTCGCAAGCATCAAATGCTTTAACCCTCCAAGCGGCTGAGACGTAAAATCCCGTCAACTGCGTTCCAGTTTTCACTGCAATGCTTCTATAACTTATATTATTTATAACAGTCAGGTATCATAAAATATGTTCCGATATTGAATCTTGCATGGAATTTAGGAACTTGTTTTTTAATAATTACAAATCTTCCTATCAAAATTTTATTTTTTGTATTATTTTAAAGCTACTTGAAAATTTTACCGTAAAAACAACTTTACATTATTTGCCCATTTCCAGGACGCTCAGAGGGTTAAGATACCAATAAATTACGCCACAATTTTAATGCATTTATCCCTGCTCTTTTTTTAACACATGGAGCCGATATTTTGATTAAAACTTACTTTAGAAATAAACTGAGAAATTCATGATTATTATTATTATCAGTGGTATTTTGATCTGTTGCAATTAAAAATTGAAATGTCTTAACGCAGCTGAAAATGTTCATTTTAAAAGTTACAAAGTTTGTTTTAAAGTGCGATATATTAAAATTGTTCTCTTTTTTTTCCGCATTTAATTATCTCGCAGGCATTTATATGCGAGTATAGTTTTATTTTAATGTTAGATTACGTTCCTCCATAGTGTCATATTCCTATATAAAGCAAAAAAGTTTTCAACATCGTTGTAAATTTTAATATGATACCGTTTGAAAGCTACTGAGCAAAATATCAAATTAACTCCCTCAACCAGGGGTATCTTTTACTGCAGGTAAACAGCGACGTCATAAATTTTAAAAAATGCGTGAAATTTGTAAACTCTGCAACTCTAACGTCCTGTCACAGCTATAGCGAATCTAAATAGCGATTATTATTATTAGTGGCATTTTAATCCGGTGCTTATTTAAAAATGTTTATAGGTTTTTTAACATATGCATGTTGCGAGTATAGTTTTATTTTAACGTTGGATTACGTTTCTCCATAGGGGTACTTTATAAAGCAAAAAATTTTTCAACGTCTTTGTAAGTTTTAATAAGATACCGTTTGAAAACTACTGTGCGAAAAATCTAAATTAATTCCCTCAACCAACCGGGGTATCTTTTACGGCAGCTGAACAGTGATGTCATAAAAAAAAATACGTTAAATTTGCAAACTCTGCAACTGCGTTCTGTCACAATTAAAGCAATTCTGAATAGCTCCTCGAGATTACACAGTTTGATGTTTTTCAGGAGACAGAACCATGGAGGATTTATAAGATATCGCTATATTGGATATTTGGATATTTAAAACAGCACCGCTTGGATATTTTCCACCACATTGAGATGAAATGTTTTGCGGTGCTAAATACTCAAATCTTACAAAACTATGCATAAATTAAATATATATAGAGAGCTTCCTTAATGGCAACCATTTTGTGAAATGATAATTGTTTATGCTAATGCATAAATTGCAAAGAATCACCATAGAATAAGAAGATCCCATTGGTACCAAATAATCTAAGCTGTTTCTTTTAATGTAGCCTTGAAGAAGGAGAAATGAAGATAGATAGTATTGATATACTTAATAGGTAGTATTAGTAGATTTGTAAGGATAATATGAATAAATCGCAATATACCACGTTAATAAATATTTCATGAAATTAAAAGTGTTCTGTTTATCCTTTTTCAAGGGTTGTTTTACAGCCAACTGAACGATAAGTAATTCTAATTTGCGTTAATATATCCCGCAGTAATTTCGAGGACATTAGTTGAACTTTTTTAAAAATTAAATTCTGTTTTGTCACATGCAGATATGATTTTAGTAAAATATTCGTTTCTTCCCGTATGAAGAGCGGGTGAGCAGCTATTTTAAAATAAACGGTTGTCCATGTAGTGTCTGAGGTATTTAATACTACAACTTGAACCTAAAAAACAGTATGATGTAAAATAACACATTTTGAAAGTCAGGAGTTCTCTTCAAACCGCTAAGCTTTTTACTTTTCTGATCGCAAATGACACTGACGTAGTTTTTTGAGTCATTATATTGCAATGATGCTAGGTTAGTACTCATGACGCAAACTTTACATCAAGAGTCAAATAATTTTGTTTTTATTTTAAATTTCACATCACTGGGATTAATTGGGATTACACATGTTTGGAATATTTTCATTTACTACCGGTGCGAAGAACGGGCACTCAGCTAGTTTTAAATAAAACCAGTAAGTTTATTGGAGTCAGTGACTAACCTGACCCCACATATATATATATATGTATGTCATCAAACTTCTATTTTAATGGATAAAAAATTTACTTTTTGTGTGTGTGTGTGTGTGTGTGTGGGAAGGCAGTTTTATATTTTAAATAATTTGTTATTAGTTTAAAATAGTTATAATAAATTTGTGGTGTTTTTACAGCAATTAGGTAAAACTTTATAAAAAAATATATATGTGTACTGCCACTTCTTTTTAAATTAGTTTTTTTTTTGAGTACTAGGGGCCAAGGCCCCTAGACTCGCTACGCTCGCTTTTCGTATGAGGCATCCGGCCCCTAATAAGGCTTATTCGTAAGAAAGACATAATTTATCAGACAAAATCCAAAGATTGGATCAGATAGACTGTTACTGAGCTACACATTTCTTGGTTTTTGCATGTTCATTCATTGGTACATAAAAATTCAAACTTCACACTACAGTGGACCCCCCTATAACACGGTAGATATTTTGTTTTAGGAATCCGTGTTGTACGGGTCCTGAGCTATACTCCACCTGGAGTGCGGACTCCGTGTATAATCACTGGAAAAAATATTTGCACTCCTCAGAAACACAATGATATTTAATTTTGCCATTCAAATGTTATATTAATTAGGAGCTAAAGCGTAATAAAATCAGAACATCTGTTTCAGGTGTATTTTTAATTATGTAAAACCTATTGGACACCTTGCGTATTTGCCACCCATGGCGATTTTTCATAATTTGGCGACTTGCGTATATGTATAGTTAATAATTAGCTCTAAGAAAACAGTACTTTATGAGTTTTCTTTGATAAAAACTACGGAACAGCTAGGATAGCTTGCCACCAATGGCGATTTTCCATTACTTGGCGATTTACACATGTTCACAACCTATAATTACTGCTCATGTAAGGTTCCTGGAAAACTGTTATCCATATTTTTATATACATAATCCTTTGCAGATTGGCATATTTAGCACCACGAATTATATCATCTCGCCGTGCTGGCAAATATCCAAAGTGTACTATAACTGCTATAATGGCATAGTTAACGCCACCAAATATTTCTACTGGTAGCCAATACTCCTTCTGGACTGAACCGGCTTTAGTTATTCTGTTTTGGAAAAACGAACAGTTGCTAATTCTAAACTCCTGTTGTCTAAGCGAACTTACTATTTGAAAATTGTCTGTGTAATGCACTTTGAGTTATTTATTTTATGTACTTTTTAATTTGGCGTAATATTGATGTAATTCGACTTCATGTTTGTGAATTTCACGCGATTCTACATACTTGAAATTGCTTTGTTGGAAAGGAATGAACGATTTTATGCCAAATGTGGTAACCATTATGTTTATTTTTATTAATATCTTCTAAAATAATTCGATTTTCGAAATTAAAGTCAGTTTATCTGGTTCCTCGGAATTTTCCGAATACATGGACATGTTTCTCGAAATTCAAATCCCCGCGGTTTAGGAGAAGATAGGTCAATAAGCTCTTGACAGCGGCCTTTACTTTTTTTCAGAATAGAGAGATTCATATTAAAATATCCATAGGATAACAGGTAAGGAAAAAATTGTAATAGCAGAGAATTTCTTTTCAATAAAAAAGTCAGAAAAATTTTCAAAATTTGGCCAAAAACTGGAAAATTGTAAAGTGAGCCCAGAAATTATTCAAAGTTTTTGTTTATAAGTGATTTTCCTCCCTCTGTAAACCAGGGTTAATGAAGATTAGTGTTGATATCACAGATGAACATTGTTACACAATAGCCTGTAATTTTATGAAAACAAATTCTAGTCAAGGATTTAGACATTGAATGGCAACCTTATGTAGTAGATTTTTACAAATTAGTTTCAACACATTGAACATTTTCAAAGCATTATTTCTCTTATGCAGACTGAAAAAGATTTTTTTATTTTTTATGATTGATTATTTATTTTTGATTTTGTTACTGTAGCATATTGAGAAACATTGCTTTCTAGACTAAATGCCTGTATGGCTTGGGCAAGGCTTCGTGAAAGACACCGAGAAAACCTTAGACACAAATTATTCAAGTTAAAGCAAGAGGTGAGACATTTTATAAACTTTTCTTTAATAAATGAATTGGTGCTACTAATATATAACTACAATACTACCATTGATAATAGTTCAATTTTAGCGAGCTAATTCAATATTTGTTGAAAATTTATTTGTTTGAATTTATGAAATTAAAGGACTTTTTTTTTTTTTTTCCAGTACACCTAATATATTTTGTATTTCTTTCACAGTTTATTATTTATATATGTGGCTCTAATGTGCTTTCATAATTTTGTTTTCCCAGATTTAATTGTTTATATACAGGATTTTATAATATTGTGGATTTTGTATTAATGTGACTTACTACCTTTTTATTAAACTTTTTGTGAAGTCATAGTTTATATTTTTTTATTAAGGACCTTATTTTTAGCATTATTGTTTTTGTTTTTCCTCATTTACTGCTGAAGGTGATAATTTGTATGTTAAAATATGGGTGTCTTCATTGCTTTGTTTGCATTTCTGTGTTTTTAAATATTTCTGGATTTGTTGATTTTAATTCTTAGCAGGGTTCCCGTTAGAGTGCGAGACCGTGAGAATCTTGCATAAATTTCTTAAATCTCGCGCAAAAAATATTACAGCGCGAGGTATTCTCGCTCAGCAAAATATTCGTCACCTGCGCGAGATTCTCGACCGTTAGAAAGTTTAAAAACGCCAGTTTACAAATACAAAAATTTGTTTTTACTCTACTGCTGTCGGATAACGAGCATGCCGCGGCGGCAATGAAGCACCCCCCCCTTCCTCTCTTGAGTTTCTGTTCAGAGATACCATGGTTAAATGGTCCGAATGCAGAGGGAGAATATTAATTAATGCTATCGGCGCGGAGCTGACGTGTGTATTTTTCTCCCCCTGCTTGCCAGCTGTAAAATGTTTTGTTTTTGTATGTGTGTCCATCGTATATGAGTTTTAAGAGAATTTCATCTGTTTGTTTTTTTATATACCACCACTATTCATGGAATTATTGATAACCTCTGTCAGTTTGAAATTTGGACCCACCCCCCCTTCAAAAAAAAAAAAAAAAAGAAGCTGAAATTTTTCGGTTAAATGCCGGATAATCTAGCTTATACTGTAGTAAGAATTTGAACTTAACTATATCTGTTTTAACTTACACATATTTGTATCTTACCAACTTTGTAGTATAATATAATTTAATATTTATATAAATCTTATCTTAATCTTAATATATATATAAAATGCTAATGTTCGTTTGTAAAGACAGGGTTTCCTCTATCACCACTAACTCGAATTAACTTCCTGTTGGGGTGGTAAATACCCCTTGGCCTCACGGTTAAAGTAAGGGAGTTTGGTCGCGGTGGGTGAAAGTGGGTGGTTGTGGGTGGCGAAAATGTAAAAAAATATATATCTGTCCTTTTCTAACTCATGAGAACTTCTGAAAAGTTCTAAAAATTCCTGGAATGACCTAGAAAACTCCAAAATGTGTGCAACTGCTACAGTCAATCTAGAATGTTCTAAAAGTTTCCAGAAAGTTCTAGAAAGTTCCAAAACAAAGTGCAACCGTTCAAATCGATATAGAATGATCTAGAACGTTCTAAAAACTTTTGGAATGATCTATAAAGTTCCAAAATGTCTGCAACTGTTAAAATCGATCCAGAATGATATAGGAAGTTCTAAAAATTTCTGGAATGATCTAGAAAGCTCCAAAATTTCTGGAATGATCTAGAAAGTTCCAAAATTTCTGCAACTGTTAAAAACAATCCAGAATGTTCTAGAAAGTTCGAAAAATTTCTTGAATGATCTAGAAAGATTCAAAATGTCTGCAACTGCTAAAATCGGTATAGAATGTTCTAGAAAGTTCTAAAAATTTCTGGAATGATCTAAAAAGTTCCAAATTGTGGGGAACTGTTAAAATCGATATGGAATGTTCCAGAAAGTTCTAGAAATGTCTGGTTGAGTGAAGATCAATTGCGATGGGTTATTGTCATTCGGAAATTTTATAGCATACTGCTTCGAAGCCTCTATCTTATTCCGATGAAATTCTCCGTAAAGTAACACCATTTCAGTGTATTCATTAGTATTAAACATTATCTTTCGTTTTTTATACTCAATAAGCTAAGAATTTAAATAGCATGAACTTTAGACAAACACTAACAAAGTAACTTAAACAACAGTTTTTCAACTACAATAAAATATTGAAATTTAATGTTTATGGTCTGTTGCCATATCAGCAGGAATACTTTTTATACACCGCATGTTTAATGGTCGAATAAGTCTCTCAATATGTAAGATAGAAATCTAAATTATCTACGTTAAAAATGGATCCTTAAATATCTTTTATACCATTAAACATGCGTCATATTTTAACCCGAGCAACGCCGGGTTTCGCTGCTAGTATATTATATAAATATTAAGTTATTTTATATAATTTTATTATACTAAATAAAATATTATAGTTAATAATTCTTTTGCTTAGTTAAACTGGATGTGATTCTTTGAATAAATTTGAATATTCATTAACTTTGAACATCCATTAACAATTCAAGTGCAAATTTAAGCAATCTTATTAGAATAGCTGATGGAAATATCAATTTAGAAAGTTTTCCATATTTTAAATAATTAAAAACATTAAAAGCCTTAAAATTTCCATAAAATTCTAAAAACACGCACCATTTGAGCGATTTCAGCAGTTCAAAACTGCTGAAAGCGCTCAAATGGTGCGTGTTTTTAGAATTTTACGGAAATTTTAAGGCTTTTAATGTTTTTAATTATTTAACTAAGGTATTTCCGTGTTTGAATTTTAACTAAATAAACTAAATAAAGTTTTCCATATGATCAAGCTGAAATTTTTTAATGGACGAAAAAATCAGTGTTATTGAAATTGTACTATAAATAAATAAAATGATGTTAAACAATATTTATGTTCTCACTTAACTTTCAGAAATCTCACTCAAAATTTTTGGATGGGTGAGAAATCTCCCCCAATTTTTTTTTTTCTAATGGGAACCTTGATTCTTAGTTTATTATTTTGTTTATTTATATGCATATATAAATACAGTACTGTATAAAATATTATAATCTGTTGATGATGTTGCTGAGTGAATACCATCTTTCAAATTGACAATTTGAAATGCACATTATGTGTTTGCTTTTAGATATATTTTGGTATTTTCAAAAAGATTTTTTTTTTGTTTTTTGTTTAAGATTTATATTCTAGGAATTCTTTGTGTGTTTCTGTGAAACCTCAGCAAAATGCAGGCAATATTTCAGGCTATGTCTCTCTCAGAAGCTACAAAAAAAAAAAAAAAAAAAAAAAAAATGCTATTGCTAATGGATAACAACTGCTCACTGAGAGACTTATTAAAGTCTGGAACCATAATCCCGAAAACCCATAGTTTGCATAGAAGCTCTTTGAATCAAGGTCTTAATCCAAGCAATAATCTAAGCAGTGATTCAAAATAATTCAGATTGTTTCTTTACAATCTATGTCCACATAAAGAACAAGACTGTTATGACTAATGAAAGTATCTGAAAAAACTCAACACAGAATTGTATTTCTAATTTTTCTCAAATTTAGCTAAAGAGTATATGCTTAAATGTTTTATAATTTATGATTTGCTGCTTATAATAGTGAGTGTGTATAGTGAAGTTAATGAAGATTTATTCTGAAATTTTTTAGTCAATTATTATTATTATTTTTTTTAGCTCAGCTAGTTTATAACTGTTCATGAATTGCATGGTCTTTACAAAAAAAAAAAAGGAAGAAAGAAAACCCCCTTAACTAGAATTAAAAGTTACTTCATTATTAGTTCGACATGTTAGGCTTAGTGACTAAAATTTCATTTATTACAGCAAGGTGTTGAGTGTCCACCATTATTTCCCTGTGTTTCTGGAGATGAACTCATTCAGGAAAGTGTAAGTGCTTCGTCTGCATCAGCCATTATTCATGAAGCTAACCCAGTGTCTAGCCAACGGTCAGAAACATCGCAAGATTCTGCAGCTGAAACAGATGAGCTGCAAGCAGAAGCTAAAGCTGGGCCTTCAAAAGAGAAGTATGTTTTCTCATTAATATGTTAATTCTATTAACAGATTTTAAGCAGAAAGCATATAAAGGCTCAGATGACTAATATAGGAAAAGACTTAACATTGTACTAATATTATAAATTTGAAAGTTTGCCACTCTTTCACGGCTGGGCAGATTCAGATGAAATTTGGAAGAGATAGTTTATACCCTGAATTAACATGTAGGGTACCAGCTGCCTTTTATAAAAATAAATAAATAAATAAAAATAAAAAATAGAAACATGAAATAAAATAGTTTAATGAAAATTAATGCCATTCCCGTGATTTTTATGCAGGTAGGTATCAACAGATGATGCTGATTTACTATAGAGAAAGCTATATCAGTTCAGTAGTTAACACAAAAACATATTCATAATTTTGAATAATGAATGCATTTATTTTCTTTAATAATTTTGTTTGAAATTTTATATTTTCAATCAGTAATTAATTATAATTATTATTTTTTCAAAACTTTACTCAAAATGCTTAAGTAAACATAACCTTACAATACAGCAAAATTATATGCAGTTAGAAATAGGAAAAATGTATAGATATTAAAAATATGTGTATTTATGAAAAGCAAAATAGATCAGTGCATTTATGATTGACAGCAGACAATAAAAAAAAAAAAATAAATAAAAAAATAAAAAAAAAAGCAAATTATGTCCTAATGTACCTAGACAATGCATCTGGTCCTTAAATATATTTCTTTATGTAACTGGGGTGCAAGTGCTAATACCCTAAAAACTGGCTTCATCTGACTGGTCAGTTTAATTTTAGAACATGATTATCCTGTATAGTTTTATCCTTCAGAAACTAACTAAAAGAAACTTGAAAGAGTCCAAGTAAGGGTATTCTACCTGAAGAGTGATCGTTGTCGCAGGACTTTTGAACAGTTTTTAAAAAATACCAATAATTTTAAACACCCCCAAAAATGAATAATGCTTCACCCAATGCACTATGGACTAACAATCAAGCTGTATGTCTTATGCAACTTTCAGAAAAAATATTCCATTTAATCAAAAGCACAAAAATTGCTTTCAAAAATCTGCCAAAGTGATACATGGTTTTGGGAAATATAGCAAAATTTCAAATGCTAAGCATTTTTTTTCTGAGTGTCTTATAACACTAATAGGTTAATTGTTTGTAACAGTTCATAGTACAACTTGTAAAGAGACATTCTAAATTTTTTCTAATCTCTTGCTCAATTGGATTCTTTTTAAAGGTGTTCAAAAGTTGCATGCTTTACACAAAGAACAGCCTTAATCACATCAAGAATAATTATTGGCCTGCACCCTTTGATTTCAGATTATTTACTGTCATGTTTTTACTGTATTTATTGTCATGTAGGGAATGTGCAATCCTGATCCCACTGGATGGTGCACAAATGTTTGCGTAACTAGTCCCGCAGGATTGAAACTGCGAAATAAATTATTTTTGTTACAATTTCACACCGCCTTCCCAATCACCAATTGGCTAAAATTTTTTGCTTAAGAATCAGTGATCATGGGTGCTCATACCTATTGGCAGGGAGGGGACATAGTCACCCTCCAAGCTCTTATGTTGTTATGATTTACGTATTGGTATAACACAGAAGTGCTTCAACATTGAAGACGAGAATCTTTTTCAGTTATCTTTTTTGCATTCTTCTCTGTTAGCAAGTTAGAAATAAATTTATTTTATTATGAATATCAGAACTGTAATTTTCATATTTATGTAAGGTATTGTATTAGTTATGAAATAAGATAAATTATTATTATAAAGTTAAACTTGATAGGGCTTAAAATCTTACTTTTCTCTGTTGAAATTAATTTTTAGTTTAAGTGTCAATCCCTTGGGATTATGGGATCCAGCAGGATCAAAAGTCTCAATCCTGAAAACCAACGAAAAACAGTGCAAGACTGCATTCTCTATTTTTACTGTTATGGTACTCTTTTTTATTTTATTTTAATCCATATAATAAAAGTCTGTCTTAAATATGTAATTAATATCTTTGTCTATTAAGTCTTGTGGCTCCATCTTTTCCTTTTTATTAAAGAAGTAATAGTCTTTTGTTTAGGTATGACCTTCCAAAACCAACAGAAGAAGAATATGATTCTGGATGCTACAGCCCAGTACTTCTTAGAATGGACAAATTAGAACCTGGTGTCATGGTTATGGATCCATGTGAAGATGCTCAACGATTGGAATTCATGCAAAGGCGCTTACTGAAATCTGAATCTGGGGTATTTTGATCATTAACTACTATTGACTGAATTAGTTATTTCAGAAACCACCTAAACAGGCAATCTACTAGGTTAAAAAAGTCACGAAAGTAATTGAAAAGTCAGGAAATGGGGGAAATAAATCAAAGTCAAGATAAAGTCACTTAATAAAGACATTAAATCATGAAATTAGGCAAAAATTTGGAAAATAATTTTATTTACCAACATTAGTTTTGTTTTCTGACATCTGTTAGTGATTTTATTTTTGAAAATATCAAGTAAAGTTGAAGCTATGTCAAATCTTAAGTGTGGTTAAGACAAGTGTGTATCCAGTGGAGTGTTAATAAGATTTTGACATGACTTTATCTTAACATAAAAATAAAAAAACTTTGTTAGAAATACACTTAAAACTTTTACATTTTGGCTACATGCAGGCAGGAATAATTTTTCATATATGAGTTGGTATTCTCACAGCTGATAACGTATGGAACTTTTGTACCATCCAAAATGTACATCTTTACTGTTTTTAATTTACGTGTGTCTCTAACAAAATATTTTTATTTTTATGCTGATCTCAACACCAGCATTTTACAAATAAGATGGAATTTTACGCTAGTTTTCAATTATATTATAGTGTTGTTCTAAGCTTGATAGGATCAGAAGTTATGCATTATAATGTTTCATGCTAGAGGATTCTCATTCCAGCTTTTCGTTGCAACGGGAAGTGCCACATCCTTTTTTTATCATTGCAGCAGAAGGATTCACATTCCTCCCTAGCCATGTCCAACTCCTGGTAACCTCTATACGCTATCAGGTGCCATGTTAATTTTTTTTCGTTGCAGCGGGAAGTCCCATGTCCTTCTTTTATCATTGCAGCAGGAGGATTCACATTCCTTCCCTTTTCAATCGATATTTAAGGTCAATGGGCATTTCTCTTCAATGTACGGACAACGCTGGGCCACGCTGCTAGTACTAAATATAAGCTGAACTGTAAATTCAGTTGATATTTGTCCTGAGTGAAAGAAATTACTCATTGCAGCAATGCCTGCATGCTGATTTTGTTTTCGTACTTTGTGCATGATTTTTCTTTTCCCCCATAAACTGTAGATGAAATACTTGCTAACATAGTATGAATTAATTCTGTAGGAATTTGTTAGTGCTGAAGACAAGGCTTTTGACAGAATGGCAAGAAAAGGTATGGATGCCGATGAAGCTGTTTTTAGTGTTGAGCAGAGTGTGGAGAGAACATACCTCTGGTCAGATAAATACAGACCCAGAAAGCCCAGATATTTAAACCGTGTTCACACTGTAAGTATTTATAAAATGTAACTAGTCATGTTGGATATATTGTAGACTCACTGTAAAATACATTGCTCAAAACAATTAGGGGAGCACATGGTTTTAACAAAATTATGGAAATACTTAACCGATAAGTAACATAAAATAAATCATCCATAATTTAAAGCCTAGCAGGCAACAGAAGAAGAAAACTTCAAATGCAAATCAAAGTTCATGACGCCAAAAACCAGAAAAAGAATATAAGGGCAGAAATTGGGATGTTGCAGAAAATCAATAACAAAACTTGTGGTGTGGAGTGTGGAAAAGTGGTAAAACTTTAAGTGGTGGTGTAGGGGAATAGATTTATCTTTTGATTTAGATTTCAGTGTACAGTACAGCTTGTAAAGAGACATCTTAAAACTTTTGAAGTTCTTGATTTAATTGTTTATTTGTACTGTTTATGTACCATAACTACATGGTTTTTTCAAACATCAGCCTTAACTTTCATACTAAGTATTTAAAAAAAATAAAATAGATAAAAAATAAAGTTTTGTAATTTATTCATTAGGCCCCACAACGCCTGAGTAGATAAGACACTGAACATGTTAGTTGGCCAAAGTGTGAAGGTCCAGGGTTCTGTCCTACCAATGCGGCTGTCAATCTAATGGTCTAGTGTTTTGGGCACTTTTTTCCAGATGTGATGTGAATATGCATTAGAACCATAGAGAAGGAATATAGGTGGAGGGAGCAATTGTAACCCTAAACTGAAGCGTGCACACGAGTCACGTGACTTGTTGTCAAGCGGGGTGGAATTTCTCCGTTTCCTTTGCTGTTCTCCATAGCTTTGTGTGAGGTCGATGGTTCTAATCCAAAAAAAGGGTGCATTATTTCTCTGCATATGGATGCAATGAAAAATTCTTGAAAGGAGGACAACTGGCATTTCACAGGAAAGCTATGTTTTGCAATTTTAGCCGTTTAAAATGTATGAATGTTCTTTAAAACACTAGATTGACAATTTGGCGATTATATTAACTCGCCAAGTATTGCAGATCTGAAAGTCACGTAAATTAACTTTTAATTTCAAATTAAAATTAAAAATCAGATCAAAATAAAACTTACTCTTTATTTTCTCAGTTAATATAACAGGTTATTGTTTTAGAATGTCTATTGGCGCTGTAGTGCCTCACTCATGTTTCTTTCTTAAACATTCTATTTTTTCAAAATGTCCTTATTGTTAAGGTAAATTTTTCAGACTATTAGTAACAAATTGAACTTTTTAAGCTGATCCACTGAAGCCATATTTCTCTGTTTTTGGACAAAGAATATCACAAATCATGAGGGGAGGGGGAAATACCATTTCATTATGTTAACAGAACATGAATTTCAATTAACAAATTCACTATATATGTGTATATAAATGTAAAGATATTGCTAAAAAATCAGCTGTTTAATACGTTCATATTAACTCTAGTAACAATATGGTTTAAAATACTAGATCGCACCCGCCTCCCGAAATGGAAACCTATATGCGCTACTGAATACAAACTTTGAATTTTAAATTGCTTAATATTCTGAAAAAAAGGTTGTCGATCTATGCGTTATTTTATTCTGCATAAATAAGTTTCTAGTCTTTTCTGCGTGACCAGCATTAAAAAAAAAGATGTTTTATTGAAATTTCGGACCTTTTTTTAAAAATAAAAATTGCTATTTAGATAAATTATAACAATTGTGAGAAAAGTAGTGTCTTGTTATACGACATGCAAATCGATGCTGTATCCTACAAATTTTTTTTCATCAAGAATTACTTTTTTTTTAAGCTTTCCTAAAGATCTACAGAGAAAACTTCTTTGGGAAACACAGTTAAAAAGAGGAGGATTTAAAGCTTTAGATTATTTGAAGCTGCGTTCAAAGCATTTTACAGAAGATTGCTTTGAGAAAGCAAAATTTGGAGGAACATGGTTGAAGAAGGATGCAATACCAACCATCTACAATTTTCCTCATCATCTCCACCGAAAAAATATTCTCATCAAGCTTGATAATGTACATTACTAGATTGACTCATTTAATAATCCACATTACTAGATTTTATTACAATGTTTCATAACAAAATCAAAATAATACAAAAAATACAACAAAATAAAATGTTTCAAAAGCCAAAACTTCAAAGTAATTCTGCAAAACAAAATTTAAGACTAAATAATTTCAAAATAACCAGAGAGGGAGAAAATAAATAGTGCTGCAAAAACCATTTCCCCCCATTCCCTTTCTAGCAAAATAAAATGCTTGAGTTTGCGAAACAAAGGGCGATAAGCAGCCAAATGCACTTCTTCTTCTTCTCCTACGACGCTCTTATCTTAGCTTCAACTTTCCCGGGAAAATACAATAGGAGGCTCCCTCCACCTATATCCCTTCTCTATGATTAGAACCCCTTAAAAAGTCCCCCTTAATAACTGAGACCCCTTAATAACTGAAGAAATGCTCGATTTACTGTAACAAAATTTGGCAGAAATAAATTATGAGAGAAAGCACATAGTAACATAACAATGAAAAAAATGTGAATTATTAGTTAATGTACAGGTTATAATAGAAATGGTCTAATCATGACTTTTTATATCCCGTGAAAGGTACACCTGATAAGAGTGTGTGGCTGCAAGTGCACTGCTATACCATATTTTTTTACCCATAGGCTTACCATATTTTTTTAAACTCCAACCCAGGACAAAACCATTTTTTTGGTGGTGGTGGTGGGGGCATAAGATTTGAGTAAAATCTCATTATAGTGAATTTCAAGGGAAAATTAAACTTGTAATTCTGAAAAATTCACTAAAGTGCACTTAGTGATGCCCTCGTGGATTTAAAGATGGGATGATGACCATATAGCTCGAATTTCAATAATCCCGGACATTCTAAAATCTTACTTGTTACTCTGGATAGTACTAAAAAACGAAGACTGTCCAGGCTAATTCTGGATGTCTGGTAAGCCTAGCTTTAAGCTGCCAAGTCTTAAAGAGAATGTATATTAGAGGGTGTCAATTTGATTAGATTGTTTTTGATATAACCTGTGTATTGACTAACATAGCTTTTATTTATTTTTTTAATTGTTACATTTTATATGCTTTCTCCCATTATAATACATGTATTTCTGTACCAAGTTTGTTATAATAAACAGTGTATTGCTTCATTTATTACAGATTTTTTGCTCTTAATTTTTCCGACCAGTGTATGATATGCTCTATGGTCAAATTGCTTTATTCAATTAAAATTAAACAGGATTAGACAGGATTAGACATGAAAATGAAAAGTTTTTTTTTAACATGAAAAAGGGATTCTAAATTAAGTACTTTAAAAAAAAATCTCTATTTGAAATAAAGTAACTGTTTTGTTGTTCTTTTTTAGGGCTTTGAATGGAATAAGTACAACCAAACACATTACGATATGGAAAATCCACCACCAAAAGTTGTACAAGGCTATAAATTTAGTGTAAGTATGAAAGCATATTTCACTTGTTAACATGCTAAATGTTCAATTTTCACAGCCTATCCATTATTCATTAAATATTACAGTGTGCAGTAACTCAGTTTTGTTAGTCGAATATTCATTCATCTCAAAGTTTTCCTGAAATACCAAAACAGTTTGATTTTTTAAACATAAAATCATCTCTATACCCCAAAGATTTTATAAAAACTTTAATTTCATTTTATCTTTGGAAACCTGTAGAATAAGAATTAAAGAAAAAGCTTTAAATTTTTCTTTCTTGCTTTGTCTCTGTAAATTATATATTCATTACTAAAGCTTGAATTTTGTAAAAAAATCCCTAAAATGCCCTAATAATTAAACAAAATTTCAATTTAAACAATTACAGTGAAACCACAATCTATCATTTTATTCATCGTTTTCCCATATTGATAATTTTATTTCTATAGTTCTTGCACAAATTGTATTTACATAATGCTAAAGAAACTTGCATGGATCATTTGTCAAAAAGTGACTATCCGGCATTCATCATTGTAAAATTTTTCTCTTGACCAAAAATAATTAGAAGGTTAAGTGGATCCACATGGCATACAAGACGTTGCGGCATGCAGTATCCTTGGCATGTAAGAAATAAATGATTATGCAAAAAATGAAAACAATGAAAGCAGAGAATTATTCATGATGACGAGGCTGAGCCACAATTGGAACCAAGTTTGTGTGAAGTAATAACAGTATTTGAAACTGTATGAACTTTTTTATACGAACATGAAATTGCAGAAAAGTATTGTAAATCTTGAAAATTTTCTGTTTAACTTAAAAAATGCTGAAAAGCTATCCATAAAATTACTGATTTTTAAAAATAAATATCACTTATAATTTACGTCTTTGATTTATTATTTTTATTATTATTTTTTCAATTTTGTAACAAATTAGTATTTTTATGGTATGACTGTCATTGCGTGGATACATAAACTTTGTTTCCCTCACCTTTTCAGTTTAACCTGCATTTGTTGTTTTCCCACATTATCGTTTTTGCCTACGTTCTCCTTGAAAAATTATGGATCAAGGTTCCACTGTAATTCCTTACTAAATATACATTTTGATGCATTAAAACCTATTTATTTAAAGAAACTAAGATGTAACATATTAATATTTAAAATAAATGTGCTAAAATAATAAAAAGATAAAGAAGGAAAAAATATATTTACTTCTGACTATATATCGACATCTAACTAAAATTTGAAAATGGAATATAGTAAATGCTAAAATCTTAAAATACTAAAATGATATATAAAATACATTGATTGGTAGGTAAAATTTTACATTTCTTAAAAAAAGTATCCCAAAAAATAAAATAAATCATAAAATGCAAAATGATGCCCCAAAATGTCAAAAATACCCTAAAAAATCTTTTTAAAAAAATGCTGTAAAAATAAAAAAATAAAATGCAAATAGCATCAAAAACCACCCTATATTCATTACCAGTCAGTAGGTTTTGCTGGGTGGGAAAAAAGCACACCTTCTTCATCCTGTTAACCAATTCAGGTTCGAGAATGGAAGAAGAAACCTTCCATGCATATTTTTCCTATTTCTAACACTTAAAATACTGTAAATTATTTTTCTTAAACTGTAGTAGTATTACAATATTGATTAACCACTATTTAAAATATAAAATTTAAATGGTAATGTAGAAAATCCACACTTGAAGACTTACACTGATATTAGTGCTTCCCAACTTTTTTACATCTGCAGACTGGTAAAAATTGGAAATACATGCTGCCGGAATCTGCTAAAGATAGTAAATACTATACAAACCTGTACTTTATTTATTAAATCAAATGCTATTGTGGGATTGGAAGTGTGCCAAAGGGAAGAAGCAACTCCAAATCAGTATGACATCATCATGCTCTCTCTCTTTCTCAGTGGCACATCAGCCCAGGGTGGGCCATGTCCTTCCTCAGAATCGAAACCCTGGTTGCACTCTTCTTGACTAGACTTCTCCAGTTTTTAAAATGGAGAACTTTCAGATTTTTTTCCATGCACTTGATCCACCGAATCCTCGGTCTTCCCCTTTTTCATTTTCCAAAGGATCTAGCGACGAAGATCCTTTTTTGTGGTGCAGTCATCTTCCATTCTGATCAGGTGTTATGCTCATTTCAGTCTTTGGATTGAAATAAATTTCATTATGTCAGGATCTTTGTATAGTTTGACATCATCATGCATTGTCCTTTAAAAGCGCTCTAGCTATGACGCAGGAGGGAGATCCAGAGATCGGTAAAAACAGTGAAGCCAACAACAGGCAAAGATATCCGAAGGCCAGACATTCCCGAACGATAAATGCAAATGATGGATATTGACTGCTAAAACTGAGGCCTGCTACTACTATGCCATCTTGATCTACGCTTGTTTTATCATTCTGTTCTACATTATTTTAACACGTAGTTTTAACTTTTGTATTCTTTTTAATCCATTATTAAATGCTTTATGCCATTCAAGTGTTTTTTAAGTGTCTTTAAGAAGCTTACAGAAACTCGGCCTAACCCCCAATCATACAAATATCATTTTTAGTTGGTACAGCATTTGCTGCAGATTATTTTTAAATAATTTTTATGCATGTAGACTGACAGTAGTCTCACAAGCCAGTAGTTGGGAAACACTGTTCTAATACATTTTCTTTGGAGATAAAAATTTATTTAATAATATACTGAATTATGCAGTAATACTAGAAAATCTTTCTGTTTTAGATATTTTATCCTGATTTAATAGATAAATCAAAGACTCCTGAATATACTTTGGTAAGACATGTATTTTCAATTTTTTTTTTTTTTTTAGTAGTTAACTTTTAACAACTGAACCTAAATAAATATATATGTTTATTCATGTATTGCCATTTCAGAGCCCTTGTGATGAAAATAAAGATTTTGCTATTCTTCGTTTCCATGCTGGTCCCCCATATTAAGTAAGATATTTAAAAAACCTTTTTCATGTTGGTTTTAGTAGAATTTATATCATGACCTGTGCTATGAAGCCCATTATGTGAATTAAAACATTAAATCTCCATAACCAAATCATACCCACCTAATTCTATCAATAGTGGCTGTCTATTTCAGTATGCTTAATGTTGTGCTTTTGTGGCAGAGCAAAAATAATAAACAATATTGCATTTCGATGACAGCTGTTTTACCATGACAAAGGAATTTCATTATTTTTTCTTTTTAATTTATGATAATCTCAATTACCATCTATACTCGAATCTAAGACGCACTTTCCCATTTCTGAACTTAAAAGTCTTGCCAATTTTTGTATTCATTTCTGGATGCATCTCACGATGCATCCTGGATATTCAATGACACAACTCAAAATTTGACTGTGAAAATTAAATCATACAGGTTTATTTGTTCAAACTGTACATTTAAAAGTTAAGATTAAAAAGAGAACAAAGGTACTGTCTTACAATCTTACTTAAAGTGAGAACAGAGGACACACACTTTAGTCCAGTCAACCTCATTACCGGAGTGGTTTTGAATGCAATTCTAAGATGCATCCCTCTTTATATGCCTGAAATTTTGGCAGATAAAAATGTATGTCTTAGATTTAAGTAAATAAGGTATTAAAAATCATGCATGTGTTCAAATAAGGAGAAATAATAATATGTGTTAAAAAAGATTAAAAAGTACGGTCCTAAAACTTAATAGTTAAAACATTTAAAAGTCATTATTATATGAAAACTGTATAAAAAATATATTTCAGCCATTACCCTGGCTATCATTAGTTGAAATTGCCGCATTTCCCCCTCCCCCCCCATATTTTGAGGTGAGGAGGGCTCTACACGTGTCATCAAAGGATGCCTGTGTCATGCTCAATTCTAAGAAATCTTAACAACTGATGGTGCTATCAACAACATGATGCACACATTCTTAGATGACATATGGAATGCCCTCTTCATCTTGAGCAATACAAGAAATGTAGCAGTTTCAGCAGATGACAGCTACAGCTTAGACCAGTAACTAATTATAGCGGATATTAAACCTGCTAACACACTTGAAAGCATCTTCTTGATTCAGAGTCATTCATCTATAAAAAAATTGTATAATTGCTTCCAAATTTTTTTAAACTCTAGGCTAGTTTATTTATTTATTTTATAGATATTGTGTTCCAAATTGGTCTTACTACCTGTGAAATAGTGTAATCAAAATTTAATCAGTATCACAAACAAAGCACTATCTGTGAAATTGCATCTTGTTACACCAAATCAGAAAGTAATTGATATTTCTCAGATATTTGATAAACATGTTTTTTTTTTTTTTTTTTTTTTTTTTTTTTTGTGGGTGGGTGGGGGGATATTAAAAAATAATTTTTCCCTAAATCAATCTGTTATTAGTAGAAATGGAATACTGAATTTTTGTGTGAATTTGAAAGCTTTTTTAACCTTTAACTATGCACACTTAATATATTAACACAAGTACACATGTGGTGCATTTTATTCACCAGCAAAAAAACAAACAGAAGTAAGTTAAAAGAAAACAAATATTTATGCTAAAAGGTTTCATAATCAGAACTACTAATAAATATTTCTTGAACAATAGCAAAATACAGTGTAATACATAAAAAATATGAACCACTCACCATATTGAATTTTGTCTGTGAGGTCGATTCCAAGGTCAACTGTATCCTGTTTACTCCAAATGGTGCATTTTATACACCAGCACTTGTAGTCAAAGTTTAATAAATGTGGAAACAAGACAGAATTTTTTTCTGACTTAAAAGTTGTGTGCTGAAGTTTTTTTTATATCCAAAGTTTCAATTCTAATTTTGTTTTTCTTTTTAGGGTCCCATTTTTGTGAAAACAGTTTATTTTTGTGAATTTTCATATAAATTTTTTATTTTATTTTACAAAACTAATCAAAACGACAAATATAATGAAAAACCATTTTATTCATTATTATTTTTCTGAAGGGTTTGCAAAACCAACCTGAATTTTGTCTGCATTGATCCCGTATTAACCCTTTGAAGCGCAAACATTTTCGCATCAATATAGAAGACCAACTGGGGCACCATTGGGCTATTCAATTGACAGCAAAGTTGTTGGTAGTTAAATGGCAACAGCTGCACTTTTTGAGCATTTAGACCATTTAACCATGATTTTTTGTGACTAGCAGTGAAAGTGCTGAATTAAGGTGGTTTCACAGTGCAACCACCATGTGCCAAAGGGTTAACATGTAGTGTCCTTGCTGTGAGGACACAGAACTCTTAACATTTTGATTGCTGGTCCCAGAAACATTCAAGAATTAGTCGATTTTCCTAGTTTTGATTTGTGGACCTTAAATTTGATTTTTAAAAAACACTTAGGATAGTTAAATGAGAATCCTTTACTTTTTAAGAACATATTTACCTTTAAAAATCTTGAATTAATTGTAAAATTGACTGGCATCTGTTGAAAACTGGAGAATGTGATGAAAATACATTGCTATAGAACAACTGGACAGACTGCCCAAATGTCCCTGTTGTTGAAAAAGTGCACTTGATTTAACTAACTTGATGTTGCTGAAAAAGTCACCACTTGATTTAACTAACAGTGACATGGTGGGTGATCAAATTGCCACTCATGTGCCACAAAGGCAAAAATGTGTGACTCAAATGTTCTTTGGCTTTGTGGCTTGCAATTAGGGTTGCCAGGTCGCCAAACCATATAGCCGGACAGACTAGCCAGTTTGGCCGGACATTTGGGTAAAAAGGCTGGACAGCCTACGATATTGAGGATTTTGTCTCAGTATCAATAGGTACAATAAAAAAACTGTATGTAAAATCAAGACTTTTTAATTATCACCATATGAATCTTGTTAAATTCTAATGAAATATAAATAACATCGAATGCCAAATCAGTTCAAGAACTCAATTACTAATCAGCCAAAGTCACCAGTAAAAAGCCTAACAAAAGCCGGACACCGTTAAGTTTGGCCGGACACGCAATCAAAAAGCCTAACTATGTCCGGCTTTATCCGGACGCCTGGCAACGCTACTTGCAATAAGTGATTTAATCAACTGCCATGTTACTGGTAGTTAATTTGAGCAACGGCTATGTCTGTACTGGATAGCAGTGAACAGTCTATCCAATCTTAAAATAAGTTTGTTATTCTTCCAAAGACGTGCTCTGTCTTTTTTTCTTGAAAATGAATTTATTACTATGTATTTTTGGTAACTGACTCTTAACAACTTTTGTCTGCAACACTAGTCACACCTATTGATGTATGGTCTTATTTACTTATCTTTCTTTTTTTTCTTTCTTTAAGGATATTGCATTCAAGATTGTTAACAGAGATTGGGAGTATTCGTACAAAAGAGGCTTTCGGTGCCAATTTCACAATGACACTTTTCAGTTGTGGTTCCACTTCAAACATTATCGTTATAGAAGATGAGCATACTTAATAAGAAAATCATCCTCTTGAACTGTACTGTTTTTAATGTATTATATTTTGTATATGTTTATAAATTTATATTTCATTATTTTCATCAAATGAGTCCATGCTCCCATTTTATTTCTAGATCATTTGTTTATACCTGGACAGGGTTTGTAAATTTTTCATACATAAAATTTCAGATCTTCCTGAACCAAATATTTGTTTTAGGAAACTTTGACATATGCACGGTTTAAAAAGCTTTACTTTTACCATTGCATTCACTTGACATGAAGTAAGGGTACATGCAAAAAATGCCACACTGATCAAACAATTTGAAACACCTAATATATAGGTTCAAGACATCGAAATTATAACATTTTTGCTTTGTAAGGGTTCAGACAGTTCATAAAAAATGTTACATTTTCTTATATTTAACCCTACAGTGCATCTTTAGACTTTAGCCAGTTGACTACACTCTCATTTTTCTGTAATAAAAAGAAAATTTGTAGTTTCTGTATGAATATACTTTTAATATAAATATAAAACCATTATAGAAATAATTTTTAGTTTTATAAAATATATACAGTAGAAGATCTTTATAATGCAAACCTCGAAATGCAAGGTTTTGCATTATATAGAATTTTGCGTTATATGGATCATTCACTTATATCATTAAACTTCCCTAGTAAACATATTAAAATATAGCTAGAACACATAAATATAATGCTTAAAACTTTTTTTAAATACAAATACTACTTTAAAAAACAAAAAAATGGAATTTATTTATTTACAGAAAAAATAAATAAATTGAAATTACCAAAAGCATTAAAGTTTATTTGTTAAACAATATATTAATTTTGATTTGTTTTAGAATTTGCAATCTCTCAACAAATAACTTTTCTTGCAGCCTTTGAACAGGTAATAATTTTACTTTGGTTATGCAGTCTTGTGTTTCTAGGAATTTAAAATATTGATCTCTTATGGAAATTTCTTCAGATTCTGAAAGTTTTTCAACTTTCTCTCCAGCATTTGATTCTGTTTCAGAATTGCTTTCCTCTTGTTTTGAAACAGAGGAAATTATTTCAGCACTGGTCAAATTATTAACAATTTGTGACTTATCATCCATTACCAAATATTCAAAATGTTTTCTTCATGCAGGTTTGCAAACTGAGTACTTTCCATTTTGTGCACAATGCATTAGTACAGCAGTTTTCATTTTAACTAAAGATGGCTTAAATCCAGTTCCAAAATTCAGTTTTAAAATAGTGTTACATTGAGAAAACTCCCCTACTTCTCATAGACTTTTTAAAAGTATTTTACTGTCAATATTGAGACATAAGCATATCGTCGGGCAGGGGGCGGGGGCGTGTGCCAACCCCCCCAACTTTGTTTAGAAAACCATTCATTTTAAAACCTTTCTTCTTGCCAAACTTAAAGAAACATGGCTATTTTTACTTTAGAATATGCTATGTGCATTCTCCCACCCACACACACACATACAAAAAAAAAAAAAAAAAAAAACCTTTTGGTGATGCTATGCGTATGATTTAGGAAGCCAAGTAACAGCATATGATTTAATATAAAACAAATCAATTTACAAAGAGAAATATAACTAAATAAATAAACGTCTGTTTGGGAAGTCAATGGTAGAGGAGGGAGAAAGAGAGTGGTTCGGTAGTGGAGGGAAAAAGGGAGAGGTTCCTGGTTTTATTAAAGTAAACATTCCTTCCTCTTGGACCCCGCAGGCCAGCTGTTATGCTGATAATGCATAATGCAAGCATGGGAGAATAATTGTTTATTTTAAGCTTGGCATGTTGTGGGATTTATCTAATGTCTCAAAATTAATTCCCTAGGAAAGCAATTAAAAAAAAAAAAGCAGATTGTAGAAATTTCTTAATTGTGATTTTCTCTGTTTACATCTGCAGTGTTAATGCGGTTTATGGAGAATTGCGGTTTATAGAATTGCGGTATATCGATCTTCTACTGTAGTAACATTGTGTTTTGAGTGAATAAGCATGAGTTCACAGTATGCACATCCAGTTCACTTGACAGATTTTTCCTGAATTTTTGATTGCTTCTAATTTTTATTGCTAAAAGAAAATGAATGCAAATTATTAAAATTTTATGCATTGAAATGTATGCAAATTATTAAAATTTAATATCTTGAAATTAATACAAATTATTTGTGTGTCAAATTGTAAGCTAAGTAAAGAGTCACATTTCAGGGAAGAAGCTTCAGTCCCCCCTCTGAATGAATGCTTGATTTGACCTTTTTTAATATCTGAAACATCTTTAGACTTCCCCTTTATCAAACATTCAAAATGACAAAGTAATTAAAAAACTTTGTAAAAAACACACATAAGAAGTAAAAGGAAAAAGGATACGCGTTTCGTTCAAAAATTGTTTTGAACAGAGCTTGGACTGATGAAGTTCAAAACAATTTTTGAACGAAACGCGTATCCTTTTTCCTTTTACTTCTTATGTGTGTTTTTTACAAAGTTTTTTAATTACTTTATCGTTTAACACCAGTATTTTGAGTGTTTTTTCAATTCAAAATGACATTTTGCTGACTAAACTTTCATCAGAAAATAAATTAAAATGCTGCCAAAAGTTTTATAAAAATATTGCAAACTGCAGACGATAATATTTAATGAAGAAAGTGAAATATTAAACACTGTGATAATATCGGGTTGGCAAAAAAGTAATTTTTTTTTTTTTTACATGAAATTTAAACACATAAATTTTCAATCATGAAACCATTCTTCAAGTTAGACCATAGCTGAGCAATATTGATGCTTTCAAAATCATAAGCAGTCGCTTTGCCTTTTTTTCTAATCATGTATATGGATGAATAATAAATGTTACGGACCAGAGAAATTATTGAGTCACTGGTCCTTGGAACACTTACTAAATATTCTGATTTCTACCCCTGATATTCTTCATACAAAAAACTTTAAGACTATAGTGCATTCTCAGAGTCGAGAGAACTAAACTAAACAAATGCACTTGAAAACTGGCGATGAGTAAACACCTGGCATTTTGCCAAAGTGCCAAACACAGTGTGAATTTCTGCTTTCTTCCATTTACGCTGTTTGGAATTAAAAAAGTTTAAATTCGCCAAACTAGGGATTGGTACCAAAAATGTAATTCTTTGGTAACCATTTGTTTACTTTCGTTCTCTTGTTTCCACGAACAGACTATAGAAATGGTACTTTAAATAATATTTATTTATCTATCGTGCGCAAAATAAATGATAAGGGAAAAGTTTGGAACCTTCATGTAGCACTTCTCAATTTGCAGAAAACCCCTTATAAAATTGTTCGAAAAATCATTCAAAATATCTCCAGAAATTGTAGAAAATTGGCAAAAATTTATATTTAGGGTAATTTGAAGGTTTTTTTTTATTAGTTTAATAAAGTTAAATGAGAGTGTTGCCATTAAGAAAAATGAAGTTAATGCAGAATTAAATATGAAGACGGCCCCTTATGGAAATTAAATTAATGGTGAATTAAAGTATATGTTATTTGCAAAGGAATGGTGTATACCAGGCGTGGCCAACCTGCGGCTCGCAAGCCACATACTACTCTTTGAAGGATTATTTGTGGCTCTCGATAAATGTACTAGAGTTCCCTTTTCATTTTTGTGTTATTATATTTTTTAAAATTATTATTGTACGTGTTTCAAAATGTCTTTTGTGGTGGAAACGAGGGTTATTTCAATGTTCATTGCCCAACCAAAACGAAATAGATATTAAAAGCAAAACAGTGGCTGACGGCAACGACAACTCTTGACAGCAGCATGAAATAGAAACATTCAACTGTAGAAGATCAACTACTAACTCCAACACTTGTCTGGCTGGAGTTTTTCTCCGGAAGTCCCTCTCCCTTTTTAAAGACAAAAATAATAAGGAGAGGACACTTTCTCATGGCGCGTAGTGCCCTCTACTTATTAGAGAAGATAGTTGCTGAGGAAAAAAGGGTTGGTTTCACTTTTAAATTACTGACAGCAAATATGAAAGACTAAGTGCAACATTGTAACAAATTTCATTTCCGCCCAAGTTAAGAATAAATATGACTTCCGATTTTGAATTTGTAAACTTTCATTGCAATGGACAATTGACATTGTGCTCTGGAGGAAATAATTTGTATCAC
Source organism: Cheiracanthium punctorium (assembly GCA_038373885.1). NCBI lineage: Eukaryota > Metazoa > Arthropoda > Arachnida > Araneae > Cheiracanthiidae > Cheiracanthium > Cheiracanthium punctorium. The sequence continues at coordinate 263,132 of JAWZYV010000903.1, read as the reverse complement.
TCTTGCTATGGATATAATTTGTAATCTGGCATTTTTGATAAGTTAACTATAATTTGTTTCGTAGTATGTAACATTTGTTGTTATTGTTTTAAGGGTGTATGTCGAAGAAAAAAAACTCTGTTTTTAGTCTTGGTACACAGATTGAATTAAACTAATAGCACCATGGTCTCAATGAAAGAATATGCCAGTTTTCTTCATAAGCTGCTTTACACACTGCAATAACCGAAAAAGCTGTGGCTTTTGTGAAAATTTCAGAAAAAATTCTTAAACATGGATCTGAGCTGCAAGATTTTTCAAAGAGTGACACGCTTTGCGAAAATTTCTGATTTTTAAGAATTTTTCCTAAAAGTTTTGAAAACGATACAGATTTATCATTTATTTCAGTATGTATTACAGCTTGTAAAGAGACAATTTCAAAATTTTGAAGTGCCTGGCATAATTAGTTTATTCATACTTATGTATCAAAATCATATGATTTTTTTCAAACAACACTGTTAATAACACAAAACTTGTATTTTCTAAATTTCTTTATTTATTTCCAGTTTTAAAAAAAAATATGATTACAGAGAACGAAAATAAAAAAAGAAAATACGAGCAAGAAAATAGAAGTTTTACGAGTGAGTGGGAGTAGAATTATTTTTATGACTAAGTAACAATTTTATTTGTATTGACTAAGTTGTTTTGTCAAAAATTATAAAGCTAGTAATTTATGTCAACATTATGAAACCAATTATCCTCAGTTTTCTAATCAGTATCCACCAAATTTCTAAATAAGATCAGATAAATTTGCTGCTTTAAAATCAAATTTAAATAAACAACAGTAAATTTTGATGACCTTTAGCAATCAAGCTAATAATGTGGCTGAAGCCAGTTTTGTTATTGCCTGGAATATTGCTCGTGCAAAATGCCGTATGGAGAGGGAGAGTTTATTAAAAAAATCTGATGTGTCCAACACATGACTTCCTTGCACGTCTATTAGAACAAAAATGTTTTCAACGCACTTCCTCTAAACTTATTTGTTTGAAAGAGATAAAATATCAATAATAGTAAGATTTAGCGATTTCTAGCCAAATATTTCGATATCGCCAAGCTGAGTTCAATTTGAAAGATTTCCTTCTGACACTTTATTGGCGATATTTCACCAAAAGCGACAAACTAAAGCTTGAGATAGTCTGCGAGATTTTGGGGATAGCCAAAGTAGTCATTGACCACAGGCTTTCAATGAATTGAATGCATTCATACACCTCAATGTATTTAAAGTCATTTGGCAAACCCTGTAAATAAATTCTCAGTCGATTGCTGTCAAAAAAGATATTGAAAACAGTTAGATATTACAATAGTTCTAAATACAAAAGTTCAAAATTCTACAGGTTAAAGTTTTACAGTTATACAAAATACGAAATAATTTTTGGCGCCATTTGGCGAGATTTTAAGCATGGACCAAATAACTGAATATCGCCAAATTTGGCGATATTTCGCCAAAACTCGCCAAGGCCGAGAACAGACGGCGAGATTTTGGGCATGTACCAAACAATGACCGTCTATAGTTGTATTATATTGAAGATGTCCATAGACATTAAAGTACTGAAATTCTTTTTGGTGGTTCAGTAAATAAACGTATCTCGAGATGCACAATAATGTTAGATGCACAACTATATGTTACAACATCTTATATATGAAATTTCATAATATTTTTTGAGATTTGAGAGTTAAATATGCACACACCTACACCAAAAGTCGCCAAGCTTGGCGACTTTTGGATAGTTCTTGAGGGAGTCACGTGACCGTGGTTGGACCATTACCTAACTTATGTGGTAGGACGGCATTGTGCTTGAAATGGATGAATGCCCCTAAAATTGCCATTGACCGTAATGTATTGAAAATCTTTTGAGTGTTCCTGTAGCTGAACTATAAATGATAAAGACACTTTTTTTAATGGAGAAATTCATTTTCTAACTCTTTACAGCATATATCACTTCTGTGTCGTTTGAAATAGCCCTATACCTCTAAAAAACGCTTTGATGAATTCCGGCCCATAGAGCGTAATGTATTTCGAATCTTTTGGGCGGTTCTGTAGATAAACTATCCAGTTGAATGGAACTGAAAGGAGTGCAAACTAGATGTTAACGTCACTACTAAAAAGTTCCAGACATTCTACGCTTAATAGTTTTTTAGATATGCGAGTTTAATGAATTTCGGCCCATTGAGCGTAATGTATTTCGAATGTTTTGGGCAGTTCTGTAGATAAACTATCCAGTCGAATGGAGCCGAAAGGGGAAGTGCACAACTAGATGTTACAACTATCCAAAATATGACGTTTCGACATTCTACGCCTAATAGCTTTTTAGTTAGGAGAGTTTAATGAATTTCGGCCCATAGAGCGTAATGTATTTCGTATCTTTTGGGCAGTCCTGTACATAAACTATCCATTCGATTGTCACCAAAAGTGGAGGTGCACAACTAGATCATAGAACAATCCTAAATATCAAATCTCAACATTCTACGACCAATAGTTTTTGAGATATGCGAGTTACATACATACGTACGTACGTACAGACGGCATGGAAAAACTGGCCACATAGACTCGCCGTCTGGTCAAAATGAGTTGCAGAGCAATAATAGATCGTGCATGATAGCCTACGATGAGATGCATCGAAAAAATTTTTAAAATTCAATTTAGAGGTAGTCAAAATCGGTTTTTTTGTCGAAATTTGGCCCCCAAAATTTTTCGGGATCACATTACTTCCTTATACTACGTACAAGGAAGTAAAAACTTGGAAGATGTACTTAAAGTTTTAGATCCAAATAATGCAGCATTTCAGAAAGTTGTTTCACAAATTCCCATCTCGAGACGCACAACCAAACGATGCATAACTGCAATTAATACATCTCTTGAACATACTTTAAAAAATCAAGACAAACGACTGATTTTCGCCAACGTCTGAGGAGGTTGGCCAAAATTGCTGTGCTACTGGGGTAGATTCGGAGAGAGGGTAAATTTCCATAAGCGGAAAATTTCAAAATGTAGTTCGTGAGATTTTTTCACTTAGCACGCTATTTTCAGAACATTCCGGGTAGTTTCAGAATAGTAATTACGCTAGTGTTTAATCGCATCAGTATTGAGAACAAATTGAGAAATTAACATATGCTCTGGTCAAGACAGCAAGAATATAGTACGTCTAGAATATTCATTTGAAGGGGCATGAGTGAAAAATAGCGGTTTTCTTTATTTATTACTGTTATATTGGGATGCGCATTCGTAGTAACTTGCTATCTACTTAATTCTACTGACCTTACCGTTGAATAGTATACGGTAGAATACTGTCGTGTTTTACAGTAGTTTTTACCGTAAAATTAACGGGTATTTTTTGGAGTGTAAGCCATCTAAAAATGTTCAAAATCTGTTTTTTCATATACACCAAAACAAATCTGGATTATAGAATTGTCTTATGAAATCAATTATGTAGTATATTTGTATTTTATTTTGAAGAATTTCAATATTTGGAAATTATAATCTTTTTATTATTATTATTATTATTCTTTTTTTTTTATTATTTATGTCAAGCCATTTATGATTGATGTAATGACAATGATGTAGATATGTGCTTTCAAATCAAGTTATCAAGTTGTATTCAAGCTTGACAGTTCAAATGACTTAAATTTGACGGGAAAATATTTGCCGACTCATTTCTTTATAATCTCCAAGCTTGCTGCAAGCTTAAAATGAAATGAACTGTCAAGCTTGTATTAATACGTCAAATTCAAAGAAATGTCAAGCTTGATTTTTAAGCTTGCTGTCTGGGACGGGTTAACACATCAGAAGTGTAACGTCCACTGGTCAAAGTGCCGTCAATGCGAACAAGAGGTGACCGAGACGTGTATCCAATAGCACCATGTACCATCACGCCAGGTGATGGGCTAGTATGACGACGACGAATGCACGCCGCCAATGTGCGTTCACCACGATGCCGCCAAACACAGATGCGATCATCATGATTAACAGAACCTCATTCATCCGAAAAAATCTGCACTCGACTTTCCGAACACTTACGTGTAAAATCCTTACCAAGCATTTAAATAAATTTTAATCGATGAATAATTCAGCAAAAATTCTTAGTTTTTTCAATTTGAGCGCAATCGAATGTGCCGTTTAAACGCTAGTGCACTTTCAAGAATTTCCCCCCCATAGGTCATAATGTAACAGAAATCTTTGTCGTAGCCCTGTAGAAAAACTATAAGCCCTATGCACACCCAAATCAATACCGGTCTTGCGACGGTGGCTCGTAACATATATACCCTATTTGAGCTCAATCGAATGCCCCATTTAGGAGCTATCATGTTCACTCACATACATGCATACATCTCGTAAAAATAGCATAAATGAATTCAGTGTACCTAAAAACGTGTAAATACACCATAATCTCGAAGTCGAATTTTTTCATGATTATAATGCTTTCCTTACATGGTACATATTCGGAAAGTAAAAATGACGTCTCTCCTTTTCGTGCTCCCAGGTTCGTCATTGATCTCACTATAGAAGGTGCTCCTTTCTGTGATGCAGCGTCAAGAGTAGCCGTAGCCCTGGTCCCCGAGCTGAGAGTCCATGCTGCTGCAAAAGTCATCGAACTGTTCGGGCAGACTCTATTATCTTGCAAACGACCCCATTTCTTACTCTGCTAGTGATGTGGCTGCACGATCCATTAAGGCCATGAGAATAACTTGCCTGTCTTCTCGGCTGCTTAGTGATAGTGGGCCGTTGAGATTGAGATCTAGCACTGCGTTCCGTATTACCGTCCTGAACCCACAGATTCCATAGTTCTAGATCTGTGGCACGCGATGAATGTCCTGCCATCTTGCTGGTAGTTAAGTCGAGCGATGGCAACGGCTGCCCTTTTTCAGCATTGCGAAAGGGTTGCTCCTCAAATGGTTAACAGTCATTGGATTTCGACCGACACGAGTAGCAATAGGATAAACTGCAATCCCGGTAGGGTACAATTCGACCTTTATCACAGTCAGAAACGTGCTGGTACGCATTTCTCCTTATAGGAGGCATCACAGCTTTTCACCTGGCAACAACGTTCAAATTCAATTTGTGTATGAGAAACCGGCTGTGCAATTTCCTCATTTAAGAGGCATTGCAGGGCAAATCGGGTAGGTCGTTCCCATCACCATCTCAGAATTTCATGATTTTCTTTTATTGCGTTGCCTTACCCAAGAAAAGAACAAATCTGAAATATTTTTGATTTACCTCTTTTAGTTTTGGAGTTATGGGGGGTCAAAGTACCACAGAGGAGCAACGGCGAATTAATTTAAGGCCATTTTTGCCACTTTATTGTCTCGACTGTGACTGGCTCAGGGGTGCTTCAGAGAATTTTTTCATTTTATCCTATAATATACCTTGTATATTAACATCTCAAATTGAAAATTCATTCGAAAATTGTCAAAGCCCCAAATTAGGGCCCCCAAACTACCCCAATTTCATAAAAAATAGAGTTTTAAGAATGCTTTAACATCATGGTCTGATGTGAACAGAAAGTTTACAGATTTTACATATAAATGAATCCAAGTTAAAAATTTTGAGGCCCAGTCCCCGGTACAGGGCCCCAAACATGGTCCTTAGCGCTAATTTACGCAATTTCGAAGCATTGGTACAGCTAAGCTGACTTCCCACAGGCTAACTATTGATATGGAGATTAGTATCAACATAGTATTTTGATATTATGAAAAAACATTTCTTGAAGGTACAACTGTTTACAAGAAAAATCCCAAAAAGTACCTCCCTATTTGGGACATACTACTGGCACGCATGGCCCAGACAGCACATAAGCTTAAATCAAGTTTGACATTTCTTTGAATTTGACGCATTAATGCAAGCTTGACAGTTCAACTCTTTCTAAGCTGGGCGCAAGCTTGCAGGAGTCAAGTTGAATTGTCAAGTTTAAATACAGCTTGATTTAAGCTTGAAAATTGATACTCGCGTGTTTTTTCCTTTGAGTTGATGGCGTCTGAGGAGCATCTGCGCGAGCTGAAAGTAATGTCTAGCGTCCTAAATTTGCGAAAGTTCGTAAAAGATGTGCTTTATTTTATATTACCAGTGCCATATTACCGGCAGGGCAAACTGGGCAACTGCCAAGAGCCTACAGATTTTAGGGCCCAAAAATCTTACATCTTACACTTTTGTAATCTATATAAATAAAGCAATGTGTAAACTGTCCGTTAGTTTGTCTGTCTGCGTCTCGCGTAGCTCCGAAACGGGTGATCGTACACCTACCAAATTTTGTACGGAAATTCTCCAAGACGGGTCTCGACACACGTCGAAGCAATTTTTTCGAAATTCGAATTAGAAAATGTTTTATTTTATGTTTTGTCCGATTTTTCTTGCGTGATACATAATAACGCCGGTAATTGCACTCGCAAGAAAACGATAGTTACATCATCGTATAAAGGAGAAAATTTTCTTTTAAAAACTGTTTGTTGGACGTGTACATAATTTGCAGATTTTGGGTAATATTTCAGATACAGTACAATTGACTGCTTCGTAAAATATTTTTAGAAACTGTGCATCTTGAATTCTATCTGTCATAACTTTTTTATATTTCGGCAAAAGACAGAGCACAATATTCGCCACGTTTAAAAGAAGAACAGAGTAAAAATATAAATTAGGAGAGTTTTTACGAATTTTTAAGTAAAGAAGGATTTTCATTTTTATAGCAGCTGCTACAAATTTCGGTTTGATATCTTGAGGTTTGGTTGTCATGGATACAGTAACAATGATATGTCCAAGCAGACGATTTCTTTGCTTGGCTCGATTTCCTTTTATAAATACTGGATTTATTTTTGAGAAGAAAAATTAAACTGCATAATCTAGAAAAACAATTTTAAAGCCTTTATAAATAGCGCAGTCTTATCTCTTATCTCTTTTACTTTTTGTAAAAGGTTGCCAGAGAGGTGACGTATTTAAAAAAAACAAGTGTCATTTCATGTGTGTCCAGGTATTTAACGCTAAAACGTGAACCTAAAAGACAGCATGTCTGCGGAAATAAGACATTTTGAAAAAGAGAAGTTCACTGCAAACGGTCCATTTTCACTTTTTTGATACCGAATGACACTGACATAGTTTTTTTTTTTTTTTTGTGTTGTGTGTCATTATATTGCAATGATCTCAGGTTATTACATATATGATGCAAATTTTAAGTCAAGAGTGAAATAATTTTGCTTTTTCTAGATTCCATATCACTGGAATTAATTCGAATTACACATGTGAGGAAATTTTCCGTTTCCTACCGTGCGAAGAACGGGCATGCAGCTAGTTTTAAAATAAAATTACAAAGGATAAAAAAAAAATTCAGAAGTTAAATAATTTTTTTAATTATAAAGTATGAACAATGAAAATTATTCAAATTTACATTTGTATAAATTAATTTAACTTATTTTTAATCTTCAAATGCATTCTATATGCATACTATATGATACCAAGAAAATAACCACATTTGCAAAGAGAATTTTAGCGTTAAAAATAGCAAAAATTTTCAATTATTGTTATTTAAGAAATATTACAAAAATGACTAAAGTGTTTGTATTCCATACATGTTAGCAACTGTGATATAGCATTTCGAAGTAACGTTTAACTATCTCTTTCTTTCATATTAGATTACTTAACACAAAATTTGTGTTAGGTAAACACATTCTATATTTCCAAATATGGAAATTCTTCAAAATAATATACAATTATACTACGAAATTGATTTCAAAATCAGTCGTTTGTCTCGATTTTGGCCAGCAGTATTGCTTCATGAGTGTTGCGGTACTGAAAGTTTTAAAACGTGTTTTTTTATTTTAATTTTTATTTTAATTTAATTTACTTTGATGCATTATTTTAATTCTGATGCATCCCATGGAAAATAAAAGAAACAAATAACACATCGCCCATTATCAATGTGTGAGAATGACAGCGTGTAAGTCCTTCAAACTTGAGTCATAGCTGCACAAGGCTACGGCGGCGAATGGATAGCGTGCTCGACTGCGAAGCCAAAGGGCCCGGGTTCTATCCGAGCGACGAAAACTCGATGGAAACAGATTAAATTAAATTGAAATTTCAGCATAGTGGGGGAAAATGTGCGGAAAAATAAATTATGTGGGGCGCGTTAGCCAGCGGAAAAATTTTTTAAGCTTGAAATGTCAAGCTTGATTCAAGCTTGAAATGTCAAGCTTAATGCAAGCTGGGTAAGTGTAAACTAGAACACTTGATTCAAGCTTGCATCAAGCTTACACGATTGGAATTTTCAAGCTTAATTCAAGCTTATTGACTTGATAAATCAAGCTTGCTGCAAGTTTGCTGTGCTGTCTGGGGGGACATTTCGGCGTTACTTTTAGAAGTTTAATCGACAGTGGCAATATTGAAAATTAAATATACTTCTTATTCAAAATAGTATATATAATAATCAGTATTTTCAGGGCACTCATAAGAATTACATTACGCTGAATAAGATCCCAGCCAGCCACGATACATCGAATTAACGTCGCCGTCGACGTAGTTTCGACGTAATCATCGACGTTAAAAATCCTTGGATATGTCCACCTGTTTGCCCGTCGAGCGCTGAACTTCTCGACGGCGTATCACCGCGAGGGGCGACCGTGAGAGATAAGAGAGATTGCGCCATGAGAGATAACGGCGCAAGAATGGAAAAGGGTGACCGCCAGGAAGAGAAAATCCCCGACATTGGTCGAACACTCGTCGCTATAACGCGAAGGGAGACAGATTCTCAGAATCCGTTTATAAAATTCAGCTCATAGTGGTTGATTTTACGTTATACATTGTCGAATTGCTTCAACAGGACAGAGAAAACCGGCTTATATTCGTCTAATAGAAGTCGTTCCTTAAAGACTTCACAGAAATTTGAATACGAATTCTGAATAGTAAACGTATAATAGCGCAATTCAGACTTTAGAGAATGGCACTTTCCATTTACATACGTCGTGAAGGAATGGAATTCAATCTGCTCTGATCTTGTGCACTTTTGCCGTTTAAAAGGAAACACTTTATTTTCTATAAAATACATTTTACTATTAGTTTGTTAGCTAATGAAAAATAATTTTTAATCCAATATGCAGAAATAACAAGTTTTAAATTAACTTCTGATCGTTTTGATAAAGTTACAAAATATACATTCATAAAAATTTGAACACAGAGAAATATATGAAAGAAAAAATATAATCTTGATTTTTTGAATTTAACTAATCAGTAACTCGCATTAATAGCTTAAGTCTAATTTACATTTTAAAGGATTACTTTTCCCCCGGTACATTTTATGAATTGTTTTAACTGTATTAGGTATATTCAATAATAAAAGGGGGGGCGTTGTTAAATTCAAAGTTATGAACAATCTAATAATTTCATATGATTTAATAAAGTGAAAAATAACTTAAATTATTAGTAATTTAGTTAACTAATACAGTTTAAAATGCAATTTTACTAATAGTAAATATAATTTACTTATTTTATATAAAAAAGTTACTTTTTCACCAGTATATGAAAATATATAGATTCTTTATAACAGTAGATTAAATAATTTTTTATTAAAAATACCCAATACAGTCAAAATGATTAATAAAATGTACCAGGGAAAAATGGAAACCCTTTAATATGTAAAAGCGACATCTGCTGTTTATGTGACTTACTTATGAGTTCAATTCAAATCAAGATTATATTTTTAACTTTAATATATTTTTTGTATATGTTCAAACTTTTATCAATATATATTTTATAACTTTATCTAAACGATTAGAGCTAATTTAAAACTTGTTATTACTGAACATTTAATTCAAATTGCTTTTCATTAGCTAAAACCAGTAGTAAAATGTTTTATATTTAAAAATATAAAGTGTCCTTTTTTAACTGCATGTGCGCAAGATAAGAACTGCTTGATTTCCATGCTTTCACGATGTATGTAAATAGTATGTGACTCAACATTCTCTAATTATCTAGAAATTGAGGTACAATTAGAACGTTTTTAAATTGTCAGGATTCGACGAAATCGTCAAGGAACGACCTATTAGACGAATAAGCCTGCTTTTTTTATTACTTTTTCCATGTAATAAAATGAGAACAAGTTTCTATCTATAAATTTTAGTCCCCCCCCGTCCCACGAGAAAAATCTTGTCTACTTCATTACACAAAGTTTTTTATTTATCTCTCTTAATCTTTGATTTGTTAAATTTTACTACTCCAAACAGGTTTATATTACATACTCGATGCATACATATTAGTATACAATTAAAAAGAAAAAAAAATTACCTTTGCACAAAAAAGCTTAACCTATTTCATTCTAAGCCATAATGCAATAATGGTTGACTATTTTATAGTAAGTCACTAATGAAAATCGTGCTTATTATGAGAAATAAAATATTTTATATGTTTAAGTAAGCAGTTGATTTTATGGTAATTGTACTGTATATTTCACTCTATAATAAGGATAACAAGACTTATAATTAGCGATTAAAAAGAAAATGATTAAAAGAAACAAAGCACATAAGTATTAGTTAAGTAATTATGTAACTCACCTCTAAAATTTTGACAGCCGAAATTAAAATTAGTAGTTACCCCGACAAACTTTAACAACACCGGCAACACAATTTAAAGAGAGCCAGACAAACTTATTAATACATGTCAAGCTAACGATAAATCGTGTTAGCATTAAACTTGAAAATTTCCAAGAGATTCTTGAAAAATATCCACTTTTATAGTTAAAACTATCGAAAATGTACTCTTATGTGCAGCGCAGCAGCTCAGCCAGTGACCACGCGATGAAATTGAAGCTAGATCTGCCCTGCATAAAAAAACTGTGAGCGTACCACGACAGTGACACACACAAAAATAATAGAAAAAAAAAGGCATCTGTTCTCCCAAATTCTGAGAATCGCGTGGGGTGGACAGTCAAAGGTCGTGTGAAAGGACACGGTAACGTTTGTCTCCACTGCACTGTTTATTCGACGTTAACTGACTATTAACTAAGCTGAAAAAATTTCTCGGTGCTCTCTGTTTCTTCTTGGCTGGCTGGGGGTCTCTCCAGATCGCCGAGAAGCTATGAGCGGAAAATCGGCGATATATTGACGGATTATAGACCTCGTGGGGGTGACAAACATTAACAGTCGAAGATAGCCGCCTCCCTGACCAGCATACAACGGCTCTTTAAAACGTCGACAACACAATGTATGTTTGATCTCTTTTAAACGCTATTTTTTGCTGTAATTTTTCCTCGACCTATTTTCGACATTTCGACATCGGTAATACGTAATATATACGTGTGTGCTGTGGGATCTTGCACTAGGGATCCTCGACGACAAAATTTTTTCACTAATAGAAAGCTACACTATTCCTGTGTATTATAAGCTACATTTCAGCATGCAGCATAAACTAGTTCTTTTACAGGGACACTCAAAAGAATTCTGGCACATGATGCTATATGGACATCTCTGTAACTACTGAACCGATTCTATAGATCTTTTCACTGAAAGCTACACTATTGCTGAGTAACATAGCCTAAAATTCATGCATGTAGCATAATTTACAGGAAGACTCAAAATGATTCGTAAACATTGTCGTAACTTTCTCCATTCGCCACTCGAATTTATTCAACTCCATTCAAATTTTTTAACAGTGATTCTAAAGATCTTTTCACTGAAAGCTACACTATTCCTGAGTAACATAGCCTAAAATTCATGCATGTAGCATAATTTACAGGAACACATCAAATAATTTGTAAACATTGTAGTAACTGTCTCCATTCGCCACTCGAATTTATTCAAATTTTATTAAACTCCATTCAATTTTTTGAACAGTGCTATTATGTATCTTCATATAAAGTGAATCCAATGTTAAAAATTTTTGAAGGTCTCCAGGGCCCCCTGGTATATTTTTTGAAAGCATCACCGTTTTCAAGAAAAATTTCACACAGTAATAAAAAAAATATATCTTTAAATAATATGAAAGTACTATGTGAAACTACAACTTCATGCCAATAGTTCTCATGTGCGAAGTCCGAGCCAGCTGTACCTATGCTTCGAAATTGCATAAATTAGCGCTAAGGACCATGTTTGGGGCCCCGTATCGAGGGGCCCGGGAATTTTTATTTTTTCTGTATCACGTCAGAGCCAAGATGTAAAGCATTCTTTAAAAACTGTATTTTTTATGAAATTGGGGATATTTGGGGGCTCTGCCTATTTTCAAACGAATATCCAGTTTTAGATGTTAATATTCAAGGTATATTATCAGATTAAAAAAAAAAAATTCTCTGAAGTATCTCGGAGCAAATCACAGTCGAGAGAGTAAAATGGCGAAAATGGCCCTAAATTCGTCACTCCTTTGTGGTACTTTGACCCCCCTTAACTCCAAAACTAAAAGAGCTAAATCAAAAATATTTCAGATGTGTTCTTTCCTTGGGTAAGGCAACACAAGAAAAAAAATTCATGAGATTCTGAGATGGTGATTGAAACTTTCTTCTTTTCAGTTTTTTTCCTGATTTGCTCTTGCGATGTCTCTTAAAATGACTGGAAGGTAGAGGCCGCAAAGCTGGGGTTTTCAAAAATATTTAACATTGGATTCACTTTATATGAAGATATATAACTGCACTGTTCAAAAATTTGAATGGAGTTTAATAAAATTTGAATAAATTGGAGTGGCGAATGGAGACAGTTACGACAATGTTTACGAATTATTTTGAGTGTTCCTGTAAATTATGCTACATGCATGAATTTTAGGCTATGTTACTCAGGAATAGTGTAGCTTTCAGTGAAAAGATCTTTAGAATCGATTCAGTAGTTACAGAGATGTCCATATAGCGTCATGTGCTAGAATTTTTGAGTGTCCCTGTAAAAGAACTAGTTATGCTGCATGCTGAAAGGTAGCCTATATTACTCAGGAATAGTGTAGCTTTCTATCAGAGAAAAAAATTTCGAATCGGTTCACTAGTTGCAGAGATCCCCATTCAGCGTAATGTAATTCTTATGAGTGTCCATGTAAAATAACTATTTGTGATATATGGAGGATATATTTGAGATATATGAAGAATAAGTTAATTTTCAATATTGCCACTGTCGATTAGACTTCTAAAAGTAACGCCGAAATACCCCATGCGTGCCAGTGGAATGTCCCAAATAGAGAGGTACTTTTTGGGATTTTTCTTGGAAATAGTTGTAACCTTCAAGAAATGTTTTTTCATAATATCAAGCTACTATGCTGATACTACATCTCCATATCTATAGTTATCAGGGCCGGACTGGACCGCTGAAACGGCCCGGGCGATTCGCCCAGACCGGCCCCCTAACATCATGCGGGCGCATGTAGGATATTAGTTTAGCTGAGGGGGGGAGGGGGAGAGGATGCACGAATATAGCTGAATTCTGATATAATGAACTCTCTTATAACGTTAAGATATTATCTATAGGTTCAATCACACACCTTAAGTGCGAGCCTAGCTTACTACGCACTCGCTTATAGCGTCCTAAGTTATCTGTTCCCTTCAATGACTTTAAAATCGAGTTCATTTGCATATGGCATTATTAGAGAAAAATGTATTAAATACCCAATATTTTTTATCAAAGTTTCTTTCAAAGACAACTTTAAAAATATTTTAATTCAATAATTCAAAGTCTCTGACGATACTCTGACGACTTTGAAGAAAATTTCATTTTAATTTTTAACTTTAGAAGGAGGAGTGATCAGACCCTTTAGTATTTAGCCTCCTCCATGGATGCGCCTATGCCTAACATAACTTGATAATAAGAATGAAATAAAATAATACCGAGTTTTCAATATAATATTTTTTAATTATTTAATTGACCACCAAACAGTAAAACCATACTAAAAACTAAACGAACAATACATACATACATACATAACATTTTAAATTCGTTCTATAAAGTTAATTCAGTTAATAAAAGAATGCGAAACATAATATACATATTTACAAAAATATATAGCAAATGAGCCGAAGGTGGCCGTAGTTAAACTTAAATATTAGGTGATCATAGTAGTCTGGTTAGGTGAATGTGGTTTTTATTTTATTTATTTACTAGCTGACCCGGCAAACGTTGTTTTGCCATATAAATTATTCCTAGGATTATTTTAGTAGAAAGAAATGACTAACTTATTGTAAGTATGTGAGGATGTGGTATATGAGTGGAAGAGGCATGGAGCGCTGTGAACCATGCTGGAATATAAAAATAACACAATACCAAACATTTATATTTTTAATTCATTGTAATTTATTCTTTACATTTATATATATCGCTAATTACAATAATTTTACTAAAAAATAATATCAATCCCTTAACGGAATAGAGTGAATAATATTTTTAGCTAAAGCAAACAAACTGCATGGTTTGCCCACTCGAGATCATGCCACGTATAATTGTCCGTGTGAAAAACATGGCGTGCTCAAATCTAAGCCACAAACAAACATAGTTTGGCCTTGAGACTTATTCATAGTCATTCCATAAAAATTTTTGTCCAAAAAAAAAATAATAATAAAAGGATGAAAATCTGAAACATTTTCAGATTTTAAATACGCACTATAGCGCTATATATTAAAATCGTATCATAATTTATGCGTCGTCCCTATTTTTCTCTCATATTCCATTAAGTTGGAAAGTGTATATTATTCATAACTGTGCTGTATTTTTTTTTCTTGTTTCGTAAAACCCATCTTTGGAATCGAAATCTATCTTAAAATCGTCTACTAAAACTATTTTACAATATTCGCCAAGTATATTACAACTACACTTCATCGTTCTATATATTGTTTCGAATGCGTATCATAATACATGCGTATACCATGTATGTCTTTCTTGGGTTGATTCCTACTTTAACGCCTCGACTCTCGCCAAGGTGGCGATCATTAAACATATGCAGTTACCATGACAATTTTTTGCATTCATGTGGCAATCATAATTTAGAATTAAAATGGCGATTTGGAACAACATGTAAGCACAGCATGCCGTTACATTTTTATTTATTTTGGATTGCCAATTAATGTAGTTGTAATAATAAAGTGTCTTCAAATTCCTTAACTGGTGCGTTTATCGCTAATTTGTTTACTTTAGATTTCATCTAGTTCTTTTGGGAGCGCCGAAACGGTACGTACGTATTATGCCGGCGGTCACTTCCGCCAAACTACAATTTCGTCAAATTTGCTGGCAAACTATTGCCAATCGTATTCCAAACCATCAACAATTTCATGTGCCCGGCATTTATCTTGGTGAAAATTGCTAGTCTTCGAGGACCACCGGGATAATACGTAAGTACCGTTGAAACTTGTGCATAACTCCCGGAGACCCATGACTGCAAAGCTCGCCAAAGTACGGGGATTTTTTAGGTTGGCGAGAGTGGGGGGCGTTAAAATAGAAATCAACTCTTTCTTGTACCATAAAACACATCTTTGGAATCGAAATCTATCTTAAAATCGCCTACTGAAACTGTTTTACAATCTTCGGCAGGCATATTCGTCCTATAGGCATATTCCAACTATGCCGCAAAGACATGAAATGGGAATCATAATCCATGAGTGTACCGTGTTTTCTTTTCTTGTTCCACAAAGCACTTCTTCAGAATAGAAATCAATATTAAAATCGCCTAATAAATCTGTGTTACAATATACGCCAGGCGTTTTCTAACTATACTCGAAATATATTTATAATAAATTGTCACGTTTTGGCTCCCCATTTAGCGATCCATTATCAAAAATTGCAAATCCTTGTGCGACTTTCAACATTTTATTAACGCCCCCCCCTCTCCACATTATCTGGCAAACACATTTGAAAAGGGACTCGATGCGCTAATGCCTAGACAAAAATCCTGATTTAACTTATTAGCACTCTGGTGCTAAAAATTTTGAGGTGGACCGCCCTTGTGACTTAGAGGTATGAGACAAAATCATATTCGCAGACTTAACGAATATACATATAAAATTTCTTTAAAATAGGTAGAGCCAGCCGTTTTGGAGGAGTATATGGTAACTAACACTGTGACATGAGAATTTTATTTATTAGATATAGCCAATATGAGTTCAATCGAATGTACCGTTTAAACGCTAGAGCACTTTCAAGAATTTCTCCCCCATAAGCCATAATGTAAAAGAAATCTTTGTAGTAGCCCAGTAGAAAAACTATAAGTTCTATACACATCAAAATCAATGTCGGTCTTACGATGGTGGTTTATAACATATATACCCAATTTGAGCTCAATCGAATGCCCCGTTTAGGAGCTATCGTGTTAACTCACATACACACAAAAACACACACACACACACACACACACACACACATATACAAACATACATCTCGTAAAAATAGCATAAATGAATTCAGAAGACCTCAAAACGTGTTAATACATCAAAATCTCGAAGTCGAATTTTTTCATGATTACAATACTTTCCTTACAGGGTACATGTTCGGAAAGAAAAAAGGATGAAAATCTGAAACACTTTCAGGTTTTAAATACACACTATAGTGCTATATATTAAAATCGTATCATTAGTTTTACGTTGTCCCTATTTTTCTTACTTATTCCATTAAGTTTCAAAAGTGTATCATTATTCATGACTGTGCTGTATTTTTCTTGCTTGTTTCGTAAAACCCATCTTTGGAATCGAAATCTATCTTAAAATCGCCTACTAAAACTATTTTACAATCTTCGCCAAGTATATTACAAATATACTTCATCGTTTTTTATATTGTTTCGAATTTGCATCATAATCCATGAATGTACCGGTTTGTCTTTCTTGGGTTGATTCCTACTTTAACGCCTCGACTCTCGCCAAGGTGGCGATCATTAAACATATGCAGTTACCATGACGATTTTTTGCATTAATGTGGCAATCGTAATTTAGAAATAAAATGGCGATTTGGAACAACATGTAAGTAAAGCATGCCGTTACATTTTTATTTATTTTGAATTGCCAATTAATGTAGTTTTAATAATTAAGTGTCTTCAGATTCCTTAACTGGTGCGTTTATCGCTAGTTTGTTTACTTTAGTTTTCATCTGGTTCTTTTGGGAGCGTTGAAACGGTACTTACCGTATCGTACCATCAACAATTTCATGTGCCCGGCATTTATCTTGGTGAAAAATTGCTTGTCTTGCCGGACCGCCGGGATAATACGTAAGTACCGTTAAAACTTGTGCATAACTCCCAGAGACCCATGACTGCAAAGCTCGCCAAAGTATGGGGAGTTTTTAGGTTGGCGAGAGTGGGGATGTTAAAATAGGAATCAACTCTTTCTTGTACCATAAAACGCATCTTTGGAATCGAAATCTATCTTAAAATCGCCTACTGAAATTGTTTTACAATCTTCGATAGGCATATTATTCCTGTAGGCATATTCCAACTATACCGCAAAGACATTTTAAATGCTGTTTGGAATGGGCATCATAATCCACGAGTGTACCGTGTTTTCCTTTCTTGTTCCACAGAGAAGTTCTTCGGAATAGAAATCTATATTACAATCGCCTAATAAAACTCTTTTACAATATACGCCAGGCGTTTTCTAACTATACGCGAAATATATTTATAATAAATTGTCGCGTTTTGGCACCATATTTAGCGATCCATTATCAAAAATTGCAAACCTTGTGCGACTTTCAACATTTTATTAACTTCCCCCCCCCCTTCTCCACATTATCTGGCAAACACATTTGAAAAGTGATTCGACACGCTAATGTCTACACAGAAATCCTGATTGAAATGAATAGCACTCGGGGGCTAAACATTTTGGGGTGGACCGCCCTTATGACTTAGGGGAATGAGACATAGTTAAAAACCTATTCTATGACCTAACGAATATACATAGAAAATTTCATTAAAATTGGTCGAGTGGTTTCGGAGGAGTTAGGTGACTAACACTGGGACAGGAGAATTTTATATATTAGATTTGTAAACATAGTTGGGAAACTTTCCTGCATAAAGATACTTTTGCTACGACAGTGGCAAAAACTAATAGAAATCAGGAAAGTGGGAAAAAAATGGCAAAAATAAAATTACTCAAATTTAGCACGCAATTATTAAATATAACATATTGTAAAGGTGCATGTTTCGGTACATTACTTGGTGAACTAAGAGTTATTACGTTTGTTTATCCGAGTTTAATTAAAATGTTTTAGCTAATTAAATACAATTAAGTTATTTTAGCATGCTTTAAATTATCAATTTACATTTTTATCATTAGATACTTAGAAGTAGTTATATTCAGAAACTAAACTTTGATTACTGTTCAGAGTTATTGTCATTATTTTAATAGTCTGTCAAATATTTTTAATTAATAAACTGACAGGACAAAGATTAATTTCATTTAATGAGAAAAATACATAAACATACAGATTTTAAATACTTTCTCTGTTGGGAAAATTTGAAGTTAAATATTGATTAGAAGATTATGAAGGTAAAGTAAAACTTTAGTTGGGTAAAGAAATCGTGTAATAACTTCATTTAATTTAATTGTCTACTATTTAACCTACTTCGAATCAAAGTCACGAACTCAGAATTAAAAGTAAGCCATAATTGCTAATGAAAAAAGTAAACAATAATGAAATAGTATTTAGAAATGGCTAATGAACACTATGAAGAAATGGATCCAAACATTGTGAATCGTATTCAGGATTTCAATTTTCAAAGACTAGTAAAAGATCTTATAAAACAGTATCAATTGCCTTGGACACTATACAAAACCATTCAGCTATCATAGCAGATGCGTGCCATGTAATGGTGTGTATCTCTATCTAAAAATTTAAAACCTCATTATTCTCAAAAGTAGAAATTTGAACAAGCCATTCTGCCATGCCACCTTGTTAGTATATTTACTGCACCCGAAGTATAGATGTGAATAGTTAAATTATAAGAACGAAGGGAAGCATGGTTAATAGAAACTAATTCTGACTTTATAACATGCGGTATTAACTCTGGATTAAAAGAATACAAAATCATTCAGCTATCATAGCAGGTGTGTGCCATGTAATGGCGTGAATTTCTATCTAAAATTTTGAAACTTCATTATTCTCTAAAGTAGAGATTTGAACAAGCCATTCTGCCGTGTCATCTTGTAGTATATTTACTACACTCAAAGTACAGAGGTGAATATTTAAATTATAAGTATGAAGGGAAGCGTGGTTAACAGAAACTAAGTCTGACTTTATAACATGAGGTATTAATTGAAGAAGAAGACCCAATTCCCATATCTATTTTACAGAAAAAATAGTCATAACTGTCAAGGCTGATAAATGATGAAAAGTGTGTAGAAAGTTTGTGAAATTTCTAATGATTTTTGCTCACTACCTATACACATCCAGATTACTTGTACACCTCCTCTTCGTCCAGCAAGCAATGCTGCTATGTAAATATTTTTTTCAGCCTTATCTTTTGTACAATTGTACAATCAAAAATTCGAAATAGACTTTCAACAAATACACTTTTAAAACTGGTTTATTGCTATGATAAGGTACCAGAAATTAGATTATGCAGAAATTGCAGAATTAAGGGGAATTTTAAATTTTAGCCAAATAAAAAATTTTAGGATTTCAGTTTATTTCAAATTTGATGAGCTTATTTTAACTTTATCAGGTCTTACGATATGTATCTACGTATAATCCATTTTTAAATGATATTAAAGATTCTTTATCCCAAGATTCTTTAAGATTTAGAATATTCATTAATAGTTAAAGAAAATTAGTTAAAAATTAAAAGAACGATTGATCAGTTAGTCCTCGCGCCCACTCACTTAATGGAGGCTGTTGGCGTTTTAGTTAAAGAACTTGTCTTTACTCAGATTACAGGCCTAGCTTACAGGCTCAGATTACAGGCCTAGATACTCAGATTACAGGCCTAGAGTTATACGGGAACATGGATGCATGAGCCCCTCCAATAATTTACTTAATTATAGGCAAAATTGAAATCACTAAACTGATTTTCTGTTTTAGCATATAAGACAGCCAATGCAAAATTCGTGATTTGTATTTATTTGGATTTTCTTTCCACAGACTCTGTGGAAAAGAAGAAATATTGGACTCAGCTAATTTTAAAATAACGTTTTGAAGTATTTTTAACACCTTCAGCGAATTCTGTTTCTTCTTTAACGGGCCATAAGTAATCTAGATTTATTTTTGTGGTATTACGGCCATTTATCTACACTAGGGGTATAGACCAGAGGTTCCCAAACTGTGTGCCGCGGCACCCCCAGGGTGCCGCGAGCGTTTACCAGGGGTGCCGTGGAGATAATCAAGAAAAGTCTAAGTTTTGGGGGAGCATAATCAAAAAAATTCCTTTGAACCGATATTTCACAAAAAAGTTTGCCAATCCGATGATCAAGTAGGCGAAACAAAAATATTTTAGTCAAGTTCGAGAGAGTTCGGTGTCCAGTCGCCTCTATTTTACAGGAATTCCCTGAAATATAGGGAGGGGGGGGGCAAAATTCTATATCCCTTTTCCAAGATAGTGTAATAGTAAGCCCAATAAACATAAAAGAAACAATGAAAACTGTATCCAAACTGCTTCATTCTAACCTTCATATTCATATTGCTTTAAATGTAACCTGCCCCGAAACGTTTTCAGCCTGAGAAGGGTGCCCCGAAATGATTTTTAGCCTGACAAGGGTGCCCCGAATTGTTTTTAGCCTGACAAGGGTGCCGCGAAGTGTTTTTAGTCTGACAAGGGTGCCACGGGGGGAAAAAAGTTTGGGAACCCCTGGTATAGACCGATGGGGGGGGGTGCCCTCCTTGGCAGTCTTTCTAAGTGGTCTCAACCCAAATTTACTCTAAGTTTCGAATAAAACCACGGAAAACTCCGAACGGTTATGTTGGCGGAGGTGTCTTGGGCTTGAATCAGGCACCTTCCATCTCCTAATTGAAGGCGCTATGTTCTCGGCCACGGTTGGGGCTGTCTAGAAATGGTAATTAAAAATTTCTCTATACGTAAAAGAAAGCTTTGAACATTCTTTTGTTTTGTTTTACTAACAACACTAATAATACATTACGTTTCAACTAAATTAAAATACAGCATATAACGTCAAACACACACACGGAAAAAAATTGTAAATTTAGAGTTATCGTCTATTTATTTTATTTTTTTCACACGAATATGGGTGTGCTAATGTTCTTTTTTTTTTTTTTTTTTTTTTTTTTTAAACACATTTTCTTACCCTGACAGGTGCTTTTAAGATAGTTTTGGGTCATTATGGGTCTGGTATGGCCTAAGTGTATATAAAGCTGCGTAGACAGTAATGTTTACAATTTTTAGATACGTCAGTCTTTTTCAATTCTCCATTTTAAGGAAGTGGGGATCGTCGCGTCGGCCCCGCGCTTCCGGGTGCTAGGTTTTTTTGCTTTTGTATTGTACCCTGCTTGTCCCAATGTGTGTTTAAAAAATGTTTTATGAAGCTCATTGAAATTTTAATCTTTATCTAGTTTAGATACCGGAGCCATTATTCAGCATACAACATACATAGTCCCCCACCTTTAAAATGTTGCGTTGCGAAATTGCGGGTTTAGGCCCTCTGGTTCTATAGAGCACCGGCCCATTCGACCACCGGTCCATCGGGCGGTCGACCGACCGCCCGATGGGCCAGTCCGGCCCTGATAGTTATCCTGTGGAAAGTCGGCTACAGATGTGCCAATGCTTCGAAATTGCGTAAATTAGCGCTAAGGACCACGTTTGGGGACCCGTACCGGGGGCCTTCAAAAATTTTTAACATTGGATTAACTTTTTATGAAGATGCACTGTGAAAAAAAAAAATTCCGTATCTCGTCAGAGCTAATATTTAAAGCATTCTTAAAACTGTATTTTTTTATGAAATTGGGGGTATTTTGGGGGGTCCTAATTTGGGGCTCTGACAATTTTCGAATGCATTTTCAATTTGAGATATTAATATACAAGGTATATTATAGGATAAAATGAAAAAGTTCTCTGAAGCACCTCTGAGCCAGTCACAGTCGAGACAATAATGTGGCAAAAATGGCCCTAAATTAATTCGACGTTGCTCCCATGGGGTACTTTGACCCCCCATAACTCCAAAACTAAAAGAGGTACAAAAATATTTCAGATTTGTTCTTTTCTTGGGTAAGGCAACGCAATAAAAGAAAATCATGAAATTCTGAGATGGTCATAGGAACTTTTTTCTATTGACATGCCCGATTTGCTTTTGCAACGGCTCTTAAATGCATTGTAGTTGTCACTACCGGTGCCTGCTTTGTCTGAATGCGCTGAAAAGCTAATCATTTACATATTACAGCATCTTCTTCGTGTCGTTTAAATTTCACGTCTGTAACATGTCGACGCATTGTGTAGCAATTTTAATGCCCAGTAGTGTACATCAAATTTGAGCTCAATCGTAGACACCGTTTAGTAAGAGCTATCGTATTCACTCACATATACACACACGCACAGACACACATTAGCGTAAAAATAGCATAAATGAACACAAAAGACCCCATATCTGGAATATAAAAATAACACAATACCAAACATTTGTATTTTTAATTCATTGTAATGTATTCTTTAAATTTATATATATCGTTAATTACAATAATTTTACAAAAAAAAAATCAATCTCTTAACGGAATAGAGTGTACAATATTTTTTGTTACCCCACCTTTAGCTAACACAAACAAACTGGATGGTTTGCCCACTCGAGAGCATGCCACGTATAATTGTCCGTGTGAAAAACATGGTGTGCTCAAATCTAAGCCACAAACAGACATAGTTTGGCCTTGAGACTTATTGATAGTCATTGCAAATGCCAATCTTATTGGAAATTGAAGACGTTTAAATTGAATTGGCACATCCGTGGGTATAATAGGGATCCGTGGTAGTAATATATTTTCACCTCGAAATTTGCCATTTAAAATGACGGCTTCGACAACATTTTTCATTAGTTTTTTAATAACTAATCGCGTGCCGTTACACAGCCGTGGTGGATTCAAATTATGAAGCGAAATAACCGGAGATCCAACCTTCAGTTGTAAGTTATGCGGCGGCATGCCTGGTAAATCTAATGAGTATAAAAACTCTGCTGGATAATTCACACCTTCGGTGGCATCGCAAACTGTATCAATAGATTTGTATGACACTAACTCCCCTGGCAATAAATGTTGTATTTTAAGATTCAGTTCGTTGACGTCTCCATTTTTTGCTGCTAAAATTGCTCTTTCTGCCAGCCACTCATGATTAATATATTGTGTATGTACATCGGGAAATATCTGGTCAATGAGAGCATCTTGCGAATCAGTAATTGTGCAGAAATCGGCCGGTAATTTTATACATCCAGTTTCATCTACAGTAACTTTTCCATCGCCGATATTTAACAGCTGTTTTGAGAATGCCTCAGCGGATAGATCTCGAAGTATTTGAACGCGCAAATTTACTTTCAGTTGTAATTTTTCAACATTACGCCACAGTGGCGATGATTTTAAGCAGGCGTTGATTTCATCAGCATACGTTGAACGTGGGATGACGGGAAGTGTTTGTCTAAAATCTCCTGAAAGGAGTACCAGAGTGCCGCCAAATAGTTTGTCCTTGTTTTTAAGATCTTTCATTGTCCTGTTCAACGCCTCAAGCGAATGTTTGTGTGCCATAGTGCATTCATCCCAGATGATAATTTTACACTGTTTCAGCACTGTGGCCATGGGCGATTGTTTTTTTATGTTGCACACTGCATCTGGGTTATTTTGAATATTTAGTGGTAGCTTAAATACTGAATGAGCTGTTCTGCCTCCATCCAATAAAGTTGCCGCAATACCAGGCGATGCAACGGCCAATGCGATACCATTATTCGATCGTATTTCGGCTAGGATTAGCGAAATAAGGAATGTTTTGCCAGTTCCACCTGGTGCATCCAAAAAAAAAAGAATCCACCTTGCCCTGCCGAAACTGCGAGCATAATGCGATCGTAAATGCTTCTTTGTTCCTCATTCATTAATGGGATATTGCGAGTAACAATCGCTGCCATTTCTGCAGTATTGTATTGTAGTTCTCGATTCATTTCATTATTTATTAAATCAGATACACTACGATTTGGCGAACGCATGCCGAAATGACTGAGGGGTAAGTTGGCAATGATAATGCACAGATCCTCAATAGCAATCAATGCTTCATTGTACATAGCGTCGCTGAATGGTATTGTTAAATCGTTGCACCGTGTACAATGTTCATGCAAAATATCATTACTCATTGAATCTTTATGACTATCCCACAATGTCTCTGCTCGGGCCGGGAAACATGCAGTCAACACTACGAAGCGAACAGTAGACGAATTTGTTCGTCTACTGTTCGCTTCGTCTACTGTTTCGCTGAACACAGCGAACAGTAGACGAATTTGTTTTGCCGTACAGTTCAATGCTGCTTCAGCAAGCATACATTCCCACTGGTTGTCATCTTTTATCAAGCCTAGTGCAAGGCATGCTTCTTTATACGTTGGATATTGTTGTCCATTCACTTTACGTATATCTTGAAATGACAATGGGCCGGTAACATTAACCGACAACAGTCGAAGATAAAAGCACTCAGTCTGCTTTGGATTTACTGCAAATACTCGTCCCAAGGTGTTTGATTTATATAAACCGGGACATGCATCAATCGGTGTACCTTGCTTGCGAGGCATCCATTTTTTTGTTTGAGCCCATGTGAAAAAACTTGGTACTTCTGAATAGAGTAATGTCCGTGCAAAGGCACCAAAAGCATCTGTACGATTACACAATTCAAAAAATTCGGTGAGTGTAGTTTTTGGTGGATTTATAGCATGATCAATCGCTGTCTCGTTCGTAAAATATACGCGCTGGCCGTTCTCAAGATGGATGGCTAAATGAATAACTGCTGGATCCCGTTCATGAATTGGGAAACCAAAGATACGCCAAGCAGCTTCATTGGAGCTGATGTATCGTCCCGTTTGACAGAGACTTATTTCATCATTTTTATTCACTGGAGGAGCATTGTTATTGGTATTTTCAACTCGAAATGCAGCCATATCACTGCCTTTATGTACATACTTACAAATGTATTTGATGCTCTTCACGGAACTGCAGAACTCAACGTTAATATGAGCGTCGTATGTTTTGCTCAATAGAGGCGAATATGGCACCACCCAACGATTGTCAATGTCAATATCTATGTTGTTGATATTTTTAGTAAATGATTGTCCGCCATTATCGGGACTCCTTCGAAGATATATTGGATATCCTTCAACATTTGTGATCGTATCGTTAGTGAACTTTTTAGGGAAACTTTTGGTGCATTTTCCATCTGCCATGAAAGGCGATGAACGATTCAGGTCACCGCATGGGCCATGAATCATGTTTGCTGTAACAATATCAAACAGCAATTGATCAGTAGACGGATCTGGAATTTCCGCAGAAATTATACTATCGATTTCTTCAGGACGGATTTTGTCGATTAACCAAACCAAAATGTGTGCATGAGGTAATCCCCTCTTTTGCCACTCAACCGAATACATCCAGCAACGTGTGGGACCGAATACATGTAATTTTGTAATGAAACTTATTAAAGACTTTAATTTTTGTCTGAACACACGTGCTGTAATGTCATGACGATGTATTGCATTTTGTCCAGGCAATAACAAAGATGTGATCTCCGGCCATTTTGGATTACACGTGAACGTATTAAATAAACATGGTCGTCCATATTCGCGCACGAAAGTCAGTGCATCCTGTATGTATTCTTGCATATGACGTGGACTGCCTATGTACGATGATGGTAGAATGACAGAGCTACCAATTTCGGCGGCATCGGCGTTGTTGGCAATAGCATCTCGCAAGTGAATGTATTCTTCCGCACGCAGCTTTTGTTGATTATATCGCAAGTACCGTAATCGTTCGCTCTCTATCTTCACGTACATGTCGACCATGAATTGTTGACAAAGTTCACGACATCGTAGAATGACGTTATCCTGATCGGGTCTAATCATCAACCGATAAGCATAAAAATCCTTCGAACTAACGTTCTTGCTTGTTTCGGCTCCTGTAATGATATATATGAATAAAAACAAATACTAATTAATAATTAACAATAGTTAAGTTTAATGAATTACGATTAATAAATTAAGTTTTTGGTAAATTAGTAATGATCAAGTTCATAATGAATATAGTACCTGTTGTGGGATCTCGTTTAATATTTATGAAATACCCGTCTTGTCCCCTCCAGAATATTAGTGGATATTGGAGAGCGTCATATGAACGGTGCGTATCAGCAATGAACTGGAGATTATTACTTCTTCTACGAATCACAATTTCTCGTGTAGCTGTACAATCGCCAACCATGATTCCAGCAACGTCGTCAACAATAGGTGCGTTAAATCTACGAATATGCTCTCCAGCAGGTGTTTTATCAGGATTGATGACAATAGCATGATTATCACTTTGTAATTTGTGCATGTGTGATTTGAATAACTTCAACAATTCATTGTGTTCATTTAATAGAGCATCCAGCTCGCTGACGATACGTCTTGCAAAAACTGAATTAAGGTTATTGTAGCCGCAACGTGCATCCACGCGTGCATCCTCACCACCCATAAAGTAAATTTGTAAAAATTTATGTGGTTCGTTTGGCATTGGCAGCAATGAACCCACTTTGTGATAAATTTGGCCTTTGATTTTAAATGTTGAATTGAATTGTTGACCATTTACAGCGCTATTTTTAACTATTTCTTTTGCTCCGAACGAAGTCATTTGGAAACATGAATTGAATGTTCGAATTGACTTTCGGAACAGGTTGGAATCTAGATCAGTGCCGATAAGTAAACCGTTCAATGGCTCAGGTGGTGTTTGAATTATAGGCAGCTGCACCTTTCCGGACGCGCAACACATTCCGGCTGGCTCATTTTTAAATTTAAGAGCATTACAATGCGGACATTCCTTATCCATAGCACCAATTACTACTTTTGAATGAGCATAATATTGAACATCGGGTTCATACTGGAACGCTAGACGCACGAATGAAGCAGATGTATATGATCGATGTACCTGTTTGCGGTGTTGTTCATTTGCTCTTAGTCTGCTAACTATAAAATAGCGTGCTTGTCTTTGTTCTAATCTTCTTTGTTCATTTCGTTCAGATCGTGCATCTTCTGATTCTGCTTGACGCAATTGAGCTATGCGCACACGCACATTAGTATTATCTTGCTGCTGCTGTTCTTCTGTCCTTTGGGCTCTTATATTTCGCTTGCCTGCAGTTCTACGTGTTTTCCTGCCCAAAGAAGCCTCTTTGCGTCTTTTTGGCATTGTTCACGGTTTAAAACACACATAAATAGAACAAATTGAATTATTTTATGATGAAAAACAGTAATTATGTATTAATATTTATTTTTTGATTGTATTTATACGTATATATTATATTAAGTGTACATCGTGTATATTTTCTATTATTATTTTACGTACCTTTTACAATGTTTTTCTTTTGAAATGATTCTTACAAAATTTTGCACACACTCATAATAAAAATAATTTATACGTGTAACCATGGAGCTAGAGAGTATAAGGAAGGAAAAACTAATACTGTAAGAAGTAACCCTATTTTTCTCTTCCTTTTATTCTCGGATAATCTCCACCAATTCGCCGAGCGCGCCATCTATCCGCCTGGTATACTTTTGTAGACTCTAGAAAAAAAATCTTTGTTGCAACTAATTTACGCAGATTGCGAGTGGCAACAACGATGAATAAAATAATAATATGATTTTTAGAACAACAATGTTTAGGAAGTTTAATCTGCTTTAGTAAGGAAATAAATACTTTTAAAATACCGCAAGTTGAAAGTTATTTTAACATTAAATAATATTTTATGAGACAGCAACCGCTACACTTTAAATTCATAGTCTCTGTCTTGCGGAGGTAGCGCCGTTTAGGAGCTATCGTGTTCACACACACACACACACATCTCGTACAAATAGCATAAATGAATTCAGAAAACCTCAAAACGTGTAAGTACACCAAAATATCGAAGTTGAATTTTTTCATGATTACAATACTTTCCTTACATGGTACATGTTCGGAAAGTAAAAAGGGTGAAAATCTGAAACACTTTCAGGTTTTAAATACGCACTATAGTGCTACATATTAAAATCGTATCATAATTTATACGTCGTCCCTATTTTTCTTACTTATTCCATTAAATTGCAAAAGTGTATCGTTATTCATGACTGTGCTGTATTTTTCTTTCTTGTTTCGTAAAACCCATCTTTGGAATTGAAATATATCTTAAAATTGCCTACTAAGACTATTTTACAATCTACGCCAAGTATATTACAACTATACTTCATCGTTTTATATCTTGTTTCGAATGTGCATCATAATCCATGAGTGTACCGGTTTGTCTTTCTTGGGTTGATTCCCACTTTAACGCCTCGACTCTCGCCAAGGTTTGCGATCATTAAACATATGCAGTTACCCTGACGATTCTTTGCTTTTATGTGGCAATCGTAATTTAGAATTAAAATGGCGATTTGGAACAACATGTAAGTACAGCATGCCGTTACAATTTTATTTATTTTGGATTGCCAATTAATGAAGTTTTATTAATTAAGGGTCTTCAACTTCCTTAACTGGTGCGTTTATCGCTAGTTTGTTTACTTTAGTTGTCATCTAGTTCTTTTGGGCGCGTTGAAACTGTACTTACGTATTAACTCGGCGGTCACTTCCGCCAAACTACTTTTTCATAGATTTTAAATACATTGCCAATCGTATTCCAAACCATCAACAATTTCATGTGCCCGGCATTTATCTTGGTGAAAAAATTGCTTGTCTTGGCGGACCGCCTGGAAAACACGTATGTACCGTTGAAACTTGTGCATAACTCCCAGAGACCCATGACTGCAAAGCTCGCCAAAGTACGGGAATTTTTTAGGTTGGCGAGAGTGGGGGCGCTAAAATAGGAATCAACTCTTTCTCGTACCATAAAACACATCTTTGGAATCGAAATCTATCTTAAAATCGCCACTTGAAACTGTTTAGAATTTCCTCCAGGCATGTTCTTCCTGTAGGCATATTCCAACTATACCGCAAAGACATTTTAAATACTGTTTGGAATGGACATCATAATCCATGAGTGTACCGTGTTTTCCTTTCTTGTTCCACAGAGCACTTCTTCGGAATAGAAATCTATATTAAAATCGCCTAATAAAACTCTTTTACAATATACGCCAGGCGTTTTCTAACTATACGCGAAATATATTTATAATAAATTGTCGCATTTTGGCACCACATTTAGCGATCCATTATCAAAAATTGCAAACCTGGTGCGACTTTCAACATTTTATTAACTTCCCCCCCCCTCTCCACATTATCTGGCAAACACATCTGAAAAGTGATTCGACACGCTAATGTCTACACAGAAATCCTGATTGAAATGAATAGCACTCGGGGGCTAAACATTTTGGGGTGGACCGCCCTTATGACTTAGGGGTATGAGACATAGTTAAAAACCTATTCTATGACCTAACGAATATACATAGAAAATTTCATTAAAATTGGCCGAGTGGTTTCGGAGGAGTTAGGTGACTAACACTGGGACAGGAGAATTTTATATATTAGAAGATAGATTATGTATGTGATTGTGATCTCTTTATCACAGTAAAGAGTACTGTTCTTCACAAAAACTGAATCATGAATACCAACTAATTATATACTTTGTTCGAGCTATTTTTTGATAAATTAACGGGCCCTTAATTTGCTAAAATTCCGCAATTTTGAACAATTTTTTCTCATCTTGAGATACCCGAGAGAACTTCTATTCATATCTTATTAAAAACAGGACCACTTTTAAAGAATCGGACCGTTATACGGCAGTATTTCAAAAACCCGGAAATGTAGCAAATACAGGATCTGTACGAACTCTGATTAATCAGCTATTCACATAATTAAAAGAGTCAATTTGGCTTACACTTAAATGCTTTTTTGTGAGAATTTGAATACCAAAAATCTATTCAAATGAAATTAGACTTTTGTCCGCGCATTACTTAGAACTGAAAGAAATTGCGATTGCTATCCATTTCAAGCACCTGTCAACTCAGTACGACCGTAAAAATATGTCTGTCGTTCTGTCCGTTTCTATTGTTTGTTTGTTTGTTTGTTTGTTCACGCATCACATAATAACGACTAAAGCGAATGAAATGAAATTTGTTGGTATGATAGGCGGTCACACAAACTGTCGATTTTCTTTAATTGCTTAGATTTTTTGAGGTTTTGCGAAAATTGTTTCAAAATGCGTAAATATTTCTTCGCGCATCAGGTAATAAGGACTAAAGCGAATGAAATGAAATTTCTCGACAGTGCGGATTGTCACCCAAAAACTATATCTAGCGTCCAATCTCCAGACATGGATTGTTATATAATCCATGATTGTTATATAAGCTATGCAAATGTAAAATAGAAATTCAAATACACCTGTTCTAATACAAGCACTTTTTCATAAAGTCATAAGCTTTAAGAAAGCCATGGGCACCTTTAAATCTTGCGGGAAAGTGTTAGAAAAAGGCTTGAATGCATAATGAATTAAAAAATTGTGAAAGCAGTGAATAAATTAGTAACTTTTGAGAGCTCTTAAGTCTGTTTTACTTTCAGTCGTCTAGCAGAGAGAGAGAGAGCGAGAGCGAAATGTACTACGAAATAGTCAGACTGATATGTGAATATGTTTACAAAAATGTCGGAATCGCAAAGGTAATGCTTTATGTATTCGTTTTGTGTTGCCTGGCTGCGTTTTTAGGGAAACTTCTCCAGATGCAATTGCGAAGTAAAGTATTTCCGTCAAGAAAATTTAAATTATTGAATCCTTTGGCAAATGGCATGGACTACTTCACTATGGCAAAAGTCAGAGGAATCCACAAAAGTGTGTGTAAGTAAAAAATAAATAAACAAAACTTGTGTGTGCGTGCGCTGTCGAGAACCTCGATACAGCGCAACATTGTCTTCAGCATTTACTGATCACGCAGGTTCTAATAAATTAAAAGAAAACTGTGGAGTTAAAAAAAAATAAGGGAATTGCGGGTCGCACATACATGCGTACAGACGTCGCGACAAAATTATTTAAAATCGATTCACGGTCGGTCAAAATAGATGGTTCATTCACATGTAGGGTTGCTTGCAGAAATACTCCGTGGCCGAAATAGCGCCCAAATCAGTTGCGTTTTTTCCAACTCAGAAATATTCATTATTAGTAAAGGTTACGCAAACGGGACTTTCGCAAAATGGCATTTTGCTTAATTGGTCCATCATCCAATACTATCACATTCGTTAAAAGAGAAAAGAAAATCGACATTGCCAAAACGCGTCATCTGTACTATTAAACTCCTGTTATCCAAGTGGTCTTATTTGCAATATGATATGCGAGATCCGGTATTAGAAATATATACCCTCATCTGTTATTTAATAATGATAAAGAACATATGCTAGATAATGTATCCATTAATACATCCCAAATAGGTTGCCTAGCTAAATCGCGTACTGATGATATTAAATAATTAAATTTTTAATTAAATATTTTCGATCAACTACCCCCATCTGTTATTTATGAAAATCGAGTATTAGTTGAGAGAATATGCCCCAACGAATTGAAAAAATATGGGTTGCCTACTTTCTCCTCTGCCCAACTATGGAGTTGCCAGGTACAAAGAGGCCAGTAAACGTTGTTAATATACCCTCATCTGTTATTTAATCGAACTATGCATCAAACGAAAGGTTATTTTATTACCAATGCAACCGTAGTAGGTTGCCTTATCAAAAAGTTGGCTGAATCCATGGTTGTCTAGATTTTAGATGCAGTGTAAAATACATAAATTGATAACAGTAAAAATTTTCAGCGCGGCGATGAGAGAAGCATTGCGCGCGCAACTCCATGCGACAGACAAATGTAGCGAGTTCTTTTTAAAGAAGATTTTGCCGTAAACACGTTCCATTGATCAAATACTGGATTCAAGTGAGATTAAATATTAACGCGATATGATTTTTTTTTTCACTCACACGTTTATTTATCAGCAACTATGCATAATTATGAAATATGAATTTTTACTTTTTTTTTTTTTGTTCAAAACGTGCATCCTTCAGAAGGATATTTTCCGATCGTGTAAGCGCGGATTAAATACTGATGAAAGTCATATAAAATAAAATATCACAAAATGATACCAACATTTTTTTTATTCATACGTAAATTTAACAATAGCAAAATATCTCAGTAAAAGTTTTTTGTGTAAAAACATATTCCGATTCTGACTCGTCAGAAGTGCCTATATGTCAAAATCGAATTCTAATTCTTCATCATTTTCTTTTTGTTTTGATTCTCTTAATATATCCTCAACTTGTAAGGTTGTTGGGTCCCTATGTAGGCTTCAAATAACCATCCAAAAACCAACCACAATCTTCAGGATTTAGTTTGATGCAGCATGCATCAATTGCATTGCATGCAGTCGCATTGAATTTACATTGATTGTGCGCAAAATTTTCTGTTTGAGTGAGATTCAGCATGGTGGAATCAGGTTGGAGTCGATCCTTTAATCTTCTTCATAAAATGCTGTTTGTCTTTGTTTATTGCATATGTTTTTTGGAACAGCTTATATCTAGCATCTGCACACGCTGCATCATCCGCTCCTGCACACGCTGAATTTTTTCTTCCACGAGTACATCTGCTGGGTCCGTCAATGATGCGAATATTTTCTGAAAATCTGTTCCTCTAAAAATATTTTAAAAGGCCTGAGTTTCCCTTTGTTATAAAATGCAGTTGTATAATCACAGCCCATAAATGCGTGGAAAGCTAGAAGACCCAAGCATAAAGTAGGACCCGATTTCATCGCAAGCTCAATACAGTTAATACAATCAAGATCTTTCTTATTGATTTTCTTTGGTGATGAACCCGAAAACCAAAATTGCGTCTGTGGAACTTTCTGTATAGTGGACAGTAAAATTATCAAGACATCAGTATCATTCGCTTTGACCAATATTTTTGAATTAGGGGGCGCTTTTGATCTATGAAACATTATCAGCATATCTACCTATTCATGCTGACATGTATAATCTTCTTCACGTTTCACGATTGTATGGTAAGAAAAACAGTGTTCTCCAAGCGTTATAAAAATTTTTTTGTTTTGAATTATTGACACTAGATTATCATTTTCCCAGCTATCAGCCAAGAATTGTACAAGGCTTCTTTGAAATGGTACTTTTTGAGATTTCCAAGAAAATCGCTAGGTATTGGTTGAAGAGGTCCTTGGATGACATACGGTCTATTGAACTCCAATCGATTTTGGCGTTCACAGTCTTTCATGGAGGATGTTAAGTGCCTATCAAAAATTATGTGTATTTCAGAGGCGTTAGTTGAGCACTCTTTTATTAAGACCGATTCAGCAACCTTGTCAAATGTCTGCGGCATAGATGATCCGATAACATCATCTTCTTCTATACTATTAAAATCTGTACGCGTCTGTCTGTCTGTGTGTAACATCATCTCCTCCGAAACGGCTGGGAGTTGAGTTTCAATCGAGGTGTCCACAGATTCGGAAAATTCCGAGGAAGGTCTTCCGCTAATTTAAATTTCGAAATTCGAATTATTTTAGGAGATATTGATAAAAAACCCATCAAAAACGCTAATTTTTGATCTCCGTTATTCCGCAATTGTAACCCCTGCAGTCAAAAAAGTGAGAAATAAGCATCGAGGTTGCCATGTTTGGCTATTTTATTAAATTATTTAGACTCCTGCAGTAAAAATAAAAAAATAACGATTTTTTTTCTGTTAAGATTATTTACAAAGTTATTTTTAATTAAAGTATTGCGTGCATGTGAAATCAGAGCAGGAATTCATTGTTTTTTGTGTGTAAAAGAACTTGGGATAAGAGTTCGGGAGATTTCCGAGACTAATATGTATATTTTTTAGTTTGGAGGGAAAAAAATGGCTGATTTGGCGATTTTGATAAAGTAGTAGATTCTACCGATTTGCACAGTTTTAAGCTTGGCGCAATTTACTGAGAGCGTAGCGAAATAGTATTTTTAAAAACAAGTGTAGGTTTTATTAGAGTTTAGCTTTAATTTTTTTAATTTAGTAGTGATTAGTGCAGAAATAATGCAGTTATTAAGGCGAATTTAAATGATCTAACTTGAGAATTTTCACCAAATTAAGTAAATTGATTAAAGTGAGGGGAAATTCCGCCAAATTTAAGGTAATTGAAATTCTCGCTTTTTGTACATCATAGTTAACGATGAATAAAATACATTAACACATAGTATAATTTAAAATACTGCTCCTTTTCAAGTAGATGCCTGTTGTACTTTGGCGATCAAACCATATGTGTGATAGATTACTATTTCCCATTTTGGTTGCCGTTATTTCAATGCTTCGAATGATTCCTTGAAAAAAATCTCGCAAAATGGTGTATGTTGGCACTTTGGCGATCGAATGTGTAAAAAATCATTGATTCTTATTCGTTAAAGCAGTGCTACGGAAATTTCTTTTTCTGGTAACTGTTAGAATGGCATATAACTAATACTGTCTAATAAATTTTTTGCTTTACAAATTAAAATGTATGTTGATTCCTACTTTACCTTTCTTAGCAAAGCTGGCGATAAATATTCAAATATAGTGTAACGCTGTGTTTAATAGAGTGTGTTCTCGCGTTTGTGCTGCTAATTACATTCCACGATTGGAATGAGTCGATATTATGAGCGTATGCTTGGATATTTTTTTTTAATCCCACCAAACAAGGTGTAATAAAATCGGAATTCTTTTCTTTTTTCTTTGCTTTTGGAGGTGAATAAGAATGGTTTTTCAGCCCGGTAAAAATTGTGGGTATTGTAAGGATTGAAAGTAAATTTTTGAATTTGTTGTTAAGTTTAATTTGTGATTCATTTTAGCTATTTACCATCAATTTGTGGCGTTAATTACGCCAATATGGCAGTTCTAGCAGAGTAAACATGAAT
This sequence comes from Cheiracanthium punctorium, assembly GCA_038373885.1. Lineage (NCBI taxonomy): Eukaryota > Metazoa > Arthropoda > Arachnida > Araneae > Cheiracanthiidae > Cheiracanthium > Cheiracanthium punctorium. The sequence continues at coordinate 228,194 of JAWZYV010000903.1, read as the reverse complement.
AATTCATTTCATGTTCTATTTTAAAGATTGCTACAGTTTCCGTAGTAACGGAATCCATTGTTGCCACTTAAGTTGTTAAATATATAGCAATAAGTGAAATCATTAATATCTACATCTCTTAAAACTCGAAAAATGAAAAGGCATTGAATATGAAAAAAATAGAACATTAACATATCTGCGCTTCTTTAAAAATAATCGAAGTTTTCATGCAATCTATTATATAAATGTGAAAGTATGTTTGTTTGTTCGTCCGGGTTCTCTAACTTTTTACGATTTTTCGCAATTTTGAGGGTAGAAAGCTACTCAAATAACCGATTTCAGCACATTCGTGAGCATAGTTAACAAAGTTAGATTTATCTATTTATTACTTTCAATAATTCAAGTGAGACTGACGTCATTTTTATGTCACTGTAAAAATGCATTAAAAATCCTGGTTAACAAGTTTTGACAAAAAATTACACCACGAGCGAAATAATAAACTTCCACACCCAGATTATCAGATTTTGTAGAAAATAAAATAACGTGTTTTTTCTTTCTTTTTCTTCTTTCACTAATTCATGTTAGATATCGCAACTGAGAATGATATCATTTTGACCTCATGAAAATGAGTTAGAAATCTAATTACATTAAAAGGTTTTGACGCAAAAATTACTATTATTATAAAAATTCAAAGTATTTTGTTTAATGCGCGTGTTACCCTTAGCGATTTTTGAGCTTTGTGATTCTTCAGAAACCATAATAACGAAAGGAATCTTGCATTTTTTTAAATCGTGGAAAATTCAAATGTCGGCACAAGATGCAAAATACTAATTAACATAATTCATAATATTCACTATCGGTTTGACGACGGTCGTTGTATGTATTCCCAAAAATCGTGCAAAATGTCACCAAATTTGGACGACTTTTGGCGGTATATTATCAATATTAGATATACTCTTTTTTTTTTTGTTAAATTTTAGCAACTTAACAAGCTCTTGCAGAAAAGTTACATCATTAGCAATATGGATACGGAAAATATTTGAAATGCCGATTAGCTAGGAATAACCCAATATCTCTCAAATTAACTTTAATAAAGTTCTGTTGCAAGCGAGAGTTTTTCAACGTCGTATGTTTCAATATTACTCAGTTTGAAAGCTACTGCGCGAAATGACTAAATTCGACTACCCTGGTCAGAACGTGACGTCATAAATTAAAAGTTGTCTGAAATTCGTAAACTCTGCAACACAATTTAACGCCCTATTCGCAATTTGAGCGATTCCAAATAGTTCCTCGAGATTACACAGTTTGATGTTTTCACGAGTCTGAACCATGGTGGATTTAAATAATATTTAAATTGGTACAGCTTGGATGTTTTCCACCACTGCGAGATGAAATATTTTGCTGTGCTAAATACGCCAATCAGACAAGAATTATGTTTAAAAATATATGGAGATCTGTTTTAATGGCAATGCATAAATTTCACAGAATCACCAAAAAGTAGAAAGGCATCATTGGTTTAAAATATCTAATCTGTTTCTTTAAATTGAGCATTAAAGCCTGAGAAACGAAGGTAGATAATATTAATATAAGTAATAGATAGTATTCTCATTTTTATCTTTAGTAGTAATAGTAGATTTGTTTGGATAATATGGATTAAAGAACAGTATACCACGTTAATAACTATTTCGTGAAATTAAAAGTGTTATATTCATTATTTTTCAACGATCGTCTTATAACTAACTAAACCATAATCCTACGTTGCGTAATATATTCCACGGTAGTTTCAACAAAAGGACTGCTTGAACTTTTTGACATTTTGCTTTTGCATAGATAGTTACGATTAGATTTTAGTAAAATATTCGTTTCCTACCGTGCGAAGAACGGGCACGCAGCTAGTCTTCTATACTATTAAAATCTGTGCGCGTCTGTCTGTCTGTGTGTAGCATCATCTCCTCCAAAACCGCTGGGAGTTGAGTTTCGATCGAGGTGTCCACTTATTCGAAAAATTCCGAGGAAGGTCTTCCGCTAATTTAAATTTCGAAATTCGAATTAGTTTAGGAGATTGATAAAAAACCCCGTCAAAAACACTAATTTTTGCTCTCCGCATCTCCGCGATTGTAACCCCTGTAGTGAAAATGTGAGAAATAAGCATCGAGGTTGCCATGTTTGGCGAATTTATTAAATGATTTATACTCTTGCATTAAAAATAAAGGAATAATACTTTTTTTCTGTTTCGAATATTTGCTAGGTTATTTTTTAATTAAAATATCGTCTGCGTGGGAAATCAGAGCAGAAATTCAATATTTTTTATACGCAAAAGAAAAAGGATTTGTAAATTTCAGAGACTAAAGTGTATAACCTTATAATTTGGCGAAAAAAATGGCTTATATGGCGATTTTGAGAAAGTGGATTCTAGTGGTTTGCACAATTTTAGGCTTGGCGCAATTTACTGAGAGCGTAAAGAAATAGTATTTTTAAAAACAAGTGTAGGTTTTACTAGAATTTAGCCTGAAATTATAATTTTCTGTTCAGAAATAATGCAGTTATTAAGGCGATTTTAAATGATTTTCATCAAGTTAAATAAATTGATTTAAGTTAGGGAAACCCCGCCAAATTTCAGAAAATTAAACTTTTTCATTTGTATTGCTAATTCTATGCCCCGATTGATATGAGTTGGTGTTACGAGCTATGAATAGATAATATTTTCTAATCCCGCCGAACAAGGTGTAATAAAATAGGAAGTCTTTATAAATACGAATGCTGTTTGAGATGAATGAGAATATTTTTTAAACCCAGTTAGACTAGCTGGTAATGCCTTAAATTATTGCATTTATTGTCAAGTTTAATGTGTGATTCATTTTGGCTATTTGCCATCGACTGCCGACGTTAATTACTCCAAAATTGAAGTTCTAGCAAAGTAAACATAAATAAATCATTTCATATTCTATTTTTAAAACTGCTACAGTTTCCGTGGCAACGGAATCCATTGTTGCCAATTGGATTCCGTTGTTGCCAAGTTGTTCAATTTAATAATTAAGTGAAACCACTCATTTCTACATCTCTTAAGACCCAAAAAAGTGAAAACGCATTAAATATGAAACAAATAGAATTTTAACATATTTGCGCATTAAAAATAATCGAAGTTTTTTCAGGAAATTCTGCATATTTTTCATTTTATTTCCTTCGCGTGTGACGTCATTTCACGTCATTGTCTTCTGTTTTGCTGTCAGATTATCCGGAGAAGCACATTACACGCTAACGTATGTGCTGCTTCGGCGTACTTAAGAAAGCAATTTGTCGGGTGCGTATTTGCCGAACCCCTCTGTGTGTCTAAATTGAAGCAATGAAACTTTGTAGGCGTTTTTTTTTTTTTAAACTAGAAAAAGGCAGATTAACGTCGTTAACGTGGAAGAAGCGATATGGAAAACTGTTTAATTGGTAGCCGTAATGCGAAATGATAATCGATTATTCACATGCGCAAAGCAACAAAATTTCAAAAGTATGAAAAGTCAGGAATATGAAATGAAAATCCAAAATAAATCACCAGAGACTATAGAATAAGCATCGTGTACGAGAATGATATTGCAATCATGTACATAGCAAAGGCGCTTGCAAGGAATACAAAATATAATATGAAATTAATTGCTCTTTCTTCCCATGGCGTTTGTGGAATCTTTCTGAATAACGGGATCCAATGTGCTTAGAATATTTCATATAAATTACTTATATGTTAAAGTTCTATTTATTTTTTCATATATATTCCAGTTACTCCAGTTACAAGACCTAGAGCTCTAGAAACGATTTCAGATTTTGTTTAATATTGAATTTGACACTATGCAATTCATCTATGTTAAAAATAAAATATGAAATTAGTTATTTATTTAGTGTGAATTGGCAGTGAGATCAACGTTAGTTTTATGTAACAAGTGTGCTACTGTATTAAGAGTTCAGTAAGGGTAATAAGCTTTTCCGCTTAAGTTACGTCACAAATTTTTTCATTTACGAAAGCGACAAGATCTTCACGGAAACAGGATGCATTTTTGGTTTCTGAACGTACAATGTGCATCGATTGTTTCGTATAGGTTTTTTAAATTGGTAATTGGGATTTAAAATTTAATTTTTAATAAAGTCATCTGCAACATAACTGTGCTAATGCATTGTCCACGCTTTACGAAATGCAAGATAAGATAAAATAGTATTCAACATCATGCAATGTTATTCATATGGTATGTATGAATGCTATAAATTAAACCTAAAAAAAAGAGAATTATATGATGTAGAAATAAGGCATTTTTCGAAAGAGAAGCGTTTCGTCTGCATACCGTAAAGTTCTTACTTTTCTGATCGCCAGTGACAATGACGTAGTTTTTGTGTCATCATGTTGCAATCGTCTCAAATTTCCACTCATGGAGTCAGCTTTTCGTCAGAATTCCAGCATTTTTTCACTGTTAGAGATTCCGCATTACTGTGTTTAATTTGACTTATATGTATATTAGGAAAATATTCGTTTCCTACCGTGCGGAGAACGGGCAAGCAGCTAGTCTATACTATTAAAATCTGTGCGCGTCTGTCTGTGTGTCTGTGTGTGTGTAGCATCATCTCCTCCTAACGGCTGGGAGTTGAGTTTCGAACGAGGTATCCACGAATTCGGAAAATTTCGAGAAAGAACCTCCGCTAATTTAAATTTCGAAATTCGAATTAGTTTAGGAGATATTGATAAAAAAACCCCATCAAAAACGCTAATTTTTGCTCTCCGCAATTCCGTGATTGTAACCCCTGTAGTCAAAAAAGTGAGAAATAAGCATCGAGGTTGCCATGTTTGGCTAATTTATTAAATTATTTAGACTCCTGCAGTAAAAATAAAAGAATAATGATTTTTTTTCTGTTTAGATTATTTACTAGGTTATTTTTTAATTAAAATATTGCGTTCATGTTAAATCAGAGCTGGAATTCAATGTTTTTTATGTGTAAAAGAATAAGGGATTGAGAGATTTCCGAGACTAATATGTATATTTTTTAGTTTGGCCGAAAAAAAAATGGCTCATTTGGCGATTTTGAGAAAGTAGTAGGTTCTACCGATTTGTACAGTTTTGGGCTTGGCGCAAATTACTGAGAGCGTAACGAAATAGTATTTTTAATAACAAGTATAAATTTTACGGCGCTATACTTCGATTTTTCATACAGAAATAATGCAGTTATTAAGGCGATTTTAAACGATCTATAGAATTTTCACCAAATTAAGTAAACTGATTTAAGTTAGAGGAATTCCGCCAAATTTCAGAAAATTGAAATTCTCGCATTTTGTACATGGTAGTTAACGGTGATTAAAACCCGTTATAGTTAATAATAATTTAAATAACTGCTACTTATCAATAATATGCCTGCATTAAATTTTGGCGATCGAACCATATAAATGATAGATAACTATTTCCCATTTTGATTGCTGTTAAATCAATGCTTCGAATGATTCCCTGAAAACAAAAAATCTCGCAAAATGGTGTATGTTGGCATTTGGCGATCGAAGTACTGTGTAATAAATAATTGATTCTTATTTGTTAAAGCAGCGCTACGGAAGTTTCTTTTACTAAAAGCTGTTAGAAAGGCGTAATTAATACTGTCTAATATTTTTTGTTTTACGAATTGAAATGTATGTTGATTCCTATTTTAGTACATTTCTTAGGAAAGATGGCGAAAAATATTGAAATGTAGTGCAACTTTGTACATATTATTAATTCCATTCCACAATTGAGATGAGCCGATGTCACTAGCGTATGCATAGATATTTTTTTTTTTTAATTCCGCCAAACAGGGTATTGCGAATGGCCTTTAGTGTCAAGTTTAATTTATGATTTGAGCTATTTGGCATCGACTGGTGGCGTTATCGACACCAATATGGCAGATTATCCTTGCTGGCAGATTATCCTGAGCAGTACACAAGCACTAATGTACATGCTCCTCCGGACATAAACAAGAGCGTATGTCCGGCGCGTATTTGTGTAATCCCCAGGCCGTACCCGGGGGGACCAGGGGTCCCCCCCCGAAATCTAAAATTTTATTAACAAAACAATAATAATGAAGCGTTTTTTGTGAAAAATTGGACGTTTTTCATCTTTTATGAATTTATAAATTTAATTTCTGTACCCCCCCCCCCCCCGAAATTTTTTTCTGGGTTGGGCCCATGGTAACCCCACTGTGTTAATCAGAGTTTTCTGGGGTCAGATTTTTTAGAACATTTTTTTTTTTCAATGGAGATTCTCATCCTGAAGTATATTGATCACTGATACATGAAAATAAAAATGATCAATTATGCGCTAGCAGTGACGTAGCCAGAAATTTTTCATGGGGGTGTTACGACTACTGCAGCTCACATATATGTATGTATACGCGTGTGTGATAAGGGAGTGAAGAATATACATTTTGTATGGCAAAAAACTCCTCATGGGGGGTTGTGACCCCTTATCCCCTCCTTGGCTACGCCACTGCACGCAAGCATAAGTTGTCACGTCATGAAAAACCGTCGTAGATGGTAAACACCGAAGTTTTTTCGAGGGTTATACAGAATTAAAAATTTTGTAAAGTTTACTTTTGATACAGTTCGGATATTTGCCACCAAGGTGAGATGAAATATTACTAAATACGGCAACCTAGAATTTTCTTTTGAATTTGACACTATGCAACTACAGTAGATTCCCTATAACACGGTAGATACGTTCCGTGTTATAGGAATCCGTGTTGTACGGGTCCTGCGCTATACTCCATCTGGAGTGCGGATTGCGCGGAATAATCACGGCAAAACTTATTTGCACTCCGTAGAAATACAATGATGTTTGGTATTGCCATTCAAAAGTTATGTTAATTACAGGAGCTAAAGCGTCATAATATCAGAACATATGTCTCATTTTACCGTGCTGTACGAGTCTCTTTTAATGTGTTACACGAAAACGATCACAATTTTTTCGCCGTGTTCTACGAATTCGTGTTGTAGACCCGTGTTATGAAGGGGTCTACTGTAAATTCTTAAAAATAAAGCATGAAATTAGTTATTTATTTAGACGAGTTGACAGTGAGACCAACGTCAGTTTTATGTAACAAGAGTTTAGTAAGGGTGATAAACTTTATCGCAGAAATTACGTCACAAATGTTTTCATTTGAAATGTGACGATTTTCACGAAAACTGTGTGCAATTTTGGCTTATAACGTACGTGGTGCATCTATTATTTCATGTAGGTTTTGTTAATTTAGGTGAAATTCAATAAAGTCATCTGCAAAATAACTGCGCTAATGCATTGTCCACGCTTTAGGAAATGCAAGATAAAATAAAATAGTTGTCAACATTTCAACAACAATTTATTGAGTTGACAACAACAATTTATTCATCTGGGTATATATTAAATGCTATAATTAAGCTTAAAAAACAAAATTATATGATGTAGAAATCAGGCATTTTTCGAAAGAGAGAAGTTTCATTTGCATACCGTAAAGATCTTCTTTTTTGATCGCCAGTGACTCTGGCGAAGTTTTTGTGTCATCAGGTTGCAATCATCTCAGATTTGCACTCATGACGTCAACTTTTAGTCACGATTCAAGTATTTTTTTCACGTTTTGAGATTCCGTATTACTGGGTTTAATTCAAATTATATGTGTGAGGAAAATATTCGGAGAACGGGCAAGCAGCTAGTTCAAGCAATAAAAACCGTCTATTTCATCGATATCGATACCAGTATGCTCAACAGTTTCGACATTAGACTTCAATATACTTGGGCTAGTTTTGGATTTGTCAGTTTTTAGCAACTCACCAGTACGCGAGAAAAGAGCAGGCGGCACAAGCGTAAACGGAAGCGTTGAGCAGTACTCCATGTTGATGTCTTTCTCAAGACTAATCGTCAGTAATCAGCCAAAGATGTCTCTTTCCATTTTAAGAACGGCCTTTTTACATTTATATTTGTTGGTTTGAGCTTTGACGGCGGACTGTGAAGCAAAATTCAGGATTTTGTTAGGCTATCAATTTTTGTTGATTTCCAACCGACTTAATGTTGATTAGAAAATCACTAACTTCAGAAGATGCTGCCTTACCAGTTGAAATATTAAGAATAAATAGAACATTTTTATCGATACTCTCAACGGAGGGATTCAGTGTATTTCTTATAGTCTCAATAATACTCTGACGACTTCCGTTATCCTTTTTCGATTCGACTTTTCTGCAAGGCTAGCAGGGTCCGATTTGCAGAGTTCGGGGCTCTGGGCAAAAGCTTCATTGAGGGCCGATTTTTCGAAAACTTTTCCAAAATGTACAAATTTTTAAACTTAAAAGAACAATTTGGTGCCCCGTTTTGGTAGGGGGCCTGGGCGCTTGCCTTGAATGCCCTCCCGGAAATCAGGCCCTGAAGGCACGACTGGTATCATCTTTTTTGCGACAGACCGAATTGTTCTTTAACGGTAAATACAATTTTGGTCCTTATGCTGTGACTAAGTGCCCAAATTTGTTGGGCTGATATGGATTCTGCAAGAAAATTATGTGTTAACTGATGTGAAGCATCAGCATTAATTGTCTGTTCTAACGTTAAGTCAGTAGGTAATCGAGAGAAACCAGATTTGGTACGTCGGATACCAAATGATCCTCGTCTAAATTCAGATATCACCCGCGAATTGCTGTTCTGCGTCTTCATAAGATTACTGACGTACATAATGGAACATCTGACATAATTTGGCTGGTTCAATGAAAATAACAAATTGGACATCTTTTAAATAGAGTGTTGTAAATAGAGTGTAATAGAGTGTTGTAATAGAATGCTAAAAATCACTGTACTGGATGCTTCTTGAAAATCGGAGAAACAAATTAATAAATTCGCAGTACTGGAGATAGTATTGAGCCGTCTTTCTGTGCTCACCGAACAAAGATCTTTTGTGCTATTCCTTGTACCCATCTACGAAGTTCCCCAGCATTTCAAGTAAGTCAGTTTGGTAAGATCCTTCAAAATTCAAGGTCAATTTGATCCTTCGAAATCTGTTAAAGTTCATCCAGCATCTCAGGATGTGATTCATGCTGAGACAAATACTGCTCGAAGTGAGTGTTGCAAGAAACGTCTTCACATAAATCGCTAGAGGTTGATAAAAAAGTATCAAAAAATCGCAAAGTTGACGTTATAGTATGACGTCATATTAAGAATACTTAAAATTCATAGAGTCTAAAATAACCGCAAATTTAAAGTAAATAAAAAACTTTGTAAAAAACAGATATAAGATGTCTTATGTGTGTTTTTTACAAAGTTTTTTATTTACTTTATCGTTTAACACCAGTATTTTGAGTGTTTTTTCCAACCGCAAATTTAGTAGCATATAAATGCTTTCAAGAGAAGCAAACATTGCGAAATGTCTCAAAACCTGGCAAATTTTATTCTAAAATGCAGACAACCATGGATTCAGCCAACTTTTTGATAAGGCAACCTACTACGGTTGGATTAGTAATAAAATAACCTTTCGTTTGATGCATAGTTCGATTAAATAACAGATGAGGGTATATTAACAACGATTACTGGCCTCTTTGTACCTGGCAACTCCATAGTTGGGCAGAGGAGAAAGTAGGCAACCCATATTTTTTCAATTCGTTGGGGCATATTCTCTCAACTAATACTCGATTTTCATAAATAACAGATGGGGGTAGTTGATCGAAAATATTTAATTAAAAATTTAATTATTTAATATCATCAGTACGCGATTTAGCTAGGCAACCTATTTGGGATGTATTAATGGATACATTATCTAGCATATGTTCTTTATCATTATTAAATAACAGATGAGGGTATATATTTCTAATACCGGATCTTAGACTATGAAAAATATGTACTTTCAATAACACTCTCTGTCTTATTTCTTCATCATACTTTCGCTTAAAATTTCGCTTAAAATTGGCGTAATTTCTATTTCATGTTTTTAAAATGCCCGCGAGTCTCCATACTTGGAATGGCTTTACTGCTTTATTCCAAAAGTATGAATCATTTTATGCTGGCGAAAATTGTCAAACATGGCAACCATTATGCTCATTTTCCGGTTTTTATTAATATTTAAAAAAATTCAAATTTGAAAATTTAAGTTTAGCGGAATTGTTTCTCCGGAGTTTTCCGCATCCGTAGATACCTTCGCCGAAATTCAACTCCCCTCCGTTTCAGAGGAGATAATGTTATAGCCAGACTGACAGCCGCGCACAAATTTTAATCGCATAGATACATGCCCCATACATTAATTAGTTGATGAATGAATTTTCAGCCTTTCATCATAAAAAGTCTCTGACATGTTCAAGTAAAGTTCTTCAGGGGATATAAAATATTAGTATTACCAAAAGCTATGTTTTTTTGCAATTAGTGTTTTCTTTCGTAATTTGAATACGACTTCTGAAGTGTGATCATTTGACGTGATTTTTTTTCTTTTAATTTTTTTTGCTCTTCGAGAACCATTGAAAAGTGGTTTAAGTCGACATATATTTATTTTCATATCTCCGACGCTATTTAAGACAAAATGCTGAATTTTTGTACATACTTTCATTAATGCATGGGACACATTTTACTAATTGAGAATATTTTGTACGTTGGCTGTATAAAAATTTTAATTTTATATTCATTTTAGGTTTTATCTCCTGAAAATTTTAATCGTCACCATGACATTCTGTACCTTTATTCTAACTTCGTAATATATTGTATAAGTCGATCAATATTTAAAAAGTACATGCCATAGGTCAAAAATTTTGGGACATCCTGTATATATATATATATATATATATATCTATTATGTACCCAGTGGCATACGAAAACTTTATTTATTTAGTTTTAAAAAGATATCTGCCCAACTTCTTTAACATATATTTTAGCATTCGTGTACTTTTCCTCTTTAATTATTTATTTTTCATTATTTACTTTTCATCCTGACTAATTTTATGATTGTCCTTTGAAACAGAATCTGAGTTCTCATAATGATTTCTTCACGCTCATTTAATTAAAAAAAATTCTCTACACATGTAGCTTACAAAAATTCATTTTAGTTTCTCTTTCTAAAAAAAAGTAAAGGCCGCTGTCGCCGCCGCTGGCGCTGTCAAAGCTTGTGGACGTATCTCCTCCTAAACCGTAGGGATTTGAGTTTCGACTAAGGTGCCCACAGATTCGAAAAATTCCGAGGAACCTGATAAGCTGATTTAAATTTCGAAAATCGAATTATTTTAGAAGATATTAATAAAAAATTGAAAAAATAAACCGAATGGTTGCCAGATTTGGCATAAAATCATTCATTCCTTTGCAACAAAGCGTTTCCAAGTATCTAGAATCGCGTGAAATTTACAAACATGAGTTAGAATTACGCCCATTTTACGCCAAAATAAAAACTATATGTAATAAGTAACTCAAAATGTGTTACATAAAGTTTACAATTTTCAAATAGTAAGTTCGCTTAGACAACAGGAGTTTAGAATGAGCGATTATTCGTTTTTCCAAAACAGAATAACTAATATCTTGAAAATGAAAAATAATTAAAATGCAGATTACTTTAAAGCCGGTTCTCGTCCAGCTGGATTATTTGCCACCAGTAGAAATATTTGGCGGCGTTAACTATGCCATTATAGCAGTTATAGTACACTTTGGATATTTGCTAGCTCGACTAGATGGTATAATTCGTGGTGTTAAGTACGCCAATCTGCAAACGATTATGTAAATGAAAATATGGATAACGGTTTCCCGGTAAACTTAAATGAACAGTAAATATAGGTTGTGAGCATGTGTAAATCGCCAAATAATGAAAAGTCACCATTGATGGTAGGCTATTCTATCTGTTCCGTAGCTTTTATTAACTTTACATGTACGCAAGTCGCCAAATAATGAAAAATCGCCATGGGTGGCAAATTCGCAAGGTGTCCAATAGGTTTTACATTATTGAAAATACAGCTGAAACATAGGTTCTGATTTTATTACGCTTTAGCTCCTAATTAATATAACTTTTGAATGGCAACATTAAATATCATTGTGTTTCTGAGGAGTGCAAATAATTTTTCCAGCGATTATAAGCAGAGTCCGCACTCCAGGTGGAGTATAGCTCAGGACCCGTACAGCAAGGATTCCCATAACAAAATATCTTCCGTGTTATGAGGGGTAGGGGGTCTACTGTAGTGTGAAGTTTAAATTTTTATGTACCAATGAAGATGCAAGAACCAAGCAATGTGTAGCTTAGCTCAGTAACATTCTATCTGATCCAATATTCGGGTTTTGTCTGTTGAAATTATGTCTTTTTTACGTATAAGCCTGATTAGGGGCCGAATGCCTCATACGAAAAGCGAGCGTAGCGAGTCTGGGGGCCTAGGCCCCTAGTCTCTCTATTCTAAAAAAAAGTAAAGGCCGCTGGCGCTGTCAAAGCTTGTGGACGTATTTCCTCCTAAACTGTAGGGATTTGAGTTTCGACTAAGGCGCCCACAGATTCGAAAAATTCCGAGAAACCTGCTAAGCTGATTTAAATTTCGAAAATCGAATTATTTTAGAAGATATTAATAAAAAACTGAAAAAATAAACCGAATGGTTGCCAGATTTGGCATAAAATCATTCATTCCTTTGCAACAAAGCGTTTCCAAGTATGTAGAATCGCGTGAAATTTACAAACATGAGTTAGAATTACGCCCATTTTACGCCAAAATAAAAACTATATGAAATAAGTAACTCAAAATGTGTTACATAAAGTTGACAATTTTCAAATAGTAAGTTCGCTTAGACAACAGGAGTTTAGAATGAGCGATTTTTCGTTTTTCCCAAAACAGAATAACTAATATCTTGAAAATGAAAAATAATTAAAATGCAGATTATGTTAAAGCCGGTTCTCGTCCAGCTGGATAATTTGCTACCAGTAGAAATATTTGGCGGCGTTAACTATGCCATTATAGCAGTTATAGTGCACTTTGGATATTTGATAGCTCGACGAGCAAGAACCAAGCAATGTGTAGCTTAGCTCAGTAACATTCTATCTGATCCAATCTTCAGGTTTTGTGTGTTGAAATTATGTCTTTTTTACGAATAAGCCTGATTAGGGGCCGAATGCCTCATACGAAAAGCGAGCGTAGCGAGTGTGGGGGCCTTGGTCCCTAGTTAAAAAAAAAAAATTAATAAAATCAAACCCTAATTTATTATGAAACACGTTTTCTCTGTAACGCCTTTTGGTTTATGCTACCCTGTGGTGTCTCCACATTTCGTTGAAACTGGGCTGTCTGGAGCACTCACAACAGTAAATTTTGCTATAAGAGATGCATGCGTATAATAAGCTTCATCAAGCATAAAGAAGTACTCACATTTTTTCTCCAGAAGAAAGGGGGTATTTTCGGCTTTCCGGAATATACGTATCAGGGCCATACCCAGAAAAAAATTTCGGGGGGGGGGGACCAAACCCCGAAAAAGGCTGAATTTTTCACAAAAAGACTTCATCATTATTCTTTTGGTGACAAATTTTTTTTTTTTTTTGGGGGGGGGGCTACCTCCCTGGGTACAGCCTTGGTACGTATAGTTTATTTTTCTTTTATGTGCCTTTTATACAACAGTATTTAGTAATTATGTGGGATACCATTCTTTTTAATAATTTCCAACGAGGTTGAAAAGTGTTTATGATTTCGGTTTGTTTGTCTGTCCGTCTGTGCTCTAACTCTCGTAAATATGCATCGATTTCTACGAAATTTAAATGTGTTATTCTTATCTACTGTACCATGTACCCTATTGAAAATAGTCAATGTAGCATTTATAGTTTTTCTACAGGAGCACTGAAAAATATTCCCAATACATTGCACTCTATGGGAAGTCATTCTTTCAAGCGTACCATCCTAATTATATAGTTAAACTGACCCCTGACTTCAAGATAAAACTTTTACCTCCATGACTGAAAAGATTACAAAGTTAACACAAAAAGCCTAATAACTTTTTCACCGTTTAAACGATCCGCTTGGAATTTTTCTTAATTTCATATGAAAATATAGAAAACAATCTGCGCTGCTTTAAAAATCTGAAAATCCACCCGTTCCTTCATTTTTAAGCGATTTTTCGCTAGTTTTGCTGTTCCATGAAAATGCTGTAAGTAGTATTTATAGCTGTTTTACAAGAGAAAAAAAATCCAACACATCGCACTCTATGGGCAGTCATTCTTTAAAACGGATTTTAGAGATGTTCAGTTTTTTGAAAGAAATCAAAGTTGGGGCATACATATTATTAAGGCTCTCAAAATATTGTTCTCCATTGAGAATAGTGTCTGTATTATTAATAGTTTTTCTAACCGGAACACTCAAAAGAATTCAAATACATTACAGTCTGTAGCATTTGAGAGACACTTATACATTTCTAACACAAGACAATAAGTATAAAATTTTTATATTCTTCAGTTAAACGTTGGAAAAAAAAATTGAAGGTATTTTACTGGGTTTTATAAAAATTCATTTATAGTGATAATACAACATTATCTTATCTCCGAAATCTCGCCAGTTTTAAGGGAAATACATCGCTTATTTGTCGCAAAAATATTTTTGTGTTGGAAAGTGTTTTATAATCTATGCGTTTGACATGATTTAGCTTGCTTTTTTCCCCACATTTTTCCACATTTTCAATTTTTAGATGTTCTTCAGCTACTTATGGGATATAAAGAACTTTTTAAAGACAAAGACTTCTTTTATTTTGCAATGGCGCATTACCCCATGATTTTTGCTACTAAAGCCAAAGCTGTAGAGGTAAGGGCTTGGTATATTTTAATAATAGTACATTCTGAAAATATTTGTTGACAGCTGAGGTCTTTCCTTTTATCTCCAATACCCGTATGGAAATATTTGCACAACTTGCCTCTATAAAGGACGGGGGATATTTAAAAAAAAAAAGTAATTTCAGTGAAATAAACATGAAAATTTCAAGGCAAAAAGTGTCATTTTTTACCTGGCGTCTATAATCTAGAATCCTCATGTCATGTCACAGTGTTCAATATTTAATTGAATATAACTCCATTTTCTCGGATACGCGAATTTTTTAATGATATTTAATGCATTAAAATATTGCTATTCTAATTCACCAATTTTTAAAAATTAATGATATAGTTGAGCGTCTGATTTACTAAAACATTCAACTACTATTTAAAGAAAATTTCTGTCTAGTTAAGGATTACAAAATAATGTTCTCCATGGAAAATAGTTTATGTAACATGTACAACTCTTTTATATGGAAGAGTTAAAAGGATTCCATTGCATTATGGTCTATTACAGTTTAGAGGCATTAACATATTTTCAGCACTATACAAATAAAAATAGACGTCTCTCACAGCTTACCCTGCAACTAAAGGATGATCATAGCATTTAAAGAAGTTTTATTACGAGTAACGTTTTCCAGAATTACATTAATAATGATGCAGTTTTTTTAAATCTTCTTCCAAACTGTCTGGGCCAAATTTGAAGACTCGTTTCAGTCAAATTCGTAAAATAATAATAATGAAATAAAATAAATAAATAAAAAATAAAGAAAGAAGTCAGTTCTGTTGGAAAGTGTTTTATAAATGGTTCTTTTAGCATGATGTATCTTTATTTGTTTCACTTTTGCTCTCGTTTTTATAATTTCGCCTATTTCAGGAGTTAATTGCAAAATCAAAAAATACTGAAAAACTGTGGCTATACGACTGGATTCACCCTTGGTTGGGTACTGGGCTGCTTACCAGGTAACCTCAAATACACTGTGCATTTTTTTTAAACTGAATTTTGTAAATTGAAAATTCTTCAGTTGTACATATTGCTACCATATTGAGTATTTTATTAAATTTTCTAAGCAATCTCAAACGAAGTTTCTAGTGTTTGCATTTATGGCTCTTCAGCAGGAGCAAACAATATATTTGTCATAGCATACAGGCGGTGTCAAAAAAACTGCTTTTATTTTTCTGTATTCTGTAAGCCACCTTCTTTGCAAAAAGACACCGACAGCTATTTCTGTTTTCTGGAATCATATCGCTTCCTGATACTAGTCTTTTAGTGCCCACGGAGCAAATGAGTTAGGGAAGGACGGGGTAGGCTGTCTCACTTTTTGTATGTTTATAATAAAAAAAAAGTCTACTCATAACTAAACTATTTAATAAAACTTGTAGACTGTAAATGGCATTTTGTTAAATATATTTGGTTGAATCAAACAAACTTTTGTTGAATCAACAAAATGAAGCTACTAAACTGTTTAACCAAAGACAGTTTGCTAAATTCAATAAAAGATTTTTTGCTTGAATGTAATGTGTGAAATATTATAATTAAAATTTCACCCACTTCTAGACATCCAATGTACTTGAAATTTTGCAATCATCTAAAGACAATACAATGATATTGAAAATAGTGCATGTAGTATTTATAGTTCTTTTACAGGAGTGTACAAAATAATTCTAATGCTATACGCTCTATGGGTAGTCTTTGTTTAAAGTGTATATTAGACATTCATCTATTTCAAACAAAGAAAAATTGGCATCGATTGACAAAAACATTGGCAATGATTTCAAAATAAGGCTTTCTATCGAATATAGTGTTTGCAGACTTATAGTTTTTGCGGAAGCATTCAAAAGAATTTTAATACATTACGGCAAAAAAAAAAAAAAAAAAAAAAAAAATCGATACACTAATCCATTTCAAGTACAATAACAAGCATATAAACTATTATACAGTTTATTATTCAGTTAAAAGATAGAAATAACATTTAAAATTCTTTTACAGAGTATCGCAAAATTACATTTCTAGTGATGTACAGCTTTTATCTAAGGAATGTCACCAAATTTAAGGACAATACATTGCTAAATTTTCCGCGAAAAAAGTCAGTTATGTTTAAAAGTGTTTTACAATCGATGCGTTTGCCATGAATTATCTTTCTTTTTCCAGTATAGAAAGCCTAATTTTTGCTCCTTAGTTCAATTTTTTAAGACAAAAAATAAAAATAAATTATAGTTAAAAAAACCAAAGAAACACCTACACGCTTTCAAAGCAGTATGAACTAAAAAGTTAAAAATAATCTATAAATGTACAGCAGCAGTATGAATGATGCCCCGCAATTCGGTAAAATTTAACATTTTGAACTAAGTTTAAAATAAGAATAAAGGGATTGACAAAAAAAAAAAAAAAACTTTAATGCTAGAAAACGTGGGGTGCTTTTCATTTACATTTTCTTAGTGACTGTCATTACGAATAACTCGAAATAAGTTTTGCAAAAATTTGAATTAAGAGAACTGATATCAAGCACCTCACGCTTTTTCTAACATTATTTTTTTGTCCATTACTTTATTCTTATTTTAAACTTCAAAATATTAAATTTTACGACATCATGTTGTTGTTTCTGATGCCCCTGACAACCGCAAGCCCCGAAGGGAGGCGATGGCCAGAGAGTATGCGCCTTCCATTTTTAGGGCCGAGTGGGTGGAAGTACGATTTAGCCCGTGGTCCCCTAATTTTGAACCATTTCCAGAGGAGGAACCAACCCCCTGAAATCGGAACCCCCAGAGGTATCGTTTATCAACTGGGAGGACATTGGAGCCACGACAGATATTACGTGCACCACCTCCCATAAGCGTACACGGTCCCACAGTAGTCGAGCCTAGAGGAAGTTGACCCTCCCAAGCACTGTTCAAGCCGGATGCTGCTTCACTTATCGTGTTCTAATGGGAGCGGAGTTTAGCGCTCAGACCACTGCGGGACGTGGGACATCATACTGCTGCTGAACGAAATCTGTGCATTTAATTTTTTTAAAAAAACTTTTTAGTTCACATTCTTTAAAAGCCTGTTTCTTTAGTTTTTGTTTCAAACTATACCTTATTTGTTTACTTACTTTTAGATTCCTCCAAGGTGATACTTTTTGAGTCCTGTGCCAATAACACGAGTTACTTTATCTACTATACCGAAATTCTCTATTTCTGTTGGATTTATGTGTGATAGAATTTTTTTTTTTTTGGTGTTTTTTTCGACACCAGTATCCAAAGATACATTTTTCTTTAAAAAATATTCATAGCATCTAAAATTTTTATTTTCCATTTGATAAGTTCTAGAAAGAAATGGAAATCTCGAAGAAGACTTGTGACGCCTTCTTTCCATTTTGATGTTTTGAAGGACTTTGTTTCTGTTTTCAACGAACAATCGCTGCTATTGGTTCAGCTGTTGCGAAAAGAAACGAAACAACCTTGGATTGATGTAACGAAGCCCATAACACTGTGCACATTCGATATAATATGCGGTAAGCATTTGATTTCTGCATTCCAAATTCTTTGCCTTGTATCGATATTGCACTTTAAATGATCATTACATTTCACACAGAAAGACGCTAGGCATTTCACGAACAAACAAATTTTATTTAACAAGTAGTTGAGTGCCCGTTCTTCGCACGCTGAGAAGAAAATATACTTTAACTAGCCGCCAAGGCGGCCAGCTTCGCCTCCCCATACCTTACTGTTCTTTATACTCAGTGCAATGCTGGCCAAATTATTGGACTCATTTAAACGGAAATCGTGTTTCTTTGTTTTAACAGTATTTGTCATTAAATTTGTTTAGGTTAGGGTTGCTACAAATGATACTCACGTATTATCATGGCGGTCATTCCCGCCAAATTATTTTTTCCTAAAATGTGCCTGCAAACAGTTGTCATTCGTATTCGGAACCATCAATAGTTTAACATGTCCGGCATTATCGTGGCGGATCGCCGGGATAATACGTAAGTACCTTACAAATTTTGAGTGTCATCATAAAACCGATGTTGGCCATGGTAGCGATGCCAAGTACTAACATTGCAAAATGTAAGAAAAGACATAATTGGTGACATTTCCAATCATAAAATGATTATTAAAATACTATATTCCGCTAGTGGGTACTTTTCTAGTTTAATAACACCATTGTTATTGTGCCAAAGTTAGTCCGGTGTTTTTATACCATGGTTAATAATATTTAATACGTATCCTTGGTTGCAATAATATAAAAGACTGGGGCCAAGGCCCCCCAGACTCGCTACGCTCACTTTTCGTATGAGGCATTCGGCCCCTAATAAGGCTTATTCGTAAAAAAGGCATAATTTCAACAGACAAAACCCGAAGATTGGATCAGATAGAATGTTACTGAGCTACACATTGCTTGGTTCTTGTCATTGATACATAAAAATTTAAACTTCACAATACAGTAGACCCCGTATATAGCACGGTAGATATTTTGTTATAGGAATCCGTGTTGTACGGGTCCTGAGCTATACTCCACCTGGAGTGCGGACTCCGCGTATAATTGCTGGAAAACTTATTTGCACTGCTCTGAAACACAATGATAATTAATGTTGCCATTCAGAAGTTATATTAATTAGGAGATAAAGCGTAATAAAATCAGAACATCTGTTTCAGTTGTATTTTTAATTATGTAAAACATACTGGACACCTTGCGAATTTGCCAACCATGGCGATTTTTCATTATTTGGCGACTTGCGTATATATATAGTTAATAATTAGCTCTAGAAAACAGTTCTTCATATGTTTTCTTTGATAAAAACTACGGAACAGCTAGGATAGCTTGCCACCTTGGCGACTTTTCATTATTTGGCGATTTACACATGCTCACAACTTATGATTACTGCTCGTGTAAAGTTCCCGCAAAACTGTTATCCATATTTTCATATACATAATCCTTTGCAGATTGGCGTATTTAGCACTACGAATTATATAATCTCGCCACGCTGGCAAATATCCAAAGTGTACTATAACTGCTATAATGGCATAGTTAACGCCACCAAATATTTCTACTGGTAGCCAATACTCCAGCTGGACCGAACCGGCTTTAAAATAATCTGCATTTTAATTATTTTTCATTTTCAAGGTACTGGATTCTAACATTCTGGAATTCGAAGTTAAGATTCACCCTGCTTCGAAAGATACCATTTTGACGGATCATTCCTAATGCCAAGATGGCGATTTTAAAATCAGTTACAATTAGTTATTCTGTTTTGGAAAAATGAATAGTCGCTAATTCTAAACTCCTGTTGTCTAAGCGAACTTACTATTTGAAAATTGCCAACTTTGTGTAACGCACTTTGAGTTATTTATTTCATATACTTTTTAATTTAGCGTAAAATGGGTGTAATTCTACTTCATGTTTGTCAATTTCACGCGATTCTACATACTTGTAATTGCTTTGTTGCAAAGGAATGAATGATTTTATGCCAAATCTAGCAACCATTATGTTTTATTTTTTCAGTTTTTTATTAATATCTTCTAAAATATTTCGATTTTCGAAATTTAAGTCAGCTTATTAGGTTCCTCGGAATTTTCCAAATCCGTGGACATGTTTCTCGAAATTCAAATTCCCACGGTTTAGGAGAAGATAGAGAAACAAGCTCTGACAGCGACGACAGCGGCCTTTACTTTTTTTTAGAATAGAGAGAAACATAAAATGGCTAAAATATGCTTTAGCCCACTGCATGGCGACTTTTTTTAAATGTGCGATAAACGCGCCATGTATTGTAAATTCGATTAAAGATGTGAAAATATCCGAAAGATTCTTGCATTTTAGCTATGCATTGTCGTTACTTTGTAATCTAGCTGCTGCGTAACGTAAGTAAAAGTAACGAATATGCTTGCGTCATTTGATGTCATTGAACTGTTAATTTGGATTTTTGCACATGTGTTACGCTAACATTTACATCTAGTTGTTGCCATTCGCAGCGTAGAAATATCGTCGATTTCGGTACCGCACCATTAGCGTATTATATAAGTAGATGCTAAATCGCTAAAAATCGGAAACATTACTATGCATTTTAATTAATTTAACAGAATGATTTAGTGGAATGTAGTAGAAAGGAATAATCAGTGTTTATGCGAACAACAACTCTTCATATTGCATGTATATTACTCTAAGGAAACGAGATTATATTAAGTTTCGGAAGCATATGACTTATTTTTAGCAATTTCCAACAAAGTTGAGAAGTTTTTAGGATTTCGTCTTGTCTGTCTGTCCGTCCGTCCGTGCTGTAACTCGTGGAAATGGACATCGATTTCTACGAGATTTATGTATGTTATTGTTATCTACTGTACCATGTACCCTATTGAAAATGGCGCATGTAGCATTTATAGTTTTTCTACAGGAGCACTAAAAATATTCCCAACACATTGTGCGCTTTATGGGAAGTTCTTTCAAGCGTATCATCCTGTAGTAGTTAAGCTGATAACTGACTTCAAGATAAAACTTTTTCCCCCATTGCTGCAAAAAGATTACAAAGTTAAGCACAAAAAGCCTAATAACTTCTACGTCGTTTGTACGATCCGCTTGAAATTTTTCATAAATATGTATAAAAATATAGAAAACAATCTGCGCTACTTTAAAAAATCTGAAATTCTACCCGTTTCCATATTTTTTAGCGATTTTCCCCTATTTTCAGCTCCATTTTATTTACGAGAGTAAAACAAGTGAATCATTTGCGTGACAAAATTACCTATTTAGAGTGAAAATGACGTCCTACAATTGCGATTCCAATTGTTTGAATATAGTTTTTCACAGTCTATTAATTTTTTTTCGCAAATAAATCGTCTGCATGGATATGAGAATAGCTGTGTACACAAAACGAAATCCTTCAACTGTGAAAAGATTCCGCGCGTTTCCAAAAGAGCATGAAATTCCATTTGGGTATACAATAAAAATATGAACTTATTTATTTTAGGTGGATTAAAATTAAATATATTGAATGTAGACAAATTCTGGTTAGTTCCTACTTTACGGCGCTTCTAGGCGCGTTTTCAAACATCTCAAATTTGGCGCGTTTTCCCGTTTTGTCCCAGAAAACAAATAGAAGTCGCTAGGGTTACCAAATTAAACTTTTTATCGCCTCGTTGGCTAAGAAGCAGCGTAAACTAGGAATCAACCCAAATTTTCGTCAAATGTGTTTTCTACCGTCCCTTGTAATTGCCTACACAAATGGGCTTTGACTTTTAGTCTAGTATATAATAAAAATTGAGTATGAAGTTATTTATTTTAAGTGGACGAAGATTAAATGTATTCAGTCTAGGCATGCTTTCGTCAAATGCTTTTTCTAGCGCCCGTTGTTATTGTCTCCACAACAGGCTTTGACTTCTAGTTTTAGAGATATTCTACCACTTGAAATGAAAGAAAATTGATATGTGTTATTGAGGATTACAAGATGAAGCTTTCCATCGAAAATAGTGTCTGTATAGTTAATAGTTTTTTAAAGGAGCACGCAAAATAGTTTCAATACAATACGGTCAATGGCAGTTTAGAGACAGGCATCTATTTAAAGCATGTAATACTATCCTACAATAAGATTAGCTAATAATCTGACGACGATTGTGTTCCTCCCTTAAAAGTTGTGCCAAAAGTCGCTAGTGTTGGCGACTTTTGTGATAAATTGCCAAATATGGCGCGAAAAAAATGCTTTGAAACCGAACTTGGCGATATATTCATTATTTGGTGATAAATTGAAAAAGGTACTTACGTATTATCCCGGCGGTCATTAACACAAACTATTTTTTCCTCAAACTTGCTGGCAAAATGTCGCCAATCGGATTCCGAACCATCAATAATTTTATGTGTCCGGTATTCATCTTGGCGAAAAATTGCTCGTCTTGGCGGACCTCCAGGATAATACGTAAGTACCTCGAAAAATATCTAATGCAATTATATTAAGCTATGTCGATTTCATTTTGAATTTTGAAAATTTGTTACTCGCGTGGTAATTAACCGATTTAGTGTATTAAGTTTTGTTAAGGAATGGCTAAGGGCTATCTGCCTAAGAGTGGGAGGGTGCTGCGTCAGCTGTAGAAATTTCTGGGAACGACGATAGTCCGTTAATGCTTTACAACCCAAAACGGGCTAACTTATTTACATGAAACAAAATAGCAAACTTGGAATCTTTAGCGGGTGGAAAATTAATTTTAAACTGCTAACCCTCAAGGGGTCTTGTACCCTTTAAAAATGGTGAAAATCGAAAAAAAAATACTTTTATGTATATGATGCATCCTGTATTTACAAAAATAATTTATTTAAATGTAAAAATTTTGTATATCAATACAATGACCTTTTCTGTTTACACTAATGCATTCAAAAGTTTTCTATGTTAATTGCGAACAATTAATTTATTCACTTATTAAAAGCAACTATTTTTCATATTGGATTCTCTGCGCGCAGCCTAACACACATAAAAATCATTTTGCAGACTCAATATTTTTCTATATATACTCTAATAATACATAATTAAAATTATGTACAGTAAACACATAATATATATTATGTAGATGTAAAGGTCTGCGCCACACGGAAATTCGCGGCGGCGGCGTAACGACCTCAGTAACCCAGCGGCGGCGACGCGCCGTGGAAAATTTTTAAAAAAGAGCAAAATGAAAATGGGTGTCTGCGTACATGCACACGCACGCACGCATAAATCGGAGCTAAAATGAGATTTTTTAAAGACTAAAATGGAGACTAGAATTTTTATGAAAACTAGTCTTGAGTATGATGTGTGCAATTACGGCCAATTAGCTAAACGTGGGCTCTAGGTCGAGGGGTGGGGTGTAACGATCAGGATTATGGTCGGGCTCGATTGTTTGTCTTTAATTTGCCCAAACGGCAAAATTTATGCTATTCTGTCAATGAAGTAATTGATAGGGAATGCAATCACACACTGTTTTTCGTCTAGCGGGATTTTGGGATTAAGATTTATTGATACCGCGGGACTGACATTTCATTTATCTAGGAATTCATTTCAACAGAGGAAAGTAGAAAAAAAGTAATATTTTAAGCACTATGAAATTTAAATTTAATAATAATAATTAATCTTCTGAGAATTTTAATCGTGTTATTCAGAATCTATATAAATAAAACAAGATGTAAACTGTCCGTTTGTCTGTCTGTGTCTCGCGTAGCTCCGAAACGGGTGATCGTAGACCTACCAAATTTTGTACGGAAATTCTCCAAGACGGGTCGCGACACACCTCGAAGCGATTTTTTCGAAATTCAAATTATTTTAGGAGATATCGATAAAAAACGTGTCGCAAAATGATCATTTTTGTTCTCGCCATTTCGCAATTGTAACCCTGCTTTGAAAAGGGGGGAGTTTGGCTATCTAGGTTGCCATTTTTGGCGAATTTATTAATTATTCAGACTCTTGAAGTAAAAATAAAAGTGTACGTGGTTCCGAGTGTTTGGGTATGAGGGAGCGAGAAAAAGATGCAATTATATTACGAATCACACATCTTTATATATACATAAATACACACAGTTTTCATTCTAGTTACATATTACCGCACATCGCGGTTAGCTCACAAAACAGCGCGTCTTACAAGTGCTCTTCCTTTGCCTCGCGGTTTACCGTTAAGTCTGTTAAGTCCATAGACATGGAGTTTGGGTTTTAGAGTGTAGGTGCAGACACCACATCTCCTCCCCCTTTATAGATCCAGTCTCTTGGGAGGCCTTCGTATTCTTGTAGAACGTCTAAGTACCGGACTCTGATCTGTAGGTACTGGTGGACCACTTGAATGAGTTGAAGTAGGTGGGGATGGCAATGGGGAACTCTGATTCGGCACATCCACCGATGAGGCTGCTGGTATAGATGGGACAGCTGGTTCACTGGCCGGGATCTCAGAACCTGGGCTTCCAGAATCGGTGGAGGTATCTTGTTTGATCCCTGTAGTAGTCGTTGGAAATCCACGATATGCGTCGGGTGATGAGCCCCTTTCTTCTACGTTGTGTCCCACTGGGCGTATCTGATCCACGTGTCGTCGCACTATAGTACCCTTTACGTCGACTGTATAATGGAGAGCACCATCCTTATTGACGACTCTCCCAAATTTCCACTTAGAGTTGGCTGTTCTGTAGTCTCTCACAGCAACAGGATCACCGGCATCAAATTTCCTGTCTTTAAATTCAAAGACACCCTTCCGAATTCTATCCTGAATTCTCGATTGTAGTTCAGGCAAAAGCAAATCTATTCTAGTTCGAATATCTCGCTTCAGGAACAACATAGCAGGGCTATAGTTTGTTGTGGCATTCGGTGCTTTTCTGTATTGAAGTAGGAAGGTGCTCAATTTCTGTTGGATGTTACCGTCATATTGTTGCATTGCTCTCAGTGATTGCTTCAAAGTGTAGACATAGCGCTCGGCCTGACCATTGCTTGAAGGCTTAAATGGTGCGCTATTTTTGTGCTTTATACCATTGCTTTGCATAAACATCTGGAATTCGTGTGAAGAGAATTGGGGTCCGTTGTCGCTAACGAGAACCAATGGCAGTCCAAATCTTGCAAAACAGTCTCTGAGGCACTCAACTGTTTTCTTAGTTGTAGTCACTTTCATCGGGTATACTTCTAGCCACTTCGAGTGCGCATCAACAATTACTAGGAACATATATTCAAATATAGGCCCAGCAAAGTCGATGTGAATGCGCTCCCATGGTTTACTAGGATATTCCCAATAGTGGACTTTAGCTTTTGCTGGGTCGGCCTTGTGCCTGGCACAATCGGTACAATTTCTAACAGCTTCCTCGATATCTTTCCAAAAGACAAACGATCTGGCTATTGCTTTCATTTTTACCATACCCAAGTGTCCTTGGTGAAGTTCTTCTAAAACTTTCTTTTGGTATTTCTTTGGAATGCAAACTCTGTGTCCATACATGATACATCCGTCTTCGATGGTATATTGGGCTTCTCTCCCTTGCAAATTCTGGCCTGTACGCAAGGCTTCTAAAAGTGGGCCCAGTTCATCATCTTTCCATGTTTCCTGACGCAACTCCTTTGCAGTGACTGGTAGCGTTTCAATTTGGGTCATTTGAAAGATTGTTATGTCATCTTTTACGTCCAATTCTTCCGAGGTCTTTGGTAATCGGGACAAGAAGTCTGCGTTTCCATGATCATTAGTACTTCGAAATACGATATCAAATTGAAAAGACTGTAATATCAATGCGTAATGTAAAAGTCGCGTAGCTGCCAACACTGGTAATCCCCGCTTTGATCCGAATATCGCTACTAAAGGCTTATGGTCAGTTATTAAGGTGAATCTTCTCCCTTTCAAGTACAAGTAGAATTTTTTTACTGCCCAGATTATTGAAAGAGCCTCCTTATCGATTTGTAAATATTTTTGCTCTGTTTTGGTTAAAGTTTTTGATGCGAAAGCTATTGGCCGTTCAGATCCATCTGGGTAAAGATGAGATAACACACATCCAATACCAACTGGTGATGCATCACTTGCTAAGGTTAAAGGGAGTTTTGGATCATAATGAACTAATATCTTTGGCGAGCATATTTCCTTTTTAATTTGCTCAAAGGCGACCTGACAATCCTTCGACCATTTAAATTTCACGTCTTTTTTTGTCAGGTTATTAAGAGGATGTGCGATGGTAGCTAAATCTTTACAAAATTTCCCATAGAAATTCACTAGTCCCAAAAAACTTTTTACCTCCTGTACATCATTTGGTACACGAGCATTCAAAATTGCTGAAACTTTCTCATCTGTTTTATGGAGTCCGTTCGCGTCAATTTTATGCCCTAGAAAATTTATTTCATTTTGGAAAAACTGACTTTTATTTAAATTAAGTTTCAGTCCATGTTCCTTACATTTTTAAAAAAATTCCTCTAACGCTTTAAAATGTAACATCTCATCGCTTCCAGTTATTCTAGCATCGTCCATAAACACTTTAACGCCTTCCATACCTTGGAATAATCCATGCTGCCAAATTGCAGGAGCCCCGTTTAACCCATACATAAGTCTCTTACAAACATATAATCCCTTATGCGTGTTTATTGTCAACAGTCTTTGACTTTCGGGGTTAACTTTCATTTGAAGGTAAGCATGTTTAAAGTCTAATTTTGAGAATTGTTTTCCCCCATTTAAACTTGAAAATATTTCCTCTAATCTTGGCAAGGGGTGCTGTGGCACAATTAAATTCGGGTTCAAGGTTACCGAATAGTCCGCACACAGCCGTATACTGCCGTCTGACTTTACTACAGGAACTACCGGCGTTGCCCATTCCGAGCTTTCGACCCGTTCTATAATACCCTCCTTTTCCAGTCTGTCAATTTCGGTTTCAACTCTACCCTTTAACGCAAATGGCACCGACCTAACCCTGCAAAATATGGGTTTAACGTCAGGTTTAAGCTCTAATTTGACTTCGTAGTTGTTTATTTCACCTAGAGTATTATAAAAAATTTCTTTATATTTTTCTAAAAGTTCATTTAAATTCAACTTATTTGTAGCCCTGACAGCTTTAATAGCATGCCAATCCAAATTGATTTTATAAAGCCATTCGCGACCGAGAATGGTGTCTAAATTCTCTTTTACTATATATAAGTTTAAATTCAAAATCTGATTTTTATATTCAACCCTTACGGTGACATACCCCATAGGTACCAGTGAGTCACCTTTATACGTTTTAAAAACTATTTCAGTAGGTCGAATTTTCTTATTAGAAATTTTCCTAAAATTCCTTATGCTCATTACACTGACCGCTCCCCCCGTATCTAATTCCATTGAGCAATTTTTATTCTCAATTTTCAAATTAATCATAATCGGCGGTCGTTTTGGTTCTTCCTTGCTTATTGTCCCTTCACTTGAATTCAAAGCGAATAACGGGACTGGAGTTTCGTTTTCAACAACCTCTTTAACCTGTTTTTGTTTAACCGGCTTCGCACCCGCCTTTTTTGCTGCAAAACAGGCCTTCTGGATATGGCCAATTCGAGAACAAAAATTACATTTACTTGAAATAAATCTACATCTGTCTTTAGTATGATTTGTCCCTGTGCACCGGGAACAAAATAAATCTGTCTTTTGCTTCTGTACTGAGCTTGATTTCCTGTTCATTTGCTTTTTTCCTATGTGCACAGCATTTATTCCACGGCCCATTACATCATTTGCCCCCTTAAATGCTTTTTCCATAGCTAATGCTATTTGTAAGGTTTTTTCAAGATCAATATTATCCTCCTCAAATAGCCTATCCAGAATTGTTTTATCGCGTAATCCACTTATAAAAACATCACGTAACATAATATTCAACATATTAGTATCGTAATCGCAATTAATTGCAAGCGATCTAAGCTCTGCGATATAACTACTTATACTTTCCCCCTCGTTTTGTTTTCGGTTCAAAAACTTATGACGGGAAGGAATAATCAACGGTTTCGGGGTCAAATGTTGTTTTAACACATCTTTCAATTTTTCTAAGCTTTGATCAGAAGGAATGTCAGGAGCCAGCAAATTCTTAAGTAATTGATATAACTTCGGGCTTAGAGAGGAAATAAAAACCTTAGATTTTTTATCTACAGGTACATTTTGTACATCTAAATAACTTTCGAAGAAACAATCAAAATTTTCATATTCTTCGTTAAATTTCTCAAACTGGACAGAAACTTTCTGCGCAGAATGATTTTCTCTCTCTTTCAAGGCCTGAATCAGTTCCTGATTCTGCTTTAATATTTCTTCGAATTTCTGCTCCATTTGATTACTTCTGATATAAACGAAACTAAAACTTTTTACCTTGAGCCGTCTTCGGGCATTGCCCTATATCCAAATTGTTCTTACTTTCGTTATCGTCTTCGTCGCCAGGTGTACGTGGTTCCGAGTGTTTGGGTATGAGGGAGCGAGAAAAAGATGCAATTATATTACGAATCACACATCTTTATATATACATAATGTTGAGATTAATCACACTTACTCCCTGGTTTGTGTTTTGTATATGTATATTTGACTTCAGTAGTTTGGCAACGCTCTGGCTGTTCTTGTAGTAAGTGCGTAGTTGTAGCTTGTGCGTTGATGTGTAAGTGCACTGTCATGTGCGTTATTCCATTTTTTTTAACTTAATAAAATCTTTTTATAACTTTCATCGGCCTCTGATGTCATTTTATCTTAACAGCAGAGCGTGGTTCTGATATTGAACACGTTTTAAGTGAGGAATTCTACTGCTTGAATTTTGTTCTAAGGTGAATAACGTGTAAGTGATATTTTGAAATGGCAGCACGTGATGATAACACTAAGTACTGTGTTGAACCGTTTAGCGGTAAGAACTTTGCTTTATTTAAACGTCGTGTTGAAGCAGTTTTTGCTGCAAAGGACCTTGAAAAATATTTGGATAGTGAAGCCGATGAAACGAAAGCTGCTGAGGTAAGGATGCGAAAAGAGCGTACGCTTTACTGTTAACCCTTCTAGATGATACCATATTGGCAACTATGGCGACAGAATCTTCTGCTTGTCAGATGTGGACTAGTTTAAAGCAGAAATATCTAAAGGTTAGTGCCGTAAGTCAAATTTTAGTAAGAAAGAAACTTGCGACTTTAAAGAAACGCCGAGATATCGGCATGCAGCAACATATTAATGAACTGTTGGCTATCGTGAACGAATTGCGACTCTCGGGTGCAGAAGTAAAGGATATGGATGTGGTTATTTACTTGCTGATGTCATTGCCTGCGGATTATGATGTTATTAAATCAACAATTGAAAATCAGCCTAACGAAATCCTTACGTTGGACTTTGTTATGCAGAGACTTTTGAATGCCGAAGAGTTGAAAGATGAAAAAAACTCCGATACTATTCGCGTTTCTGCATCAAGTGATAATGTAGCGTTTAGCGCGGATAAGCGAGACATAATTTGCCACAAATGCAAAAACAAAGGCCACGTTGCCAAGTTTTGTAAAAGAAAATTAGTATGCTTTGGCTGTGGACGTCCAGGGCACTACAGGAGGGACTGTAGATTTAAACAAAAATCCGAAGCTGCTGCAGTGACATTTATAGTTGGTGAGCCTGTTGAGAATTTCATTCTGGACTCTGGAGCATCCTCACACATGTGTAGTAAAGGTGAGTGGTTTGAAGAGATTAAGCCTTCTTCTGGAACTATTGAATGTGCTTCGAAAAGTGATGTTTTGAAAATAGAAGGTATTGGCGAAGTACCTGGAATATTAAATGGCAGAAAAATAATTCTAACAGATGTGTTGTATGTGCCTGACTTGAACGGTCAATTAATATCTGTTAAGAACATTCAGAAGACAGGCTGCAGTGTGACTTTTAAGAATGATGTAGCTGTTATTGAGAAGAGTGGTGAAAGGTTTGAATTTGCCAGACTAAATGAAAAGGACAGTATGTGAGTCAATTTGAGCCCATTAAGGCTTCAACATACCTTGCAAATCATGATGCTGAATTATGGCACAGACGCATGGGGCACTCATCCAACAAAGTTTTAAAAGAAATGGGTTTGCCAGTTTCAGAGTCAAGTTTCTGTGAAGAGTGTATTATGGCAAAACATTCCAACACTCCAATGGGCAAAGGCCCTAGAAGCAGAGAGCGTATGCCAGGGAGAATGGTTCACACTGATATCTGTGGTCCCATTGATCCACCTACTAGGGAAGGCGAAAAATATTTTTTTTCTATCGTAGACGACTATTCAAGATTTTGTGAAGTGCACCTCCTGAAGCACAAAAGTGATATTCTTGATGTTTTCAAATTGTTCATAAAGCAGAATCCTGATCTCTACAAAATCCGGTGTGATAATGCCAAGGAATATGTGTCTGGTGAACTAGCTCGCTACTGCAAGAGGAATGGCGTTATGATAGATCCTGCTCCACCTTATACACCTTCTTTGAATGGTGTTGCGGAGAGAGCTAATAGATATCTTCTAGAGAAGGCTCGAGCTCTAATGTATGAGGCAATGCTTCCAAAATCATGTTGGGGATATGCTGTACAGACAGCTGCATATCTCAAAAATCGAATTTCAAACCAGACTGTTGGAGATCTACCTTTTAAGCTCAAATATGGTGAGTCACCTGATTTGAACATCATCAAGGTTTTTGGATGTGATGCGTATATGAGAGTTCCTGATCACTTAAGAAAGAAGTTGGATCCAAAATCCAAAAAGATGATTTTTATTGGATACACTACTATGGGTTATCGTTTATTGGACCCAGTCACAAATCGTGTTGTGGTATCTCGAAATGTGCTATTCAGTGAAGAGAAAAAGAGATGTATTTCAATTCAGGATGTTTTCTCCATAGAAGGTAAAGATGATCCTGATAAAGAGGTGATCTCTGATGCAGGTGACGCAGAATCTAAATGCCTCGAAGAAAATATTAGGCCAAGAAGAAATGTGAAATTACCTGCCAGGTTAAATGATTACTTTGTATATGAAGCTAATACAGTAGCTCTTAATCCTGTGTCATTTGAGGATATAGATACATTGCCAAAAGAAGAGCAAGTCCTATGGAGGAAGGCCATGAATGAGGAAATGGAGTCTCTCAATAAAAATGAAGTATGGAAGCTGGTTGAATTGCCAAAGGATGAAAAACCAATATCCTGTAAGTGGGTGCTGCACATCAAGCGAAACAATACATATAAAGCTAGGCTGGTTGCTCGTGGCTTTCAACAGGAGCCAGGCATTGATTATTTTGAGACCTATGCTCCTGTTATTGGTATGCCATCACTTCGTCTTGTGCTGGCGATCATTATTCAAAAGAATCTTGAAGTCTATGCATTAGATGTGAAGACCGCATTTTTGAATGGCGATCTCCAAGAAACAATCTACATGGAGCAACCAAAGGGCTTCGATGACAACAGTGGACGTGTATGCAAGCTTCTTAAAAGTCTTTATGTACTTAAACAAGCACCCAGGCAGTGGTTCAAGAAATTCACTGATTTTATAATTCGCTTAAACTTCCAGCAGCTCAACTGTGAAGCATGTATTTTTGTGAGAAGATCTAAACAGTATGAAATCTTTATTGTTTTGTATGTAGATGACCTGCTTATTGCTGGATCTGATGATTCAGAGGTAAGAGTTGTGATTCAGTTGCTCAGAAATGAATTTGAGATGTCCAAGGCTGAAATTGCAAGTGAATTCCTTGGAATAAGTTTTAAATATCATCACAACAAACTTTCTTTAAGCCAAAAGGCTTATGTTGAGAAAATATTAAATAAATTCAGGATGGCAGATTGTAAGCCATCTGATACTCCTCTAGTGTCCAAGTCAACTACATCAAATTTTGTGAATAGTGAAAGGTTTCATGGTCCCTATCGTGAACTTATAGGTGCCTTGCTGTACCTATCAATGGCGACTCGCCCTGACATTTTATATTCTGTGAACCTTCTGAGTCAGATACAAGAACAACCCACTAATAGTGCTTGGGCTGGTCTGAAGAGAATTCTTCGATACTTAAAAGGGACATCTGAACTCCAATTATCTTTCTGTAGATCTGATAGTGATAATATTATGATTAATGTTTATGTTGATGCTGATTGGGGAGCAGATACATATGATAGAAAATCAGTTTCTGGGTATATTATTTTCTTTAATGATTGTCCTGTAACTTGGTCTGTTAGAAAGCAAACATCTATTGCTCTGTCCTCAACTGAGGCAGAAATTTTGGCTTTAGCAAAGGTTTTTCAAGATGTAATTGCACTATACAATGTAACTAAAGAAGTTTTAGCGGTTGATAACATTAATGTTTCAGTTTATGAAGATAATCAGTCTGCTATTAAAGCTATACTAAATGAAAATAATTGTGCTAGATTGAAACATTTGGATATCAAATTAAAATATGTTAGGGAAATTGTAAAACAGTATAATATAGATATTTTGTATGTGTCTACTGAAGATCAATTAGCTGATCTATTTACAAAATGTTTACCTAAACCCAGATTATGTTACTTAAGAGATAAATGTAAATTAATGTGTGATTAAGGGAGGGTGTTGAGATTAATCACACTTACTCCCTGGTTTGTGTTTTGTATATGTATATTTGACTTCAGTAGTTTGGCAACGCTCTGGCTGTTCTTGTAGTAAGTGCGTAGTTGTAGCTTGTGCGTTGATGTGTAAGTGCACTGTCATGTGCGTTATTCCATTTTTTTTAACTTAATAAAATCTTTTTATAACTTTCATCGGCCTCTGATGTCATTTTATCTTAACATAAATACACACAGTTTTCATTCTAGTTACATATTACCGCACATCGCGGTTAGCTCACAAAACAGCGCGTCTTACAAGTGCTCTTCCTTTGCCTCGCGGTTTACCGTTAAGTCTGTTAAGTCCATAGACATGGAGTTTGGGTTTTAGAGTGTAGGTGCAGACACCACAAAAAGAATATTTTTTTTAAACATTATTTGTAGGGTTATTTTTTAATTAAAACATCGTGTGCATGTGAAATCAGAGCAGGAATGAAATGTTTTACACTCAAAAGAAAAATATGATTTGGAAATTTTCCGAGACTAAAACGTGCAACTTTTTAATTTCGCAACAAATAAAATGGTTGATATACGATTTTGAGGAGATGTGATTCTAACGCCAAGCGCTATTTATCGTCTGCTTCTGCTACTTGAATTATGAATACACCTGAATGAGTTTTTAAACTTTATTTCAGTTCGAATTGTGCATTTTTCTGCACAGCTTTTCCCATCTATTTCTAATGTATTACATCCAGAAAAAGGATAGAAATATCAATTTTAGTTGTGTTTAATCACACTCATGAATAATGATATACTTTCCAACTTAATGGAATAAGGAAAGAAAATAGGGAAGACCCATGGATTATAATACGCTTTTAATACATAGCGCTTTAGTGCGTATTTAAAATCTGAAAATGTTTCAGATTTTCTTAGTTTTGTTTCCTTTCCATTTTTGATAAAAGCCAATACATCCAGAAGCTCTTCAGAATTAATATAAGACGAAAATAATTTGTTCCTTTTTGCAGGTTTTTATCATTTAACCATCTTATTTTTGTAATCAGGGGCGGCCCGACGCGGTAAGCAACGCATCTGGGCGCCGGCTTCGAAGGGGCGTCATTTCGAACTCAAAAACTAAGTAGCATAAAAGGGGGGCGTCTGTTTTACATTAGCAAGGACGACACTTACCGTAGGGCCGTCTCTGTTTGTAACCATCTTAAATTCCATTCAGAATCTGAGAGATTTGAGTGCCAAGGAAGCCGGTGAAGAACAGGAGTCTCTACGAACAAGATTTATTAAGATGACGAACCAACTGGTCGCCGGAGGCGGCTAGTAATATATATACTAAGTTATGTCTTATGCTAATTGCTAAAAATGAGGAATTTACAGAAATATAGGTACACTTTATTGATACATTCACATACTTAAAGTTATTTTCTTAGTTGCTGAAAAAGCTTACAAAATCAAACAAATCCAATGAACCATTTCCTAGTCTAGATTTACTTATAGTAAAATAATTAAAAGTGTGAATTAAAAAAATGAAAAACTAAAATGAAAGCTTTTTATACCACCACATTCATGACTGTTTGCTAAGAGATAAATTAGTATGAAATATTTCAGTTCATTTGGACACTGGGAAGTTTGCAAAAAATTTACAGTACGATGTTTAGATTTAGAAGTCTGATCCAGTCTTCCTTTGGAAGATAATTAAAAAAAATAAATCTTTAAAATTTGTAATTATTGATTCGTTTATTGTTAGATAAGAGACATGAATATGCAAAAATTTTCAGTCCATAGATTGGGAAATCAGCATGAAATTGTAATAAAAAATAATTTACTTCTCAGTGTCAATCCTGCGGGATTAGGATTGCATTCCCTAGTAATTGACTTTTATTTATCTATTAGTTGAAATTTCGGGTTTGGGCTCCGACTTAAATAATACCGCTCGGCCGTGCTCAAATTAAAAGTCCTCGAGCTCGGCTTAAAAAAAATGAGCCCGAACGCATCTATCTCTAGTGGGGGCCCCTCCGAGGGGTCTTTCTAAGGGATCATATCCCGTATCTACGCTAAATTTCGGAGGAAACCACGGAAAACTACGAACGGTTAGGTCGGCGGACGCGACCTGGTTTTGAACCAGGTACCTTCCGCCTCCCAGTTCAGAGCGCTATGCGGTCGGCCACTGGTGGAGATCCAGAGTATGAGCTTGCAGTTGTGGTACACTTTTAAAATATTTCTACTGCAAAACAGAAAAAAAATGGATTTTATCAAAATCGGATAGGTTTATATTGTTTATGTAGCACATTCACAATCAGTGACGCACTCAGGATTTTAGTTTAGGGGGTGGGCTGGGCTACATACAAATACTGCTGAAATCGGTTATAGAGACCTCGTTTAGTTACAACTCTCTTATAACGTCAAAATATTCGGTACCACTTGACTGTCCCATAGAACACAAGCCCTCAAGCAATGTAACTCGTTATAGAGTCATAAATAATTATCTGATCTTTTCAGTGACGTTGTAACCGAGTTTAACTGTGTTTCATAGACTATCTGTAAGCATTTATTTAAAAAGTTTTCTAAATAAATGTCTTTTTTTTTTGGTTAGAAATAACCTTGTTGGAAAGTGTCAAAAATTTTATTACGACAAGTATAAAAATAGGTAATTTTAATAATGCATTATCAGAGTAGATGTAGAAAAAATATTGACTTTGTAAAATGATTTGTACGTATGTTAAGCTGCGCGGAGTGAACCCCATATAGAAAATTGTTGCTTTTAATCTACAAAAGTGACCACCTTGGCTAAGAGATTGTCTGTTTTTAGTGACCACTTTTGTACAATTTCTCTTTACAAACACTACACTTTTCTGTGATGACGGTGTTTTTGTAAAAACTATCATATTTTGCTAAATGCAAAGGCAGCTCCAGCGAGTATGTCATAGGGTCATCTTCTTCTACCGAACTTGGATTTCACACATTCAGTTTGCATTTTGAACAATTTAAGCTAATCTAAAAAGTCTAGCGGGCCGCTCCGAAAAATTGAGTCTGCACCTGTCCTCGGCTAAAGGCCCATTATGTTTGGAGTTATAAAATCTTAAAAAGTCTAATAATTCAATTCTACTTGTTGAGACGTACCACTGACCATGTATGAAACCTTGCTGTCTCAATAAATTTGCCCTTTTTCCGAATGATTGTCCTTGAGATATTTTTACTGTCATCGCAAATGCAGGTATATTTGGAAATTCAGTTTTTTCAAAGGATATAGTAAAATAGTACCAGAATATTTTATAAGTGGAATTAAAATTCTTTTATTGCCATCGGTTCCAGTTCAAACTTCACAATCAATAGTATTACGATGCATAAACTTGTTGCGATTCCTGGTCCATTTACTAATGCTTCCTTCGTATTTAACTTTCTTAGTATAACGATGCAATTTGCTAACTTATGTGGTGCGCACTTCATTAATAATATTATTTTCATTACCTCTTAAATGCTGAGGTTTTTCTTCCAATATATTTTTGGAGAAAATTTGCTTTAGCGTACTGCCTGGCGGGAGATTATGAAGAAATTGTCGAATTGGCGCGTTTCTGTTTGGT
Organism: Cheiracanthium punctorium; assembly: GCA_038373885.1. Taxonomy (NCBI): domain Eukaryota; kingdom Metazoa; phylum Arthropoda; class Arachnida; order Araneae; family Cheiracanthiidae; genus Cheiracanthium; species Cheiracanthium punctorium. The sequence goes on along the minus strand of JAWZYV010000903.1, from coordinate 191,976 downwards.
GTCTCTTGGATTGCGGCCTGCCCTGCTGTTTTGTTTTTCCCTTGGAGGAACGAATAGTAAATATTATTGTCTCCTCCAAGGTTTTTCCACAACTTTAAAACATGAAATTTACAACATTTCGCGCACATATCGCCGTCTAAAAAAAGTCGCCAAGCACATTCTTAAGGCATATTTTAGTCATTGGCGTATCACCAAACTGGAGAATAATTCCACTTTTTGCAAATTTTGTTGTAATTCTATAACCGAATACTTCGCACACATCGGCACGCCAAAAGATCGCCAACAATTTCACTCCCCTTTCAAGAAGGATTGGTCCGTGACCCTACAGATCTAGACTCTCGGAAAATATCATGAGGATGGCCCCTGTTCTAAAGAGGAAAATGCGAAAAGCGGGAGAAAAACTGCAACCCATAAATTTCTTTAACCAGTGTCATTGTGAAAGTCGTGTATCCACAGATTTGAAGTGCAGTATTTTGCAATGAATTCCAATTATTAATGAAGTGAATAGCAAGGGTATAATAAGAGTTCTTTTATCAGTCGTAATAATTAAAAATTGTCTTTAGAAGAGATATTTAAAAAGGCTAGAAGCTTCTTACTATCGCATGTTTAGAATGCTGTAGAAAGTTCTCCCCCCCCCCCTCTTTCTTTTTCTTTTCTTTTTTTTAATATTGGATTTTAAAAATCTTTTTTCACTATTTTAAAGTTCGCTAATTTCAATTTAAAGTGCGTGCTCAGGAAGAAAAATTATTGAAAATAGGGGAAATTTGACAGCTCTTTCAGTGCTCACCTGGAACCAAGAGATTGCCTAAGCACAACTCCGGACACTGGCGAGGTATTCAAAAATCCATCTTGGAAGCAACACTTGTCACAGAAGGGGAAGTGTGCGCTATTTCAATATGTGACGACACGGAACAGGCTAAACCCGAGTTCAAGATTAAAATAATTTTGGAAAGGAAAGAAATGACGCAGCTCCGGTATAACATTTAGCTATATATATTGCCGTCTGCTTGAAATTTTTTTGAATCCTTCAGTGCACTAAATTATATTTATTCGTATTTTATCAATAATTTATTCTTATTCTAAACTTAAGACCGGCATCTGGGCTGCCGGCATTCTATTACTATTCGAGAAGAACTATGTATTGGACTTTTAGTTCTTAATTTTCTTTTAAAGTTTATTATTATTATTAATTTTTAAATAAAAAATAATTATTAATAATAATAGTAATTGTTATTATTAACTCTGTTGTTTTTCACGTTTTTTAAATCTTCAGAATTTCCTAAATCTCTGTTACAGCAAATTATAAGATATTTAATTCGCGGGAATGAAAGTCTGTTTATGGTTTCTTTTGGTTGTCACTTTAAAGAACAGTCCAGTCGCAAGCTATAATTTTTTCCAAGATTAGGAAGGGGGGGGGGGAAAGTTGGAACGCTTATGATTTTTTTTTTATTTTGCATACAAATTAAAAACTACAAACACTGAAATATATGTGCAACTATAAATATTAGTTTCACGTAGATCTCTGTTTGCTAACTGTTTGAGTTTTGTCAGTCAATGAAAAAATGTTACTGAATGGCAAAATGATCACAATATTTATCTTAACTTATTCTTCAAAATAAATCACGAAAATATGTATATTTTAAATCTGAAATTTATAGTTGGGGGGGGGGATACAGAAAACACACACGCTTTTTTATATACATAAATAAAAATATAAAAAATAAAGTCTTTATTGAAGAGTTACAAGCTGTCTAACAGTACAATCTAATCCTTGAAATAAGATTGAATAAATAATAGTATTGATTAAAATACGTTTTAACCAATACTTTATGTATTCTAGATTACTTTTTTAATACGACAGGAGGGAGGGGTGTGGCAGACATGGGATTCTTTCTCTATTTTTATTTTCATATGTATTTTACTTTTACAAGTATTTCAGCAATTCAATTTTTTCTTCCATTAAAAAGCCGTGGCGAATCTAAGGGTCGTTTTTATCTTGAACCAAAATCTGCCGAGTTGTTAAGGAGTGTAATCTACCATTGAACCTAGGTTTAACCTGTTCGGAGAAGCAGAACCTATTCTAGATCGCCGGCCGTCCACGTGCAAATTAAAAATTGGCAGCATCTTTTTACAAACAGCGTGATTTAGTTTTCCCCTCCGCCCTGAAACGTGACTGCCCACTTGCTGTGCACCATCATGCTCACGCTAGAATCGGTCCTGCGGAGAAGACTCCCTTTCTGTCATCTGAGTTCTTTTTAAGCAAATGTCTGAATGCTCCTCTGGAAAACTGCGAATGCGTACGTACAACTCTGAGCACTGAGCCAACGCCAGGGTCAGATTTGCATAGTTGAGGACTTGGGTACGCAGGTACTTGTGTGCAAGGGGGTAGCCAGGGGGGGGGGGATATCGGGATATATACCCCCTCCCCCGAAATTTTTGGATTAGTGATGAAATTCCGTCTATTTATACACATATAAGTTCATATCCCTCCCGGAAAAATTTTCCAGGCTACGCGCCTGCTTGTGTGTGTGTGTGTGTTGGGGGGGGGCTACACAAGAACTTACTGTAAATTATACTTTATACTGAATCTAATTTATTCACTCTCAAATCACCCATGCATGAACATTTACTTTACATTAAATTTTCGAACACGACAATCATGTTGCTCAAGAATTCCTTAGGTTACTAGCATAAAATATTTTGATTGAATGAAATTCTTTTCTCTGAAAACAACAAAAAACAAAAACACAAGAATAAAAAATGAAAAGAAATCAATGTTTTAGACAATTTTTTTAATTGTCCCTCTTTCTAAAACTTAAAAATTTGTGAAAGAAAAATGACAAGAATTTCCCCTATTTTTTTTTTGTCAAACCCGTTATTAGTTATCTTATCAGACACTATTAAATTCATGCATTTTTACATAAATTGCAACTATCTTTATACTTAAAAACTATAAAGGAAAATTGATTAAATTAAAATTTGAGTAATTTTAATAGATATAACTCGATATCAACCATTTACTATGATTATCAGGTAGAAGTCAGTCCTTTAAAGTATTTGAAACATAATTTTAGTAGATATTTCGATAGCAGATGGAGAATTGGGGAGGTGGGGGGACGACTAGAAAATGGAGGCCCAGGGCACTTGCCCCGAATTCCCTACCATAAATCAGCCCTTGGCCAAAGCGGAGTTTTCAAAAATCAATTTGGGAAGAAACACTGGTCATCTTTTCAATATGAGGCGGGACGGAACAAGTTAAACCCGAGTTCTAGGTTAAAAATAAAAATTTATATATTAAATCTCCGATAAAACACTTAGCCATTATTATTGTCCCGTACTTGAAAATTATATGAACTCTCAGGGCATTAAGTTATATTTATACGTTTTTAATTACTTATTCTTATTCTAAACTTAATTCAAAGACCGGCATTTGGTGGTTTTATCATTCAAGATGATTTTTTTTCGTAATTTTTTTTAAAGCGGATATTATTGTTAGTATTTGCATTTATAATAATTATTATCAAACTGCTAGATTGACATTTTTAAAAGCTTCAGAATTCACTAAATCTCCATTACAGTAAATTATTAGAATTTAAATTCGCGACAATGAAAGTCCGTTTGCTATTGCTTTTGACCATCTCACTTTTGTAGGTGCTTTCAAAGAGCAAGCAGTAATTATTTTTATTTCCAACGTTGGGGGGGGGGGAGATAGCAAGAGTTGACTCTTTTGATCACCAGGGAGAGTGTGAGGGAACGTCCTCTAAGTGAAACTGTACCTGAACAACGGGGGGATGAGGGGGATTAAAGCAATACACTTTATAGAGCAAGAGCCAGCGGCCACCAGACCTTCGTCATAGTATAAAAGCTGAAACTTTCTCTGCGCATACCCCCCAACAGAGGTAGGAACAATCGGCCACTATAAAGTTTGGATGATCGTGGCTTTGGCAGGTAACAGGTGGCAAAGGTGTATAAAATTGCAGAAAATTTTCGTCATTTCATAAAGCTTAATTTTTTATATGTTCTTCTTCGCAATACTAGAAATCACTTTACCCCTTGCCAGACACTTTTCCATCGTGGCAAACGCCCGCCAGACAATCTCAAAGTCAACGGGAGTCAGGGAAAACTGTTGTGTTCGTAAACTCCCGCGACGAAGTACGTCAAGCTGCCACAAAGTGCCAAGCACATTTTATTCTGCTACTTCTGAACTTTCTTACCATGCTGCAGCGCGCTCGTAATAGAATTACGTTTTCCATGACTTTGAGATTGTCTGGCTGGGGTTTGCCACGATGGAAAAGTGTCTGGAAAAGGATAAAGTGATTTCTAGTACTGCGAAGAAGAACATATAAAAAAATTAAGCTTTATGAAATGACGAAACTTTTCTGCAATTTTATACACCTTTGCCACCTGTTACCTGCCAAAGCCACGATCATCCAAACTTTATAGTGGCCGATTGTTCCTACCTCTGTTGGGGGGTATGCGCAGAGAAAGTTTCAGCTTTTATACTATGACGAAGGTCTGGCGGTCGCTGGCTCTTAGACTATTAGGTTTACCATTGCCGATCTGTGGGAAAGTACGTCCATGAATATATAGTACTGCTGAAACTAGGTTTGGTATTTCAAAATTGACACAACAATGGAACCATCGCCCGACTTGGCGCGAAATACTACGTGCCAAATTACTTCTCTAATTTTTTACGGTGCATTATCATACTGCTCAAAAATTTTAACATTCGCACTACCACCTCCATACGAACTTTAACTGTGCCGAATTTCACGGTCATCCGTTCGCGCAGTGTGCTGCAAAAGGGACACAAAGGTTTTGCTTAGCGTTTTTATATGCAGTATGCCCACTATAGTCCCTTGTCACCCTCTTAATTTCAGAACGGCTGCTGCTATTTTTATAAACATGGTGTCTAGGTATAGTAAATTGGATATGCGCTACCGAATGAGACCGGTCACAGCGCCACCTGTTGGAAAACTGCGGAGTTAGCTTTCGTATCACGAAAACGGTACGAGATCCAGGAAAAAAGTGAGTTATAAAGTTGTATAGAGCGTTATCGATTTAGTACGAAAAGCCACCTCATTAACATGGACGTGAAAAACAGTAACGTGCATTTGTAGTTTCGCGATTTCCTACACTGTGAAGTCACGAAATGTGAACAGAAGGAGAAAATATTATCTTTTGGGCTGAACACGCCGCCGCAATGTAGGACAGTGGTATCGCTTGCGATTCCTAGTACAAAGGACTCACAAGACATTTCCATTGAAGCAGTACCTGGTCACGGAATTCGGGAACCAAATAACTGGGTATGGCGGTTTCGAAGAATGTCCTCCACGTTCGCCTGATCTGACTCCCCTAGACTTTTTTCTGTGGGTATACCTAAAACAGCAGGTATATGCGACCCCTCCACAAACATTGCAGGACCTTAAACGACGCATTACGGAGGCTTGTGCCAACATGTCACCCTCTATGTTCCAACGTGCGCAATGTGAAATTCAAACAAGGATCCAAATGTGCATTGAAGCTGACGGTGTGTAGTTTGAACATCTTAAATAAAGGTTTATTGTTATAAATAATTGTTTCCTTCTTTCTTTGATCGTTTTTTCACCTTCGCGGAGTAGGGAATCACGGAAATACAAATGCACATTTTAACAGTTCTGTTTTTTCACATCCATGTCAATGAGGTGTCTTTTCGTATTAAATCAATAATGCCCTGCAACTTTGTAACTCACTTTTTCCACTATCTCTTACCGTTTTCGAGATATGAAAGCTAACTCCGCAGTTTTCCTCCAGGTGGCACTGTGAGTGGTCTCATTCGGTAGCGCATAACCAATTTACTATACCTAGACGCCACGTTTATAAAAATAGCAGCAGCCGTTCCGAAATTAAATGGGTGACAAGGGACTTTAGTGGGCATACTGTATATATATATATATATGGAGCCATACACATGAAAGCACGTTTCACCTTCTCAGCTGTTTGGGTGCCTCATGGAGGCATTTAAATATGAGCAGGATTGGGTGTTTGATTCATTGATGCGACGGGGTCTTTTGGACTTGGTGTAGGCTTTCCTACGCCAGGCAGATGAGTAACAATAACAGCAAGCACATTTTTCGATTTTCATCACTTTAAAAAGATACTCAGCGGTGTGATGGAGATCACATATCTAATTTAATAATCATTTAATTTGGCTTCCTTTAATGTAATCTATCCAAATTCAAGAATTCTAGATCACTTCTGCTTTCATTTTTCTGCCATTTCGGCTTTTAAATCTGTATTTTCGCTTTTCCCGCATGCATTATTCTTATTTGTTTGTTTCTCGAAATGAGACCCGGTGGCGGCGTTATGAGCTAAAAATAGATTACATTGCATCCGTTTGCTACTGCAACGTATTTTTTGATTCCCCTCCTTTGGCTTGGTGTTGGCGTTTTTATTATTTGTTGCCCTGCCTCATCTTTAAAATTATTTGCTCGCGATTACGTCATTGTAATTTTATTGGATTAACTGTTAGGGTTGCTCTGGAATTGGTGTTATTAATCTCAGCCAGGTGTTTGTTCTCGCCAATGTGTTATTCTGTGCTGCCATAATTTTTAAGTCATTCCATCTTAATTGCACTGTCCATATAGGACGTCATTTTATTTTCGCTGAGCCACCACCGCCCTTTATAATAATGTTTCAATAGTATATGTTTAATAAAATAGTTTTAAGTATTTAACGTCTTTTTATTATATTGCAACGAAGTGTATCGAACCTGAATTTTCATGTGTCACAACGCAACTTAATAATTTAAAACAACCTAATTAACTTCTTTACATAAATTGGTGCATACCCAGGCACTTGTGTTGCATTTTTTGGTGGTGGCCTAGCAAACGGCGCTCGGATGGAATCATTTCGGACAGTCGGAAGTCAAAGCTCAGGCGAAAAGACATCTTCTGCCACTGCATTCTCGGGTGGATAAGAAAATGCCCGCGTCTCTCGCCACCGTCGGTCACCGATTCAACTCTTTCAGCATGACATGACTTCCGTTTTCGTGGATATACTGCTGGATAAGATTTTGGTGATCTGATGCTCGACTCGTTTTGCTTCATCTTCGCTTGCAGGTATGGAGTGTTTCTGCCGACCATGGATTTTTCGCATGACTCATATCCTCAATAATCCCCAGTCCCGACAGTGCATCGCTTTACTGAATTGTGCGTTTGTTTTTTCGATACTTTATCGAGTTTCGTCTCCTAAAGATGTGTATAAAACGTATGCCACTGGATATTTTACTACCCGACATTCGATATGAGGCTGATTTTTGGACGGAAGCTGAACTCTGTGCGTATGAAACTATTAGCTCGTCGCAACATGTGCCGTGCTACTGTCCTGTTATTTCAGCGAATATTCAACTTTTCTCAGTGCGCATGAATGACATCCTGATCGGACATTGGTCAGCTACATAAAATGTGACATAAAAATTGAAGTGTTTGCGTTGATTTAACTTAATGAATAATCATTTTAACAAAGTATGCAGGTTTGTTTTCTTTATTTTTAAATAGAGATCAGCATTTTATTTAAAAGTAAAAGTAGTTTGTTGTTGAGACGTCACAAAATTGTAATTACAGTACTGAAAAGCAACACTGAATAGTTTAATTTTCAACCAATATTTTTAGCATAGCCATATTTTAGTGGCGATAATTTTTATATATGTAAAAGAGTGTTTCACTGGTGTATTTATGTATAACGTATAAAGTAATTTTATATAATTTTATGGTTTTCAAATAATTTTTAATAATTAATTACCTTATTATTTTGCATATACATTAATAATTAAATTATGACAGTTAAGTACTTTATATAAAATGTGCATATTTCTTAAGTATTAAATAGAGTAAATGTATCATTATTTGACATTTCAGTACATGGTGTTACTTACAATTACTTATTCATTTTTGCAAAATATTATGCCATAATTTTCGTAGTTTACACACTTCTAACTTGATCTATATTGATTATAATAATTATGTTCGCTTGGGATCTACTGCTGGTACTCTGGTTTTCGGATTTTTCTCGACCAGCTTTTCCACATTTTTCATTTAAGATGAATATCAGTTTTACTTTATATGTTTTGTGTATATATCTTTTAATTTGTTTAATTTTTATTTGCTGAAATATTCCTCCCAGTGATCTTTATAGTGTTTGAATGTTTCTTTGAACATTTTACATTTTTATGTTTAGTGAACATTTTACATTTTTATGTTCATTGTACAGCCTCTATGAGGTACACATACATCGTTTTTTTTTCTTTCCTCTTTTTATAATCATGTTAGTCTTCAATTACATGTCTTTCCACACTCTAGCAAAAATTAAGTCCATGGCAAGGCCTTTCTAAGGCACACACTTTTTACTCACTCTTACACACTGCATTTTTGCATATTAAAGTCCATGGCACAACATACATATTCTTTCAGTTTTTTTTTCTTACCTCACAATATGCTGTTTCTATTTTTGTTATATATTTTTACACATTTTGTTTTTCTATGAACATGCTATTATTTACAGTCACCATGTTGACTGATTTTTTTACACATTATTTGTTTTGAACACTTATTTTTTTAAAGAGTGCATTTATATTTTTTGTGTTTCACTCCATTTTTGGCCTTTTAAATACAAGTTTTACCATAAGTTGTACTGTTCACACTTTTTTACTTTTTTAGATACACTGTTTTATTTTTTTCCTGCCATTGATATGCCTCTGTTTAATACATGCTTTCTTTGGAAGAGTATAGTGGTATTCATTTGATTACATTTTTTTCTTTTCAATTACACAATATGACACATTGTTTGTAGTACTTCAAATAAGATTCATACTTGAATAGTCACTAATCTTTGAAGTTTGTGTTTGTCCACAATTACACTCCTGTTCACATCTACTTGCATTTTTCATGTTGTTCCTTTTTATTTACATTGTTTACACATGACTATGATTCTCAACCTTTTCACACACTTGTTTTTTTTCATCACACTTGTGTTGTCTTATATGTTACACACACAACATGTTCACACTGATGTTCTGCTCATTGAGTTCATTGTATTTGTCCTTTCACAATTTGTTACACACAAAATTTTTGATTGTTTGTTACATTTTTCTCAAACATTTTCACTATGATTTACTGTAGTACATTACAATTTTTTGAACACATTGTATTTGTTTTGTCACTCTTTTGTGTTCACATACACAAACATAACATCTTATTTTGAAATCCCTTTTTTTCTATACTATGAAATATTTAAATATCTTGTGTACCTTACTATAAATTAATACAACTTTAATGTATCAAGTACGCACTGAGTTATAAAAAAAATTACATTGATTTACATTTTCAGAGTACTTATAGTTAATTGATTATTTGAATTATGTTTATTCTTAGTGATTATTTTGTGAAATATTGTTTGTTTAGTTAGGTATGATCACTGATTACTACATATATACAAAATATATATGTAGTGATCAGATTAACTCTGAAGACTTTAATAAGTGAAACTTTGATGGTATATAATTTTAGAGTATCAGTAATATTGTATTGTTTTGTAATTGCATTTTTGAGTATTTTTATTTGTACTTCTGTGTTTTATTATTTCCCACTTTTGTCACTTTTGAAATTTTTAATGTGGTGACGTAAGTGACACAACAACATTCCTTTCTTGAACAAAAAGAAAAAATCTGATGTGTCCAACACATGACTTCCTTGCACGTCCATTAGATCAAAAATATTTTCGACGCACTTCCTCTAAATTTATTTGTTTGAAAGAGATAAAATATCAATAATAGTAAGGTTTAGCGATTTCCAGCCAAATAGTTCGATATCGCCAAGCTGAGTTCAATTTGAAAGATTTCCTTCTGACACTTTATTTGGCGATATTTCACCAAAAGCCGACAAACTTGAGATAGTCTGCGAGATTTTGGGGATAGCCAAAGTGGTCATTGACCACAGACTTTCAATGAATTGAATGCATCCATACACCTCAATGTATTCAAAGTCATTTGGCTCACCCTGTAAATAAATTCTCAGTCGATTGCTGTCAAAAAAGATATTGAAAACAGTTAGATATTACAATAGCTCTAAATACAAAAGTTAAAAAATCTACGGGTTAGTTTTAGAGTTATACAAAATACGAAATAATTTTTAGCGCCAAATTTGGCGATATTTAGGCGAAACTCGTCAATATCGACAACATTTGGCGAGATTTTAAGAATGAACCAAACAATGACAGATTATCGCCAAATTTGGCGATATTTCGCCAAAACTCGCCAAGAACGATGACAAATGGCGATACTTTGGGCATGGACCAAATGACTGACTATCGCCAAATTTGGCGATATTTCGCCAAAACTCGCCAAGGTCGAGGACAGACGGCGAGATTTTGGGCATGTACCAAACAATGACTATCTACAGTAGTATTATATTGAAGATGTCCATAGACATTAAAGTACTGAAATTCTTTCCGGTGGTCCTGTAAATTGGGTAGATTGGAACCAAAAATCGACATGCACAACTAGATGTTACAACATTCTTATATATGAAATTTCATAATAGTTTTTGAGATTTGAGAGTTAAATATGCACACACGTACACCAAAAGTCGCCAAGCTTGGCGACTTTTGGCTTAGTTCTTGAGGGAGGCACGTGACCGTGGTCGGACCATTACCTAACTTATGTGGTAGGACGGTATTGTGCTTGAAATGGATGAATGTCCCTAAAATTGCCATTGACCGTAATGTATTGGAAATCTTTTGAGTGTTCCTGTAGCAGAACTATAACTGATAAAGACACTTTTTTTAATGGTGAAATTCATTTTCTAACTCTTTACAGCATATATCACTTCTGAGTCGTTTGAAATAGCCCAATACCTCTAAAAAACGCTTTGATGAATTTCGGCCCTTAGAGCGTAATGTATTTCGAATCTTTTGGGCGGTCCTGTAGATAAACTATTTAGTCGAATGGAAACGAAAGGGGAGGTGCACTACTAGATGTTACAACTATCCAAAATATGAAGTTTCGACATTCTACGCCTAATAGCTTTTGAGTTAGGCGAGTTTAATGAATTTCGGCCCATAGAGCGTAATGTATTTCGAATCTTTTGGGCGGTCCTGTACATAAACTATCCATTCGGTTGCCACCAAAGGGGAGGTGCACAACTAGATCATAGAACAATCCTAAATATCAAATCTCAACATTTTACGACCAATAGTTGTTTGAGATATGCGAGTTACATACGTACGTACGTACGTACGTACAGACGGCATGGAAAAACTGGCCACAGTAGACTCGCCACTGGTCAAAATGAGTTGCAGACGCTTTAATATGATCGTGCATGCTAGCCTACGATGAGATGCATCGAAAAAAATTTTAAAATTAAATTTAGAGGTAGTCAAAATCGGTTTTTTTGTTGAAATTTGGCCCCCAAAATTTTTCGGGATCACATTACTTCCTTATACTACGTACAAGGAAGTAAAAAAAAATCATTAATTTTGTTATTTTTTTTTTACACTATGACCACAATTGCATTCAATAATTTCTTTTTAAGCTAATAACTAAGATTTTACTTACTTGTTACAAGTTTAAACCTACATTTTCAGGACTTGCAAGTTAACTTATCTCACTTTCATAACTTAATTTTTTCTATTACCTTCACATAATTAAAAACTTGTTTATTTGACATTCACTGATATATTGATGTGTGATATATTGATGTGTTGAATGCTTGTTTCCTTGTTTGTGAGGCGCCCACAAGCTTGGAGGTATGACAGATTTTGTATGACAGATTTTGTTGACTGCCTGGCCTGTCCAGCAGTTTTCACTTGTGTGTTTGGATTTCATGCTGTGTCTGTCAATATATCTTTTCATCAATAATGTTCTTAAAACTTAACACCTAATAAATGATGACTTCTAAAGTAAATAATTACACAGACATAAAATAATAATTAGTAATAAAATAAAATGAATCATTTATTATTATCTCTAACTTGAAAATTTAAAATAAATAAATAAATATGTGAGTGTCCAATAACACTTAAACCTTTTACTGAGATCTTTTTTTAATTGTACTTAGATTGATGTTCGTTGATTGTATTGTACAGATTGATATTCAATTTCCCTAAAGTTTTTTTTTCATTGTCATTTTGTGCAAGTATAATATTTTTAATTGAATGTGTTTATTTTTCTTATGATATACAGATATGTATGTCATGTACTATTTAAAACATTATTACAATTCTGATGGTACAGAACTGTGTGAAAAATTACCATCAAACAAAAAAATTTGAGTATCATATTATAATTTGAATGTATTGTTTTATTTTGTCGATTGTGTGAAGTATTTTTGATGCATAATTCTGATATTTGAAGGCCTTATTGATATATATATGCAAACTATTCAACAGCGGTGGTTTATAATTATAATTTTGAGTACTCACTGCAATTTGAGCAGTACGTTTTGGATGTGCACATGAGCTTGAAATGCTCAATTAAAGAGAAAAGGGTGTGCTGAAATGCCCCTTATTTAAAAAAATAAGGGTGTGCTAAAATGCCCTTTGTTTGAAAGAAAGTATGTGCTAAAATGCCCCTTTGTATTGTGAGCCAAATGCTCCACTTTGATTTTGTCGACATTTCTTTTTATTGCTAGCACTTATTATTTTTATTTTTGTCATGACCATTTTTTTTCTCTGTAAACATTTTTTAGGTGGTGGTCATCAGTATTTTTTTTCAATTGTATAATTTAGTTTGTATATTATGCTTTTCTTAATTGTTTAAGCCAGCCAAATAGAGCATTTAATTTAATTTTTTTAAGGACATTAATTGTAACTAATTTTTAAAAAAAGTTCTTCAAAATTTTTTCCTGGTTGAGGGGAGTATATATGTGATGGAGATCACATATCTAATTTAATAATCATTTAATTTGGCTTTCTTTAATGCAATCTATCCAAATTCAAGAATTCTAAATCACTTCTGTTTTCATTTTTCTGCAATTTCGGCTTTTAAATCTGTATTTTTGCTTTTCCCGCATGCATTATTCTTATTTGTTTGTTTCTCGAAATGAGACCCGGTGGCGGCGTTATGAGCTAAAAATAGATTACATTGCGTCCGTTTGCTACTGCAACATACTTTTTGATTCCCCTCCTTTGGCTTGGTGTTGTTGTTTTTATTATTTGTTGCCCTGCCTCGTCTTTATTTGCTTGCGATTACGTCATTGTAATTTTATTGGATTAACTGTTAAGGTTGCTCTGGAATTGGTGCTATTAATCTGAGCCAGGTGTTTGTACTCGCCAATGTGTTATTCTGTGCTGGCGTAATTTTTAAGTCATTCCATCTTAATTGCACTGTCCATATAGGACGTCATTTTATTTTCGCTGAGCCACCACCGCCCGTTATAATAATGTTTCAATAGCATATGCTTAATAAAATAGTTTTAAGTATTTAACGTCTTTAAGTGTATCGAACATGGATTTTCATGTGTCACAACGCAACTTAATAATTTAAAACAACCTAATTAACTTCTTTACAAGCGGCGTAGCCAAAAATTTTTCATAGGGGGGGGGTTACGACTACTGCAACTCACATGTATCGTATACGCGTGTGTGATAAGGGAGTGAAGAATATATATTTTGTATGACGAAAAATTCCTAACAGGGAGGTGTGACCCCCTATCCACCCCCCCTTGGCTACGCCCCTGAAGGTACAAGACCCTTAAAAAGAATAAATTTCTCGCCCTCCGTGTTCGTCCGATATCGTTATGTTGTATAAAAGCAATATTTATATTTTTAACTTACAAGCAAATTTGAGAGGTCTTTATGATTTTGGTTTGTTTGTTCTGTTGTCCACCCGCCCAGTGTTCTAACTGCTGTAAATAACACCGATTTGTGCGAAATTTATGTTTTTACTTCCTTGTACGTAGTATAAGGAAGTAATGTGATCCCGAAAAATTTTGGGGGCCAAATTTCTACGAAAAAATCTGATGTGTCCAACACATGACTTCCTTGCACGTCCATTAGATCAAAAATATTTTCGACGCACTTCCTCTAAACTTATTTGTTTGAAAGAGATAAAATATCAATAATAGTAAGGTTTAGCGATTTCTAGACAAATATTTCGATATCGCCAAGCTGAGTTCAATTTGAAATATTTCCTTCTGACACTTTATTTGGCGATATTTCACCAAAAGCCGACAAACTTGAGATAGTCTGCGAGATTTTGGGGATAGCCAAAGTAGTCATTGACCACAGACTTTCAATGAATTGAATGCATCCATACACCTCAATGTATTTAAAGTCATTTGGCTCACCCTGTAAATAAATTCTCAGTCGATTGCTGTCAAAAAAGATATGGAAAACAGTTAGATATTACAATAGTTCTAAATACAAAAGTTCAAAAATCTACGGGTTAAAGTTTTAGTGTTATACAAAATACGAAATAATTTTTGGCGCCAAATTTGGCGATATTTCGGCGAAACTCGTCAATGTCGACGAAATTTGGCGAGATTTTAAGCATGAACCAAACAATGATAGATTATCGCCAAATTTGGCGATATTTCGCCAAAACTCGCCAAGAACGATGACAAATGGCGATACTTTGGGCATGGACCATATGACTGAATATCGCCAAATTTGGCGATATTTCGGCAAAACTCGCCAAGGTCGAGGACAGACGGCGAGATTTTGGGCATGTACCAAACAATGACTGTCTACAGTTGTATTATATTGAAGATGTCCATAGACATTAAAGTACTGAAATTCTTTTCGGTGGTCCTGTAAATAAACTCTCCAGTAGATTGGAACCAAAAATCGAGATGCACAACTAGATGTTACAACATTCTTTTATATGAAATTTCATAATAGTTTTTGAGCTTTGAGAGTTAAATATGCACACACGTACACCAAAAGTCGGCAAGCTTGGCGACTTTTGGCATAGTTCTTGAGGGAAGTACGTGACCGTGGTCAGACCATTACCTAACTTATGTGGTAGGACGGTATTGTGCTTGAATTGGATGAATGCCCCTATAATTGCCATTGACCGTAATGTATTGGATATCTTTTGAGTGTTCCTGTAGCAGAATTATAAATGATAAAGAAACTTCTTTTAATAGGGAAATTCATTTTCTAACTCTTTACACCATATATCACTTCTGAGTCGTTTGAAATAGCCCAATACCTCTAAAAAACGCTTTGATGAATTTCGGCCCATAGAGCGTAATGTATTTCGAATCTTTTGGGAGGTTCTGTAGATAAACTATGCAGTCGAATGGAACCGAAAGTGGAGGTGCACAACTAGATGTTACAACATTCCTAAATATAAAGTTTCAACATTCTACGCCAAATAGTTTTTGAGATATGCGAGTTGAATGAATTTCGACCCATTGAGCGTGATGTATTTCGAATGTTTTGGGCGGTCCTGTAGATAAACTATCCAATCGAATGGAACCAAAAGGGGAGGTGCACAACTAGATGTTACAACTATCCAAAATATGAAGTTTCGACATTCTACGCCTAATAGTTTTTGAGATATGCGAGTTTAATGAATTTCGGCCCATAGAGCGTAATGTATTTCGAATCTTTTGGGCGGTCCTGTACATAAACTATACATTCGATTGCGACCAAAAGGGGAGGTGCACAACTAGATCATAGAACAATCCTAAATATCAAATCTCAACATTCTACGACCAATAGTTTTTGAGATATGCGAGTTACATACATACGTACGTACGTACATACGTACCTACGTACGTACGTACAGACGGCATGGAAAAACTGACCACAATAAACTCGCCGCTGGTCAAAATGAGTTGCAGACGCGTTAATGTGATCGTGCATGCTAGCCTACGATGAGATGCATCGAAAAAATTCTTAAAATTAAATTTAGAGGTAGTCAAAATCGGTTTTTTTGTCGAAATTTGGCCCCCAAAATTTTTCGGGATCACATTACTTCCTTATACTACGTACAAGGAAGTAAAAACCGATTTTGATTACCTCTAAATTTAATTTATAGAAATTTTTCGATGCATCTCATCGTAAGCTAGCATGCACGATCATATAAACACGTCTGCAACTCATTTTGACCAGCGGCAAGTCTATTGTGGCCAGTTTTTCCATGCCGTCTGTACGTACGTACGTACGTATGTATGTAACTCGCATATCTCAAAAACTATTTGTCATAGAATGTTGAGATTTGATATTTAGGATTGTTCTATGATGTAGTTGTGCACCTCCCCTTTTGGTGGCAATCGAATGGATAGTTTATGTACAGGACCGCCCAAAAGATTCGAAATACATTACGCTTTATGGGCCGAAATTCATTAAACTGGCATATCTCAAAAACTATTAGGCGTAGAATGTCGAAACTTCATATTTGGATAGTTGTAACAGCTAGTTGTGCACCTCCCCTTTTGATTCCATTCGACTGGATAGTTTATCTACAGGACCTCCCAAAAGATTCGAAATACAACACTCTCTATGGGCCGAAATTCATTAAACTCGCCTAACTCAAAAGCTATTAGGCGTAGAATGTCGAAACTTCATATTTTGGATAGTTGTAACATCTAGTTGTGCACTTCCCCTTTTGGTTCCATTCGACTGGATAGTTTATCTACAGGACTGCGCAAAACATTCGAAATACATTACGCTCAATGGGCTGAAATTCATTAAACTTGCATATCTCAAAAACTATTAGGCGTAGAATGTTGAAACTTTATATTTAGGATTGTTGTAACATCTAGTTATGCACCTCCGCTTTCGGTTCCATTCGACCGGATAGTTTATCTACAGAACCGCCCAAAAGATTCGAAATACATTACGCTCTATGGGCCGAAATTCATCAAAGCATTTTTTAAAGGTATTGGGCTATTTCAAACGACTCAGAAGTGATATATGCTGTAAAGAGTTAGAAAATGAATTTCTCCATTAAAAAAAGTGTCTTTATCATTTATAGTTTTGCTACAGGAACACTCAAAAGATTTCCAATACATTACGGTCAATGGCAATTTTAGGGGCATTCATCCATTTCAAGCACAATACCGTCCTATCACATAAGTTAGGTAATGGTCAGACCACGATCACGTGGCTCCCTGAAGAACTACGCCAAAAGTCGCCAAGCTTGGCCAATTTTGGTGTACGTGTGTGCGTATTTAACTCTCAAATCTCATTATGAAATTTCATATATAAGAATTTTCTAACATCTAGTTGTGCATCTCGATTTTTGGTTCCAATCTACTGGAGAGTTTATTTACAGGACCACTGAAAAGAATTTCAGTACTTTAATGTCTATGGACATCTTCAATATAATACAACTGTAGACAGTCATTGTTTGGTACATGCCCAAAATCTCGCCGTCTGTCCTCGACCTTGGCGAGTTTTGGCGAAATATCGCCAAATTTGGCGATAGTCAGTCATTTGGTCCATGCCCAAAGTATCGCCATTTGTCATCGTTCTTGGCGAGTTTTGGCCAAGCGAGTTTTGGCGATAATCTGTCATTGTTTGGTTCATGCTTAAAATCTCGCCAAATGTCGTCGACATTGACGAGTTTCGCCGAAATATCGCCAAATTTGGCGATAGTCAGTCATTTGGTCCATGGCCAAAGAATTTGGCGCCAAATATTATTTCGTATTTTGTATAACTCTAAAACTTTAACCCGTAGAATTTTGAACTTTTGTATTTAGAACTATTGCAATATCTAACTGTTTTCAATATCTTTTTTGACAGCAATCGACTGAGAATTTATTTACAGGGTGAGCCAAATGACTTTAAATACATTGAGGTGTATGGATGCATTCAATTTATTGAAAGTCTGTGGTCAATGACTACTTTGGCTATCCCCAAAATCTCGCAGACTATCTCAAGTTTGTCTGCTTTTGGTGAAATATCGCCAAATAAAGTGTCAGAAGTGCGCCGAAATTACTTTTGATTTTATAGACGTGCAAGGAAGTTATGTGTTGTCTACATCAGATTTTTTTCTATGTACAGTACCATGTTTTTTATTGAAAATGGTGTAAAGAACATTTATAATTCTATTAGAGGAAAAAAAAAAAAATCCAATACATCGCACTCTATGGACAGTGATTCTGGAAAACGTATTTTAGAGATATTCGTTTTTTTTTTAAGAAAACACAGTTGGTGTATATATTATTAAGGCTCTCAAAATAATGCTCTCTATTGAGAATAGTGTCTGTATTATTAATTGTTCTTCTACACGAGCACTCAAAAGAATTCCAATGCATTACAATCTGTGGCGTTTGAGAGACATTATATTTTCTAGCACATTTTACATTTCTAGCACAAGACAATGAAAATTTTTTATATTCTTCAGTTAAACGTTGAAAAAAAAATTAAAGGGGTTTTATAGGGTCTCATAAAATTGCATTTACAGTGATAATACAGCATTATCTTATCTCCAAAATCTCGCCAGTTTTAAGGAAAATACATCGACAAATATGTTGCAAAAATATTTTTGTGTTGGAAAGTGATTTATAATCTATGCGTTTGGCATGATTTTTTTTCCCTTATTCTATATTTAAGCAGGGAAGACATGGCCTTGGAGTGTCCGTTGTTTTGATTCAGTCTCTGTAAAATTTCTTTTTCATTTCTGTACCCCAGAACCAGACTAACGTAAGTCCATATATGACAATTTTCAGGTTAAAGCGTTTATTCTAATAAACGAAATACCTATGAATCGGTTATGTATATACAAATTTAATAATGTCAATAATTTTTTACTAACTGATTCAATTTTTAGCTCTGCAACTGGACCTAGAGTTCATTTCTTATAGTTTTGGTGCCCTCCAGAAAAGTTAGTCTGATGTGACTTACGTTAGTCTGGTTCTGAGGTACAGATTTTGAAAGTCACATATTTTCAATCTGTTCATTCATTTGTAATATTATGTTTCAGAAACCACACTTGGTGTCGTAGTAGGAGCCCAAACTAATGCCGAGTCAGAATACGTTAAGGCTGTGACAAGGTAAAAAAAAAAAAAAAACATCTGTCTTTCAAGTGTGCATATGATTTTGATATAAAGTCAACATTATGCTTTAAATATTTTAAATGGTCTAAGCTATTAAATAATTCGATTTTTTTAGTATTACTTTTATTTTTTTAAAAGATCGAATAAGTTAAAAAAATAAGCTTCCCGACCTCTTCAACCCGACAAAAATCTCACATTTCAAATTAAACAGCAATCTCACACTTGTTTTTAAAAAACCTATTACACTTAAAAACGAAAAGTAGAGAACTTATTTCATGACCCATTTTTATAGAAAACTAAAGTAAACAAATTAGCGATAAACGCACCAGTTAAGGAATTTGAAGACACTTAATTATTACAACTACATAAATTGGCAATCCAAAATAAATAAAAATGAAACGGCATGCTGTACTTACATGTTGTTCCAAATCGCCATTTTAATTCTAAATTACGCTTGTCACATAAATGCAAAAAATTGTCATTGTAACTGCATATGTTTAATGATCGCCACCTTGGCGAGAGTCGAGGCGTTAAAGTAGGAATCAACCCAAAGAAAGACAAACATGGTACACGCATGGATTATGATGCGCATTCGAAGCAATATATAGAACGATGAAGTGTAGTTGTAATATACTTGGCGAATATTGTAAAATAGTTTTAGTAGGCGATTTTAAGATAGATTTCGATTCCAAAGATGGGTTTTACGAAACAAAGAAAAATACAGCACAGTCATGAATAATGATACACTTTCTAACTTAATGGAATCTGGAAGAAAAATAGGGACGTCACATAAATTATGATACAATTTTAATATATAGCACTATAGTGCGTATTTAAAATCTGAAAAAGTTTCAGATTTTCATCCTTTTATTATTATTTTTTTTTTGGACAAAATTTTTTATGGAATGACTATCAATAAGTCTCAAGGCCAAACTATGTTTGTTTGTGGCTTACATTTGAGCACACCATGTTTTTCACTCGGACAATTATACGCTGCATGCTCTCGAGTGGCCAAACCATGCAGTTTGTGTTAGCTAAAGATGGGATAACAAAAAATATTGTTCACTCTATTCCATTAAGGTATTGATATTATTTTTTAGTAAAATTATTATAATTAGGGATATATATAAATATAAAGAACAAATTACAATGAATGTGCAAGTATAAATGTTTGGTATTGTGTTATTTTTACATTCCAGCATCGTTCACAGATCTCCAGGCATCTTCCACTCATATACCACATCTTCACACACTTACAATAAGTTAGTCATTTCTTTCTACTAAAATAATACTAGGAATAATTTATATGGCAAAACAACGTTTGCCGGGTCAGCTAGTATTTCATATAGTTTTTATTTTGGCGTAAAATGGGCGTAATTCTAACTCATGTTTGTAAATTTCACGCGATTCTAGATACTTGGAAACGCTTTGTTGCAAAGGAATGAATGATTTTATGCCAAATCTGGCAACCATTCTGTTTATTATTGTTTCAGTTATTTATTAATATCTTCTAAAATAATTCGATTTTCGAAATTTAAGTCAGCTTTGCAAGTTCCTCGGAATTTTTCGAATCTGTGGGCACCTTAGTCGAAACTCAAATCCCCACGGTTTAGGAGAAGATAGGCGAACAAGCTTTTGACAGCGGCGACGACAGCGGTCCTTTCTTTTTACCTCCTTGTACGTAGTATAAGGAAGTAATGCGATCCCGAAAAATTTTGGGGGCCAAATTTCGACAATAAAACCGATTTTGACTACCTCTAAATTTAAATTAAAAATTTTTTTCGATGCATCTCATCGTAGGCGAGAATGCACGATCATATTAACGCATCTGCAACTCATTTTGACAAGCGGCGAGTCTATTGTGGCCAGTTTTTCCATAACGTCTGTACGTACGTACGTACGTATGTATGTAACTCGCATATCTCAAAAACTATTGGTTATAGAATGTTGAGATTTGATATTTAGGATTGTTCTATGATCTAGTTGTGCACCTCCCCTTTTGGTGGCAATCGAATGGATAGTTCATGTACAGGACCGCCCAAAAGATTCGAAATACATTACGCTCTATGGGCCGAAATTCATTAAACTCGCCTAACTCAAAAGCTACTAGGCGTAGAATGTCGAAACTTCATATTTTGGATAGTTGTAACATCTAGTTGTGCACTTCCCCTTTTGGTTCCATTCGACTGGATAGTTTATCTACAGGACTGCGCAAAACATTCGAAATACATTACGCTCAATGGGCTGAAATTCATTAAACTCGCATATCTCAAAAACTATTAGGCGTAGAATGTTGAAACTTTATATTTAGGATTGTTGTAACATCTAGTTATGCACCTCCCCTTTCGGTTCCATTCGACCGGATAGTTTATCTACAGAACCGCCCAAAAGATTCGAAATACATTACGCTCTACGGGCCGAAATTCATCAAAGCATTTTTTAAAGGTATTGGGCTATTTCAAACGACTCAGAAGTGATATATGCTGTAAATGTTAGAAAATGAATTTCTCCATTAAAAAAATCTGATGTGTCCAACACATGACTTCCTTGCACGTCCATTAGATCAAAAATATTTTCGACGCACTTCCTCTAAATTTATTTGTTTGAAAGAGATAAAATATCAATAATAGTAAGGTTTAGCGATTTCCAGCCAAATATTTCGATATCACCAAGCTGAGTTCAATTTGAAAGATTTCCTTCTGACAATTTATTTGGCGATATTTCACCAAAAGCCGACAAACTTGAGATAGTCTGCGAGATTTTGGGGATAGCCAAAGTTGTCATTGACCACAGACTTTCAATGAATTGAATGCATCCATACACCTCAATGTATTAGAAGTCATTTGGCTCACCCTGTAAATAAATTCTCAGTCGATTGCTGTCAAAAAAGATATTGAAAACAGTTAGATATTACAATAGTTCTAAATACAAAAGTTAAAAAATCTACGGGTTAGTTTTAGAGTTATACAAAATACGAAATAATTTTTGGCGCCAAATTTGGCGATATTTCGGCGAAACTCGTCAATGTCGACGACATTTGGCGAGATTTTAAGCATGAACCAAACAATGACAGATTATCGCCAAATTTGGCGATATTTCGCCAAAACTCGCCAAGAACGATGACAAATGGCGATACTTTGGGCATGGACCAAATGACTGACTATCGCCAAATTTGGCGATATTTCGCCAAAACTCGCCAAGGTCGAGGACCGACGGCGAGATTTTGGGCATGTACCAAACAATGACTATCTACAGTAGTATTATATTGAAGATGTCCATAGACATTAAAGTACTGAAATTCTTTCCGGTGGTCCTGTAAATAAACTCTCCAGTAGATTGGAACCAAAAATCGAGATGCACAACTAGATGTTACAACATTCTTATATATGAAATTTCTTAATAGTTTTTGAGATTTGAGAGTTAAATATGCACACACGTACACCAAAAGTCGCCAAGTTTGGCGACTTTTGGCATAGTTCTTGAGAGAGGCACGTGACCATGGTCGGACCATTACCTAACTTATGTGGTAGGACGGTATTGTGCTTGAAATGGATGAATGCCCCTAAAATTGCCATTGACCGTAATGTATTGGAAATCTTTTGAGTGTTCCTGTAGCAGAACTATAAATGATAAAGACACTTTTTTTAATGGAGAAATTCATTTTCTAACTCTTTACAGCATATATCACTTCTGAGTCGTTTGAAATAGCCCAATACCTCTAAAAACCGCTTTGATGAATTTCGGCCCTTAGAGCGTAATGTATTTCGAATCTTTTGGGCGGTCCTGTAGATAAACTATTCAGTCGAATGGAACCGAAAGGGGAGGTGCACAACTAGATGTTACAACAATCCTAAATATAAAGTTTCAACATCGTACGCCTAACAGTTTTTGAGATATGCGAGTTTAATGAATTTCGGCCCATTGAGCGTAATGTATTTCGAATGTTTTGGGCAGTCCTGTAGATAAACTATCCAGTCGAATAAAACCAAAAAGGGAGGTGCACTACTAGATGTTACAATTATCCAAAATATGAAGTTTCGACATTCTACGCCTAATAGCTTTTGAGTTAGGCGAGTTTAATGAATTTCGGCCCATAGAGCGTAATGTATTTCGAATGTTTTGGGTACATAAACTATCCATTCGATTGCCACCAAAAGGGGAGGTGCACAACTAGATCATAGAACAATCCTAAATATCAAATCTCAACATTCTACGACCAATAGTTTTTGAGATATGCGAGTTACATACATACGTACGTACGTACGTACGTACAGACGGCATGGAAAAGCTGGCCACAGCAGACTCGCCGCTGGTCAAAATGAGATACAGACGCGTTAATATGATCGTGCATGCTAGCCTACGATAGGATGCATCGAAAAAATTTTTAAAATTAAATTTAGAGGTAGTCAAAATCGGTTTTTTTGTCGAAATTTGGCCCCCAAAATTTTTCGGGATCACATTACTTCCTTATACTACGTACAAGGAAGTAAAAAGTGTCTTTATCATTTATAGTTTTGCTACAGGAACACTCAAAAGATTTCCAATACATTACGGTCAATGGAAATTTTAGGGGCATTCATCCATTTCAAGCACAATACCGTCCCATCACATAAGTTAGGTAATGGTCAGACCACGGTCACGTGCCTCCCTCAAGAACTACGCCAAAAGTCGCCAAGCTTGGCGACTTTTGGTGTACGTGTGTGCGTATTTAACTCTCAAATCTCAAAACTATTATGAAATTTCATATATAAGAATGTTGTAACATCTTGTTGTGCATCTCGATTTTTGGTTCCAATCTACTGGAGAGTTTATTTACAGGACCACCGAAAAGAATTTCAGTACTTTAATGTCTATGGACATCTTCAATATAATACAACTGTAGACAGTCATTGTTTGGTACATGCCCAAAATCTCGCCGTCTGTCCTCGAGCTTGGCGAGTTTTGGTGAAATATCGCCAAATTTGGCGATAGTCAGTCATTTGGTCCATGCCCAAAGTATCGCCATTTGTCATCGTTCTTGGCGAGTTTTGGCGAAATATCGGCAAATTTGGCGATAATCTGTCATTGTTTGGTTCATGCTTAAAATCTCGTCAAATGTCGTCGACATTGACGAGTTTCGCCGAAATATCGCCAAATTTGGCGCCAAATATTATTTCGTATTTTGTATAACTCTAAAACTTTAACCCGTAGAATTTTGAACTTTTGTATTTAGAACTATTGCAATATCTAACTGTTTTCAATATCTTTTTTGACAGCAATCGACTGAGAATTTATTTACAGGGTGAGCCATATGACTTACATACATTGAGGTGTATGGATGCATTCAATTCATTGAAAGTCTGTGGTCAATGACTACTTTGGCTATCCCCAAAATCTCGCAGACTATCTCAAGTTTGTCGGCTTTTGGTGAAATATCGCCAAATAAAGTCTCAGAAAGAAATCTTTCAAATTGCACTCAGCTTGGCGATATCGAAATATTTGGCTAGAAATCGCTAAACCTTACTATTATTGATATTTTATCTCTTTCAAACAAATAAGTTTAGACGAAGTGCGTCGAAAATATTTTTGATCTAATAGACGTGCAAGGAAGTCATGTGTTGGACACATCAGATTTTTTTTAGAATAGAGAGATAAGATTTTTCAATAGATCTGTGATATTGTTATTGTATAGATGTAAATAAAAGAAAAACAAAGTGTATTATAGTGATATAGTAATTTTTTATTAATTTACAATAATTCTTAATTCTGATGATGAATAATTTACTTTGAAGTGTAAATGTCAAAGTACATAACATTGAACAGATAAATTGCATTATAAAATTCTATTGAGGTAAAGAATATCATTTTCAAAGGAATTTAATTTTTTTGTTAGTGGGGGGTGGTGGTGGTGGTTTTTAATGTAGACTTTAGAACAATATGCATGTGTTAAATATGAGTATATACGAATAAGAGGTAACTTGTTCAGCAAAAACAATAGGGAAAAGAAATCGAAGTTGAAATTTCGACCAAATCATACGCTCATGGATTTCTAAATTTCATTCAACTCCAATATTCTTGAAAGCGGTTAACCAGACTCAAAATATGAATCCAGCCTAATAAGTATAGAATTTTATAAAGAATGCTTTTATTATATAAATATTTATTTAAAAAAGGGAGCCGTTTTGCTTAAATGTTAGAAAAAGGAAAAAATGTACTTTTTTGGAGGGGGGGGGGGGAGAATGGACGAGCCCCAGAAAGAGGTACTTTACTGTTTCTTAATATTGCACCCCACCTACAGGTGTTTTCTCCAAGTTTCAAAACTTTATAAATTATTTCCTAGATTTTGTTGTACTTTGACGCACAATGTAGTTTTCATTTGAGTTCTCTGAAATTATTTAAAGATACAATTACAAATACTAACTCATTTTAAGGGTAATTGATCTTGTTTGTAAATCTACTACTGTAAAACTGAGGGTTGAAGAGCTATAAGTTAGACGAAATATGGGATGAAAATAAGTGTTTTCCATAATTTTGCGATGTCTTCTAAAACATATCTCGAAAGCTATTGGAAATATAAAAAAATAATCAATTACAATCTTGTAGGAAATTTTATCAGCTTTCATTTTTTAACAGACATTGTTTTGCTAAGATGCACAGTTTTTGAGGTTATAGCGAAAGTCCAAAAAAGGGACCTTTTGGGGGGCTAAGGGGGACGCGGCACCTCGAGAGGGGGGGTTATTTTTACTGTTTCAGTCAACTACATCCCTAATTAGTGTTTTACTCAAGTTTCAAAACTTGATATGCATTTGGATTTGTTTTATTTATCTCTGCCAATTAATTAGATGTCGAAAAAACTAATAGTATTCAATTTTATTGATTTTAGCACGAGTTTTTTAATGTATTTTTCAAAGGAAGTTTAATTGAACAATTGCATGTATACTGCATACGATATTATGAGCCTTTCTTTTAAATATAGAGCTACAGACACCGTCTGGAAACGGATTGCTCATCCCCTATACCATATAGATTGGTGTTTCATCTCGAAGTCGCATGGGATATGAATTCAAAGAAGACATTAAACTGTTGCATAGTTTTACACTGAAAGTAAGATTTTTATTGTTTATGCATATTAACTTATGAAGTATTGGGATTTTTCTTTTCTTCTCTTTCTTTTTTTAAAGAGATGTGCTTTTTTATTGTTTATAGTTTTAAAAGTGTTTTTGACCTGCACGTATAATCAGTACTTGAATAGTCTTTGGTGCAATAATACACTGATCTCCAAATGTTCAGGTACAGCCGATTTTCTGCAGGTAATTTGCAAATGAATGAATGTAGAAACAACAGATTTGGAGAAATTTGCATTAAAGAGTTATCTATTGAATACGACATAGAAATTTATATAAGTTAAAAGCAAAAATGATTTACAACAAAAAAAATCAATTTTGGCTGAAAAGTCCATACTTGGGAAGAACAGTACATAACAGTTTTGTGTGGTAAAATGGCTTAGAAACATAACAAAAATGAGTTCTAGTAAGGAATGTGTGCGCCCCTAACTTGATTGGCGATATCGATTGTCCATGCTGTCAGTTAAGATGTCGGACACCGAAGGGAAGCGAAGACCGGATACATGGATTGGATTCAGGTCTGGAGATGGAGAGGTCACTATTCGCTCCAAACCATGACCCTCAAGATAGTCTTCAACAGCCACAGATCGTTGAGTTCGTTCATTATCATCTATCAAAATGAAATCCTTGCCAATAGCACCGGCATGTGGGCGGACATATGGATTAGAGATGAGTTCGGGCTCATTTTTTGAAGCCCGAGCCCCGAGCAATATTATTTAAGCGGGAGCCCGAGTCCGAAATTTCAGCTAAAGATAAATAAAATTCAATTACTTCATTGATAGAATACAATAAATTTTGCCGTTTATGCGAATTAAAGAAAAATATAGTTGCAAACTCTCAATGCACTTTCTAATTCTTTATATCCATGTTTATCAAATAATGTCGGATCTAATGACTAACTAAGTAATATAAGCCGCCGTTCTGAAATAAAGAACTTAACGCACCTTCTATGCGCCCGTGCCGCTATTTCTTTTTTTATAAGTACTTTTATTTTCCTCATGAATCACTTTTTAAAGTCTGTTTCAAAGAGTATGTTCAATAAAGAAGAAATTTTTCACGAGCCCAAGCCCGGTTCGGACCTGGGCTCGGGCTGAGCCTGTCTCGTCTCTAATATGGATCAAGGATATCTCGATATCTCACACCAATCAGAGTTCCTCCATGGAATACATGCAGATCACTATGAGACCACCGAGTAAGATCCCTGCCCAAACCATGATTCCGCCACTTCTTTAATTGTGTCTTTCAACAGGGTTGGTGTAAATACGCGTTAGAACCCCTTAGAAAGTCCTCCTACCAAGGCATCCCCCCTTGGCAGATCGCCCTAGTGTAGCGTTGCCGTAATCACACACAAACAAACAAACAAACATTCAACAGGGTTGGATTGATGGTATCTGGTGCGCCGTTTCTTCCGGATCAACAGACCGGACAACCAGAATCGCTCTCCGGTGTGAATCTGGACCAGTCTGTGAAGAGTACAAAAGCCCATCGCTGTCT
Organism: Cheiracanthium punctorium; assembly: GCA_038373885.1. Classification (NCBI taxonomy): domain Eukaryota; kingdom Metazoa; phylum Arthropoda; class Arachnida; order Araneae; family Cheiracanthiidae; genus Cheiracanthium; species Cheiracanthium punctorium. The sequence continues at coordinate 164,393 of JAWZYV010000903.1, read as the reverse complement.
GGTCCAGAAAACGTGTTCTCCTGTTCAACATAAGCGGGCCTTTCTTTCTCGTCTGTTGAAAAGAACACACATGGTTTGTACAAGCGGATGGCGGCAGAATCATTCCTTAATGCAGTCGGACTTTGAGAAAAATTTTAAGGGGGACTTTTACGTGAAGGGAAGGGAAAAGGAAATCCACGCATTTTACGAATATCATTTTTCCTTTCCAAAGGAAGACACAGGTTTGGCGTTTTAGTGGCCTAGCTGACCTTGGGTTTTATCTTGGCCATTTCTTTCTTAAGAATCTGAACAGGAAGGATTTGAGAGTATGAATTACCAAGCCGTTTAAATTTGCAAATTCCTTGTAAAATGTACACCAAACGCACACCCATTCCTTTTCTTTTCTTTTCTTTTTTTCCTTTTTTTTTTTTTAATATTAGCCAAAAGTACTTTTAGAAACATATTTCTATGTATTGTATTAGCAATATGAAAGACGGATTTATGAAATTAGTATTTTTTTTTCTTTTGAACATAATTTATGAATTATTTTTCACGTTCGTATTACTTAAAATATTTTTGAAAATATTGGTAATAACAAAAAGCGAGGTGAAATTAATAATTCAATTTTGAATTGCTTTATACAGTTCTCAGGAGCTTGTTTAAATTAGAAATAATGTAGTAAAGGGTATTACCTAATAATTTCTTTTTGTATTCTTTAACAGTGCTATTTAAAACTTTTGTAAATATTGGCAGCCACAAAATGAAATTAACTTTTGATATTTTTATAAGTTGTTTTTCATTATAACAGCGGGCATTTTTTAAAACGTATTTGTATATCGTGGCAGTAAGATTTAAAATTAGTCGTTTGTCATTTGTACAATATTTATGAATTAACTATCTGTCAGGGAGAAGGATTTTTGGAAATAAATAAATCAGTTTACATATTGAATTGAATTTCGGGAATCTGAAGAAATAAATAGAAAAATTGGCTGATGAGGCCCGCCTACGACAATCTGTGGAAGAAGATAAAATATTCATCCACTCGAGAGCTAGCTAAAAGAGTTAGACTTTAGTGCCATGTATATTAGTCGCGCTAAGCATCGCATGAACTTGACATATAAGGTCAATAGCTGGGCACCGCGTGAGCTGACTCAAGCAAATCTGGCGGAAAACTTTCGTTACAACCTGATACTTTGTACTGTATCTAGTGGAGTGTAATGTCTATAAAACGAAAGCAAATGACTTTGTGTTAAAAACAAGCGATCTTGATAATCCAGAATTTTTCGATAATCCGGAGGTTGTCTGGTCCCGTATGTGTCGGATTATCAAGATTATGCTGCATATACTTATACGAAAACATGAGGATGTTCGTATAGTTTAATTGACACATTTCTGTTCTTCGTTTATTGTTACTAAATATTAGGGTAGTAGAATTTTATATTGTTTGCTTAAGTTGATTTTTTTTTTTTGGGGGGGGGGGAATCAGCTAGTTCTTGAAAAGGCATATTGCAGATTTTCATTTTGTTTTATGGATAATTTTATTTTTATACTACACATGGAACCTCACATAAAATGTATTCTAAGGCTGACCATGGCTTACTGGATAAGACACTGAACATGATAGATGGCCGAAGTGGGAAGGTACAGGGTTCTGGCTTACATCGTGGCTGTTGGTCTAACGGTCTTAACGGTTTAACGAGTTTTGGGCGTTTTCCTCGAGATGTAACGCGAATACGCGTAGAAATCTCTTAAAAAGTCCTCTACATAAGACATCCCATCTTCAGACAGATAGTTCTTTTGTAGCTTTGCTTAAATAAAAAATAAGATCAATCAAAAGGTATTTGTAAGATACCCTGTTTTTACTGTTAGGTATTTTGCAACTGACTCTTAAACAATAAATCTTCACTTCTAATTTTTTGTGAAATTTTACTTAAAAAGAAAATGATTCAGTTAACTGAAAGAGGAATACTATTTTGTTTTAATTTTAATGTGACAAAACTGATTGGTTTTTTTTTTTTTTTTTTTTTTTTTTTTGTACATGGATGTCATTTCCATAACGAAACTTTACTGTAAATAAAAGTATTCCATACCTAAGCTGAATGCTGTCAAAGGTCTTGTAATGCCAGGTTATTACATATCAAGTGGTCAAATTGTAGTGGACCTTTGTATGGTACTGATACGTAACGGTATCGGTCTGGCATTTTATTGCCCTGCTATTGGTCAGGCATTGCGATGGATCAGTATCGGTCATGCAAATTCTACAATTTACCGATTCCAGACTGAGATACATCAGCTCCGATGCCAAAAGGAGTATAGATTTGTTAGGTTTAGAGGGCCCACACAATGAGAAGCTAATATACTATTTTTAAAGTTTATAAAGTTGGCATGCAATAAGCATAGCGAGGATTACGCCATGCCCACCGGCAGTCAGCCCATAGGATTGCAAAAAAAGACTGCTTTTGCTGGCTATAGTCAAGAGGTTCAGTGATTGTACTGTTACAAACATGCCGATGTTTAAACATTTTTTTTTCATTTCAGGCAATTGCTGACAGAAAGCAAAAACGTCTCTGCAGAAAAGGAGATGAAAATGACGGGAATAAAAAGAAGAAAGTTTTTTTGGATTTACTGCTTGAAAAAAACGGAGAAATTTCAGATGAAGGAATTAGGGAAGAAGTTGATGTAATTACATTTGCGGTAGGTTACCCTGGGTGGGACTGATTATACTTTAAAAGCAAATTATAATTTCAGTCGAAACTCGTAATTTTGATCCTCAGAAAATGAAATTCTTTGAATATGTCTAAGCTTTCTGAAAATTATTGTCTATTGTTTGTTGTCTAAATACATATGCCGTATTTTTTTATGAGTATGAAAAAATTCATCCCCGGAGTATCATTGTAGATGAGACGTATTGTTATTTAGATGATTAATGACATATCAAAATCAAAACTAGTTTATGCCAGCACACGAACTTTCCATTAAAGCTATTAACTTAAATTCAAGAAATTCGTTTGAAAAAAATATCAACAAAATGTGCTGTTACAAAATCATAAAACCAGCTCCAGCAAAAGATAGGTTTAGCAAGTTTACTGAATTGTTAATCCAGTTGTTCTCCAAGTGCCTTCCGAAGCTTATAATACAAGGACGGATTCGTGACTGAAATTCCTTTTCAAATTTCTTAGCATTTCTTTCATTTCCGAATACTTTTCGGAACGAAATTGCCGTTTTCTCTAATTTGCATACAGCCCCCAAGAGTATGTAAATGATCACGTTTGTTAAGTCACTAAACGCCATGTTTCATATCTCGGCGATTATTGGTCTTACCAGTGTTGAACTTTTTGTATGGGAAAGATTTCCCTGAATATGAATGTAGGGACCTGGGGGCCGTATGCAAATTTAAATTGTATATTTTCACTATTTTTTTTCTCTCTTCAAAGGTTTAATACCTATACTCTAAATTTTTTTTTTTAAACCATTTTTGTAATTGAAAGTATACGTCTGAGACTTACGGTTGCGAAAATGGAGGTCGATCAACTTATACGCGGATACGCTGTATACTATAGTTGCGGCATAATGTTACATGCCATTTATAATATGTAATTTAATGAACTATTGTAAATTCCTTTAAGGGTCACGACACAACAGCTGTAGCCACTAGAATGACTCTATATTTGATCGGTCTTCATAAAGATGTCCAAGAGAAGATACACAAAGAAATTGACAGCATATTTGGAGATGATCTAGAACGACCAGTGACAGTAGAAGACTTAAAGAGCATGGGATATTTAGATAGAGTTGTGAAGGTAATAGTACTGTGTGAATGAAAATACAGTTAATTCAAAGCCAATATTTCAAAATGTTATGAAAATTTTAAAATATGTATACACTTTCTGGCCACATTAATTCGACCACTAGACATTTTCTAACCATAGTGCCATTGCTGCCATACTAATAAAAATTCGTTAGCAAATATTCCCGAAAGAGTTCCCACTACTGTAAAACAGAAATTTATTCATAAAATTTTAACCTTAAAACAGGAGGGAGAAGGAAAAAAAAATCTGCAGTGACACTACTCAACTTTCCGAACACGTGATCGTGAGGTATAAGAATTATTTTGTTGTAGCCCTTTAAGTATTACACACACACCAAAATCTATCAGGTTGTGTGAGGGTGACCTAAAATACACATACACAATTTGAGCTTATTCGAATGCATCATTCAGATCGTAGCGCAGTTTAAATGTTTTGCGCCGACAGATCGTATTGTATAAGAATTCTTTTTTCATTCTTGTGAACAAACTTTCAGTTCTACACGCACCGAAATCTATGCAGGTATATGACCGTGGCCTTTAATATAATATTCACTTGAGCTGGCTTACTTCATCTGAGAATATTTTAAGGAGCTGCCATCATGTTTTTATAGCCCTAACTACTTTCGCTGTTATCGCATGCGAAAGCGTACATTTATATTTTGCTTCGATAACCATATTTCATGCTTATTATGGGTTTGGTAAGCTACGAAAGTGGCATGAATCCCGGTATCGAAGATTTTTTTAAACGAATTTTTCCCCATTGAATCTCACTTATTATATCATCATTAGTCTCCACACCAAGTTTGCTGCCATATCAGTTGTTAGATCAATCTACACATGCCTCAGAATAGTTTAGAAAAATCACCACTGAAAACACTATACACCCGATTGTGATCAATGGACAAAGACGCAAAATTCTTTATTTCCCGTCGACATTGCTGAAGGGAAAAACATTATTTGCTTTTCTTACCAAAAAAAGTGTAAGCTTGCATTTGGGAAGAGCGTATTGAGCCCTAACTTTCTCGATCATTTAGCAAAAATCCTCGCTTAAATCGTCCAGTAATTTTTTTAGTCTAAGACACACCCATTTGAACATTGACGTTTACATAAATCCATGCTAATTTGAATGAAAATATCAAAACACAGTCAAAGCATAACAATTTCTCTGTAAAATTTTCTTTCATTACAGGAAAGCATGCGCTTATACCCGCCTGTTCCAATTTTCGGTAGAAAAGCAAGTGAAGATCAAACTCTTTGTAAGTAACTACATTCTTGGCTTAAATTATTCCTGTCTTTGTTATTAGCCTACAACAAAGTGAAAAATAATTCAGATTTAGCTGGAAACGATTCAATACATGGCTCAGCAGAAATTTTTACCGCACATGCTGATCATGATCTAATTAGTCACTTTTCTTATAGCTTTAATTTAATTCTGAGTATACGAAACTTAAGAAGAGTACGAGAATTGACAATATTTATTTGATAAATGTCTCCAATGCGGTATTAAAAGTTTGCACTAGTTGACACCTAATTATAACGCACGGCGCTAAATGATTGTTCAGATGATGAGAAGATATTTCCTTGCTGTCTTTGTGAAGATAAGAGCGATAATCTTGTTTGAATAAAAATCGATATATTTTGGCCATCTTTTTAAACTTACGCCGATAAAATTGATAAAAAAGAAAGTAATATTTTTCAATATTATTCCTTGACAGTTTATCCTGAAAAACTTTGCTCTTCACTAGTAATAATTTTAATTTCTCTTCCATAGGTGGGTCTGAAGTGCCGAAAGGGTATAATATCGGGATTTTCGTTTATGCCATTCATAGAGATGAATCTGTTTTTCCAGAGCCTGAAAAGTTTGATCCAGATCGTTTCCTTCCAGCAAACAGTGTTAAACGCAGCTCCTTTGCTTACATTCCATTCTCGGCCGGTCCCAGAAACTGCATAGGTAAGTGTAAGAAACTTAATATGTATGCCTAACTTATAGAGCAAGAGCCCGCGGCCGCCAGACCTTCGTCATAGTATAAAAGCTGAAACTTTCTCTGCGCATATTGCCCAATAGAGGTAGGAACGATCGGCCACTATAAAGTTTGGACGATCGTGGCTTTGGCAGGTAACAGGTGGCAAAGGTGTATAAAATTGCAGAAAATTTTCGTCATTTCATAAAGCTTAATTTTTTTATATGTTCTTCTTCGCAGTACTAGAAAACACTTTATCCCTTGCCAGACACTTTTCCATCGTGGCAAACCCCCGCCAGACAACCTCAAAGTCGTGGAAAACGTAATTCTATTACGAGCGCGCTGCAGCATCGTAAGTAAGTTCAGAAGTAGCAGTATAAAATGTGCTTGGCACTTTATGACAGCTTGACGTACTTCGTCGCGGGAGTTTACGAACACAAAAGTTTTCCATGACTTTGAGATTGTCTGGCGGGGGTTTGCCACGATGGAAAAGTGTCTGGCAAGGGATAAAGTGATTTCTAGTACTGCGAAGAAGAACATATAAAAAAATTAAGCTTTATGAAATGACGAAAATATTCTGCAATTTTATACACCTTTGCCACCTGTTACCTGTCAAAGCCACGGTCATCCAAACTTTATAGTGGCCGATTGTTCCTACCTCTGTTGGAGGGTATGCCCAGAGAAAGTTTCAGCTTTTGTACTATTACGAAGGTCTGGCTGTCACGGCAATTAGTACTTTATAATTTTAAGCAAAACAGCCCATCTGGCTGATTTGCTTAATGTATAGATGCTTATCTTTTTTTTTTGTTTGTTATAGATTAGTCAATATTAATTTGAAAAGTAGTCTTCAAGAAAATTTTGTGCTATGGGCTCAAGGAATCCTATCCACTCAGGACTTGCAAATATATGCAAAGTTAATCATTCTACGATTCAGTAATATTTTAAATTAATGTTTTATTTTATATTATTATTATTTTTATTTTCAGGTCAAAGATACGCTCTTCTGGAACTGAAAGTAATCTTAACGAATATTCTGAGACATTACAGCTTAGAATCGTTGGACTCACGTGATAAGATTTTGGTAGTTCCTGCAGTGACACTTCGGACTCTGACTCCAATTAGAATTAAATTTAAATCCAGAATAGAATCATGATACCCAGTGTCTTTATAAAAAATATAATCACACAATGTATTTATTTTCATAATAAAGAGTATCACTGGATGCAATTACTGATCTTCTGCAACAACTTTACTCACAATTACAGCTATCATCTTTTAAGAGGTATTGCAGAGGCAAATCGGGCAGGTCGTTCCCATCACCATCTCAGAATTTCATGATTTTCTTTTATTGTGTTGCCTTACCCTAGGAAAGAACAAATCTGAAATATTTTTGATTTACCTCTTTTAGTTTTGGAGTTATGGGGGGTCAAAGTACCCCAGAGGAGCAACGTCGAATTAATTTAGGGCCATTTTTGCCACTTTATTGTCTCGACTGTGACTGGCTCAGAGGTGCTTCAGAGAATTTTTTCATTTTATCCTATAATATACCTTGTATATTAACATCTCAAATTAAAAATTCATTCGAAAATTGTCAGATCCCCAAATTAGGGCCCCCCAAAATACCCTCAATTTCATAAAAAATACAGTTTTAAGAATGCTTTAAATCTTGGCTCTGACGTGATACAGAAAAAATTTTTGCACAGTGCAGTTATATATCTTCATATAAAGTGAATCCAATGTTAAAAATTTTTGAAGGCCCCCAGGGCCCACGGTACGGGGCCCCAAACATGGTCCTTAGCGCTAATTTACGCAATTTCGAAGCATTGGTGCAGCTGAAGCCGACTTCCCACAGGAAAACTATTGACATGGAAATGTAGTATCAACATAGTAGTTTGATATTATGAAAAAACATTTCTTGAAGGTACAACTGTTTCCAAGAAAAATCCCAAAAAGTACCTCCCTATTTGGGACATTACACTGGCACGCATGGGGGCATTTCGGCGTTACTTTTAGAAGTTTAATCGACAGTGGCAATATTGAAAATTAACTTATTCTTCATATATCTCAAATATATCCTCCATATATCACAAATAGTTATTTTACAGGGGCACTCATAAGAATTACATTACGCTGAATGGGGATCTCTGCAACTAGTGAACCGATTCGAAAATTTTTTTCACTGATAGAAAGCTACACTATTCCTGAGTATTATAAGCTACATTTCAGCATGTAGCATAACTAGTTTTTTTTACAGGGACACTCAAAAGAATTCCAGCACATGACGCTATATGGACATCTCTGTAACTACTGAACCGATTCTAAAGATCTTTTCACTGAAAGCTACACTATTCCTGAGTAACATAGCCTAAAATTCATGCATGTAGCATAATTTACAGAACACTCAAAATAATTCGTAAACATTGTCGTAACTGTCTCCATTCGCCACTCAAATTTATACAAATTTCATTCAACTCCATTGAAATTTTTGAACAGTGATTCTAAAGATCTTTTCACTGATAGCTACACTATTCCTGAGTAATATAGGCTAAAATTCATGCATGTAGCATAATTTACAGGAACACTCAAAATAATTCGTAAACATTGTAGTAACTGTCTCCATTCGCCACTTAAATTTATTCAAATTTTATTAAACTCCATTCAATTTTTTGAACAGTGCAATTATATATCTTCATATAAAGTGAATCCAATGTTAAAAATTTTTGAAGGCCCCCAGGGCCCCGCGGTATATTTTTTGAAAGCATCACCGTTTTCAAGAAAAATTTAACACAGTAATAAAAAAAATATATCTTTTCATAATATGAAACTACTATGTTAAAACTACAACTCCATGCTAATAGTTCTCATGTGCGAAGTCAGAGCCGGCTGTACCTATGCTTCGAAATTGCATAAATTAGCGCTAAGGACCACGTTTGGGGCCCCGTATCGAGGGGCAATTTTTATTTTTTCTGTATCACGTCAGAGCCAAGATTTAAAGCATTCTTTAAAACTGTATTTTTTATGAAATTGGGGATATTTGGGGGGGGGGCTTATTTGGGGGCTCTGCCTATTTTCAAATGAATTTCCAGTTTTAGATGTTAATATTCAAGGTATATTATCAGATTTAAAAAAAAATTCTCTGAAGCATCTCAGAGCAAATCACAGTCGAGAGAGTAAAATGGCAAAAATGGCCCTAAATTCGTTACTCCTCTGGGATACTTTGACCCCCCATAACTCCAAAACTAAAAGAGCTAAATCAAAAATATTTCAGATGTGTTCTTTCCTTGGGTAAGGCAACACAAAAATAATAAAATAATAAAAAAAAATTCATGAGATTCTGAGATGGTGATTGAAACTTTCTTCTTTTTTTTACCTGATTTGCTCTTGCGATGCCTCTTAAAATGACTGGAAGGTAGAGGCCGCAAAGCTGGGGGCTTTCAAAAATATTTAACATTGGATTCACTTTATATGAAGATATATAACTGCACTGTTCAAAAATTTGAATGGAGTTTAATAAAATTTGAATAAATTTGAGTGGCGAATGGAGACAGTTACGACAATGTTTACGAATCATTTTGAGTGTTCCTGTAAATGATGCTACATGCATGAATTTTAGGCTATGTTACTCAGGAATAGTGTAGCTTTCAGTGAAAAGATCTTTAGAATCGGTTCAGTAGTTACAGAGATGTCCATATAGCGTCATGTGCTGGAATTCTTTTGAGTGTCCCTGTAAAAGAACTAGTTATGCTACATGCTGAAATGTAGCTTATAATACTCAGGAATAGTGTAGCTTTCTATCAGTGAAAAAATTTTTCGAATCGGTTCACTAGTTGCAGAGATCCCCATTCAGCGTAATATAATTCTTATGAGTGCCCCTGTAAAATAACTATTTGTGATATATGGAGGATATATTTGAGATATATGAAGAATAAGTTAATTTTCAATATTGCCACTGTCGATTAAACTTCTAAAAGTAACGCCGAAATGCCCCCATGCGTGCCAGTGTAATGTCCCAAATAGGGAGGTACTTTTTGGGATTTTTCTTGGAAACAGTTGTACCTTCAAGAAATGTTTTTTCATAATATCAAACTACTATGTTGATACTACATTTCCATGTCAATAGTTTTCCTGTGGGAAGTCGGCTTCAGCTGCACCAATGCTTCGAAATTGCGTAAATTAGCGCTAAGGACCCTGTTTGGGGCCCGTACCGTCGGGCCCTGGGGGCCTTCAAAAATTTTTAACATTGGATTCACTTTATATGAAGATATATAACTGCACTGTGCAAAAATTTTTTCTGTATCACGTCAGAGCCAAGACAAGTTAAGCATTCTTAAAACTGTGTTTTTTTAAGAAATTGGGGTATTTTGGGGGGCCCTAATTTGGGGATCTGACAATTTTCGAATGAATTTTTAATTTGAGATGTTAATATGCAAGGTATATTATAGGATAAAATGAAAAAATTCTCTGAAGCACCTCTGAGCCAGTCGCAGTCGAGACAATAAAGCAGCAAAAATGGCCCTAAATTAATTCGACGTTGCTCCTCTGGGGTACTTTGACCCCCCATAACTCCAAACCTAAAAGAGATAAATCAAAAATATTTCAGATTTGTTCTTTCCTTGGGTACGGCAACACAATAAAAGAAAATCATGAAATTCTGAGATGGTGATGGGAACTTTTTTCTATTGACCTGCCCGATTTGCTTTTGCAACGGCTCTTAAAATGAAATAAAATAAACAAATTTTTCTGTGCATTTTTTCATTCTTCAATTCTTATTTTTAGGCCATACTCTCCCTATATATATCTTGTAGAAATTTATTACGAAGTGATATATATTGTTAAGGGTTACAAAATGAATTATTCCATCGTAGAAAGTGCGTTTATCATGTATTGTGCTGCTACAATAGCACTCAAAAGATTTCCAACACTTTACGGTCAATGGCACTTTTAGGGACATTCATCCACTTCAAGTTTAATACCGTCCTATCATATAGTTAGGTAATGGTCCGCCACGGTCACGTGCCTCCTTCAAGAATTATGCCAAAAGTCGCCAAGCTTTTCGACTTTTGTACGTGTGTATGTATTTTACTGTCAAATCTCAAAAGCTATTAGTCGTAGAATGTTTAAATTTCATATATAAGATTGTTGTAACCACTAGTTGCGCATCTCGATTTTTGGTTTCAATCTACTGGAGAGTTTATTTGCAGGACCACCCAAAAGAATTTCAATACATTAATGTCTATGGACATCTTCAATATATTACATCTGTAGTCAGTCATTGTTTGGTCCATGCCCAAAATATCACCTTTTGTCTTCGTCTTTGGCGAAATATAGCCAAATTTGGCGATAGTCAGACATTTTATGGTCCATGCCCAAAATCTCGCCATTTGTCGTCGACCTTGGCGAGTTTTGCCGAAATATGACTAAATTTGGCGCAAAAATTATTTCGCATAACTCTAAAACTTTAAATCGTAGAATGTTAAAATTTTTGTATTTAGAACTATTGTAGCATCTAACACCTATTGTAACGCTCTTTTTTTTTTCAATTCCTACTATTAGTTCACACTCTCCCTATATATATATTTATATATCTTATTCAAATTTTCAGTCGTTAATAAAATACATTTACATTTTATTCATCCACCCAAATTCAAATAGTTTTTTCAAATGTTAATTCATTAATTAAACTAATTAAATTTAATAAAAAGTAACTAAAATGAAACTTTTCTTTGTTTGTCCTAAGTAGGAACTGACTTAATTTTTTTTTTAATGTATTACTTGTTCTAAAATAAATCCATCTGAAAAGTATATAAAACATTAGAAAAATTACACAGCATAATTTTAAGAATATTGAGATATTTTCGTTTTTAAAAGATAACCGCTATTAAGAGACTGATCATTTCAATTTCTAATATACTTATTCAGTAAATCATTTTTAACTTCTTCGTTTGCGATGAGAGCATTTTAATAAGGATGAAAGTTGTGAACATTTTAGTTGCTAATTTCTTCGTTAACCTGTGGAAGTCATGGCTAGTGACGCCATCTATCGTAATGTAATGCTAATAAAAGAAAATAATATTAGTGACTTTTATCATATAGGTTCAAAATTTTCATCAACCGCCGTCAATGTTGTATTCACCCGCACGCACATTTTTTAGTAACGGTAAAACAGTGGCGGATTATTGGAAGTTTGTCGGGGGGGGGGTGGTTAGCTTGTCGGTGGGGGCGGTAAGTTAGAAGATTGACATATACATCCATTTTATGGAAGTAAAATAGGATCTTTTACATTAATTTCTTTTTCTCGGGGGGGGGGTCGCCCCCTCCGCCCCCCCTTTAATCCGCCCTTGCGGTAAAGTAAATATGCTCTATTAGTGGGCCACTACAGGCTGTTTCCTCAATAATTATCTTAACTTTAGAGAGGTTTTGTTAATCTATATTTTTTTAATGGTTGTTCAAACTCGTATCGGAAGTAATAACCATATAAAATATCAAAGTAATTGTGATATAATGTTTAATAAACCCTTAGGTCACTTTTATGCCCCAGGAGTGGACATAGCAAAAATTTGATGTACCAGTAGCGAGCATTAGAGATGAGACGGGCTCAGCCCGAGCCCGGGCTCGGGCTCTGTAATTCACAATTGCGTTCGGGCTCGGGCTCGTGAAAAATTTCTCCTTTATTGAATATACTCCTTGAAACAGATTTTAAAAAGTGATTCATGAGGAAAATAAAAGTACAGTCAACTCCGGTTATAGTGAGCTTCTGGGGACCTTCAAATTTCGTCCACTCTATCCGAAGTTCACTAAAACCCAAGTGTCTTCATGATGGATAGAGATACTGTGTTTGAATCGGGACTAATGGTTTGCGTTCACTATATCCGATGGTTGACTATATCCGGGTTCACTATAACCGGAGTTGGCTGTACTTATAAAAAAATAGCAGTACTGGCGCCTAAAAGGTGCGTTAAGCTCTTTGGATATTTCAGAACGGCGGCTTATATTCATTAGTTAGTCATGAGATCCGACATTATTTGATAAACATATGGATAAATAAAGAATTAGAAAGTGCATCGAGAGTTTGCAACTCTATTTGTCTTTAATTTGCACAAACGACAAAATTCATTGTATTCTATCAATGAAGTAATTGGATTTTTATTTTTATCTTTAACTGAAATTTCGGGCTCGGGCTCCGACTTAAATAATATTGCTCGGGCTCGGATTAAAAGTCCGCGGGCTCGGGCTTCAAAAAATGAGCCCGAACTCATCTCTAGCGAGCATACCAAATGTGGAACACGAAGATTTGTCAAATGGCCAAGGAAAATAAAATGAAGTCGTTATATATAATGATAATAACAATACATTGATATTATACACTATAAAATACACTAAAAATGGCAGAGGAAATGTTTTATCGACAGATTCTAGTCACAAGAGATTTACATTTCTTTTTTTTTTTCAAAGAGCCAATTTTTTAAATTAAATGTATATGTTAATTCTCGATCTTTCATTTTAAGTTCTGGTTTAGGCATTAAGGATATTAAATCTTTATATGTTTTTTTTTTCTTTAATACTAGGGGCCAAGGCCCCCAGACTCGCTACGCTCGCTTTTCGTATGAGGCATTCGGCCCCTAATCCGGCTTATTCGTAAAAAAGACATAATTTCAAAAGACAAAACCCAAAGATTGGATCAGATAGAATGTTACTGAGCTACGCATTGCTTGGTTCTTGCATGTTCATTGGTACATAAAAATTTAAACTTCACACTACAGTAGACCCCCTCCCCCTCATAACACGGAAGATATTTTGTTATGGGAATCCGTGTTGTACGGGTCCTGAGCTATACTACACCTGGAGTGCGGACTCCGCTTATAATCGCTGGAAAAATTATTTGCACTCTTCAGAAACACAATGATTTTCAATGTTGCCATTCAAAAGTTATATTAATTAGGAGCTAAAGCATAATAAAATCAGAACATCTGTTTCAGCAGTATGTTTAATAATGTAAAACCTATTGGACACCCTTCGAATTTGCCACCCGTTGCGATTTTTCATTATTTGGCGACTTGCGTACATGTAAAGTTAATAAAAGCTACGGAACAGATAGGATAGCTTGCCACCAATGGCGACTTTTCATTATTTGGCGATTTACACATGCTCACAACCTATAATTTCTGTTCATGTAAGGTTACCGGAAAACCGTTATCCATATTTTCATTTACATAATTGTTTGCAGATTGGCGTACTTAGCACCACGAATTATACCATCTCGTTAGCAAATATCCAAAGTGTACTGTAACTGCTATAATGGCATAGTTAACGCCGCCAAATATTTCTACTGGTAGCAAATAATTCAGCTGGACGTGAACCGGCTTTAAAATAATCTGCATTTTAATTATTTTTCATTTTCAAGATATTAGTTATTCTGTTTTGGAAAAACGAATAATCGCTCATTCTAAACTCCTGTTGTCTAAGCGAACTTACTATTTGAAAATTGTCAACTTTGTGTAACACATTTTGAGTTACTTATTTCATATAGTTTTTATTTTTGTGTAAAATGGGCGTAATTCTAACGCATGTTTGTAAATTTCACGCGATTCTAGATACTTGGAAACGCTTTGTTGCAAAGGAATGAATGATTTTATGCCAAATCTGGCAACCATTCGGTTATTTTTTCAGTTTTTTATTAATATCTTCTAAAATAATTCGATTTTCGAAACTTAAATCAGCTTAGGAGGTTCCTCGGAATTCTTCGAATCTGTGGGCACCTTAGTCGAAACTCAAATCCCCACGGTTTAGGAGGAGATACGCTGACAAGCTTTTGACAGCGGCGGCGACAGCGTCCTTTACTTTTTTTTAGAATAGAGAGAAATCGTTTCAACTCTTAAAAGTCCTTTTTTTTCCTTCTAGATTTTAGACCCTGGTAATACATTACTTCATCCTTTATTTCCTGAATAATGTACAAATGCACATGTTTTTGTGTATTTCTTTTACCTCCCATCAGGTACGCAAGTAGAACAAACTGACACTCTTTTAGCCCTAATGTGTCTTATATAGGCAATCCTTTCGCTTCGCTCTCGTCACAATCAAAGTCACTTAAATCATTCATGATAGAATCATCAATTGAAATTCAAGAATATTAATGAAGATTTTCTGGTTCTTTTTGTGTGCATGAATTTTTTCAGTTAATTCTCCATTTTCTTCCTTCCTTTTTCAGCTGCATTTGCATTTTTAGCATATTCTTTCTTCTTGTAAATACATAATCATTTGTCGGAAAGTATCAGAGGTTGATCTTTTATCTCAATGGATAAGTTGGAATTTCTTGCTTTTCAACTAAAATTTCAAATGACACACTACTGGAGCACTCACCTTAATAGAAAAGTTATAATACCATAATAAACATTTGACTTAATTTAAAAACTAACTTAAAAAGTACTAAAAAGTTAACAAACTAACTTACTAACTGGCGAATACCCAGATTTGTTATTAGAAATTTTTATTAAAGGAAGTAAATATCTATATAAATAAAATTAGACTTTTGTCTGTACATTTCTTGGAATTCAAAAATTTTGTGATTTCTATCCGTTTCAAGCACCCGGGAATCCGATGCGACCCTCAAAAAAAGTTTGTCTGTCTGTCATTCTGTCGTTCTGTCGTTCTGTCATTCTGTCATTCTGTCCGTGATGCTTTTTCTGTTCAAGCATCACGTAAAAACGACTGAAGCAAATGATACGAAATTGGGTGTCATGATAAGTGGTCACTCAACTTAAAACATAGGCGTAGAATTAAAAAAAAAATCTTGATTGGATTTTGAGATTTTGCGAAAATCATTTCAACCTGCGTAAATTTGTGTTCAAGCATCACGTAAAAACGACTGAAGCGAATGATACGAAATTGGGTGTCATGATAGGTGGTCACTCAACTTAAAACATAGGCGTCGAATTTTTAAAATTTTCATTAGATTTTCAGATTTTGCGAAAATCGTTTCAAACTGCGTAAATTTGTGTTCGCACATCACGTAATAACTGCAAAGGTGAAAAAATGATATTTGGTGAAATGATAGGTGGTCACTCACCTTAAACTATAAGCATCTAATTTTAAAAAATCGATCCAATTTCGAGATTTTGCGAAAATCGTTTAAAACTGAGTGAATCTTTGTTCCCGCATTACGTAATAACGACTAAAGCGAATGATATGAAATTTGGTCACATGATATTTGGTTGCTCAACATAAACTATAGGTATCCAATTTTTTAAACATTTTCATTAGATTTTGAGATTTTGTGAAAATTCCCTCAAAATACGTTTATATTTCTTCAAACATGACGTAATAACAACTAATACGAATGATACGAAATGTAGTGATATGATAGGTAGTTGCTAATCTTAATTTATAGGTGTTGAATTTTTAAAATATTTTGATTACATTTGGATATTTTGCGAAAATCGTATTAAAATGCTGAAATTTTGTTCCAGCATCACGAAATAAAGACTGCAGGGAATGAAACGAAATTGGGTGACATGATAGGTTGTCACTCAACTTGAATTCTAGGCTTCCAATTTTTCAAAGATGCTGATTAGATTTTGAGATTTTGCGAAAATTATTTCTATATTCGTAAATATTCGTTCGCGCATCACATAATTAGGACTAAAGCGAATGAATTGATATTACTTAGTAACTCTCTTAACCTGTAATATTTTAACAATACATAAAAATTATAACTTCGCTTTCTTTACTTTGGCAACATACTCCATCCATTCTGTGTACTCCTACAATGCTGACGAAAGTTATTGCTTTTTGGAAATTTGCATTCACTAACCCGTCAAGGACGGGTACTTCAGCTAGTTATTACATAATTTAGCTAGAAGCCGTTTCTTGCAATAAGGTTCCTTATGGGTTTGCATGATTTGACTCTAGTTAGTTTTAGTTTTAAATATTTAGGACTCTTTCCGTGACAAACATTTCTTCTCAGGTATGGAAATTATGAAAATTTGTAAGAGATATGCACGCTTTCCCGTGTTTTCTTTCACTTGTAGGCAATTCACTTGTAGGAACACTTGTAGGTTGTAAATCACTTGTAGGCACACAAACTTTGAAATATTATTTAGATATTTATGAAGGGCCATATTTCTTAAGTTAGAAATACTATTTGGAATGATAATAATAGGGTTTTTTTTCACGAAATGTACTCAATTAAAAGCGTGTTTTTTACTTATTTTTTAATTTTTATGTAACATTGAAATATTATTTGAAATGATAGTTTTGAGTTCCTCTGACTTTCCACCATTGAGCTCTTTAATTTTTTACATTATCACCTCACATTTTTATAATTTAAATAAAAGGCTTTGCATATTGTTTGGTCTCATTTAAACGATTTAAAAAAAAGAAATTCCAATCTCCTTTGCTTTAAATTTTATTTTTCTCAAAAAATTAATCAACTTGTTTGTTAATTAATTTAAAAAATAACTTTTTTTAACCTACGCTATACCTAATCATGACCGCCAACAGTCTATGACGGGCAGTCCAATACAGTTATCTCCCTTGACTAAAGTTTTTTGCAGTATTTTCAGCTACTATGTCAGTAAGTCCAGGACAGCTGTTCAAGTGTTCACCACTCATGTCAGAAACAGTCGGGCAAAGCGGGCAAATAGAAAACTTGGTCAATCCAAATCAGTGAAGATGTTTCATAAGATAATTATGTTCAGTTTTAACCCTGAAGATGATTTAAAAATAGTAAAAAGTGCAATCGCAATTCATTATTATAACGTTTCATTTTCTTATAATTGACATATTGCTAATGAATACTTGGCTTGCAACGGAAAATATCAATATACTTTCTTTTTGATATACAGGGTGTGTTACAATTCCCACACGGGTTCGAAAGGCTCATAAAAAATACAGGGTGTGCGAAAAGTCCTTGACACATTTAAAAAAATCATAGAAAAGCAACAAATTGTCGTATGAATATGCGGTTTGCACAATAATACTTCACGGGCTCACGATTTTTTTTTTTTTTTTTGACATCGTAAAAAAAAAAAAAAAAAAAAATACTTCCAGATTGTGTTCATTAGTGGCGCTGTACCGTCACAGTAAGAAAAACAAACGTAATGTAAGGTTATTAAGCAGAAAGCAATACCTTTCATTACCAGAGTTCAATGTGTGCACCTTTTGTTGCTCGAACCACATCTAAACGGTACTCAAGTTCATCCCATGTTCTAGCTAGCATGGATTGCGGTTTTTCTTAAACGTGTTACGAAACTTTCTCTGAACTGTAGTTATGGATTTTGATTCGAAATACCAACCTACGCAATGCGCTTTCTCAATTGCAGTCGCCATAGCTGCCATGAATATTCCCGCACCGTCAGTGCTGTTTGAAACTCACGAAAAATCCCTATTGGCTCTCATTGCTGAAAACTGGAGATGCAGCATTTGGGCAGTAATTTGTTTTAAGATGGGAAAATAAATTCTTGATTCTGTGAAGCATTATTGTGCGAACCGCATATTCATACAACAATTTGTTGCTTTTCTGTGAATGTTTGAAATGTGTCAAGGACTTTTCGGACATCTTGTACATACATAACAGGTTTTGCTTCACAAATATTCAAATATGTGAACCTTTTGCGATGCGGCAGATATCAAGTCTAAAATCAAATTCTTCCCGCAACAACAACCACGACATTAACGTGTCACGATTAATCCTAGAGAATGCGGTTGTGATCCTTAGGCATAAGTCTTGTAAATGACGTGGAATATGGGCACGAACACACGATCTTAACCTCACGGTGTAACCCATAAATAATAATCGCATGTAGTTAGGTCCGGAGAGAGAGGTGGCCACGGAAGAAGGCACTTGTCGTCGTTAGAATCTTGGTCAATCAAACGACGAGGAAGCTTGTTACTTGTGAAACAAAACTTGTAATTTTTCTTTCTCCAGTAAAGTCAACTTTGTTGCGGTATTGGTGATATGCATATTTTTTATATGTCTTCCGAACCCGGAAGAGAATTGTGACACACCCTGTAGTATCTGAAGTCAGATGTATTCGTATTTATCTCTTTATCATGGTGATGATTACCTTCCAATATATCTCTCATCGCTCATGATACTACGTTGTCAGTCTGTGGTTTGAGACTTCTTACAGGAAGTTCTGAAATCTCACAAACAATAAAATCTTGATTAAATGAAGGACTTTCCATAAAAATTAAAAAATATTCTATGCAAGTTAAAACCACTTTTAACGGTATCAGTTTTATTTTAAATGTACACTATGCACACAAACACACGTTGAGGGTATTTAAAAAACAAAAATTTATACTTAATGTAGGCGGGTGGTTTCTAGGTGCCATCCAACGAGACAAGGCTAATAAAAATTGTTTCAAAATATTTGATATTATTTAGGGGTCGCTCATCTCCGGAAAAGTTTGATAAATAATTTTATCGGCTGCACACAATGTCTGGGATGCACTCTAAGTTGTTTCAATAAGCCCGAACACTATCTGGATGAAAAGAATTCGTGTGTAAGGGTAGATAGTAAAATTAAAGAAGGCTTTGATCCCAATGAATATTAGATGGTGCTATGGAACAGAAAGAGGATCAAAGATGACACCACAGCATCATCTGCAAAAGTTGAAGACCAGTTGCTTGTAATTGTCAGCGAAAATCAATTCCAGGGGCGACCTTAGGCTACGTAGCGCCAAAAAGGCGCCCCTTTAATGCTCTAGATCAAGATTTTCTTAGTTTTTGAGTTCGAAATGGCGCCCCTTCGAATATGGTGTTCCGATGCGATGCTTACCTTGCTTACCGTGTCGGGCCACTCCTGATCAGGCCCGGTCAGATTTTTAAGGATTTTTAAAGTCATCATTGAGACTGGCGTTTCTGAAGCCAGGACCATAATTACTCTCCTAAAAGAATGAAATCTAGATGCAAAAATTCTAGACTTTGTGTTTCGACACTACATCAAATAATACTGGTGTCTATAGCAGAATTGAAAAATTGCTTAACCAGAATGCTTACACTTGACATGCTGGCAACATGTACTTGGAAATTGCCCTTTCTTCGATATCTATCTCTTTCTCTCTCTCTCTCTCTCTCTCTCTCTCTCTCTCTCTCTTTCTAAATATTAGGATTCAAATTGGCCGGGATTGACATAGCTATTTTCGAAGATCTTCTGGAATAAATGGCCAGATATTGATCCCAAGTACCAGCCTGGAATTGCTGGTCCACATTCTGAAAGCTGTCTTGGAAAGTTCTGAAAGAGAAATTAAATTCGGTGTATTGCAGCTTTTGGTAAATAGTCAAACTTTAACTTATGCTACATCACTTATTTTTGTGTTTGATTCAAGGAACTAATTTTTTGGGGGATTAATTCCTATTACAGACAGGAACAGCATTCACGAGACTAAAACAAGGAGTTTTTGGAACTACACTGCTGGCCATCGTAAATGCAACACCCTGAAGGAAGCATGCAAATAATATGAAATTTACAACATGCATTAGCTGAGGTGAGATATGCAAATGATTAGAATTTCAGCGCAGACGCACATCAAGCGCGCCTGTGGCGCCACCTCAAAGCGCTATTTAAGGCTTGGAGATTTCGACGGTTTCAAGTACAGCAATTGTGTTTTTCTTGCTTTTTTTTCAAAAAAACGATAAATTATGCCTCGTAGGAAACAACGATCATCTTTTGATCAAGTATCCGAGTTTGACAGAGGAAGGATAGTGGCATACCGAGATTGTGGGTTATCTTTCAGGGAAATCGGTCGTCGTATTGGACGAAACCAAACAACTGTGATGCGGATATGTGATCGTTGGGTGCAGGAGGGTACGACGGACAGACGTGATCGACCGCATCGACCTCAGTGCACCACGTCACGTGATGACAGGCAGATTGTACGCATGGCAGTGACGGACCGCTCAGTCACATCACGAACCATATCACAGCAGATTCAGTCTGTAACGCATCATCCAGTGTCTGCGCGTACCATTCGACGTCGTTTACAGCAGAATGGTCTGTCCGCAAGACGTCCGTTGCTTTGTCTACCTCTGACGCGGAACCACAGACGTCTCCGCCGCCAATGGTGCGATGAAAGAAGGATGTAGACGACAGAATGGAATGAAATTCTCTTTACTGACGAGTCACGCTTCTGTATGCAACACCACGACGGTCGGATTCGAGTCTGGAGACACCGTGGAGAGAGGATGCTGAACAGCTGCATTATGCACCGTCACACTGGTCCTGCACCGGGTATTATGGTATGGGGCGGTATCGGATATCTCTCTCGCACTCCTCTAGTACGCATTGCCGGTACTTTAACCAGCCAGCGCTACATCTCCGAGGTGTTGGAGCCAGTTGTCCTTTCTTACCTTCAGGGCTTGCCAACAGCCATATTTCAGCAGGATAATGCACGGCCACACGTGGCACGCATTGTCCAAGGGTTCTTCGTCAATCACCAGATTGAATTGCTTCCCTGGCCGGCGCGCTCTCCGGATCTTTCGCCGATAGAAAACATGTGGTCCATGGTTGCTCAACGACTGACCCAGAGTTCATCCCCAGCTGTCACACCAGATCAACTTTGGCAACGTGTGGAAGCTGCTTGGTCTGCTGTACCCCAAGAACACATTCAAAGTCTCTTTGAATCAATGCCGAGGCGTGTGGCAGCTGTGATCTCCAACAACGGCGGCTACTCTGGGTACTGATTTTGGCAGGAACCACGCTTCATAGAATGCTGTAAATTTAATCATTTGTTACTTGGTCAACATGTTATCTACACAATAAATTTTGTTGTGATATCTCTTGTTTTTCTTGGTGTTGCAATTTGGGTGGCCAGCAGTGTATCTATCCTTTTTCTTGGTAGTATGCCCCAGCAAATCGCACACATTTTGGGTCCGGAAGTGGTCAATTCGGCGAGATTCATACCGCAAGCTATCTACTGCTTTTTTCTATTTATATTTTAGGTAAAATAAAAGAGAATAATGGTTTTAGAAGAGTATTTTGCTAGATACTCTTTGAAGGATTCAATATGTAACTGGTAAAAGTTGTCTTTTTCTTTCCCTGCTAAAACTTGATACCTTTCTGCTTGCAGGTAAACGAAAAATCTGCATTTTCATTGCGAATGATTAGGTAAAATTTTTGTTCACAATGACTTTAGCTCTAAAAAATTCTCCAAGGAAGATTGCGAGCCTGAGGAAGCTCATAATGCATCGAAACAGAGGAGAACCAGTTAGAGGAAGATGTTCTTCCTCTAACTGGTTCTCTTGCCACAGAATAGAAAAAGATGTCGCTATCTTCAAATGGTTTTATTTTCTAAAATACTATGTCATTTATTCAAATTTGCGGTGTCTCATACGATTTTTAGGTTGTCCCAAGAGAATGGTCGTTGCTCTAGATGCTGCGAGGAACGCTGCATGGAATTAATGATACTGTCGAGCGTGGTGTAATGCTTGCTCAAGAATGTAAGAATAAAATAAGCAAGGATGATAAGCATAAGCAGGCCATGTACACTTTCGTTAGTCATGATAGGCAAATGAGAAGGCCGACCTCGAAAAAAATTTTGAAAACGTCCCAATAAGTGTTAGATTTTTTTTTCAAACCGGTAATGAACCGCTTCTTCATGTTTTGTTCTTAAAGTGTTTAATTTTCAGGTAATATTAAAAAATAAAAATAAATTTAGATTTACTTCAATGTATGCGAAACATTCTATCGAAAACAAGATAATAAATGCTTTACAACCGATCACGCACTAGCAGTGGTGTAGCCAAAAGGGGGATAGAGGGGTCCCCCCCCCCTCTTTGGCTACATGGAGAAATTTTTTGCCATACAAAATATATATTCTTCAATCCCTCATCACACGCATGTATGCATTTACGCGAGTTGCAGTAGACGTACTCCCCCCCCCCCTCCCCCCCCCCACACACATGAAAAATTTCTGGCTACGCCACTGCGCACTTGCATAAACATACATTACAAACATAACCAAAAAACTCCAAGTTTTATAACTTTGAAGACAATGAGCGATCTGTAAATATTATTAGAATGCAAAAAGATAAATTTTCCTATTTTTTACTGAGCAAGTAGAATGAATGTATTAGCGATCCACCAGACTCTTTTTCTAGAACCCCCCCCCCCTCCCAAAAAAAACCCCCCCAAAAAAACCAAAAAAAAAAACGTCAAAAAAACCTAATATACATATAGGACTCCCGACACGGACTCTGTCATTGTTAATTTATGAATACTCTCCTGCCAGAGTGTATGATTTCGCCACATATTTATGTACTAGCTGAAGTACCCGTCCTCGAAGGGTTAGTGAATGAAAATTTCCAAAAAGCAAGAACTTTCGTCAGCATTGTAGGAGTACACAGAATGGATGTAGTATGTTGCCAAAGTAAAGAAAGTGAAGTTATAATTTTCATGTATTGTTAAAATATTACAGGTTAGAGAGTAACTAAGTAATATCATTTCATTCGCTTGAGTCGTCATTATGTGATGCGCGAACGAATATTTACGCATATTGAAATAATTTTCGCAAAATCTCAAAATTTAATCAACATTTCTGAAAAATTTGAAGCCTAGAATTTAAGTTGAGTGACAACCTATCCTGTCACCCAAATTCGTTTCATTCCCTGCAGTCTTTATTTCGTGATGCTGGAACAAATTTTCAGCATATTAAAACGATTTTCGAAAAATCTCAAAATGTAAGCAAAATATTTTTAAAATTCAACGCTTATAAATTAAGATTAGCAACTACCTATCATATCACTCAATTTCGTATCATTCATATGAGTCGTTATTACGTGATGTTTGAAGAAATATAAACGTATTTTGAGAGAATTTTCACAAAATCTAATAAAAATGTTTAAAAAATTGGACTCCTAGAGTTTATGTTGAGCAACCATCTATCGTGTTACCAAATTTCATACCATTTGCTTTAGTCACGGGAACAAAGATTCACTCAGTTTTAAACGATTTTCACAAAATCTCGAAATCTGATGGATTTTTTAAAAATTAGATGCTTATAGTTTAAGGTGAGTGAGCACCTATCATTTCACCAAATATCATTTTTTCACCTTTGCAGTTATTACGTGATGTGCGAACACAAATTTACGCAGTTTGAAATGATTTTTGCAAAATTTCAAAATCTAATCAAGATTTTTTTTTAATTCGACGCCTATGTTTTAAGTTGAGTGACCACCTATCATGTCACTCAATTTCATATCATTCGCTTCAGTCGTTTTTACGTGATGCTTGAACACAAATTTACGCAGTTTGAAAGGATTTTCGCAAAATCTCAAAATCCAATCAGAATTTTTTAAAAATTGGACGCCTATGTTTTAAGTTGAGTGACCACCTATCATGTCACTCAATTTCATATCATTCGCTTCCGTCGTTTTTACGTGATGCTTGAACACAAATTTACGCAGTTTGAAAGGATTTTCGCAAAATCTCAAAATCCAATAAGAATTTTTTAAAAATTGGACGCCTATGTTTTAAGTTGAGTGAGCACCTATCATGACACCCAATTTCATATCATTTGCTTCAGTCGTTTTTACGTGATGCTTGAACCCAAATTTACGCAGTTTGAAAGGATTTTCGCAAAATCTCAAAATCCAATCAAGATTTTTTAAAAATTGGACGCCTATGTTTTAAGTTGAATGACCACCTATCATGACAGTCAATTTCATATCATTCACTTCAGTCGTTTTTGCGTGATGCTTGAACACAAATTTACGCAGTTTGAAACGATTTTCGCAAAATCTGAAAATCTAATCAAGATTTTTTAAAAATTCGACGCCTATGTTTTAAGTTGAGTGACCACCTATCATGACACCCAATTTCATATCATTCGCTTCAGTCGTTTTTTCGTGATGCTTGAACACAAATTTACGCAGTTTGAAACGATTTTCGCAAAATCTGAAAATCTAATCAAGATTTTTTAAAAATTCGACGCCTATGTTTTAAGTTGAGTGACCACCTATCATGACACCCAATTTCATATCATTCGCTTCAGTCGTTTTTTCGTGATGCTTAAACAAAAAAAGCGTCACGGACAGAATGACAGACAGACAAACATTTTTGAGGGTCGCATCGGATTCCCGGGTGCTTGAAACGGATAGAAATCGCAAAATTTTTGAATTCCAAGAAATGTACAGACAAAAGTCGAATTTTATTTATATAGATTTCGCTACATTTTATTTATTTCTTTGTAGAACTCTAGTTACTAGCTACATACAGATAACTAGGAAAACAACAAAAAATCTATCAGTTGCATGAGTAACAAATTTTGTCTAATATCTTATTTAAAGTAAAGTTTATCTATTTTTAAACAATGTTGAGTTATTGAAATAACTATGAATTGAAATTAATTATATTTTAAAATTTAAATATAATGGCAGTAACAGAGAATTATAAAGAAAAATATTTTCAATCGATGGTACGAACAATTAACTTTCTATCTTATAAAATGATTCTCACTGGTGAAAAGTTGGAAAATCTTTGAATGGATGAAATTTCTTTTAAGGCATGAAATGTATTTAACATGTTGAGCACGGTCCTGATATTCCTGTCCTTTCCGTTTAGCCGGCTGAATTAGAATCGGTATTGAAAGATGAATTGTTCATCAATTTCAAATAAATTACCGTATTAGCCCGAATATAACGTGTGGCCTCGAATATAACGCGACCTCTAAATGTTTCAAGATAATTAGAACAATTCTATATTTAGGCCGCGAATTTAGTGCGAGTCAGGTTTTTAACGGGAAATGGTCAGTCAAAAAATATCACTATATATTCGAGCCAATAAGGTATACTTATAAATAACTGAGGAAAGAAGTTTTTATATCAATATGAACTAAAAAATGAAAAATATTTTTTAAAAAATTTTGTTGCACATCTCGGTAGAACTTAACTTTTTAAATCAAGCTTAAAATAAAAATAAAGTGATTGACCAAAAAAATTAGCTTAATGTTAAAAAAAGTGTAGGGTGCTTGATATCAGATGCTTTTTTTTTGCGAACTGTTTGTAAAAACTGTATGAAAATGTAAGTGAAAAGCACCTCAGGTTTTTTTTAAACATTCAGCTACTTTTTTAATCAATTACTTTATTCTTATTTAAAAATTAATAAAAAAATTAAGTTCTACCGATTAGTGCACACTGGGACAAATTGATATTGCGTTGAACAAAATCTTTGAAAATTATTTTTTACTTTTTAGTTCATAATGCTATAAAAGTGTGTTACTTTAGTTTTTAAGTATAATTTATTTGCAGTTTTTTAGTCTTAAAAGAAAGTTGAGCGAAGCAGTAATTTTTTTTAATGTGTTGCTGTTAAACTTGGTGAGATTTCGGGAGATAAAAAATGCATATCACTGCGAATTTAATTTTGCAAGATCCTGTAAAAAAACTTTTATACTTGTTATTCCTATTCTTTAAATGAATAATAAACTGTTATAAACGTATGTCTTTATTGTACTGTGCTTTAAATGAATGAATGTCTTTAGACTGCCAGAGACTGTAATGTATTAGAATTCTTCTTCTATTGAAGGAATAAAAGTGCTACATGCATTATCTTCGATGTAGAGCCTTAATTTGTAATTTTTAAGATTATGTATCTATTTCATTTTATTTGAAATCAATATATGTCTCTGAAATAAGCTTTAAGTAATGACTCTTCATAGAGTGTAATATATTAGAATCCATTTGGGTACTCCTGTAAAAGTATTATAAATGCTACTTACACTAGTTACACTACTATTGTATGGTCCTCAATTTTTTATGTCTGTAAAACTTCAAGTTTATTGGGTGAAAATTGAATTACAGTATTCCATTACATTGATGCATACATACAGGCGAAAGTAATAAATGCGTGTTTAAAAAAAAAAAGAAAAAAAAAAAAAGAAGGACATACTCACAAAGTCTGGAGATACTGTTCAGGATGTTATAATAAAAATGCAAACCTATTCAGACTCAAGGCAACCAAAAATTTGACTAAAAAAGTAGCGTTATTTTGCAATACATGTAAATCCAAGTCATGTTTTCTTTTAATGTTTTAATAAATTTTATTGAAATTACTACATTAAAAAAAAAAAAAAAACTCTGATATTTGCCGACCAAACGGAAAGTTCAGAGTCGGTTGCTAGGGACGGGTAACTCGCTTACCATCATAAAGGAAAAATTTACATGATTTGTAAAGTTAGTCTGAGAATTAAAATAATATTACTCAAGATTTAAGACCACGTTTGTAGCGGCGTGTGCGTGGGCATTTCCTAAAACCTTCTTCTCTATCAAATAAAAAATAACTTCAAAATATTCTGATACGTTATTTTTTCCCCTAAGCAATCAAGGGAAAAAAAATCTCTTTACTTTAAACGAAATCTTTGATCAAAAGTGAACCAAATGAAAAAGTTTTCTTTGCTGCTATGAACAAAGACGCTGAAAGAAAAATAATGGGAAATTTCAAAGTAAACCACCCCACTTTCACTGAGGAAATTTTTGTCAGTTTCCTAGTATGTTCTGGAAGTTTTATTTGTTTTAAAACGATGTTTGACTTCTGATGTTCTATATACGTGTATTAAGTTCTACAAAAATTATGTTTCGTTTGAAAACTAATGCTTTTAATCCGATTAATAAAATGCCTAAATATAATTTTTAGTTCAAGAACTTGGTTTTTAAATTTAGATAAATGCTTTAAAAAACAAGGATTTAATTCATTAAACGTTATTATTTAATTAAAATTTTTGATGACTACTTTTTCTATAGATGTAATTGATGCACGCCAGGGGCGTAGCCAGAAATTTTTCATGGGGGGGGGGTTACGACTAATACAACGCATATATATGTATACGTGTGTGTGATAATGTAGTGAAGAATATACATTTTGCATGGCAAAAAATTCCTCATGGGGGGGGGGTTATGACCCCTCTAACCCCTCCGTGGTTACGCCCCTGATGCACGCAGCAGAACGATTACATTTAAGACATGCCTAAAAAATCTGGCTAAGGTAAACTGAACAACCAAAAAGTGAACACAAAAGCGAAATTCGCTTAAAATAAATCATGAAAATTGTTTTTACTGTAGCTACCGTATTTACATTTCTGAGAACATTTTATGTTATATTCAGTTTATGAAAAAAAAAAAAAACTGCTTGAGCTTACATGTATATATGTTATTGGATTTTTTCATGGGGGGGGGAGAGTCAAGTAAAAATCTGTACAATAGCCTAGTAAATGAACAGACATTAACATTGTTCTGTTCATTGACCAAGGTAACCAAAGAAGAGTCAAACAGCTTCCTACTGCATAGAAATGATTACTTTTGCCCGTCCCATAGACTGAAAAGCTCATAAAAGGACATACATACAAATTGTAAATAAAATTTAAAATATGTACAAAATGTTTATTCATTAGTCGGTTTACCCTATCTACGTTTCATATCAATAAATTTTTTTCAATGTAACTAAAGTTTGAGAATAGAAAACTATATATGAGTAAGACCTCGATGTTCAGTACATTTTGTGCAGTTACACTATTGTGCCATGTTAATTTTTGTGAACATAGGGGAGAGCGGAGCACAGTGAGACAATTTTTACTTGCTTTATAATAATTCCCTTCCTTTTAATTAAAACTAAAAATTAAATACAGAATAATATTTTGACAACTTTAACTGAATTTTTTTTTCAGAATTTTTCCTTAAAAAAGTTACTTTTCAAAACGTACTCAAGCTGTTACATTGGGACCCTTTGCCGGGCACAGTGGGACAATGAGTAAGGAATACAAAAGCTTTTCGCGCCATGGCTTTCAATAAATTCACAAACAAAATAAATAAAATGTTGAATCAATTTATATATCTACAGAATATTTGTTTTTTCGTACCGTTATACAACATTCCATCATCAGCTATCTTATTCTTTCTAGGCTGGTTTTCTTTGTTTTTAGTAGACTAGACCGCTGCCGCTTACAAAACTCTCATAATTAAAAGGAATAAACGTTGCCTTGACAACCAAGGTGCTAAGAGGCAAATAAAAAATCAGAAGTATAATGGCAACAAATTATTATTATTATTACTATGAAATGCAGGTTGAGATATGCAACACAGAAGATATGACATCAGTTTTCAAATGACAAGACTTAAAAATAGTGACAAGGGTGAAACACATTTAAAAGTTGCAACATTCTTTACTGAATAATATTTGATGAATTGAAAATAATAAAATAGCATTAAGTTAAATAGTAAACGGTAACAAAATGTTTTTAAAAGTTCATCCTATCATGGAATAAGATTGGAAGTGTACAGTAAATGCTAATTGGAGTATAGTTCTTTTTGTCCCTCCACAGGCCATTGGTTTTCATACAATGGCGGCACTATCCCACTGTAACCGCTTAGAAGCTATTTTAGATTCAAACTCAAAAGTAGTATAAAATTTATCAGTTGAATAAAGGTCATTACATGCAATCATTTAAGAAAGTTTAAGCTTTAAATTAAAGCAAAGATACTGATTATTGGATGACAATCTACTGCTCAAATCCAAAAAAGTAAAACTTGTCTGATTTTCCCGACAATGCAGTAGAAACTAAAGTGCCTGCTGTTTCCCTAGAAGATGAATTGTGACAGTAACTAGTTTACACTCTGTTGCAATTCAAGTTAAGTAACAACTAACTTTTTTCGTATTTTTGAGCTTTTGAATCATTGGAAAATACCTTCGTTCCATTGTACCTCCTTTCCAATTTCAAGGTGATTAGGTCATCCGCATCCGAGCGTTTTTATTAAAAGTTGGCAATTATATTAAAAAAAACCGCTATAAATTGGAAAAAGGTTTGAAACTATACATATTTATTTATTAAGTAGGTAAAATTTTTCGTCTTTATCAGCATGTTAGAATAAAACGTTACTAAAGAATAACAATTTCAAAAATTAATTTTTTTTCGGCTCAGACACTCAAAGGCATTTTCTTTTATTAATATGTAGTACAAGACGTGATAATCAGGGATGTAGCAAAGAGTGGTGGAAATGAAAGAGAATCCCTCCTCCCCCTTCCTTTACAGCAGATGGCAAGGAATACAGAGTGCTTTGGGAACCCAAACTTGAGGCACAAAAAAAAAATCACGTGACTTGTAACCAGATCCCACGCGCATAATTCTTGCGCACCCAACTCCATCCTTAGTTTTATATAAAGCACTAGCTGAAATACCCGTTCTTCGCACGGGAATGAATGGACTTTTTGATATTACGATTTGTGTTGATTACTATTTATTGTAATAAACAGATATAGCAAAGTGGATATCGCGTTATATTGTGTCCAATAATCATGCATACCGAATTGCAAGGCAATCGTTTGTACGGTGCAGAAGGCCATGCGGCGTAGCGCAATCTAGTGGCGAGTTTTAGCAAAACGGATACGGCGAAAATATTTTTCGCATTCAGATATCGATGTATACGAATTTTCATGACTATCGGCTGGACAGTCCTGAAGTTCATGTGTTGACGCGACATCTAGTGGCAAGTTATAGGAAAATGGATAGCGCCAAACTCTTCCCCGTGTTCAGATATCTATGCATACCTATTTTCATAGCGATTATTTGCACAGTCAAGAAGTGATACACTGCAGGGCCATTTAGTGGTTCAATAAAGTAATGATTTGCTACAGCGCCGTCAAGTGGCGAGTTATAGCAAAATGGATAACGCCAAAATATTCTCATTGTTCAAATAGCTATGTATACTGATTTTCATAACGACCGTGTTCAACTATCTATGTGTACCAATTTTCATAACGATCATTTGCACAGTCAAGAAGTGATACACTGCAGGGCCATCTAGTAGTTAATTAAAGTAATGATTTGCTACAGCGCCGTCAAGTGGCGAGTTATAGCAAAATGGATAACGCCAAAATATTCTCATTGTTCAAATAGCTATGTATACTGATTTTCATAGCGACCGTTTGAATGGTCAAGAATTTGGCCTGCTGCAGCGTCATCTAGTGGCGAGTTAAAATAATAATGCATTGCAGTGTCATCTAGTGGTGAGTAACATCAAAAGGAACGCAGTTAGAATATATTCTTCGTGCTCAAATGTGTAAGTATAAAAAATTTTATGCCGATCGGTCGAACGGTATAGAAGTTGATGTTTTGCAGCGCCATTTAGCGGCAAGTTACAGCAAAATGGATAGTGAAAAATATTCTCCGTGTTCTAATATTCGCGTGTACCAAATTTCATCGAAATCGGTTGGACGATATTCGCATAGCAAACGGCTAAACGGAATAGAATTCAACGTTGTGCTGCGGCACCAAGTGGCAAGTTAAGGAAAACGGATAGCATAAAAACCTTCTCCATCATAAAAGACTTAGGTGAACCAAATTTCATCGTGCAACGGTGCTCAACGGTGCTGGAGTTTTTCAACCTCATAAACACATGCACACATTCATTTTTATCTATAACCAGTGTTATTATATATACCAGTCTCAAATAAAATCCAGTTTCAAATCTAAGCCTCGCCAAAGTGCCAACATACGTCATTTTGCAAGAGTTTTTTCAGGGAATCATTCGAAGCATTGACTTAGCATCAATCAATATGGGAAATGGTTCGACCGCCAAAGAGTAGCACGCATTTATTTGAAAATTGGAATCCCTTAATACAGCCGATTTTTTTTAAATTATCAACTATACCGATGTACTAAATGAGAAGATTTCAATTTTCTGAAATTTGGCGGAATTCCCCCAACTTAAATCAATGTACTCAATTGGCGAGAATTCTGAAGTTAGATCGCTTGAAATCCCTTAATAACTGCATTATTTCTTCACGGATCATTAAAATTTAACGCTGTATTCTAATAAAACCTTTGCACTTGTTTTCAAAAATCTATTTCCTTAAGCTCTCAATAAATTGCGCCAAGCCGAAAACTGTGCAAACCGCTAGAACTCACTTACTCAAAATCCATATTTCAGCCATTTTATTTTTTCGCCAAACTAAAAAAATTTACACATTAGCCTCGGAAATCTTCAATTCTTATTGTTTTGCGTGTAAAGCATTACATTCCTGCTCTGATTTCCCATGCACACGATATTATAATCTAAAAAAAAAAATAACCTTACGAATATAAACTAACAAAAAAAAAAAATCATTATTATTCTTTTATTTTTACTTTGAGAATTTAAAACATTTTATTCGGCAAAATCGCCACACATGGCAACCACGATCCTTATTTCACACTTTTTTCACTACAGGGGTTACAATTACGGAAAGCTTTTTGAGTGAAGAGCATAAAAAATCTCTTAAATTCCGGGAACGGGTGGACTTTCAAAGTTTTAAAGTGGACTACGATTTATTCTATATTATTTTACATATCTGTGCTAAATTTCAGGCCGATAGGTCCATTTTTGTGGATTTGTATACGAACGACATTTTATTCGGCAAAATCGCCACACATGGCAACCACGATCCTTATTTCACACTTTTTTCACTACAGGGGTTACAATTACGGAAAGATTTTTGCGTGAAGAGCATAAAAAATCTCTTAAATTCCGGGAACGGGTGGACTTTCAAAGTTTTAAAGTGGACTATGATTTATTCTATATTATTTTACATATCTGTGCTAAATTTCAGGCCGATAGGTCCATTTTTGTGGATTTGTATACGAATCAAATCCACAAACAAACAAACAAACAGAATTTCATTTTTATTTATAAGATTTGTGAAAAGTGCGCTGATTTCCGTTTTCATCCATAAATTTTTAATAAAAAATTATACATAGCTGCCCTGCAGATGGATGCAATTTATGATTAGTGAAAGTTTCTATAACCATTTCACAAGAGAGTCGTTTTTTTTCGATATTTTTAAAATACCCTTTTATAAATGAAGAATATTTCAACTTACTGACATTCACTAAGCCTTGATATTTTCTGTTATGCCAAGAGGGTTCTTGAGGCGTATGCTGACAGTAAATTTCGCTTGATGATTACACCGGTCGCCAAATATAGCGATATAGCTGAAGTCTAGCCTATCTTTATTCATCTCTGTGCCACAAGTCACGTGGTTTTTCTTTTCTTCGTATTTCCAACGTGTTCTGAATTGCGCTCTCGATTAGGAGTGGGTGGGGGATAGAGAGTCCAAATGCGATTATCTGTCTTCTCCTTCTAAATTTCTATTTGTCTTAGCAAAAGCATGCTAATCAAATCTGTACCTGTCACGTTTTTGTGCTCCTTTTAAGTCAGGCTTCTCTTTGGTACAACCATTATTTTTTCAAATATACTTGAATAAGTTTCCAGTACAATGCCATCTAACGAGGTTCTGAAACGTAAGAAGGAACACTGCAGTTTTAATTTCTCATTTCCAGACGGGGAGACGAAAAAAGAAAAATAAACTCTGTAATAATTTCTTTCGGTCCAATTAAAAGACTTCAAAAGAGAAAGCAGAGACCTCGCGGAGTAAAAAGGAAATTCGATAACTCAGAGTTTCACAGAAATTGTCTCCAAAGGAAATTATTAGAAATAGAAATAACCGGAGGCGATTCTCAGATGCGTCGTCTGACGTTTCCATGGTGCACCCAACAGTACTCTAAGCCCCCCCTTTTTCTTTCTCCCGCAAAAAAAAGTACTTACTGAGTTATAATAAAACGCATTCGTAATGTCAAAGATCCTGAATTTCTATTTTTGTAAGGGGCTACTGTTGCTGAATTCTATCCGAATATCTGAAATGGAAGGAAAGAAGAAAATACAGTGTTTCGGGATACCAAATAATCTTTGAAAGCGGCACACTGTGATAGGCTTAAAAGATTATATTTTTTCGAAAAGACTTCGTCACTGACTTCCCGATGTAATTTTGATTAAAGGGAGAACGACAAATCATGACGAACGCTGCGAGTGCGAAACTCAAAATGGCTAATTTACGCGTGCACTGTTTCGTTGAAAATGAGAGTTACTAACAAGGGAATCGTTTTATTCGACTATTTACCGTAGAATGCAATGCATAGGAAATCTTCTATTAAGTGTGTGTTGTATGTCATGAAAGAGCTGCATAAGAAGGAAGTATTAGGTTGTAACGAAAGTTTTCCGCCACTCCAAGTATTGCCTGCACAAGCAGTTCACGTTGGTGTCTTTGCCAATATTTTGTAAAACAATTTTTGTTATTTGAAAGAAAAGACTTGTGTTGTGAAATCCGTAAAACAATATCGTTATGATTAAGGTGTCTGAAATGGAACTACCACGCTACCAGATTGATCCATCATTTACTCTCAGTTCTGTCCAAAAAGTCAGCTACAGAATGACACTGAATCATGTGTACAGCTTAAGGTACTACTGTTGTATCATATGACACTATTTGGTACCGAAAGTTGAAAAACGAGGGCTAGAACATTTAAGAAGCAGAGCGCTCTGACCAGACTACTGATGCTGATGAGGCCCGCCTACGTGAATTTGTGATAAAATATTCATCCACGAGAGCTAGCTAAAAGAGTTAGACTTTAGTGCCATGTCTATTAGTCGCGCTAAGCATCGCATAAACTTGACATATAAGGTCAATAGCTGGGTACCGCGTGAGCTGACTCAAGCAAATCTGGCGGAAAACTTTCGTTACAACCTGATACTACTTCAGAAACAAGTTTAGAGCTCGAAATTTTTAAAACACATAAACACGCATTTTTTGTTTGATCAACTGGGTTGAAATTCGAGCGATCAGAGTACTCTTTGATGACCGTATGCTAATGCAGCAGCTCGAATCATACTCGCTGCTAATCTGCAAAGTAAGTTAATAAATAAAATCCTACTAATATATAAATGTCAATGTTTGTATAAATGTTTATTATTCTTTCACGCTGAAACGGTTTCACGGATTTGCATGAAATTTGGAATAAAATCCTGGATTAACATATACAGGCTACTTTTTATTGCGCGAAAGAAACTGTTCCTGTAATATACAAAAAAAAAAATGCAATTGAGTTTTATTTTACTAAGCCGTCGACAGATGGCGCAAATTTATAGAATATCGTTAAATGATGCTAAAATAATGACTAAACGTCATTTTATTGTCTGCTACGCCTGACTTAGATAAAGAATACACCTGAATAAGTTTTTAAAACTTTCATTCAGTTCTAATTGTGCATTTTTATGAGCAGTTTTTTCCCATTCTATTTCTACTGTATTACATTCAGAAAAAGGATATTAGAAATATCAATTTTAATTTTGTTAGCCACACTCATGAGTAATG
This sequence comes from Cheiracanthium punctorium, assembly GCA_038373885.1. Lineage (NCBI taxonomy): Eukaryota > Metazoa > Arthropoda > Arachnida > Araneae > Cheiracanthiidae > Cheiracanthium > Cheiracanthium punctorium. The sequence continues at coordinate 129,477 of JAWZYV010000903.1, read as the reverse complement.
ATACAGGGAAGACGCAAGGATTATGATACGCTTTTAGTGTATAGCACTTTAGTGCATATTTAAAATCTGAAAGTGTTTCAGATTTTCTTACCTTTTTTTTCTTTCCGTTTTTTGATAACGGTCAATATAACCAGGAGATGGTCAGAATTAATATTGGACGAAAATAATTAGTACCTTTTTGTAGGTTTTTATCACTAAATCATCTTATTTTCGTAACCAGGAGCGGCCCGACACGGTAAACAAGGTAAGCATCGCATCGGGGCGCCGTCTTTGAAAGGGCGTCATTTCGAACACAAAAACTAAGTAGAACATAAAAGGGAGCATCGTTTTTACGTTAGCAGGGGGCTCCACTTACTCTATGACCGTCTTTGTTTGTAACCATCTTAATTTTAAATTCCCTTCAGGATCTGAGAGATTTCAGTGCCAAGGAAGCCGGTGAGAAACAGGCTTCTCTCCGAACAAGATTTATTAAGATGGCGAACCAACTGGTCGCCGGAGGCGGCTAGCAAAAACACTAAAATCGAACGAAAGCGGCATCTTAAGTTCTAATTATCCCAGGAAAAAAAACATGCATAGTTATGTATGCTTATGTTTATATACATTCAATCCCTTTTCAAATACATTTTTATTTTTTTGAAAGGGCCATCTACATATTTATGTTTAACTTTTAAATTATACTTACAATAATCTGTTGACACAACAATTTGTCATTACAATCTGTCGACACAATAGGTGTTTTGAGCCTCGCAGTATGTGTTGTATTGTGTTATAGCAAAGCCACCAAGGGCTATCTGACAAGTAGGGCCGGCCAGAGGGCTGTGCGGGGCCTCTTTTCTGTTATGTCTTATGTAAGTTACTACTAGCACTGCTAGTACATGGTAGTCTTATTTCTCGGCTTTTTTCGGGATATATCGCTACGATCCACCAAGCTCGGTCTAATGTGATAGCAAAAAATCTGATGTGTCCAACACATGACTTCCTTGCACGTCTATTAAATAAAAATGTTTTCTACGCACTTCCTCTAAACTTATTTGTTTGAAAGAGATAAAATATCAATAATAGTAAGGTTTAGCGATTTCTAGCCAAATATTTTGATATCGCCAAGCTGAGTTCAATTTGAAAGATTTCCTTCTGACACTTTATTTGGCGATATTTCACCAAAAGCCGACAAACTTGAGATAGTTTGCGAGATTTTGGGGATAGCCACAGTTGTCATTGACCACAGACTTTCAATGAATTGAATGCATCCATACACCTTAATGTATTTAAAGTCATTTGGCTCACCCTATAAATAAATTCTTAGTCGATTGCTGTCAAAAGATATTGAAAACAGTTAGATATTATAATATAGTTCTAAATACAAAAGTTCAAAATTCTACGGGTTAAAGTTTTAGAGTTATACAAAATACGAAATAATTTTTGGCGCCAAATTTGGCGATATTTCGGCGAAACTCGTCAATGTCGACGACATTTGGCGAGATTTTAAGCATAAACCAAACAATGACAGATTATCGCCAAATTTGGCGATATTTCGCCAAAACTCGCCAAGAACGATGACAAATGGCGATACTTTGGGCATGGACCAAATGACTGACTATCGCCAAATTTTGCGATATTTCGCCAAAACTCGCCAAGGTCGAGGACAGACGGCGAGATTTTGGGCATGTACCAAACAATGACTGTCTACAGTTGTATTATAATGAAGATGTCCATAGACATTAAGGTACTGAAATTCTTTTCGGTGGTCCTGTAAATAAACTCTCCAGTAGATTGGAACCAAAAATCGAGATGCACAACTAGATGTTACAAACATTCTTATATATGAAATTTCATAATAGTTTTTGAGATTTGAGAGTTAAATATGCACACACGTACACCAAAAGTCGCCAAGCTTGGCGACTTTTGGCATAGTTCTTGAGGGAGGCACGTGACCGTGGTCGGACCATTACCTAACTTATGTGGTAGGACGGTATTGTGCTTGAAATGGATGAATGCCCCTAAAATTGCTATTGACCGTAGTGTATTGGAAATCTTTTGAGTGTTCCTGTAGCAGAACTATAAATGATAAAGACACTTTTTTTAATGGAGAAATTCATTTTCTAACTCTTTACAGCATATATCACTTCTGAGTCGTTTGAAATAGCCCAATACCTCTAAAAAACGCTTTGATGAATTTCGGCCCATAGAGCGTAATGTATTTCGAATCTTTTGGGCGGTCCTGTAGATAAACTATTCAGTCGAATGGAACCGAAAGGGGAGGTGCACAACTAGATGTTACAACAATCCTAAATATAAAGTTTCAAGATTCAACCGCCTAACAGTTTTTGAGATATGCGAGTTTAATGAATTTCGGCCCATTGAGTGTAATGTATTTCGAATGTTTTGGGCAGTCCTGTAGATAAACTATCCAGTCGAATGGAATCAAAAGGGGAGGTGCACAACTAGATGTTACAACTATCCAAAATATGAAGTTTCGACATTCTACGCCTAATAGCTTTTGAGTTAGGGGAGTTTAATGAATTTCGGCCCATAGAGCGTAATGTATTTCGAATCTTTTGGGCGGTCCTGTACATAAACTATCCATTCGATTGCCACCAAAAGGGGAGGTGCACAACTAGATGTTACAACTATCCAAAATATGAAGTTTCGACATTCTACGCCTAATAGCTTTTGAGTTAGGGGAGTTTAATGAATTTCGGCCCATAGAGCGTAATGTATTTCGAATCTTTTGGGCGGTCCTGTACATAAACTATCCATTCGATTGCCACCGAAAGGGGAGGTGCACAACTAGATCATAGAACAATCCTAAATATCAAATCTCAACATTCTACGACCAATAGTTTTTGAGATATGCGAGTTACATACATACGTACGTACGTACGTACAGACGGCATGGAAAAACTGGCCACAGTAGACTCGCCACTGGTCAAAATGAGTTGCAGACGCGTTAATATGATCGTGCATGCTAGCCTACGATGAGATGCATTGAAAAAAATTTTTAAATTAAATTTAGAGGTAGTCAAAGTCGGTTTTTATGTCGAAATTTGGCCCCCAAAATTTTTCGGGATCACATTACTTCCTTATACTACGTACAAGGAAGTAAAAATGGCCCAGGAGCGAGGCCTCTTTAAGCGCGGGGCCTTAGGCGATCGCCTACAGTCGGCACCCCCCTTGGACTGGCCCTGTGTCAAGGATTGGGGTGCCTTGGTCGGGGTTCGATGGATGGTGTGTTGGTCAAACGCGTTCCACGTTACATAGTTAGCGATTGAATACGGTGCAAATATTTAACAATGCTTTTAGAAAACCGAATGCAGCATTAAGGTGAATGGTAAAATCTAACATACTATCCCTGAAAATTCGATTCTGGCGCCTTTTCCACGAAAAATATTTGGCTGTCAAAATAATGCGGCGAGTCAATATGTAGGCTTACCGTTACACTTTGCACCTTTCCCATAAGGGAAGTACGCTTAGGATTGTTGACGGCACTCATCTTGGATTCACTATGCTCCATGTTAACGAAGAGTATTTTTTCCCTCCGCAATAATACATTTACGATTATTTTCATAAAAAAGTACAAGATTGTTCAGCAGGCAATTTTCTAAATAGGAATCTTTCCATTTTGTGTACAATCTTCAGGGGTTGCTCTGGCTCTTTTTAATATTTCACCAATTCATTCGTCAAATTAGATTTTTCCGGACATCATTAAGAAAAGCAATTGTCAATATTTTCGCCAAAACGTATTTTCTTTCGCCAAACTAATTTTATTTTCGCAATTTGCGACGTTGCGATCGACAGCGCGACCCCTGCAATCTTGGATTATATTTCAATCAAAATTTTAAAATCCAACCAATCACAGATACAAATAGTCAAAATAACTTCTGAAATTCAAAATATGTAAAAAAATGAAAATATTACATAGACAATTGTCTGCGGAGCAGCCTACACTAATATCTTTAGTAATATATTTGGAAGTGTATTATCTAAGAGGGAGGAAATTGTCCCCGTAGGGTTAACATGGAGCTTGTGAATCCAAAATGGCGACATGAGTTTCTCAAATATGCTTCTATTTATTCAACTGAAACGTTTTTAACTTTCATAAAATGAAGGAAATATGAATGATTTTCATAAAAAAATTAGGGCGAAAAAGTTATTATTAAAATTTTGTGACCAATTTCTGTGTTACATTTTGGGGAAAAATTGAAAAAAAAATGCTGAAATTGGGGACTGCGCTCGAAAGTTGGGAACGTTTGGTCATCGTCATTAGGAGTTTGGTTAGCGTCATCTTCATGGGAAGGCTTCATGGAGGAGAGAATAACTTACTATTCGTTCCTCCAAGGGCTATTCAGTAAAAAGGAATTTCAGAATTTGGAAACAATTTTACTCGTGATGTAATTTTAATGTCAAATTTAATGCAGAGTTTGTTGGCCTGATTTAAAGTTCTTATTTATACAAGCTGATGAACGAGCCATTTTTATGCAAAAGGGCTTCCATTGGTGGTGATTCAGCCAACAGAGGGGACTGTTCAGTTGTTACAATTTCAAGTAGAATAACGTTGTTTTAGCCCTTGAATCAAAAGAATACTGAATAAGGGTATTTATTCAAACTTTAATTTTTCGAATCTCTCTCTCATTACAGTAAAAGATATAGAATTCTATTGAAATCATCATCAGAAAAAAAAAAAAAATTGATACTGAATTGGCGTGGGGATTCTTGGGAATCTGGATTACGTTTTCAGATTTGCATATCGCTGATGCTTCTTTTCATAAGCGTGTAAGAGGCAATGAATAAGCTTAATCACACGGAGAGCTGAACAGAAATAATGGCACTAATGTCGGCCTTTATACTGTAGGGGCTCTAGTCTGATTGAGTTTCTAAAGCTATAACGTTATATCAAATTGGCTTAGATTCCATTTGTGATTAGAGAATGATGATAAAAACCTTCAAGGTACTCTGTTTATTTGTTTGTAGGTCTTACACCAATAAAAATCGCTCCTGGTTGAACGAACACCGCACTAGAGATAATGCCTTCGGAATTCGTTCGGACATCACAGAGGTTCGGCTGATGCGCTGTAGATGTTAGATTTTTATTTGTTTCTATATAGCCATTATTTGCATTGAAGGGTATAGTAGACCAATTGCCGACAGCACATCGGCCGAACCCCTGTGACGTCAGAACGCAGTCCGAAAGCATAAAATGCTCTTCTATGTGGATCATGCAGTAATATTTTGCTGACTCACTGGCACTTAATTACGTGCCTTTTAATTTTCAATCGTAATAATAAATGGATTGTTTATGTTTGAGAAATATATTTTGAAACTAATATCTGGCAACGAATTTGAAAAAAAAATCCATTTCCGGCACATGTAATGCGGATGTAAAACAAGACTAAACATAAACAAAAATACTTCGGGAAAGAACAAGATAAATGTAATACGTAATAAACCTATAAAATTTCGCCGAAAAGAAGGTAATGTTACATTGATTTACTGGTAGCTTCATGAATTTTTGAAACAAAAATTAATGTATTTACAGTTTTAAAGCGTTTGCATCAGACAAGTGTGAGAACTAAAATTCTAGTCATGGTCATTAAATATTTAAAAAATTGATGATTTGAAATAATCTTACTTAGAAATTTATTTTCAGCTCATTGTTTGGGTTCATCACAGAATATGGTGCGGCGTCCAGTTTGGCCCCATGACTTTCCACATCATGACAAAGTACGTCATCGACGTACCATGATTATTATTACTAAATAATATATTATTGCTCGTATTATTAAAACAGCTATAACTACTACTTAAGAAAGAGGGAACATCTTTGGATGTTTTGGACGTTGGACTTTTCAATCTCTGGTGATTCTTTGGAGATTTACACGTTGCTCATTTCTATCGGTCATCATTTATGGTGTCCGTTAAAACAGCTCTCTATCTATTCTTATGCATAATCCTGGAATATTGGTGTATTTAACAGTTTAACACCTAGCAATATTTCATCTTTGTTATGGTGGCAAATATCAAAACTGTTCCGAAAGGAAAAATTTCGCATTGTTTCGTAACGATATTGGCGGTTTTTAACACTTTCTAACAAGGTTGAAAAGTGCTTAGATTCGGTTGCCTTCCGTCCGTGCTCTAACTCTCGTAAGTATGTATCGATTTCTACGAAATTTATATAAGTTATTCTTATCTACTACTCCGTACCCTATTGAAAATGTCTATGTAGCATTTATAGTTTTTCTACAGAGAAGTCAAAATATTCCCTACATTGCGCTCTGTGGGAAGTTATTTTTTAAAGCGTATCATCCTACTATGTAGATACGCGGATCCCTAACTTTGAAACAATGCTCCATGATAAAACTTTTTCTGCCATTACTGCAAAAAGATTACAAAGTTAGGCACAAAAATCCTAATAACATCACCGCTTGTACGATCTGCTTGAAAATTTTCATAATTATGTACAAAAATATAGAAAACAATCTGCGCTACATTCAAAATCTGAAAAACCCTCAGTTCCCTCACTTTTTAGCGATTTTTCGCTATTTTCAGCGCCATTTTATTTGCCTTGCAATTTGGAGATCCTATCGTGTTCTGCCATAAACCCAATCGTTTCAGTGGGATTTGTGACCTTTTTCCATCACAATTTCAAACTCAGTACACCTTATATATTCATTATCCATTGACGAAATGGATTATGGACCTTTGACCCTTATTGGTACTTACGTATTATCCCGGCGGTTCGCCAAATTCAGCGATTTTTCGCCAAGATAAATGCCGGGCACATGAAATTGTTTATGATTTGGAATACGATTGGCAACAGTTTGCCAGCACATTTGACGAAGAAATAGTTTGGCGAGAATGACCGCCGGGATAACACGTAAGTACCCATTTATTTAACGGACCATTTGGGGCCGCTAAATATCCCATCATATCAGTTTCAAGCATTAGAGTATAAGGAGAACTGTTTTAAAGATAACCTTAATAGAAAAGATTATTGATTACCAATTTATTAGAGAATGGAAGGTTGCCATGGGTGGCAAATATCCAAGATGTTCCTAAAACTGCTTCAGATATCATTTCAGGTCACAATATAATTAGTGTATGTAGGTGTATTTAATTCACACATAAAACACCTGTATCAGTGTTCATAAAAGAATTACAGTAGTTTTAGATTTATGAGGGGGGAGAAAAGGAAAATTTTATTCCTGCATGTCGAATAATTGATTGAAATTAATAAATGAAGCTCTGAAGCTCACTTGTCTTGCACTTAATGTTTTATGCATCTTAGCTAATTTGCTTCGAAACAGTTGAAACATCATAGCGGTAGTAACAAGAGCGCTTCAACAAGAAAATGGTGTTAAAAGGTAAAATTAATTAAAACTTTTGTAAATTTACACCTATATAAAAGGCATTTTTCAAGTTGATCGTTTCGGGTGGTATAAAAGTCCACCTTTTTTTCTGTTGCCAAAGAGCTTCAGCATCCACAGAAGCTGAAAGATTAGAAGTGAAAAATCTGTTTCAACTTTTTCGACACGAGCTTTTCAGTTTTAAACTTTCTGCTCGTGTGGATGGTGGACGTTTTGTAACTGAAGAAGGGAAGACTTTTTTAGCACTTGAAACTATCGTCTTACTAAATACCTTTTTATTTATGCGTGTTATTTTACAACAGTTATAATTAGTTTATATTTAGTTTTACCATAGCGGAAAGTTCGATTCAAAAATTCAATCGATCTCAAACACTTGATTTTGAAGTCGTTTCTTGCTGCTTAAAATCATATTTATTCACACAAATTTTATTAGTATTATTACATTATTTTTGTCTCGAAGTGGCCTAGTAACTAAGTTCCGTTACCCTGAGAACACTGAAAGTAAAGTAGCACCGGCTTGGCCAATGCTTGGGAAGGTGAACTCCTCTCTTCTTGAAAAATCACCCAAAATACTGGTGTTAAACGATAAAGTAATTAAAAAACTTTGTAAAAAACACACATAAGAAGTAATAGGTAAGAGGATATGCACGTTTCGTTCGAAAATTGTTTTGAACTTCATCAGTCCAAGCCCTTCGTCGTAAAGAACACAGGGAACTGTGTTCTTTAGTTCCCTGTGTTCTTTACGACGAAGGGCTTGGACTGATGAAGTTCAAAACAATTTTTGAACGAAACGTGCGTATCCTCTTACCTATTACTTCTTATGTGTGTTTTTTACAAAGTTTTTTAATTACTTTATCCTCTCTTCTTGGCTGGACTGCTGTGGGACTGTGTGTGCTAATGGGAGCTGGTGCTCGTAAAACCTTTTCGTGGCTCCAATGTCTAGCATGTTCAAACGAAGCCTCTGGAGATGTCGATTTCAGGTACTAGGTCTCTCATCTGGAATGCGTTCAGAATTAGGAGGCCACTCATATGGGGCAAAATTGGTCTGCCAAATAGGCTCCCCGATAATGAAATAAAGGACCAACATCTACAGCTCTCTTTGTGGTCAAGCCTTCAGTAGGCCGCTGACCCGCCATTAGAATGAAAAAAATTACGTTCCTTTTGTCTTTCAATTTAAGAATATTTTTTATAAAGTGAACTGCTTTTCATGAGCAAGTAGGTTGAAACAAATGTAGATGATAACTATGGGAATGTATCAGATAGGAATTCTCCTATTATATGCCATTTGCTGCATTACTTTCATCGTAATCAACAGAGGCTGGTAGTATATTTAAAAAGTTAAAGTTCTTATTCTTTCCTTGTACTATACAGCAAAACGCAACTTTTCGTTGTATCATTCTGGTATTCAATGCCTCTTTTTTCTATACAACAAAGGGTGATCAGTGATCACTGTATTACTTACATCTTGCTCTGTAGACGATTTAGTACTTAAAGTCTACATAAATAGGGATGGATGCGAGACGGAAAATTGGTATCTCGTGTCTCGCAAAACAGGCTAAAAGCTTTGTCTCGTCTCGCAAAATTCCTATATCGTAATGCTAAAAATGTTGGTCTCGTCTCGCAAAAATGCTGTAAATCTCTGTCTCGCAAAATCCCTATATCGTAATGTTATAAATGTTGGTCTCGTCTCGCAAAAAAGCTGTAAATCTCTGGTCTCGCAAAAAATCGTCTCGCGTCCAGCCCTATACTGATATAGTGAATACTTATATAGTTAATATATATTTAAACACCCACTCTTTATTCTAATGTATCTAAAGCAGTGGTTCTCAACCGCTATTTGACATCGGTGTTCCATAAACATAGAAATTGTTCCACAGAAATTTGAAAATGTAACTTTTTTATATCAATGGTTTTGAAAATACTGTACAAAGAATATGCATAGGGTTTATTTTATGTTGTACTCTACAGAAATCTTGTAACACTTTTACACACTTATAATTTTAAGAGGTTAAGAACCACTGGGCTACAGTTTTCTTATAATTTTTGTATTTTGTATAATAGTTTTGTGTCTTATTTATAGATACTTCTCTGAGCATAACGAAGAATGAATTAAACTATCATATAAATAATATACCGCAAAATATTCCTGGAACAATCATAAGTATCAGACGATAATCACGAAAATATATAAAATGAATTTTGATGAAAATTTGATCAGAAAAAGTCTTCCATTGGACATCCTTGATGATTTAATGGATAATAAAAACAAATTAAATTTTTATAAAAATGATTCAGAACAAATTAATTCAAAAAAAGAGATCAACCCCCAAAGGAATAATAATACTTCAACAAAATTTATTAAAAGTGTATTCATGCCAAAAAATAATCGAAACTGTAAGAATAAATCTAGAAAATCGAATTCAAACATCGAATTCATCTCAGAAAAAACTGATGCTGTAACTGCTAATTTCATGGCAGATACATTTGTTTCACAAAATAAAAGAAATAACAAAAAAGTGCACGATATGATGAACTCAAAGTTAGTTACAAAATCAAAATTTTGTGAAACGGAAATAGATCCTGTAAGTTTCGACATTGCAACAAAATTCATCGACGATATCTTTGTTCCAACGGAGGAAAGAAATTATAATGGAAATGAAGGTCAAAAAATTGATTCTGCAAGTGCAACTGTCATAAAAAACTTCGACACGGCAATAAATTTCATTGAAGATTTTTTTGTGCCAAGACATAAACAATGTACTAATAAATTTGAGCCTAAAGAGTTGAGTTTAATGAGGGAAAATACGCTGGAAAACCTTGATCCTATTACTGATTTTACTGATAGCGTTTTAATGCCAGTTAAGAAAGGAAGTTTTAACGAAAATATTCCAAAATATTCCAGATCTGAAATTTTTGGAGACCCAGACACATTTATGATTGATAATGATGAAGAGATCGTGGCAGGGAAAAACAATATATTTTCAATTGAAAATTTTGGAGATGTGGCTCAATCAGAAGAATGCTACGAAAATATAAAATACCCATCTCATCAAAATGAAGTAGAAAATCAATTTCATAACATTGAAGAGCTGAAAAGAAGTTGTATAAGTCCTATAGTTTGGGATTATGGATTGCTGTCTGGTGATAACTATTCGCATACGAATGCTCTTGAAAACTATTTGGGCATATCGAATGAAATTTCAACAAAAAATCTAATTGAAAAAAGTTGCAGGACACTGGACTCAGACAATTTAATTCAGGAAATTTTTTCAAACGATGGTGAGCAAGAGTGTAATAGAGAAGTTGAAATACCAGCAATGACCTCCAAAAATATTTCAAATGAAAGAGTAAATGTAGAATTAAATGAAAATGTTGCAGATGTTCAAAATTCTAGTAAAAACAACGATGAGACATCTCTCAGAACAGAAGATCAACAATATAGTGAAAAAGAGCCTGAAATTCAAACCACACTGCAAGTTAACCCAGACATCACATCTGGAGAAGATAGAGATGGTTCTTATGTTGCGTCTGATACCATACTGAATATAACCGAAGCCAATCAGGAGGCAATCTCAATCGAAGAAAATAAAGATATTGGTAATACACCTAGTAATGTTCAGGAGGACTCGGAAATTAAAAAAGACAATTTGATTCAGAAATATAAACGAAATTTCAACCAAAACGCAATTTGCAATTATAATTCGCCAGAGTTAAATAGCGAACTCTCAAATTCAAAGCAAGAACAGTTTTGCCAACAAAAGTGCAATGATGCCGCAGATCTTACTGTAGCTACAAATAACAACCCCAAATTAAAAAATTCTTTTTGTGAAACAGACCATACGAATTCAAAAGAATGGCGTCTTGTGAATGTTAAAGGATGTTTGAACGAAAAAATATCTCTCCTTAAGAATGTCGAAATCACAGACCAAGATGCGAGTCCAAAAATCGACGGCATGACGTTAAATACGAATGTTCCGACAGAGAAACGCCACCAAAAGAATAGACCCTCTCGTTCTATTTATACAACAAAAGGCATTGGAATGTATTTCGATCAAAAAGTTAGCAGTACAATGAACAACGCGAAAGATGCAACCACTCAGACTTCTTTTATTGAAATGGATGCAGACAACAGCATTTTACATAGCCAAGCGAATATTTCTCAACATAATACTTGCAATTCAGATATTTGCTTGAATCCACAAGATTTAGTTAGCGAGAGATCGGGAAGCAGCACATCGTGTGATGAACTGGAACCTGGGGAAATTCCTGTACATATAAAAGGTAACATAAAAAATTTTACTTATTTTACACTGTCATTAATTTTAGCTTGTTAAATAATATCGCCAGAAAAAGTACGATTCAACTCCCATGGTCGCGAAGGCGCAGTTGGGCAGCACAGGCCTTGACACCGCTGTGGGTGCAAAATCGACGGCATTCGTGTTGTTGTGCCAATATTTGACTTGCTTTACTATACATGTAGTTAAAATATACACGTTAAATTTTGTTTTAAGGGAAATCATATAAGCAACACAATTTTGTGTTACAATGCAACAAAATTATTTTAAATAATTTAAAATTGTTTAATTTTTCATTTAAAATCTTGCATATAGTAACTAATACAAACTATGAGATATTTAAAAATTGTTAAATATCTTTGATCATCAATATAATATTTAATTATGAATTTTAATCATGAGGAGTAAAATTTTTAATTGTAAAGAGTTTTTCTTTTTTAATTAAAGCTGGTAAAAATGTAAAAATGTTTCTTTTTTAATAAAGCTGGTAGAAATAAGTTAAAATATTTATTCTTCCGATTGATCAAGTAATTTATGCAGCAAATCCTTTTAAATTAAAAGCAGTATGTATAAACCTTAGGGATATAGAAAAGGAAGCAGATATTCCAAATGTAAATATGCAGTTATTTAGCATTGTTTAAAAAAAGGAACGAATTACAAAATTATTCTTCATCAATGTACCTCATGAGGTTATATAGTTAAATAACCTCATTTTAAACGGATAGCTACCAATAACTATCATATCAATACCCCCACTAAAAAATATTTACTTAACATTTTTTTGTGATAATTATGAAAGAAATCAAAAGGATGTAAACACACACACATATATGTACATACATATGATGTCATTATTATTACTTCTGATCAACGTAAATATGTGTCGAATATGTACATAAAAATTAGGATTAGTTTCTAGTAAGAAAGCTGGCGACATACAGAAAATGCATCTCTAGAAAGTTTCATCTATGTGTTTTGCGAAAAGTCATTTGACAGATGATAATCATTTGTGATTTATGTAATGGTATATTCATGTACACAGGGTGTTCTGGAATTCCATGTATAAAATAAGAATATGATTAAAAAAAGAAAAGAACCCATAGAAAATAAGGTTGAAACGATTGCATTTTTTATTAAGCATTAATAACTTGAATAATGTTACAAAAATTTAATCAAATTTTCTAATTAAATTTAATAAGTAACGAGACAGCACAACAGTGTTCTGTGAACGTCTATTAAAATTAAGAGTACGTTGAGAGAACAGTACTGAACGTTCTACAAACGTAAATAGACGTTCAGAGAGTTTGTTGTGCTGCCTATGTAGTGGTTTTACTGACTGAAAATGTCATCCCTCAAAATAAAATACGTTCTATAGTTATGAATTTGAGTTTAGGGCGTTCGGTGAAAAGTAAATTTCTTTTTAACTTGCCACAATCGGCAATTACACTAGCATTTAATATATTTGCGGGACCATTTGCTTAAAATATTAAATTTTTGCGAGCCTTCTTTGATTGTTGACTAGTTTTTGGTTAGTTTTGTTGCACCATCCATTCATAAGAAGTGCGTGATGCCCCATGACACTCTGTGTATAACTGCTGCAACAATCAGAAAATTATCTACTTTCTTAACTCATTATAATTTTTGTGCAGATCCAGATAAACTGGAAAAAATTCTTGAAAATGCCCCGAAGGATTTGCAGGTGTCTTTTGACAGTATATTTAACAACAGAAATGATGAACCTGAAGACGGAGAAATATATCCTAAAGATCAAAGTAAATTCTGTTTGAAATATTAATATTTATTTGATCATCCAAGATTAGATTCTTTCAGTTAATACAAGAAAGCATTTCCCTTTCAGATAAATAGAAATTGACTTATGTATATTTAGATGTCAAAATCAGTCTTTTAAATTGGCTTTATTTCGTATCTCAGATTTGATATAAAAACCTACCGGCAACGAGATTTTACATGTTGCATAATCCTATCAGATGAAAATCAGATTCAATCTACCTTCAAAATGTAAATAAGCTACTTTTAAATACTTCTGAACAATTTTATCAATCTATTAGATTAAGAATAAACTGGAATTTGATTTTAAGATGCTTTTTTAAAAATCTGCATTTTAAACAGAAACGTATTATTCTGAAACGTGTTCTAAAGAATTGTAAATTTTAACTATTTTTGACCTGGAGATATTAGTTTATAATGTACATACTGTAACTTACAGAAGGAAGTTAAGGCCAAATAGACTTATCAGTAGAATTGATTTTATTTTGTGAATTATTGTCTTCCAGAGATGATCCTGCATTAATTGCTTAAGAATGAAAAGTGGCATTGAAATTTCTCATCCAGCCATGAATAGTTGTTGTATTTGAATTCAATTCTTCTTTTTTCATTCTTGTGATTTTATTTAATATTCATTCAATTTACGATTCTAATGAATTCCAGATACGTAAGTTTTTTTCTCTAATTAATATGGGGGAAACATGTCATAAGGCAATTATAGAAAAAATAATTAGACATATAAACTAGATTTTTACAGAATATGTAATTTCAGAAACTTACTAGGGTTAATGGGGGTAGTATACACTAATATCTGTCAAGTTCATATGGTTTATAGGCCTGTTAATTGTAAAATTTCGGAATTCAGGGAAAATGTAAGAGGGGTTTAACCCTCTCTGAAGTGAGACGTAAAACTAAATTCACCGAGTCATCTCCATACGATATTGAAAACTTGTTCAAACATTTGAAGCTCAAGTTGAACCAAAAACTTTTGAGTGGGAAAAAGTTAAACCATAAAACCACTAAACATGCAACTGTCAAACACCTTAAAAATGTCAGTGCCTATGGAAGCTACTTTTCAGTAATAGGACATTACATCTTCAGCAATCTTCTAAATGTGAGTATCTAAACAGAGGGACTAGATGAACTATGAATCAAATTTCTCCAATTAGAGTAGTTTTGAAAAATTAATGGAACCAGTTGCTAATGTACTTGCTTTTATGGCTTCGCTAAATGGTTAAAATTTGGACAAACATTTTTTAGAGTGTAACCTTTCCATCATTAATCTTTGAATACTCCGCGGTTGCATGCACAAATAATGCTTATAAGAAACGAATGATAGTGCCTTTAATTTCTATTTTACCTTTATTTCTTTATCACAGGCCAAACTTTCATGAAACAGCATGGAGATCATCAAAAAAGAATCAGATCATGGTGGAGACGTAAAAAGTCTACGACTTTGAGCATACTGACAGTTTGTGCTGCTTCAAAGAAAATTGACGAACCAACGTGATATTAATAAAAGCTACGAGAATGCCAAATAAATATTTCAAATAATTGTTGAATAATTTAAAAAATCTTCATGAGATGCTTCTAAAATCAATAAATGTAAATATTTTTTATGTGATATAATTCTTTATTGATTGATATTGTTTACTCCATATAATTTTAATATTAGATTGAGTATTTTTTCTTTGTAATTTTTCTGCTTTAAAAGATAAATAAACAGAAGAAATTTAAAGGTAAGTAATAACACACAAGCAAAATACATCTAAACTCCAGAAGTCGAATACAGCGAAGCTATAATAAATGTCTAACGCTTCCACATACAGGAGTGGCGAAAAGTCCTAAACACACTCTTTTTTCTTGGGGGGGGGTAACACTTGTATTTGAAAAAAAAATTTCGTTATTAAATTATCGCACTGTCTTAACTATTGCCAATAGAAATAACGTGAGTTCATCGGAGCTTTAATGTTTTTCATTAGACATTACAAAAGAGTTTCTTGAGAGTTTGGTGCATTCCACGCGGAAATGATGTAGAGCCGTAATTAAAGCTAAGTGCTGGCCCATAAAATATTGATGTTCAGGCATGTAACAACCATGCAATTTTCAAAATGCGTATTAAATGTACCATGTTTGTAAATTTTTGTGTTATTCCATTACGTATATTATGTTATTATAGTATATAGTGTTAATCTGTTCATGCTACATACATATTCTTGTATTCAGACAACTATAGAACTAGAAGATAATACGGAAAATACTTGCGGCATGAAAAAAGTAGTATCAGATTCGAAACCAAAATAAAAAAATACATTATAATCACTAACAGAATAATAATAATAATAATAATAATAATAATAATAATAATAATACTGCGCGAACTAACTACTTAAGAAAGTGTGATAATTTCATAACGAAATATTAAGTTGAACATTAAAATTAGGAAAAAGAGAGTGTTCAGAACTTTTTGCCACCACTGTAGTATTATATTTTTCTGTCTATTAATATCAGTGGTCGTTGGAAAATAATGATAAAAAAGGTTTTCCATTAAATAATATCCCAACCAATGCATTTTTGTGTAACGTAATTATTGAGAACTAGCAGGCAGAATACATCTTAAACTATTTAAACAATCAATTATTTTAAAATTACTGTTGTTTAAAATTTCATTGACTTATTTTTAAAATGTCTAATACATATTATACATTTTGAATTATTTTTTAAAATTTTAACCTTTTAGAGTCCAATGCTCCCATTTCGGAACATCAAATAAAAAATTATTTAAACATTAAATTTTATCAATATTGACTTAAAAAATTAGCAGATATACTTAAAACATGACTTGATTTTTTGGAAATAGCATTTCTATCATTAGTGACAAACTGGGAAAAAAAATATTAAAAATTTCCATTTTGTAAATTTTTATAGGGCTATCTTGATTCACCTTCCCCTTCAAATTTAATTCCTATCTTCACTTAAATTTTAAAAATATTTCATTAATTCTTAATATTTCACGTTTAATTTAAACTACGCATTTCTATATTCCGTTAATATAATGTAAAATTATAGTCAGAAATTCAATTAGAAACACAGTGAAAATCGTATACAATATTACTCCCCCCCCCATTTAAATATCCCTTAAGTAACGCATTAGAAAACAAAATATGCGACAAACTCATTTAAAATATGCCTGGATCTGAATTTGGTCTCTAAAAGGTAACTATATATTTTGATTCAAGTAACAATTTTCGTATGGAGTGTAATCTCACATTTGGAATTAATACAGTACTTTAAAAATGTTTCATATGAAATATTAAGCATTTCAATATTTTTCATTATCATGAACCTTTAAAGAAAGTTTTAAAAATGCAGATTAACATCATCATCTATAAAATAAATTTAAGTGTACAGGAAAGACATTTCTTATTATTGCGTGATTAAAAATTTTCCATTTAAATTGAAAAAAATTAAGATAGACCAAATATTGTGCTTCACTTAAAATATGTAGTATGTCTGTACTGTGAGACGCAGTGAATATAACTTTAACATTTATTAATAGTAATCTGTATTTGATATAATATACATTCAAAAGAAAATACACATAACAGTAGATTAAGATGGACGAGAGATGGGAAAGAGGCTTGTCTTGTCTCTCGAAACAGCTACAAAGCTTTGTCTCGTCTCGCAAAGTTATTGTATAGTAAATCTCTATCTCATCTCGTCTCGCTTTCATCTCTAACAGTAGAACATAAAATATAAATGCAATTCTATTCAAAAGCACATTTGTAGATTTTCTGGATATGCATTTTAGACGAGTAATGAAAGTATGGCTTGGCTGTCAATCACTTGACTTTCTAAAAAGAGTGTTTCTTAACCACTATCCACGGATGAGCATCCGTATACGAAAAAAATATCAAATTTATAAAAAGGTAAGCAATAGCAAACGTCGCATTAAAATTTTTATTTGCATAATATTTGATTTAAGTAAGAAAATACCTATTTATATGTTATAATTTTTTGGAGGGGACACAGGTTCGGCAAATTTGTACAGTTTTACACATGCAAAAAGTTGGAAATCAATATTCTAAAAGACCATTTTATGAGACCGACTGCATACTCTAAGTTTTAACTGCAAAAGACTTAAAAAAGCAAAGTTTAGTAGAGGCGGAAGCTCTTGGTGTAATACGTTTGAATGTTTGTCAATTGGATTGGCTATTGCAGTACGCGAATTGCATGCTGCACTATTTATCAGCACTGTTTCTTTAAATTCATGTTTGCAGTTACATATAAGAAGAAAGGTGAATGCATAAAATAATAATTTAATCATCTAGGAATATGTTTTTGAATTTCAGAGATGAAGCTCAATTTGTTGCTGAATATTGCCGATTGATCCATATGTACAAGCACTCAAACACGGATATTTTAAAAGCAACTATATGACAAGAAAGCATGTGATGGTGCTTTATACTGTTATGTATGGTTGTGATAGATATTTTCCAATAATCCCTGAAAATATAAGTGTGACAGGTATAAAATATTATGTGTCATTATAAAAATATATAAATTACATCCTGAATAACTTAGCAATGATACCAACTTTTAATACACGTACATCATTTTCATTACTATTTACCATAGTTTTAATCTTTTTCAGAACTAAAGCATTCTAAGAATAAAAAACGATATATATTAATGTACGTAATTGTGAAACTAAAAAGTTAATATTTTAATTTAATTAATATTTTCTTTTAACGTGTGCAGTCTTTTTTAAAGTTTCTAAATTTAATAGCCAGGTTTATTTTTAATAACAAATTAATCTGTTGATGTATATTTTGTAAGATCAATCATATTGAAAAACGATAAAGTTGGGGCCATTTTAAAAATAAATTTTAAGTGAGTTACGTATAAATTTCTCGTTCATGCTCGATAAAAGCTTAGAGGTCCATTCATTTATTTATTTAATCTCACATTTTCGATCATATAAAAATAAGGAAATATATATTGCAGTAATTTATCACAGATATTAGTTAAGAAATATTTATAATGTTAAAACGTATTTATCTTCATAGTTTATAGGAGCACGCTAATGATTAAAGAGATAAAGACTTAAATAGATTTTATGAAATATTAGAATACTCTGTGGTGTAACTGAAAAAAAAAATTAATGATTTTTCTTATCACCGTCTTAAATTCTAATGGTGTGCCACACTTATCATTTTTTAACGATTAATTGTTTTTAACATATGATGAAATTTTATGATAGAATGAAATCTATTGAATGAGATATTTCATATTCACAGAAAGCTGTTTAAATATATTTTTATTATCTTACTTTTATTTTTATCACTTTTAGCCGAAGGCATTAAAAATGTATCTAATGGATCAAATTTTCATTAAAAAAATCACTAAACAAACCAAACTATTTGAAATGTATCAGAGAAAAATTGGTAAGTCGCACCTGCTATAACATAGTATACGAATTGAAAAGTTAAGGCTGTCAACGCTTTCCAACGAAAAATTATTTAAAAATTTAGCAGTGAATAAAAAAATTATTAAAAAATATATGTATACCAAGGCATTCATTTTCAGTCAAGTCAGTTTAGCTCTATCTTGTATACCTTGAGCACATTTACTTTAATTTTTACATACTCTGGCACTGTATCATCATATGCTGCATAAATGTAGATACACACAAGTAATATCTTTCTCAATAATGTTTTAAATGTGTAATGTGTTGTTTGTTTAAAATGTTTTTAAAATGTTTAAAATGTTGTTTTAATGTTTTAAATGTGTCGCATCTGCTGTGTGGTAAGGGAAAGCCATGATGGCTAACTATCAAAAGAAAGGATTTTGAATTCCCCAATTATGTAACTCAATGATACATAACTACAGACTACCGCTTTGTAAGGTAGGAAAATAAGAATTATTTCAGAGAAGATGTATTCAAGATTTTTATCAATTTGAATGTACCACTAGTTTACGTGCATCGATTTTTGTAAATAGAATAAATTGAACTTCGTGTAATGCATAACATATTTATAAATGACGTTTCATACAGAAAATTTTCTTTTTTTGATAAACATAATAGTAAAATGTACCATCTTGTATAATGCATCTTGCGTGCACCTTTAAAAGCAACTTGTAAGCTGATGGTTTTATATACATATTAAATATTCTAAAACATAGTTTAATTGCTTCATAAGCCTATACTCAAGAAATTACTTAACTTTGTGTTTTTAAATTCAGGATTAATTTGCATTGTAGTTGCATAACTCAAGTTTGAATATATTTAACTGCTTAAAATAAGCTTGTAGATGATTTTAAAATCTATTTATTAAAAAAGACTATTCTAAACGAGCATAATATACATCGCGGTCTGGTGCTGGTTAGAATTTTCAATACGTCTGGTCAGTGTAGTAAAATAGAGCTGAAATGACCGACAATTTCCCGTTTCAACAAAACTTGCCTTTGGCTGAAATAGAGGTGAGCGAACAAAACGGCCGCCAAATAAAACGCCGAGAACATTTCGCATTGCGTAAGGTGGCGCCTAGGATGTTAGGTTAAGTATTATTTGGAAACCAGACACGCCAAATGATTGGGAAAGAAATATTTGCTAAAAGGTTTGATTTAGAGCACATCTTAGGAAAAAGTGACAGATCTACTTTTAGACAGTTCTAGACTTAGTGACTGCTACTTGCGTCGAAGGACAAAAACGAACGGAAGTACTCGCTCAAGGTATCTCATAATACAGGGTATTTTATATATATTTTTTACCGTACAATCGATACACGACAGGTAAAAATGAAAAAAAATAAATACAAAAATACAATTGCAAATCGAAAATTATCGAAGAACAGTATAAAGACATGTTCATATACTCAGAAGTAGAGCCTCTCT
Source organism: Cheiracanthium punctorium (assembly GCA_038373885.1). NCBI lineage: Eukaryota > Metazoa > Arthropoda > Arachnida > Araneae > Cheiracanthiidae > Cheiracanthium > Cheiracanthium punctorium. The sequence continues at coordinate 109,139 of JAWZYV010000903.1, read as the reverse complement.
AAGAATAACCAGAATGACCCTGCTAGAGAGGTGGGTTATTCCGGTTATTAGAGAAGTGTTGCCAATGTTTAGTTAAGTTTTCTTGGCTTGGCATCGGATGTGGTGGGGATGACTGAAACCGGTTGACGACCGTGACGTCACTTAACCGAAGAATGACCACAACCGGTAGTAGCGGTGCATAACCAACCGGTGAATTATCCACTTGTGTCCGGGTTTGATTAGCGGCTTGGGTTTGGATGCTTAAGGCCGCTTTCCAGATCGAGAGGGAGCCGCTTGCCGCTTGGCCAATTATCACTTGTAAGCAATAAATTTTTCGCACCGCAGAGAAAGAGGGAGATACTCCGGACAATAGGTAATTGGGGACCGAGGATAATATTGCGGTTTCACACTTGTTGTTTCACGCCCCTTCTAATGTTCGGTAGAGGACAGCCCATGTGTCGCCGGCGTTAAGGCGCGACCAAATATCCCCATTCAAATGCATTGCAGCCGCGGCAATCGCTGGGTGTGGGCAATGGCCTTTACTCGTCCGTTCCTTCACAGGGGGTAAAGTAGGCCGCTCACTGGTTGACCCATAATAAAACGGCCAGTTAGTCAGGCTTTAGTAGTGGATAAAATGCCAGATGAGCAATGCCTACCCATTGGGGGGAGAAAACTTTCTTAACGTTTTTCAAAATACTCTATGTTTCGGGCTTACAATAATAGCTACTTGTCAGTATGGGTGAAAACATATCTCGACTTTTGTGTTTGGTGGGATGGATTTCTTTCAATCACGAAAATCAAAATGCTGATTGCCTTTACTGTTCCAATGAAAAAAAAAAAAAACTATAATCTAAATGCCATTCGAATTTCAATAATTTCAGTACTCACAGATAAATAAATTCGTATATTTCTAAAGTTTAGACGCATAAAGAATATTTCATTGATCCACAGAGTTGAAAAAAAAGAAAAAAAAAACACAACATGGCTCCTTTTATACAATTTATAAGATTTATTCTATATTAATGAAATCCCCTTTGACAACAACAACAAAAAAAAATATCTTTTGTTTTTAATAAAATGAAGCAGAAATCTTTATTTCCTAAAAGAAATAAGTTTTTTATATATATTTCTATAGAAATATAGTTTTAAAAGAGTTATTTTTTCCCTTCAGATTTCGTGCTTTCTTTGTTTTTCTACTTTAGGAAAGTAATCTTTTACATCTATGAGAAAACTTCAGACAAAGTGGAACTTACTTTACTTGTATCTTCAGTAACGTATTAAAGTAAAAACCACCATGCAATCGCGGGGGGAAAAAGTTATTAAAGAGACAAATGCTGTCGTTTTTTAGAGGGCTCCTAATTTCTCCCGTCATGTTTCGAAATTTTTGGCTTTTAACCTTTTGTTTTCAAAAGAAACAATTTAAGCGTACGAAAAAAAAAAACTTTTTTTTGAAGCACCAGATATGAATTTAATGGATTGTAGTTACTAGAGATGGTAAAATAACAAAACTTCAGAATGACATTTTTTTCTCTCTAACGTGAAATTGCTCAATAGTCTTAATACTTACGTATATAAAAAATGACGTTCATTTGTTATTCTGATGTAAAAGTTCGATTTTCTAGTAATATATTGAATATAAATAACTTTTTGATTTTTACAGAATTAAGTATATATATTTATATATCAAAAGTGAAACTTATGACTAAAACATACTATGATTCCTCCATGAAACAACAAAACAGTGAACCAGTCACTTGAAAAAAGAAGCACAAGAAACAAGATTTTTTAAAACTGAGATGATAGATTCATCAACTACTTGACTGAACTACTTGACTGATCAACTACTTGACTGATCAACTGAATGATAGATTCTTCGAAAGGCAATATTTCACCCATCGCAGAGAAGGTGCCCTCTCTTAGCACATCGATTGCTTTCCTAACCCAAATTCAATGGTAAAAGTTGTTTGTCTTGCCAAGTTCTATCATTTTTTACAATTGTAACAGAAAGTTTTGTTAACTTAGTAAAATATTATAGCTTTTTTTTAAAAAAAATATGAATGTGACTCGTTTTCAAAATTAACACAAACGCTAAAACTGATGCATATTTAACTCAACATTTTGCTGCACAGAAGTGCAAAATTTCAAGCCAAATAACGCTTTTCTTCAGAATTTAAAAATTGCTGAAAAATTACTAAAAACCAAAGATGTGTGTTCTCATATTTTAAAAGTGGTTAATATCTATAATTTCTCACTATTTAAAAGATAAGTTTAATGCCGTAGATTTATATTCAGAGGAAACAAACACATTTTCTACTGCATGTAAAGGTGACATTTTACAAGACCTCTCTTTAATTAGAAACAATATTTGTGATAACAGCGAATGCTTTCTACACTCTGCTAGTGTTTATATCATAACTGCTTGAGAATAAGATATTTCTGTTCACAGAAATTAATTAAACAATTTCATAATTTTTACACTTCAAAACATAAAAGAGTTTTTTGGAAATGAATATTGTCAGATATTAAGATTAAAAAAAACTTCCATAAAATTATTTTGAAAGTATTACGCACCTTTCTTTTTCTTCCAAACATCTGTGAAACTTTTTCCACTTTGAAATATTAATCGTTAAAAATTCCAGTAACACATGCGACATGTCGTGCGTTAAAATGGAAGTAATCTGATGTATTTTTAATAGTTCCAGGTAAGAATTATAGCATGAACGAAAAGTATTCTGGTTAATAATATTTTGAAATCCTTTTTTGTGAAAAACATTATAATATAATGTTTTATGGTGGCATTTTTTCTTTTCTTAAAGTATTTACGTAAGAGTATTATGTATATACAGGGTATTTCAGTAACACAGCGCAGAAGACTTTGGAGGGGTCGGGTTAATCAAGATGATAGGAACTCAGGGTGCAAACGCCATCTACTTATCTTATTAATAATTAAATAAAAAAGAGATGAATCTTAAATAAAATTACTTACATAAAAAATTGCAACAAATATCATTAAAATGAACAAGAATTTCTAAACTGGAAAATTTATTAAATTGCTTTTTGTAAGATAACAATCTGTATTTTCCAAAGTAAAGTCCGAATGTTGACTTTTACTTCAGTACGACTTCTTAGAGATTACTAACTAGTGCATGAAAGCGATATCGATGGACCCACACACCTATGTGACCCACACACCTTAGGAGTCATCTAGGTGTACCCTACCTCTCTCAGAAGTTTTAAACGCCAAGTGCTGAGACGATGCTTATATATGTGACAACCTTTTTTAAAGATCAATATGTAAACTCCTGATTCGCTGTCAGAATCCTGATATTGATTGAATATAACTTTTCAAGGCATTTCCGTTTGGCCAAGTCTTGAAGAATATGTCTTAATTTTTGTTTTATAACCTTAATTGCAAAAAATAATTACCTAGATTACAGCACAACGTGTGGCTAAACGTAACGCCAACACGTTGTGATGTAAAGACTGTCAATTTGTTGCACAAGGTTTTTTTGTGATTGGCTTGTCAACGTCATTATGTCATTTCGTGAGTGGATTTACAACACACTGCATTTTATCGCTGCAGCACTTGTGCTGTATTATTTTACATTAATTTATGTGATAAAATCATAAATATTTCTTACAGTTTATACTAATATTATAAAGAGGTAAATTTATCTTTAGGAAAGGGGTAAACTCTGAAACCACTCAAGCGCTTTTATTTATTTATTTTTTTCACTTTATAAAGCTATGCTATCCCTGAAAAACATAAGCTGTATAACATCACTCTTCGAGTACAATATGCACAAGTATTGAAGAATAATGGATAAACTTGGCGGTTCGAGCTTCGTCAGGGGGAGACCCCCCCCCTGAACCCCCCTAATTTTTAGTTTCATTATTGCCATATTAAAACGATATTAATTGACTATGTCATTTTATCTCTCATCTTTCGTGTACTTCGCCTGGTAACCATATGTTGAAATTTTTATGATTGTAACCTATTTATAGAAAAATACATGTGATGCATATTCTACAGCTTACGAAATTCTGTAACAATAGATTAAAGCTGTTGTGAACAAATAGTATTCATATATATGTAAAATTATGTCGCATACTTTTATGTCGCTTTTTTGGGACACATTTGTTTATATAATTTTCAATAAAGGGGGTGAGAGATAAAATGACATAGTCATTAATATTTTCCCTTTCATAACAATGTAACGGCAAGGGCCTTATTGGCTGAGTTTCTTTTCAGCTTAAAGCACGCGAGTTTGAAACAATTATAATAGACAGTTTCAGTTTATGCGATAAAATATTTGAAATTTAACAATTCACCTGGCAAATCGTCTATATATGATGGAGCTTGGTGAATAACGCTGTAACCAAGTACAAAATCACATTTGATATCTATTATCTCAAGAGCTACCAGTCCGATTCGAGAAATTGTTTTTATATATTGAAATTCGGTTTTATTTTAAGAAAGAGCTGGTTAGACAGTTTCATTTTTTTCAAATTATTGAAATTGTATTAAAAACAAACAAACAGTTAGCGGCAATATCAACCACTGCCTATTAAAGTGAGTGGGAAAAAAATCAGGCATCGGTAAAAATGAGGACATCGTTCTGTTTTAGTTTCAATCAGAGAAATAAAATTAAACTGATTTTTAAAGAATACTATTTATAGTAAAACGTGAAATGAATCAAACTATTTTTGAAAGTTTATGGTGTATATACTCTTGAAAATGTATTCGCGGAAAAGTCAAACATCCTACGTTCGTTTTGTACATTAAAAATTATTTTTTCATAAAATATGAATTCGGTTATGAATAATTTGTTTTATATTTCTGTCAAGTTGTGTGCTCTTCAAAACGAATTAATTATTCGCAAAGCTAAAATCGGAAATTTATTTTATACTCGAATTCTCTTTTGAGAGAGTGTACTTAATAATTCCTTTGTTTGTTTGCCAGGAGAGGACAGCTCGCGTCACTGAATGTGTCGCTTAGAGCTACATATACGTCCTTCCCGGAATTTCCCGCCACAATTTGGAACCACATCAGAAGTAGGGGACTTCTGAATATTGGCACCCCTCGGAAAGTGATAGCGACCGCCGAGAGGACAGGACTTTCGGAACGACGGATTTAACGTGCACGTACACCACATGTACACGGTGGTCTTTAGTGGTACGCCGGTATCGAACCCGCAACCTTCCGGTTACATGTCGAACGCCTTAACCACTGGGCTACCACGGCCCCTTAATAATTCGTTTGTAAAAATTGATTTAATTCTGAGAGAATAACAAATTCTGTAATTGAAAGAAGAAATTAAAAATTAATATTTGTTTAAAAAGGTACCCACACTTTGCAAAAAAGTACTAACGGACCATTCTTAAAAGTTTATATTTCGAAAACATTTTTAAAAGAAATATTTTTTAAAAGCTAGAAATCAATTTCATCTTAAACGTAAGACAGACACACAGACACACACACACAAAAAAAAGAGCTAATAATCCCAAGAAAATGTGCAAAGAAATAAAACAGAAAATATTTCAGTACTTTAAAAATATTCTTTACAATTTGAAACATTAAAAAACGAAGGTTACAAAACGGTCACACTATCATATCATTAAAATGAAATTAATCATATTTAGGTTACTTCAAATCATATAATGATTCCATAAAAGTCCCATTATACTGTCTGAAGTTCCAAACATACTTTCTATGGCATTAATCATATGTCGCAGAGCGAGTTCACAATATGGGAAAGGCTAGTCATCCATCAGGAAATAATAGTTTCCAAGGTTATACAAAAATTAACATAAAATCCATTAAATTTTCATTTTTAACGAAAGGATTACATTTAATCTCATCCCCCGTTAAAGGAAATTTACGCCACAGCACCCCTTAAATGTTTCTTCTTTAAAATAAATGTTCATTATGATTTAAAAGCAAAACTACACAAAATGTACAAATGCTATATTTATTTTACTAACATTAACAACAAACTATTATAATTTTACTCTTCTAACTACCTAGCAAATTCGTGGATTAGGGATGTGTAGTCTAGAATAGCAGCCAATGTTGATTCACTAGAAATTATTGACAGGTTTCTTAATTTTGTTTGGCTTATTGAACTTCTTCGATAAGTTTTGATTAATTTTAATTTAGAAAAACTTCTTTCCCAACTAGTGACTGACACTGGGAGTGTTAGCAAAGTTCTCAATGCTATGAGAGTATTTGGATACAAAGAAATTAAATTATTTTTGCACAAATATTTTAAAACATCTAAAGATTTCATTAAATATGGCAGCATTCTAGATACATCACGTAATTCTTCTTGTAGAGCACTCTCATTAATGTCAGATTCATTTTTGATCGAGAGTATTGAGTAGAGATTGATACAGTTCTTTTCTAGCGTTTTGTCATCAATATCTCTGAGTTTTAAAATATCATATAAAACTTAAAATTTTTGTTATGGGTTTCCAGAAACGTGAATCGTTCATTTCGAGAATTATATGCAATATCCAGAATATAGTTTAAAAAGTTTAAATTTATTTAATTTTAAATTTATTCTCCTCTGTTAAAGGCTCGTATACAGCTTTTTCATCAAATTGAAGTTTTTTTTTCTTCTGGCTCTAACTTCAGTTTCTGTTGGGAATTCTATGCTGATTTCAAGATTTTCTGCAATTTCATTTGCAGCAATTTTGACCTGACCATATCCCGTTTTTCTGTAATTTTTTACCTTTTCTACAGTTTCGAAAAGGTTTTTTACCCTTTTCTACAGTTTCGATTCATCCTTACACAATCTGATAAATTGACCGTTACAGATTGCAATTGCTTTGAAACTGAGTTTATTTCAACTAAAATGTCATGCCAAAGAATTACACCACATATAAACTTGTAATTTTAAATATTTTTTGCTAACCCTGTAGCTCTAACTTTCGTTTCTGCATCCCTGTTGACATCTTCTATTATTTCAATTAATGCATCATAGATTTCGCAAAGTTGAAATCGTAATGGATTTAACGCATCATTTCTGCTTGACCATCTTGTAGCACTCAATGGCTTTAGAGTTATTTGGGAAACATTGTTTTTAAGCACTTCCCAACGTTTCGTAGAACTAGAGAAAAAAGTGTAAAGTTCTTGCAACTACAGGGAAAAAAGTTGCTGTTTCTGTAGAAGATGCTGCTGCATCATTCACAACAAGGTTTAAAGAATGACATGCACAGGGCACATAAAGCGCCCTTGGATATTTTTCAGTTATTCTGTTTTGAACACCCTTTCTTACTCCTTTCATATTAGAACCATTACCGTACCATTATCCTTGTCCTCTAAGCTACCTTAACTCAAAACCTAATTTCTCCAAATGTGTCAGAATAAGCTCTGTCAAACCCTCTCCGGTGGAATCACTAGCTTCTAAAAAAGCAGTGAAAAATTCTTCAATTTCATATTTACTTGTTTGGAGTCAAAAGCAGCGACTCTTATTGTTAATAATAGTTGTTTAATATGGCTTACGTCTGGAGTACAATCGCGGTTACCGAAAAATATTTAGCTGTTTTTGTAATTTCGACAACCTTGTTTAAAACAACCAATCCCTTAAATTTATCAACTCATCTTGAATGTTATTACTTAAATAGTGACAGACATTTATTAGATTCGCGTTGAACTCTTCTAATATGTTCTTCCATAACTAAATGAAACTCGGAAAGCAAGTGTCCCGGGTTCGGGTCCCATCGATCTAACGGTCTGGAGTTTTGGAAGGTTTTTCTTCAGATGTAACGTGAATACGCGTTAGAACCCCTTAGAAAGTCCTCCTACCAAGGCACTCCCATGGCAGACCGCCCTAGTGTAGCGTTTCCATAATCACAAACAAACAAACAAACAAACGAAATTCGGAAAGCAGTTCTACCAACTTTAAGAAGTTTCCGTTATTAGACTGAAACAAATGTTCAGTTGTCCCACGAAAAGCTAAGCATTGTGAGGGAGCAGTCTAATTATTGATACGATTCTTTTTAAAACACCTCTCCAATGTCGAATTTCAAGATCCATAATTATTTGGTACTCAGCTTCGATAGTTTTTTCTGCTTTAATCGAATGAAAATAATAGTTTTTGAGATATGCGAGTATTGTGTATGTTTTAATGAATTTCGGCCCATAGAGCGTAATGTACTTCGAATCTTTTTTCGGTCCTGTACATAAACTATCCATTCGATTGAGACCAAAAGGGGAGGTGCACAACTAGATGTTAGAACAACCCTAAATATAAAATTTCAACATTCTACGACCAATAGTTTTTGAGATATGCGAGTTACATACATACATACATACATACGTACGTACGTACGTACAGACGGCATGGAAAAACTGGCCAAAATAGACTCGCCGTTGGTCAAAATGAGTTGCAGACACGTTTATATGATCGTTCATGCTAACGTACGATGAGATGCATCGAAAAAACTTTTAAATTAGAGGTAGTCAAAATCGGTTTTTTCATCGAAATTTGGCCACCGAAATTTTTCGGGATCCCATTACTTCCTTATACTCCGTACAAGGAAGTAAAAATCCGCATGGTGATTTCAACATTAGGAAAGGCGGAAAGAAAAAGTCGTGTACTAGTATGCAAATGATAATACAAAAGTGAAATGCTGAAAGTTGCCCTCTTCGAATCATAACTACTGGCCTCCTCTTCAGAATCATGAACAGTATCCTATTACTTTCTGCTCCTTCTGCTGATTTTCGGATAGTTTATATCGATACATTTCTCTCAGAGTTGTTCATTCTTCCATTTTGTAATGTTTGAGATGCACTGCTATCAAATATAAGGTCTTCTTTATTGATGCTGTTTTTATAATAAGAAGTCAAATTTTCGCAATGCTGTGTTATCTCTTCCTCTTCCAAGTCGTGAATCCTTTCAAAAAACCGAAATTTTTTGAAAGTTATTTCATAAGCTTGAAGACGTTTTCTTAAGTTTGACGTTAGACGTCAGACAAGATTTTAAGTTTTTTTTCCCAAATAATAATTTTGGGAAGAGTTTTTTTTCGAGCTGAAGCCCCTTTTGGGTTGATACCCTTGGCGACAGCCGGGTTCGCGTATGCGCTAAGACGGCATTGTATGTATGTGTAAATTTATTATGCTGAAATGAGTATGAAAAGGTTCACATAAGGCAGACCTATTTTATGCAGCTCTTTGACTGGGCGCCCATACCTAAGGGCGAAAATGAGACCCCCTCCCCCCAAGCTCTCAGAAAACGTATATACAACCGCAATTATTTATGCATTGTTGCAACATGGCAAGCATTCTTATGGGCGCCCATAGCCCCTTGAATTGCGCCTCCTCTACTCGGAGCAGATACACTAGTTACCTTTTAGTTTACCTTAGGAAAGATAACTATTTCCAGAGTTAGATTTTTGAAATGCTGCTCACGAGTGTTGTAGCAGAATTATAAAATTATAGGAGGGGAAAAACTCAGATTCAAATATTTGCATTAACATACTAGTGTAGGACACACTAGTCGTTGCCCTTAGCTTCTGTTGAGCTTGAAAAACATGGTAAAACTCGTTAAAATTATTGAAGTAAAACTTCTTTAGGCGAAACTAGGGAGTAACTCAGATTTTTTTTTTTTTTCTGACGGAAGTAACGCTCGGTAAAGGAAGCGACGTATATGTCACATACTCCACGCTGACCCTGAAAAAGAAGAACCACAGAAAAACCTACCTTTTCGACCGCTCTGCTGCTTTCGCCGACTTCATCCTGTCAAAGTACACAGAACCTCTTAGGGAAAGAAGCGGCGAGAAAAACAGTCAAGTGCCGTACCTTTGAGACATCAATCTTTATTTTATATATCAATAAGTGTTGTGAAGGTACATCCAACACAATATTTTACATGTAATCCCAACCACACAGGAGGTTCTCGATAATCCTTATTTTTAGATGAATAATGTACATGGTTTTGGAAAAGCACAAAGAAACGGACCCTGGCTGAAATCAATCCCAAACAATAGACAGAACCTGCAGTTTAAAAACACGGATACAGAATAATAATTCGAAACCTACCAGCAAACGAAATCAACGCTTAAGAACACTGTGATAGAAAAACACAAAAAATTACACTACCTGCATTCGAACCCAACAAACAGAGGAAAACATCAGTTAAAGAACACAGGTAAAGTATAATACTAGATTATGGACTCCCCCCCCCCATTCAAACCCAACCTGCAGACGGAACAGTGGTATAAGAAAACAGTTAAACAATAATACTGCAACATGGACACTTCCTAGATTTTAATGTTAAATTTTCGCTCTCAAGATTCTCATCCGTTAGTTGATTTTTTAAAAGAAAAATTTGATTTAACTATGAATACTTCTCGACTTCAATCAACAACGCGTTTCGGTACAACAATAGATGCTGTATTTTCAAGAAAATTAGCAAATTTAGAGAGTAAAATTTATGTTTACCATGTATGTATTATAGTTACCACAAACCTATAATTTCATACATAAAAAATTAGGATGACATTCAAAATTTCAACTACAGCTCTTAATGAACATAAAGTTTAGTCAACATATTTACCGAGTACTTGGCACAAGATCATTGTCCGTACGCAAAATCTTGTAGAATGCAGAATGAAGATTTGTTGAACAGTTCACATATTAGTACGTAATATTTTAACAGGCACTAAAAATCACTGTAGTTTCAATTATTGTCACATTGACCAAAGTTTCAATTTGTCTTTCATTAAATGCCCGCTGTTTTCAAATGCGCCTCGCAAAATGGCGCACCAACAGATTTTAACGCGACACACCGATGGAATGAAGACCCAAGCTTGCATCAGCAACTACTTCATTACCATCTCACATTCCATATCGTGATGAAGGATCAAGAATTTTGAATTCTATCCTGTAAGAATTCTGCACGGTATCAGCAAAATCGAAGATCTCCCCAACGGTTCGCCGAAACTGATGTAATAAGAACTTAGCACTAGTCACTGTTCTGCAACCATTTTTGCACCGACCTTGTGACAAAGATTCAGATGAATTGTACATTTATATCTGGAGCAAACTAGAAGATGTGCCATGCGTTCAACAATTTGTTCATTTTTCAGAAGAGTCCATACGTAAAATTATTTTCAGTTGAAAATTTCTCACAGCTACTTCGTTATCACTTAAAACTTTCGCTGCTTTTTTTTCAACTGCTGATAGCGTCCCTTGAATGGACGCGCTTTGAAAACTGTTGCCAGATATCCTACGGGAAAAAAATTACTGTGCGATCTTATTCTTCCGTCAAGTACAGCGAAACCGGGTTCCCCGTGCAAGAAGCGGTCAGTCCACACTGGTTTTCTTCTGCGGAAAACTAGTGGAATGGCATCGTGGGCTTTGTTTACATCCTGTTGTTTTGATTTTGTGAAGATCTGACTGACGGTGCTACATGACTATGTAACACATCCATTGGAGTGTTAACCGCCAATTCCATATAAAGGACAGTCCCCTTTATTTACTGCTGCATATACTTTTCCGTCTTCCTTCGTTGCGCAGTTCTGCATGTACGCTGGCCCGCCACAACGTATATGCACAACTGCTGACCATCTCCCTTCTCTTCACCTGGGCAGATGTGGATGTACATTTTCCCTCAAAGTGTACATGCACAACTTTTAGACAACTTTCTAAAGTATTTAATTGCGCTAGAGACTTTGAAAATATTTAGAATGCCTCTTTACAAGCTGCAGTGTGAGCTGTTGCAAACAAGAAACCTACAGGAGATTCGAAACACTCGGGGGACAAAATGCTAAACATACGGCATTTTGCCATATACTTCCCTAACCAGGTTAACTGCTTGGCCCATTTTGGAATGCAGTTTTTGTGCTGATGAATTTTTATCTGAAAGTTGCATGAGACGTGCAGCTTTACTGTTAGTGTTAGTCTATAGTGCATTGGGTGGAGAAACTGTTAATTTTTTCAAGTGTTTAACATCATTGATTTACAATTAAAGTAGTTCAAATGTTCTGTGGCAGGAATCTCTTTTCAGATGGAATACCCTTAAGGTGTTTCTTTTAAAAACTCCTAAAAGTCAGCATTAGTGTTTTGAGCTGTTTTAAAAACAAACCAATGATGTACTTGAAAAAATTAATAATCTTCTTAACTAAAAGTAGTTTCTTCCGTAATAGTAAGCTAATCTTAACAGCCAAACCATATGTCTTATGCAATATTTAGAAAAAAAAATTATGAGCACAAAAATATCGTCCTAAAATCGGACGAAGTGTTACACATTTCGGGAAATATTGCAAAATTAAGTATGTTAACAATTTTTTCTGAACTTTTTTAACTCTTATTGGTTCATTTTTCGCAATAGTTCGCAGTACAACTTCTAAAGAAAAAATCTAAATTTTTGTTGTCCCTAGCTCAATTCGATTTTTTAAAAAGCTGTTCAAAAGTTGCACGATTTCCAAAAAGAACAGATGTAAGAACTTTTAAACGCAAGGGAAAGTTAGTTCAATTTCGACCCTCGAGACAGACATACTTTGGACCCGGTCTCGTTCAAATCATTCCTCTCACACACTACGTAAGACAAGTTCAAAAACCACATTTTAATTTAATTTATAAGACGGATTATTTATTTGAGGGATCGTAAGGTAGCATCGTTTTTCGTGTGTGAGTATGTTTCCTAGCAAAAACTACTGAAACTAATAGAGCATGTTTCCGTTACAAAGGACCTCTCGATACCGTAACACTTCGTTATAACGGAAATTTCGTTGGAAGGAAATTACGCTAATTTGAATAAAACGATAGAAAGTTATAATTATGCACATTCAGCTGTTATTTTGAAATAAAACTACGCACAATACTTACATATAAGAAAATTGCATTAACTACTGTGATAAGAAAGTTGTAATAAGTTGATTGCAATTCACGGAAATCAGCTAGAGAATATTTTTTCAAATGAATTTTTTTAATTCTGAAAAAAAATGACTTACCTCTTTAGGGAAATATCAGCCTTTAGTGAATAAAACCCGAAGAAGCAAAAATATTTTATGAAATCTACGATTTTCTTCTGAACAGAGGTTGCTGTTGTACGTGAGGTACAGTGGAAGACATAAAACCGTTTTTTTTTTTTTTTTCAGCGCTGATATTTACATTTTGTACTGTGAACTCTTATGAAAAAATGAACTTTACAAAATACTCAGGAAAAATTGCTAAACGTTGGGGGAAATTTCACTATATTTTCCCAAACATGTGACTCCTCGGTCCATTTTGAAGACGATTTCTGTGCTGTGCTTATGAATTTTTTCTGAAAGTTGCATGAGACATGCAGCTTCACTGCTAGTACTAGTCCATTGTGCATTGGGTGAAGAGGGTAATTTTTAATTTTTAGAGTGTTTAACATCATTGATTTGCTTTTGAAGCGTCCTGTGAAGACGATCGATCTTCAAATGGAACATCCTTAAATTGGGATTCCTCGCTTCATCCTAAGCATTTTTCGGGAAAGAAAAATTCTTAAAATCAATCCAGTGAAACTTCATCTTTCCTGACTTGAAAACGATGTGGGTGACGAAACGCTACTTTATACTTCTTAGAAGCTATATCTATTGAAAGTTGAGATAGTAATTTGTAATCAACCTGAACTATACTTTATTAACGGTATTTGACTATATTCTATAATATAATGACATAAGTCAGCAATTCCTTAAATAATGAAAAAAAAATCCGAATGTAGTCAATCAACAGTTTACTTGAAACTGAGTTTAAATTGATTATTTTTAAATTTAAAAATTTTGTTTTTTAAAATTGTTTTAATTTATTCTTTACATCACTTTTATTCTACACTACAAAGTGGTTACACTAATTACAAATCATGCATTGGAGTGTTAACCGCCGATTCCACATAGAGAACAGTCCACTTTATTCACTGCTGTATATACTTCTCCGTCTTCCTTCGTTGCGCATTCTGTATGTACGCTGGCCGCCCACAGAGTACATGCACAACTGCTGACCATCTCCATTCTCTTCACCTGGGCAGATGTGGATGTACACCTTCCCTCAAAGTGTACACGCACAGCTGATGGGAGTCGAACCGAGGACTGTGCATTCGACTACACATCCAGGACTTTTATCTTCGGAGCCGTCCTTGCCCCAACTGTAAAGAATGATAGCATCTATAAGAAGTTTTGTCTATTGCTGTGAAATTCATATACACGGGGTGACAGCATTGGAGTAGTGCAACAATGCTTTAACCTGTGTCTGGGATACCATCATGGAATAGTGGATAAGACACTGCACATGAAAGTTGTTGATGTTTGAAGGTCTGGGGATCTGGTCTACCGCGAAACTGTTGATCTAGCGGTGTGGAGTTTTGCGCGTTTTTTTTTTATCTAGATGTAACGTGAATGTACATTAGAATCCCTTAAACGGCCTTCCGACTAAGGATTTAATTGAACCAACAAATTTAATATTTCTTGAAATTGTGTGATATCTGTCACTGATTACTGCTACTCGAACAGAATCAGTAATCTGTTAATCGAATAGTGAATATTCGCGATTTATACTATTCGAACAGTATTCGCGATTTCTTTTCGAACAGTATTCGCGATTGTAACAACTATTGGAATATCGCGATTTTGCTAGTGGATTGGTATTTACGATTTCTATTCCAATATTATTCGCGATTTCTTTTCGAATAATTTTCGGAATTTTCACTGTTATATTAGTATTCGCGATTTGACTATTCGGGATTCGTAATGTCATGTGCTTATCGATCTAATGGATTATTCAGATTCGGTTATCTTGAATGCCCTTGATAATCGACTTACGTATTGGCCGGAATATAACGCGATTTTTTTTTGACTGATCAATTTCCGTTAAAAACCTGACTCGCGCTGAATTCGAGGTGTAAATATAGGATTTTTCTAATTATCTTGAAGGGAAGTTTTAGGTTCGCGTTATATTCGGGACCGTGATGTATTCGAGCCAATACTGTAATTCGAATTGTTTCGGAGGCGGGCACCTGAATGGAAGGTATTTATGCCTGTAAAACTACTTTCCCTGTTACAACAGTCTGTCTGCCGGCAAGCAGCAGTTACGCTCCGCGTACGCTTTGAATTGACGAGGGAATGAATGCTAAATCCCCGATTCCCGATTCTATCACCAAAAGTGGACAAATTAAGAACATTTGAGGCTGTTCTCTTGAAATGAAATCAAGCAAATTTTCAACAATTCTTTAAAGAATTTAATTGTGCTTGGAAACATTTAGAAAGCCTCTTTGCAAGCTGTTCTGTGAACTGTTGAAAACAATAAACCTACAGGAGTTACGAAGCACTCGGTAGAAAAAATGCTAAACATACGGAATTTTGCAATACTTTCCTAAACAGGTTAACCCCTTTGCCCATTTTGGAAGGCAATTTTTGTGTTTATGAATTTTTTCTGAAAGTTGCCTGAGACATGCAGCTTTACTGTTAGTATTAGTCCATAGTGCAATAGGCGGAGAAACATTATTAATTTTTTCGAGTGCTTAACATCATTGGTTTGTTATTAAAGCTGTTCAAAAGTCTTGTGACGACGTTCTCCCTTCAGATTGAATACCCTTAAGGTGTTTCTTTTTAAAAATACTGAAAGTGTTTCTTTTGAAAAATGAAAGGCAGCGTGAATTTTTGAGCTGCTTTAAAAACAAAGAGATAATGTTAAACACTCGAAAAAACTAATAATCTTCTTCACTAACTGCACTATCTTCTGTAATAATAAACTAATATTAAAAACCAACCCATATGTCATATGCAAGGCTTAGAAAGAAAAAAAATTATGAGCAAAAACTGGCCAGCAAAAATGGGACGAAGTGTTGGGGAAATGTTGTAAAATTAAGTATGTTAACATTTTTTTCTTGATCGTTTTTTAACCCACGACTCTCGCCAACCTAAAAAATTGCCACACTTTGGCGAGCTTTGCAGTCATGGATCTCTAGGAGTTAGGCACAACTTTCAACTCCTCCAAAAGAACTAGATGAAAACTAAAGTGAAAAAATTAGCGATAAACACACAAGTTAAGGAATTTGAAGACACTTAATTATTAAAACTACATTAATTGGCCACCCAAAATAAATAAAAATGTAACGGAATGCTGTACTTACAGGTTGTTCTAAATCGTCATTTTAATTCTAAATTACGATAGTCACATAAATACAAAATATCGTCATGGTAACTGATTATGTTTAATGATCGCCATCTTGGCGAGAGTCGGGGCGTTAAAGTGAGAATCAAACCAAGAAAGACAAACACGGCACACTCATAAATTATGATGCACATTCGAAACAATATTTAAAACGGTGAAGTATAGTTGCAATATACTTGCGAAGATTGTAAAATAGTTTTAGTAGGCGATTTTAAGATAGATTTCGATTCCAAAGATGGGTTTTATGGTACAAGGAAGAAAAATACATCACACTCATGAATAATGACAACTTTCCAACTTAATGGAATAAGGAAGAAAGTAGGGACGATGCATACATTATGATACGCTTTTACATAGCACTTTAATGCGTATTTAAAATCTGAAAGTGTTTCAGATTTCCTTCCTTTTTTTATAAATTTTAATTTGTATCACTCTTAATGGAAAACCCTTTATAATGGACATAATTGAGCAACTCTTCCAATAATAGGGAAAAAATGGCTCCGTATGTAGCCAAACAACAGTTTACTTAACACTAAAAAATGACTGAAAAGTTTAAATTAATTATTTTTAAATTTAAAATTTTGTTTTTTTTATTGTTTTTATTTGTTTTTTACATCACATTTATTTAACGTCATCAATATGCTTATACTAACTACAAATCATCCATTGCAGTGTAAACCGCCGATTCTACATAAAGGACAGTCCCCTTTATTTACTGCTGCATATACTTTTCCGTCTTCTTCCGTTGCGCAGTTCTGCATGTACGCTGGCCCGCCACAGCGTATATGCACAACTGCTGACAATCTCCCTTCTCTTCACCTGGGCAGATGTGGATGTACACTTTCCCTCAAAGTGTACATGCACAGCTGATGGGAGTCGAACCGAGCACCGCATTCGACTATATACATCCAGGACTTTATCTTCTGGGCCGTCCTTGCTCGACAGTAAAGGATGATAACGTCTATATGAAGTTTCTATTGTTGTGTAAATTTGTGTACATGGGGTTACAGCATTGGAGTAGTGCAACAATGCTTTAATCTGTGTCTGGGATACCATCATGGCATAGTGGATGAAAGTACATAGAGGATGAAAGTAGACTCATGTACAGTGTCTGCCGACACTGTACATGAAAGTTGGCTGACGTTTGAAGGTCTGAGGTTCTGGTCTACCGCGAAACTGTTGATCTAGCGGTGTGGAGTTTTGCGCGTTTTTTTTTTTTTATCTAGATGTAACTTGAATGCACATCAGAATCCCTTAAAGAGACTTCCGACGAAGGATTGAATTGCGCCAACAATTTTAATATTTCTTGAAATTGTTTGATTTCTATCACCGATTACTTCTACTCGAACAGAATCCGTAATCTATTAATCGAAGTGAACATTCGCAATTTATACTATTCGAACAGTATTCGCCGATTCCTATTGGAATAATAGTGGCAATTTTCACTATTCGAATAGTAATCGCCATTTCACTATTCGAGATTTCGAATGCCTTCTGTTGAGCTTTCCAAATCGATTATCGCGAATGCCCTTAATAAATCGACTAATTCGATCTGTTTCCGATGAGGGCACCTGATTGGAGGGAATGTATGTCTGTAAAACTACTTTCCCCGTTAGAACAGTCTGTCTGCCGGCAAGCAGCGGTTAAGCTCCGCTACGCTATGAAATGACGAGGGAGTGAGGGCTAAATCCGCGACCGTTGATTGCAATAAAAGAGAAAAACTTAAGGACTTTTAAATCTGTTCTTTTAGGAAATCATGCAACTTTTGAAGAACTCTCTAAAGTATTTAATTGCGCTAGAGACTTGGAAAATATTTAGAATGCCTCTTTACAAGCTGCAGTGTGAGCTGTTGCAAACAATAAACCTACAGGAGATTCGAAACACTCGTTGGACAAAATGCTAAACATACGGAATTTTGCAATACTTCCCTAACCAGGTTAACTGCTTGCCCCATTTTGGAATGCAGTTTTTGTGCTGATGAATTTTTATCTGAAAGTTGCATGAGACGTGCGGCTTTACTATTAGTGTTAGTCTATAGTGCATTGGGTGGAGAAACATTGTTAATTTTTTCAAGTGTTTAAAATCATTGATTTACAATTAAAGTAGTTCAAATGTTCTGTGGCAGGAATCTCTTTTCAGATGGAATACGCTTAAGGTGTTTCATTTAAAAATTCCTGAAAGTGATTTTTTTGAAAAATGAAAGTCAGCACGAGAGTTTTGAGCTGCTTTAAAAACAAACTAATGATGTACTCGAAAAAACTAATAATCTTCTTCACTAACAGTATAGTTTCTTCCATAATAGTAAGCTAATCTTAACAGCCAACCCATATGTCTTATGCAATGTTGAGAAAAAAATTATGAGCACAAAAATGGCGTCCTAAAATCGGACGAAGTGTTATGCATTTGGGGAAATATTGCAAAATTAAGTATTTTAACAATTTTTTTCTGAAAATTTTTAACTCTTATTGGTTTATTGTTCGTAATAGTTCGCAGTACAACTTCTAAAGAAAAAATCTAAATTTTTGTAGTCCCTAGCTCAATTCGATTTTTTAAAAAGCTGTTCAAATGTACACGATTTCCAAATAGAACAGATGTAAGAACTTTTAAACGCAAGGGAAAGTTGGTTCAATTTCGACCCTCGAGACAGACACACTTTGGAAACCTGTCTCGTTCAAATCATTCCTCTCACAAACTACGTAAGACAAGTTAAAAACCGCGACATTTTAATTTACTTTATAAGACGTATTATTTATTGGAGGGAGCGTAAGGTAGCGTCGTATTTCGTGTGCATTACTACTGTGATAAGAAAGTTGTAATAAGTTGATTGCAATTCACAGAAATCAGCCAGAGAATTTTTTTTCAAATGGATTTTTTTAATTCTGAGAAAAAATGACTTACCTCTTTAGGGAAATATCAGCCTTTAGTGAATAAAACCCGAAGAAACGAAAATATTTTATGAAATCTACGATTTTCTTCTGAACGGAGGTTGCTGTTGTACGTGAGGTGCAATGGCAGACCTAAAACCGTTTTTTTTTTTTAAGTACAACTTCTTTAGTAGCGACTAGGGAAAGTCAGATTTTCTTTTTTCTTTCTGACGGAAGTAGCGCTCAGTAAAAGGAGTGACGTGCACGCTCCGAAAAATAAGTACCTCTGAAAAGCCTACCTTTTCGACCTACTTTCGCCAATCCCAGAATTTATCGTGTAAAAATACGCGGAACCTGTTAGAGAAAAACAGTCGAGAGCCGTATCTTAGAGAAATCAATCTTTATTTATATATCAATAAGTGTTTTGAAGGTACAACCAACATAATATTTTACATGTAATCCCAACCTCACAGGAGGTTCTCGATAATCCTTATTTTTAGATGAATAATATACAATGGTTTTGGAAAATCACAAATAAATGGAACCTGCCTGCAATCGAACCGGAACATTCAGGGACTGATTTACGGCGGGGCATTCGGGGGCCCCGATTTTTAGGGGCCCCCAAAACTTCCTTTTATGTTATCATAATATTTACTAAAATTATCTCTCAAGAGAAAAATTTCTGATTATTTCATTCATCAGAAATATTCAAAATTTTTAATTTAATGTAATTTGTAACGCTAAAAATTATGCATTCGATTCGACATTCGATAAATTCGATACTCGCAAATTCGTTCGGACACCTCAGCATGCTCCTGGGCGCACACTGGGTAACTGAGCATCTCAAAAAAAGTAAAACAATGGCGCAAGAGCCCCTCTGCGGGGCCTAGGCCTGCGCTGCCCAACCGCACCTTCGCGACCATAGGCTCTGGGTTGCGGATGCATATGCCTCGGCCAGGAGGTCAGCCTTACGCGAAGCCCCAGTGTTTTACCCCAAGAAAGCTTGGTCCTCACTTTATCGACTCACCCAAGGGATGAAAGTCTGCGTCGACCTTGCCCCCCCAACAGAGGAAAACATCAGTTAAAGAACACATTTAAAGTATAATACTAGACTATGGACATCCCCCCTTTTAAAACTCAAACTCCAGATGGAACAATGGTATAAGAAAACGGTTAAAGAATAATACTACAACATGGACACTTCCTGGATTCTAAGTAATTATCATGAATTACCGATGATTCTTACTGGAGATTTTAATGTTAATTTTCGCTCTCAAGAATCTCAGTCGTTAGTTGTTTTTTTAATCAAAGAAAAATTGATCTAACTATGAATACTTCTCGACTTCAATCAACAACGCTTTTCGGTACAACGATAGATGCTGTATTTTCAAGAAAATTAGCAAATTCAGAGAGTAAAATTTATGTTTCTCATTATAGTTACTACAAACCTATAATTTCATACATAAAAAATTATGATGACATTCAAGTACCTATTTTCAATAAATAATATGAATATAACATTTACATAATCTTTGTAAAGTACATGAATAATAAATATAATTAATGATATTTATTTTAAGTTAAAGTTTAATCATTTCAGTGACATGTGTCGTAAACGTCAAAGAAGTTTTACTTCAACCGCGCTTAAAGATTACACGCATACACTTTTTTTGAACCAGCTAGTTTTGTGCCCCTCTCCTGCCTATTTTCCTGGCAGGGGCAGCCGCGCCAACCACGAGCTAGGGCCGATGTTAGGGCCGTTATTTCTAAGTTTAGGCTTTCTGCCGACTGCTTCCCATCTCCGTTTTTCCGACTGATGCCTTATTCTTTCTCAGTTTCAACGTTTTGCGATCCTCTATTTTTCTTTCACTTATCGCCCGGGGTGGAACACACATTCCTACATCACTACTTACGTACATTACTTTTTACGTACACTACCCACTTTCGTACGTCATTGTCTAGCCTGATTTTAAAAAGAAAATTATAAGATTTCTAACGGGCGACTGTAAGTAATGCCGTCAGTTAATGAGAGCAGCCAGGCAGCCGCAACGTTACTGGTGAAAGAAAAACTTAATATAAGTTTTCATAGCCGAGGCAAAGGAAAATGATAGTATATAATACAAAAATGAAAATAACTATTTTAAAGCCACTTGAATTAATGTCTGTCCGATATACAGCCATATTTTTAAAAATCCTCTGTTAGTCTCCTTACAATGAATTCAACAATAAGGATTTTGCCGCCCCCTAGCAAAGAGGCAGATAGGCCTATGGAGAAGGAACGGAAGAGACGCTCCTCTGAACAAATATTTAGACAAGATACATGGTCTTTCTGACAATGATGAGATATTTCATGTAATTCTGAAAAAGTATTCAATCTTTGCGCCTGGCAGAAATTTTTTTTATAAATCTGCCCATATCAAAGGTAAAACTTTTTTCTCTGTCCCCCAACTGACAGCAATAAATGATCGTTAATTTTCTAGAAAAAAAAAACTAACTTTTTTTTTTCAAATTTTACGTGTTATACAAGTAGATAATGGTTAATCCAGGCCGGCCGCCCCTTTGAAGTGCAGCCTGATGCAGCCGCCTCTCTGCATCATAGCACGGCACGGCCCTGCACAAAATACTGCCTTTTACAATTTCCCCACGTGTTTTATGCAAAATTTCAGCTGTCTGAAACTGTAAAGCGTCACATTTTTCCCTATCGGCAACTTTTGGAACTGGTTTTTTATTTTTGCGGGTTCCTTTTTCCCACGTCGTCTTTTCCCATGTCCCATGTCCCCGTACGTAATATGGCTTTGCGGCTCATAGTTCATGTTACAGAGGTCTATGAGTACTGTCAGTTTGAAAAGAACAAACACGCAGTATATAAAACAGAATGTTGGAATGTGTGTTTCTTCTCTAAAGTAAAAAAAAATAAATTACAAAATTGATTGAAACTTTGTATTTGCCAAAATAATCTCCTTTGTCCCCAGAAAGTTTAGAGCTATTAAAATCTGAAATCTAACAATAGAAAGAAAGTTTCAGCCCAAAACTTCCTTTTCCCATTCTCGTCCAAGAAGAACATCAGTGGTGTCTCTTCTCTTGATGGAATAGAACGAAAGATATTATCTATTATATAGACATGCAGAATGTTCCCAAAAGGTAGTAAAAACGCTTTATTTCTTTATTTATTAAAGATAAATGCCCACCATATTAATAAAATTAATACCAATATAATTTAATTAAAAAATATAGAAAATAAGGAAAAAAAAAAACTACATTAAGAAAAATTTCATCTTGTTATTTTTTTTTAAACTTACACTTTTTACATTTGTATACAACCCCGCACAAAAAATGACTGAAATTTAGTGATGTACCAAATTTTAACCTTTCAGTATAAAACATCTGGCAGATATTTTTAAACGAAGATTATTAGCGGCTGTACATGAATTTGCTATACATAAACTGCCTGGCATTTGGAATTGTGAAAGTTAGTTCTGACGTCACATTGTCGTCATTTCTCGATGTTCGGTTGATCTGGTGGACTAACGCTGGTGGCGAGCGATTGCCAGATGCCACTAGATGCAAACTGATACTTTATAGTGTAACAGATACAAGAATTTCTATTTATTTTCTATTCCTCGAATTGTTGCTATCATTGTAAGAAGTATTATAGCATTGTTCTGTACTAAACTTAATAATTTTAAAATTTTTGATTGAGATTCATATCTTTCTTTAGATTCTATGAGTTATCGCGGAATAAATTCCTAAAGTTATATGAATTAGGTATAAACAGGTAAATCTTTATTAGCCCGAAGTCATGTGCATATATGCTTTAAATTATAGTTAGAGTTGGACTTTTATTTCAAGATACCCAGATTATTATGAGAGTTTTTTAAAGTCCCGATTTTGTTCATGTGAATTTAACGTAACTCAGGATTTTGCATCAACTCCTTATAATAAAGTCCGGACAATTTTACATGACTGAATAATTTTCAACTTCGGTCATTCGATAAATTGTTTATCTATTTTAGTAATAATTTTCTATTACTTATCTATTAACGTTTATCTATTTTGATATTAATGTTTATTTTTCTAACAACTTTCTCTTTGCAGAATTCTATTATTTTGACAATTATCTATTTTTCGCAAATCGTCCTACAGCACAGTAATTGCGTAGTTTATTTTTCCAATAACTTTCTCTTTGCAGAATTCTATTATTTTAACAATTATCTATTTTTTGCAAATCGTCCTACAGCACAGTAATTGGGTAGTTTATTTTTCCAATAACTTTCTCTTTGCAGAATTCTATTATTTTAACAATTATCTATTTTTAACAAATCGTCCTACAGCACATCAATTGCGTAACAAGACATTCCATTTTCGAAGTGTTCCACAGGAGTGTGTCCAAAATAATGTTACAAAAACAACATTTACAGAGTGTGGTGGTTGCCCGTGGTAAAAGTAACTTTTTATTACCATTAAAGAAATCCGAAAGTGATCGTATACTGATGTGCCACAAGCTAACCTACCTGGCAAGTACTCCTGTAACTCATCTAAATAAAGTACAAAAAAGGTACAAAAAATCCTGAAAAGAATTTATCAAATTTAAACTGAAAACTAACATGATTTTATTTAGGAGACTTAAAATTACTTCCTAAAATTAAAATCAACAAACACTAGCAGGTCCTTGGCTAGGATATAGAAGTCTGGGAAGATGTGTTATTAGGAGGTGATATTTAGATTGATAGGGGACTTTTCACGGGAAAAGGAAAAATAGAATATATTCACCAAATCAGATGCGTGGATTAACAGCTTGTGTTCTTTCGATCTCCACCATGAGGGAGCACATTCGGCGTGTCTCACACACACACGAAAAAAAGAACAAAACACTTCAGCATATCACGTCATTTGTTATATGTAACGCCGCACCAGCACAGACCTTTTTCCATGTCATCATGTTCAGATTTTTTGCGACGATTCTGGCTCACTCTTATCTGGGTTCTCTTTTCTTCTTTTTTTTTTTCTTTCTTTCGCAGGGACTCCTAATCTTATGCCCCTTAATTTTATAGGCTCGTGGTTTCTATTGGATGCCGTATCCGCTCTAAGCCCAATCATCGTGCAGAGGCGGGGACTGTTGCCCCCGTGTATTTCGTTGTGCCATAAGTATTTTTCTTTTGAAGACTTGTGATTAGACTGTCACTATCGTCGACAGTCTGGCGACTATTCTAATTTATTGCCGCCCTGTGTGATCTTCTTTTTGGAAAAATCCAGTCTTTTTGAGATTTTGCTCTTTTTAAAATAAATTCCCATAATTTGCCCTTTTACGCCACCACACAGAGCAAACTGGCTAAAAATGCTTTTCATCACTCAACTGTTAATCGAAATCAGACTTAGCAGTCAGTCACCTTAGCGTCGTCGTCTTCCCAACGACCAGTTATCATCATTGCTTTTAGAGACTGGATCGGAATTTCAAGTAGCGCTGAAAACTTTCTTTCAAGCAGTGGCAGTACGGTATTATGGAACCTATGATTCAAAAGCTGTTGCCTTAAAAGATGTACTGGAATGTTATACTTCAAAAAGCGAGTTTAATTAAGACAAAACGTGTCTCTGGTATGCCCAAAAATCACTTCGTTTGTTTTATCTGACACCTGTTTAGGAAGTAGTCAAACCTCGTTATGTGGTCACCCCTCATATATGGTCACTTTTGAAAAGTCCCAGCTGACTGAATAGGAATTCTATATATTTTAGTATCGCTTATATGGTCATGCCTTCCTAGCTACCCTGTTTATATGGTCACTTCGATCACTGTGGGAAATATTTCTGAAAATTGACAAAGCTATCTTTCTGTAAGAGAAAAGCAATCTGGCCTCTCTTAATTGTGTTTATAAGCAAAGGGACAGTTTGAAGGGTTACAAAAGGGCTTAACTCACCTCCACTTTTTCACGTTTGCTATTAAAAGGTACTCATTTCTTTGAAAAGAGGATTGCACCTTGCTCTGTCCACTGTTTAGAAAGAAACAAGAAAGTCAGGTGCAGAGCATGTATCTCACCCATCTCTAGAAAAAGTTCCAAGTTTGTTTCACATGTTTTGTTGTTTCAGAAATCATTAGATTCAAATGCTGTAGGAAACAACGATGAAGAGAGTGATGGTGAAATTGAAATTCAGGCTGAAACGGCCGACAGCAGAAGTCCTGAAAACGTTGAACACTGCTAGGTGTTTTTTTTTTTATGTAATCTGAGGCCTCAGAGAAACATTTTAAAATTGTTAGTGATCTTGAAAAATAGTGATAAAAATATCTTAATTGAAGGATAGGCAATCCTACATAAATAAACACTATTTTAAATGCTGAATTCTGTTTCTAATTTCTGTAAGTACATTATGCAATACTGTAAGTATATTATGAATTATTATTTTCTTGTTTTATATCTAATTACTGAATCAACAATTAAATAAAAAAATTAATCTAATAACAATATATAATTTTGCTTTTTCTTATATATTTATAATAATATTACTTGCAAAAACATGTATCTGAGTTTAAATAGATGGCTGTTTACTTGTATCGCATATATGGTCACCCCGCTTATAAGGTCACTTTTCTATGATCCCCATGAGTGACCTAATAACGAGGTTTGACTATATTGTGATTGTTTTATTAGGTTTAGAGGCGTACCGCATTTTCGTATCCGTATCCTTATCAGCACACATTTGAAAGAAAAGGATCCGTATCCTTATCCATATCCGTCTCAGCAAAAAGCTACTACCTGGATCCGGATTTGTCACAGCAAAAAATGTTATCCGTATCCTTTGTTTGTTTTATCGGATCTTCCACGGATCTTTTAAGGACATTTCAGGATAAGCCAAAGAAATGAAAAATGAAATTATTCTGCTATTAAATTTTTTATCATTAAAGATACATTTTATTGTTTAAAACTAGTAACACTGTTCATTATTTTAAGTGATTTTTCTTGTTTAGAAATCGCGTTGCTTTAGAAATCTTTGCCAGAAAGCAACCTAGCAAATCTAAGAAAGTGTTACTTTCTTAGATTTGCTAGGAGATTTGCTAAGAAGTGTGACAAAGTCTTTGCCAGTATGCTACAAAAGCAATCGGAAATCAAAGATTGTGTCGGAAATTTTGGATAAGGTTTTAAAAATCTCTGGAAAAAAAAAAGAAATCTCATTCTGTGAAGCAAAGAGCAGATTTTATAGAGAACACTTCTGCTACATGCTCTGGAAAACATTCTTAAAGTCGATGTAAATGTGTTATATGCTTCCAAATGCTACTACAGCCTTGAAACTAATAGATCAAGGGTAATATCGAACTTAATACGCAAGAACAGTCATGAATTTCAAATTTGGTGGTATTAATAAAAAGAATACTGCTTTTTATATAGTTTGCTTGTAAAATCCGCCCATGCTGAGAATTTTGTGTGGTCCCGAGGGTGCCGGAATGACGAAATCCGACTGCATTTACGTAATTTACCTTTATTATGTTTTTCTTTCTTGATACTTCCGATGGAGAAAAATCAAACATATTATTAGTGATCCTTTTATTTTTCACTTAATTGTCTTAATTAATTAATAAGATTATGCTCCATGAAAAATTATGAAAAAATAGAAAAAAAATATTTTTATGATTTCTTTCAAAATATTGATGTTATAAATAATAACCCATATTCAAGCTTCTTAATTGTTTTACTTACAAGGTTCCAGATGCACCAACGCATCACGTACTGTCAACAAGGGGAATGATTCAACTTTTTCTCCCCCGAGTACCCGTACAAAACATTGCTCTCTTGGAGAGCGCCATCTTATGGTATAATTTGGTACTCAGGAAATAAAATTTCTGACAGATGTTACGATCACAATGTCAATAAGGAATAAGCTTTCATGTTAATTTTAGAACAAAATGTCAACAAAATACACTACCAACAAACTACATCACCAATAAATTTAACTAAGGAAAAGTGTATAGCTAAGGAAAAACATTAAATTGCATTTAGTACCTAGTTCGAGCTTTATTCTATGCTACAGCAACACTACGAAAATAATACAGGAAGAAATTGTACTTAATTTTTTTGTTTTTACTCTTTCATAACTTTTGATCTTTAAATTTATTATTTTGACTTTTGTTGCGAGGGATTCCATATGACATTTTGACCGTAACAGTTCAACATAAATACTTTAAAAAAGGAGCTTGACGTTATAAATATATTAATGTATTATTCTTTAAATGATAAATTAACTTCAATATTTATTTTCCTCTCATGTCCACTATTTCCTAATCTATTAAATAATAATTAATAATTCATTTTAAAAAGAATAATTGAATTCCGATCAATTCCCTTTGTCGCTCTTGAATGTAATCATTATAAATTCAACAGACAGGAGAAGTTGTTTAGAAAAAAACCGGGCACTTAAAAGCGAGCTTTACAAAAGTTTTTCTGTTCCGAAGAATTACCAAAGAAATTAAATAAGAAAAAAGAGAAATGAGAAGGTTTCTAAAGAAATTGCTTCGAAATAAATGCTTTAAAAAATTGACCCGAATTTTTTAAAAGACTCTTTTGTTAAAGGTATTCTTTACACATCAGTTTTTCTTTCTGTGCTGAGAGAAAGAAAAAAAAAAGCTAAATGAATTATTTTTATTGGCGATGTAGTTGCGTGAATTGTTTTGTGGCATATTGCATTAATGTTGTCATATCGGAATATTGCACGTACACTTATCAAAAGAATATAGGCGTACACAAAAAAAATTAATAGCATTCCTGTTAGTTATAATATTAAAAAAAACGTTTTCCTCCCCGAGATTATGTGAATGAAATTCAAGATATAATGTTGAACGAAGTCTGATATAGCAATTTCTATAATTATTATTAAGATAGTTACAATTAGAAATAACATAAACGTACTAGTGGTAAATTAGAAAGATATATATTAGTATATTTCAAGTAGTTTTTGGTAATCAATCTCAAAAAACGCAGTCATTTCATAGATTAAAGTAATTGTCTTTTGACTTATTTTTTCCTTTTACGCTAATAAAAATGCTTATACAATTAAATGTATACAGTTAAATTTTTTAAACTTAATTGAAAATGGGTTACACTTACTTGAGTTTCACATACAATTTAATATATATTTGTTTATGAAACGCCATGGAATAGTATTATATACATATGTCAAAAGAAATTCAATTTACGGAATTTCTTCTTTATTTTATTAATCTTGAAAATCTTTTAAATGACTTTAGAAAATATAATGTGCACTTTTTTAATGCAAAAAAAAAAGATTAATATACACATTAGGAGATTAACAGCATATGGAAATTCGTAAGTCATAAACCCATACATCATCTTAATTAACTTATAGCGTATGGATTGTCCTTTAGAAGATAAAGTACCTGTATGTGATAAATAACTATGGCTTTAGAAATCTCCTATTTTTGGCAGTCGTATATTTGTTTGGCGAAGAAATTTTTTTCCCTATCAGATGACAATCTGATGATAAACTTTCTGTAATGCAAGGTCATATTCATTTTCCAAGTAATCCTTCAGCAGAAAAATAAAAATTATTACTAATTAGCATTATTTTTCAGAGGTTAATTATTTAATGATGAGAGAATTTGACTAATGAAAATGAATGAGGCACACAGTATTTTTAAAGCATCGTAATAACTTTTAGCGTAAGTTCTTTTTAGGACTGATAAAGCAGAAGATTTGGGGATTAAAAGAAAAAAAAAATGAAAATACAAGAGGCAAATGAGCTTTTATTCAAAATAAAGTTCAAGGAAATCGTTTTATATTTACACCGTCATTTTAATGCTAAGGATGAAGAATTAGAGGTAAAATTTTCAATCAATCATGATATTTTATTAAAAAATAAATAAATGAGAAAATAGCACAAAATTTCAACTGAAACGAAGACTAAAATTCGTTGGGGTATGTTGTGACTGCTTGAGCTAGTCAGAAGTGCGCTGCTAAATTCCAAATGAAGTACAGACACTCATTGTAGATTCATCACTTCAAAATTCATTGGACAGTGTGCTGCAATTTATGAACCGGCAGATTAATTCAAGTTTGTCGGTGTGGGCGGTTAGTTAGAAAATTGACATATACCTCCATTTTATGGAAGCAAAATAGGATCTTTTACATTAATTTCTTTCGTCTGGGGGGGGCGGTCATTCCCTCCGCCGCCCCCCTTTAATCCGGCCTTGCTGTTTACATGACTTTATTCAATCCTTGTTGATGCGAACAACAGTGAATAAATTTCTGACATGAACTGCAGGAAAAAGTGACAGTTCCTTTTTAAAAATTATATATTATAAAGTATAAATTTTATATTTCACTTGGTCATGCTAAACTATTTTGTACGATTGGGGTCTGACACGCGTGAATTTCGGGTAGGGAATTTAAATAACGATGAAAAATGTTTGCTACTGACAGTAAAATTTGAGCGTCCCAGGGATGAAATAAAAAAAAATAAATATAAATAAATAGAGTAAAGTAAAACATTAAAAAGTAGTTGAAACAATCAGATCTATATTACACGTGAATACCCATGATGCTCAATCTATGCAAATAATCAATTGTTGAAAATAATGCACACCAGGCTTCTATTCATTGAAAATAGCTTTTTGGTCGATACATTTTGGAAAGAAAAACAAAAAAATGCTACATTTCTCCTCAACCTTTTCTGATAAACGTACCCAATACGAATTAAAAAATTGTAAACCGGTGCCCAAAATTAAGATTACAAACTTAAAAAATGAGATTTTTCGACAAAGAATGTGTTTAATGTACTAACAACTCATGATATAAGGCAGAAAATGGTTGCAAAAATATTTGAGTGAGGGTTTAAAGTAGGCTGATATTCAAATTATAGCAACATTGATCAAAATAGGAAAATTTCACAACTCTTCATTGCTTCGTATGAAACTCAGGTCTGGAGATATCGATAGAAGTACCATACGGTGAATACTTTCTTCTTTAGACATTCCTCGATTTTTTCACATAGGACACTAGTTCTTTGAGAAGACGACTACTGAAGATACCAAATATTTAGTGTATTTAGTTTTCGTGTACGCGAAAAAAAAAAAAAAAAATCGAACGTTTAAAAAACTAGAAAAGTAAACAAAAATGATTTTCTTAGTTATGTTGGTAGAGAAAGTTGCTAAGACTAATTACTTCAAAATGTTTTTCATTTTTTTCCTACGATCATTTTGTATAGTCGAGCTGTGTCTTGCTCAAAAGATTGTGATTGCTCTATTTGTGGCTTTATGATAATAAGCGAATTTACCATGCCATTTATTTTGGTTCTATTCTTGTCTGATTTATCCTGTTGGATTAGTGACTGGTTGATGAAAATTACTACAATTCTGTATTTATTCATTTGAAAATTGTTTTGTTGAATCAAGAAAGTTTTCTTTCATTCATCGGAATCATTGTTGATCAGAGAATTGTCAGTTAGATGTAAATTTAGTTAATTACTCAAAATGTTTTTTGATTCAACTAAAATGCTCATCAAATTTGTGCCTACCAAATTTTTGTTGAACTGAACCGACAATGTATTTTTCTGTGTTAATTATTTCTTTAACAAAGTAATATCAGTTCATAGTTTCAATCATCGTTTAAGAGAAACCATCGTTTGTTCCACTTATGAAGCTGCTTAAGATTTTATAGATGTACCGAATCTGTTCAAAAGATTTTTATTGTTTTCAAGTTAAAATAAATTAGAAAAATTTATATTTTTTCATCGAAATTAACTTTTTGCAGTACATTTTAAGGAGCTTATTTGAAGCAGGCTTTAAAAGTTTTGTAAGGAAATATTAATTTCAACTTGAAATAAATTTTAAGGTACGTCACAATTTTACATGAACAAAGAGAGTTTTCTGTGGGAAAATTTCAGTTAATATTTAAAAAATGCATGGTTTAAATTTTTAATGCTCAAAACATTATGATTTAATGCATGTTAAATACTGCACTCTTTCTTAATATTTCTCATTATGTTAGTGAAAAGCACAAGACTAACTGCAGAATACTCGTTAAAAAAGCTAAATTTCTAAAACCCATTTCAGTCGACAGATTAAAATAGTTAAGAAAGAGAACTTTAGATGGATTAGAATAGTTTTCAAAGAAAAAGGAACAAGAAAATGCAGAAAGTAATTAAAATCTCTTATTTGAGGTTTTTATCCTCAAGAAATCATATTTTTCGTTTCTTTCTTGAGATTTTTTGTATCCGTTATAAATAGTTTTTATTAAAAAACTAACCACGTCTCTGTGGAATGCTCTAGCAGAACTTTATGTCCTCGTAAAGACATATTAAAATTTCTGCACTCATACGAAGTACTTGATTAGTGTTTCAAGAAGAATGAAGATATTTCATATGTGAAATACCTGCTAAATTAAGGTAAAAGTGATGAAATAAGGAGCAGGTTATGTTTTAAATTTGATTGGTATTTTTAAAAGTTTCATATAATTTGCATAACTTTCGATTCAGTGTTTTTTTCAGTTCACTGTTTATAAAAATTAAGATAGACGTACTGCTTTTGGTCTTTAATTAAAAAAAATGTTTTGGATTATATTCATTGCATATTTAATAGTCTGAGACATATTTCTACCGCAAAATGTAATTGAAATGAAAAGAATTTTTTGCTGTATGTAAGTGCCGTCGATAATAAATCTTGGCGCTGTCCTAAAACTTTGCCATTAAAGAAGGATTTTTTTTTCTGATGGCCGGCCTCTGGCGTGAAGGCTTTGGCCACAACAGGCCGGAATTGTGGGTCTCTTTATTATGGGGGCACCTAGTAGACGTACCATTGTCACCCCCTATGAAGGGACGGCCATGACAACCACGCCCAGTCGGGGATCGAACCTCGCCCGCCGGGAGTTAACGCGAAACCGAATTACCCACCATACAACTCGGTCGGCAAGAAGAAAAAAGAAAGAAAGAAAATTTCTACATTTTGATGTAATATCTATATATGTATTACCAGAAAAATAAACATATTTTCATATAAAAACGCTCCAAATGTGTAAGCTGAGTTTAATTTGTTAAAGAGAATCATTACGTTTTGTAATTTTAAAATGTTAAAAGGTGCAAGTTTTGTAATTTTCGTACCTTATTTTGCAACTGCTGACATAAATTCTACTTATAAAATATTAAAAATAGATTTCCTAAAAACACTGATATATTAAAATGGGCGATACTCATATAAAAATACTTCTCTGTTATAACATGTTCTATCTTAAAAATTCGTATATTAAATTTCAAGCTACAAGCTTCGCTGCATATTTTCTGTGACATATAAGCGCAACAGCTGTTCACACACAAGATCAGATAAAATCTATCTTTATGGAATGAACATATCCTCTTACAAAAATATTCAACTATTTCAATAAGGTTTCAATTATCCTTAGATGCAAAAAATTCTGATTGAATCGTTGAATGACAGTTTATTTATAGGGCTCATTAAGAAGAAGCTATTTTAACATATCCATTAATAAGCCTAATATTCTGCATTGCGTGCAACATTTTTAAAACTTTAGATATGACTGAATAAAAACCTCAAAAAATAAAACATTTAATATGTTGAAATTCAAACAAACTGTAAATAGAAAAATTTCAAACTAATGAATAAAATTTGATATAAAATAAAATCTTACCTAGAAAAATCTATCCAAGAGAATCCATTGCAAAAAAATTGTTTTTAGAATTTCAAATAAAAGATTATTTTTAGTTTTAGTTAAAGATTATCTTTAGTTAGCAAAATAACATTTAAAGTTTTAAAAAGGCAAAATACCATTTTATACGTAATAGAGACCCAAGAAGATGTAACATCTGTTAACAGACAGAATAATTTAATGCTTAATCTCTAAAGCTTTGTTTCAGCATTAAAATTTAATATCCGAAGTAATAATTACTTCTCTTTTTCTTCCTTATGAACGTTTATACTGACTCATTTTTTTCAAATTAGTATGAAAATAATAATGTGCAGACACAGTTGACGTGTTCAACTTTATAATACCTTTTAAAAATTTAAATGTAAAATTTAGTTTTGTATAAAAAATATGAAAAAAAAATATATCTTTCCTATTTATTTAAGTCTATTGTTTTCCAGAAATCAATAAATAATGGTAAAACTCATTGACACCTGTTTGAACGAATTAATCACAAATTCAGCACACGTAAGTAAATGAACTTTAGTACAATTATCACTAATAAAATAACTACCGTAGGTAGTTGTAGAACTCTATTACCGTCTCACCAAGCTTCGATCTTATTTTGCAGTGATCCCATGCGTAAGAGATCAAGAGTGTAACTTACTTTTTGAACGCACTATATAGTTTCTCTATAATATAAACCCAGTACTTCTAATAGGGATAAGATTTTTATGCTGTCTAGAAAGTCTTGATTGGCAACCGCAAAGTCTGAGATTTTAAGCTATTAAAATCTACTTTTTAGTTGAAAATCCTAAGAAGAAGAAAACAAAACACAGTATGTTCATTCATACTCACCACAATGAGCATTTTTATGAGTTTGTCCTTTTAAGTTCACGCTGAATAAGACGTAGTCTATAAAAAATAACAAGAGAAATTGAGAGGCATAAGTGAAAAATATTAAATGCTCTCCGTGCAGATGTTGTGCAACAAAATGTACGCAAATATTATTTTGATTATGTCTTCTTTATTTAAAAGATGATACTATTCGTAAATATCAAAATAATAATCATAAGATAAAAATATGATGCTTTCTGAAGTGTGGTTATTTATTATATGTCCGTGTGAATAAAAGTCATACTTGCGATTTTGCGGTGAAAATTCATTTGAAAATTTTTATACTGTTCTAATGAAAAGTTTGAGATTTTTTATTAGATATTTAATTTAAAATAACTTATTGAATCAGTAACAGTATATTGGATCAGTACAAAATTCTGTAATTCTTGATTTTTTAAGCTTAGAAGTATGAAGTGATATATTGATTCCATATTTATTTAAAAAGCACTCATTAATAATAGTTGATATTTTAATTTGAATTAAAAAAAGCTAGTTATTTATTTTGTAAAAAATAATGATATTTAAAAGCATTTTCACGAGAAAACATGATATATGTATAAAACATACCATTAAAATGTCAAAAAAACATGTCCGTATATCTCAAATTTTTATGAAAAATATTTAGCTTTATCATTTTTTTAACTACTTCGTTTAAAAAGATTACAACACTACTTAAAAACATTATTATTTCTATTTTTAAAATTTTCTCAACATGAATTATTCCAATGAATAAAAATTATTTATTTTTAATACATTTTTTAAACTGCAGCAACAGCCACGTTCTAATTAATCATGCCGAATACTTTGACTTTTTTGGTTCTCACAAAATCTTTAATCACATTTTAGATTTATTATTCTCAATCACTTATTTAAAGGTTGCATAATACGTAGGCCTCACATTCATCAATCACGATAAGCTGATTTTTGATTTATAGATACGACGCACGCAAAAAGAAAATCTATCAGATTGTCATTCTGATAAATGTGGGATGCGGTCAGGTTATTATGCTGATTTATCACAAAATATCGTTTTTTTTTAAACAAATAATAATTAACAACAAAAACAATTTTTAATTTCTCCTGATTGTATCATTAAGTTTCTTAGGAAGGTGACAGATTAAAATAGCAAGTAATTAACTTTTATGCAAATTTTTATTTAAGTGAAGTTCAGCATATTCCAAACTTTATTGAATAGTTTACAAGAATCAATATCTTTAACTGCTAAACACGTTGCATAATTCCTCATCCGTTTGATTCAAAATAGAGAACAATCTTGATGGTAAAAATACGCAAGCCAACTCTGTACTATCACATCGTTATAAGAAAAGCCTAAATTCAAACGGTGGATGCTGATTAGATGTTGCTTGCATCGTAAAAGTACAAAACGTTTGCAAAATAATATGTAAAGTTTGAAAGGCTGCGATTTTTAAGCTA
Source organism: Cheiracanthium punctorium (assembly GCA_038373885.1). Taxonomy (NCBI): domain Eukaryota; kingdom Metazoa; phylum Arthropoda; class Arachnida; order Araneae; family Cheiracanthiidae; genus Cheiracanthium; species Cheiracanthium punctorium. The sequence goes on along the minus strand of JAWZYV010000903.1, from coordinate 74,187 downwards.
AAAAAAGTTGAAGATTTTTTTACTAAAATAATTTTTTTTTCAAAATTTGTAAAATTATACGAGGGATAAGCATACATACGAATCACCATCCTTAAAAACTTTTCATAGAGGTAACCCGAGGAAACCCAGGTGCAGAGATAGTACTTGGCGCAATCTAGATACAAAAATAAGTGCGTATGTTGTGTGGTATAAATGTGCATTAATCTAATGTGCCGTCGTTTGAATAAATGTGCCTTCCGTTAATTTTTCTGCCGTCATTTGTCAACGAACTAGTAAAATCATCATTTCTTGGCAACTAGTATATGCTGTTGTTAGAAATTACAACTTGCACCTTTTGATTTTAAATTATTTGACTTGTTTAACAATATATATTAAAAAAAGGACACACTTTTGTTTTCTACTTCATAGCTTGAGTGTTTTAAAATTTAATGGATGAAAACCTTAGATATAATTCGTTGCCTTTTTGATGATTTTCATGTTCCTGTACGTTGATAAATGTACTTTATAAATTTCTAGACTTTTATAAATTGCCACTTGTACAGATGAATTATAAATGGTAAACAAAGAAATGTATTCTAATTAAAAGACCAGTTATAGTTAAGAAGAATTATTCTAATTTCTACCAGCTACTTTTTATAAGAAAAATATCAGTATTTATTCAAAATCAGCTGCACGGAGATAATAGAGTGATAGTTATGGAAGAAAATAAAACCATAATTTTATCAGTTTTTCTAGAACAACATTACGTGCATATTATGTAGACCCCATTATTAATTAAATTTGGGCTTTGAAGCGAGAGTACCATATTACTGTATATATTATTTATGTTTGCAGAAATATGCAGGGAGGAAAACTGGTTTAGATAATTTTAAAAAATCGTTCTTCATGAAGAATTAATAAACAATTTAAATTGTGGATAAGTATTCTTAATTTTCCCGAAAGGAATCCACGAAAATATGATACTTTAAAAATCGTATTTTACTTTGAATTATGCAATTTAGAGGGAAAATACGCATCATTTAAAGGCAGCATTTAAAGAAGTTTCATCTGAAATTCAAAATATTTTTAAAAAGATTATGATCTGGTAGATGAACTATATGTTTTCTATCTCACATTGATATTAGTTTCACCTTGCATTTACCCGAAGGCTTTACTTACTCCTATGATATCTTATGATTCCTGCATAAAAGTGCAGAACCTTTTCGTGGATAAAGATACATTACTTATATAACCGGACTGGACTTAATCTTTTCGGAAGTAGGCTTCTTCATCGCCACATACAGATCTCTATATGAACTTCTGAAAAAGCCTCTTTTGGAATGATGTTCATCTGGCGTTTTGCATTATCTCTCCTGCCAACGTTGTCTTCGATTTTAAAAATAACCAGAAATCTCAAGGAACCATGTGCAGTCAAACCCGCTTAATGGAATAGCCAATTTGCCACGAAAATTTATTCTAGTAAGCGGGATATTCGATAATCCGGTGGCTAATCATTAAGGTTTTAAACATTGAAAGTTTATTACAATAAGTGGGATATTCCATTAAGTGCGATCGACTATATTTATCTATCCATCTATTCTAATACGTCTGAAGTTTTGTGTTTTACAAAGAAAATCCGCATCAGGTACTAATGTGCTGGAGCTGATGATCAAGACACCAGTTTTCGGCAATTCAGAGGTTTTGATTTTTGAGAATTGCATCACGGAGTCGTCAGAGATATCGTTAAAGTGTTGGGGAACATTGCAATGAGGGCTGTGGTAACCCGGATGTCATGGTGGCGAATACTGTTTAAAGGACCCAGATTCATATCTTAGCTGACCATAGATAACCGTGTACAGCTGCGGAAAAAAAAAGGCCCACTTGCTCTTTATTTCGCCGTCGTCCGTCGTACAGCAAAGTAATATATACCATTCATTTGCAAATAACGCATACTTTAATTTCCTTTTAATTTAATTTGCATAAGGGGCCGTCTTCATATTTAATTCTGCAACAACTTCGTTTTTCTCAATCGCAACACTGTATTTTGACTTTATTAAACGAAAGAAAACCTTCAAATTACCCTAAATATTAATATGCCGTACGGGCGCGGCTTTCGGGCCTTTACAGATTTGCCCGTGCGCCGTACGGGCAATCTGATTTCTATTTGGCTTTCATTGTTTCACCCGTATCTTTTCTATTTTTAGTAACAAATTATTCGTGTAGATAGCGATAGTTGTCCAGTAAATGATATTTTGTAGTCCATCATGCTTTCTATTCTGATTGGTTTAAAAGCGCGTTTTTTTTTTCGCAATTTTACCTGTAAATGTGACTTCCTTGTTTGGCGTTTATGTAGGGAAAAAAAAGCAACTTGCAGGGGAAATAGATTATTTTCATGAAAGAAAAAAATTGTAATAAATGCTTAAAAATATTAGAAATGTTAATTTTAATAACATATCTTTACTTTAAAATGTAAAATGAACAAAAATATGCAATAAAAAAATGTGACATTTTTGGGACCGAATTCTGGAAAAAAATGAAACTGTTAAGGGGTTAAAGGGAAAATGAAAAACGACTGCTCACGATTTTGAAAATCTTTCTAATTTTGAAATTGTTATTGAGTATTTCCCTTGATGGTTCTCTTAGACAGGTGAAATGTTGGCAGGAGTGAGAGGATGTTCTCTGCTCTTCTGACTGCAAGCATGGTGTGGTGAAGTGAAACAGCAGTAAAATATAATTTTGAGACGGTTCCCATGGGAAGACCACACAAGTAGACCGTAAATTAGAAGAGGCGCCAGGCAATGGACAGTCTGGACACTATAGCACAATGAACTGTCAACGTTAAAATATTTATGGCCGAAAATATTTATGGCCGAAAATGATATGCAAATTTGGCGGGGTATAGTCCCGAATGATCCACCTACATGTCTGGGATTCGACGAGAAGATGCATTAATTCCCCGAGACGAACAAATCAGAAACTCCAGCCAATGATGTAAGAGGGGGTAAGAAAAGAGGAATCAACCCCGTGGGAGAAGAAAAAAAAGAGACGACAGAACGAGTGTGCTAGAGAAAAGAAGCAGAGCAGAGTTTGAAAAAGGTGTGAACGGACTTAAAAAAATCAGTGTGTGCTTCGAATCAATATGATCAAGTTGTGTTCAAAAAGAAACATGGAATCAGAGGCCAGATGAGGGCTTAAGAAAAAGACAGCGGTTCCAAGAGGACACGCGTCGATCGTGTCTTGTGTAAAGACGGCTACCTCATCAGAATGGTGAATATTAACAGTAATCTATTTATTATTTGCGTCTCAAAACTTTTGTGGATACCCCTTATCCTCCAAAACCACATCTCCCCCAGACATGTTTAAGTTTAAAATTATGTCAATATCGTCTGTTAATTAATATTAGTGGAATGACTAAGAATAAATGGTATTTAGTTGCAATTCATAGAGTCTTTAGTTTTTTAGTGTTTTGGTGTATGTCAATCATTTTTCAATTTTTTCAGCGTAATACTAGGAGTACTTGCCAGGCAGGTTATGCGCGGCATAATACCACTGTACGATCATCTTAGGCTTTAGTTTTCCTCAAATTTTAACCACTGCTGCAAACAATCCACCACATAATGGTGCCGTAGAAAAAAGGCAATTTTATGTACTCCTAGTAACTCAAATGATAGTTAAATTAATGATAATAATAATAATAAATATATATAGTAGATTTTTCAAAAATAAAACAAAGTCTGGGAGAGAAATTATGCATCATAATAACGAAGTTACTATCTTGTTTCTCAGTTTCAACAAAAAAAAAAAAAACATGCATTGACATTCTTTGAATATTTTATTTGTGATTTGTAAGTGTTAATATACTGCTGCAAAAAAAAAAAATATATATATATATATACGAAAGAACTTTGATTTTAAAGGTGACAAAGAAGGTATTTTTGTTAAAACAATTAATTTCTCTAATAGAAAGAATGTTGTGAATAAGATAGTTTGTAGTCATTACAACGTATTGACATATAGAAAAATTAAATTAAATAAAATTAAGTAAATAAATAAAATAAATAAATAAATAAATAAATAAATAAATAAAAAAATAAATAAAAAGTAAAACACAAGTTAGCAAGGCATCAGCTGGTCTTGTCGTTTGGCTTTTTCTGTTGGTAAACAAACCGGCAGGGAGCCATTCGCATGGGGGCGAGTCGTTCGTTCGGATTAGAGTCGTTCGTTCGGATGTCACGCATAGGATGCAAGAGAAGGGCAACATGAAAAGACAAAAATATGCATATAAATAAATACCGGACATACAACTATAGGAGAGACAATTACATAGTACAGTAATTTTACAAAAAATTTTAATTAATACAAGTTAGAATAAAATTATTGAGTTGCGTCACCAGAGTACCTGGGACGGAAAGCTGCAGATTTCCCCTTGGATTTTGGTACTTATCGGGCAATTGCAGGCAATAACCACGATGAGTAAGACGCGCTCTAGAATAATAGAAGACTATTTATTTTAAAGTAAACATAGGGAGTTCACAGAATAATAACCTATCAGACCGCATGGACTCGACATGCAGATCGGCGCTATACAAAATAAAACGTAAGAACAGTAACGTTAAGTTTGTTTCTCTTTACAAAATTACAGTTAATAGGGCGGCATAAGCTTTCATTAACAAAATAATTAAATAACAATCACTTACCTCTACACGACGTTGACATCCTAAAAAAAAAAAAAAAAACACAGGCGAAAAAGGTGCCGAGTCACTCCCGGCGCAGGAGATAAACCGGTTGCTTACAGCGCGAGTTGAGTCGTCGAGCTGCAGTTTCCCCCGTTTCCAAACGCGCGGATGTATTATACGCAGTGAAAAACCGGAAATTTCAACCATGAGTTCCGATTGTCAAGCGACAAACAGTTTCGCAGCCGGAAGGATCTGCTTAAAAGGAATACAAGAGGAGAGTTCCAGAACGCACGGGTTTAGCGGTGAAACTCTTTTAATGAATTGAATGAGTAAATAAGAACGCATCGATGATTATGGCTAGATATTTTGAAACAGTGGTACGTGAGGTGTACCGTATAAATAAAAGGGTGTGCAATATAGGAATGAATCCCCTGTCTGAGCAAAAATAATAATAATAATAATAATAATAATAATAAATTTAAAAAAAAAAAAAAAAAAAAAAAAAAAAAAAAAAAAGGAAGGAAGACGAGTATTTTTTTATGATATGCAGATAAATATATATGTGTAACAAGTAATAGACACACATGATATTGTATGTTATTCTTAATATATATATAATATAAATATGGTACTCTAATAATATAAATATGGTGCATGTTGGTACAGAATGTGTGATCAAACATAATAATGTGTGTACAATCCCATTGGTGTACAATATATTATTTTGAAGAAATTGAGAAACAAGATACAAAGGTAACTCATTAATGTTATTAATGCAAAGTGGTTCGGAAACATTATCGATACTGCCAGATTTAACAAAATCTGACAAAACAAACCCGCAAAGAAGAACGAAAATGTTCACGTGAAACCACAAAATGCTTGAGACACAACGGGAGAACAAATGTATCACAACTGAGACTTTTGCCATGTGTAGCTACGCGTGACGGACTATATGGACTAAACTCCAACTACTACACTGTAGAACGTAGCACATAATTTGCTACGTATGATGGACTATATCGCATGGACTATACAGGACAAGTGCCAAATTTTAAAACGTAGCACATGTGTAGCTACGTGTAATGAACTAGTAACTGTGGACATTGAATATTTTTTTTTCTTGTTTTTTTTTATGTACACGGGGGAGAGATGTGGTGAAGTGAAACAGCAGTAAAATATAATTTTGAGACGGTTCCCATGGGAAGACCACACAAGTAGACCGTAAATTAGAAGAGGCGCCAGGCAATGGACAGTCTGGACACTATAGCACAATGAACTGTCAACGTTAAAATATTTATGGCCGAAAATATTTATGGCCGAAAATGATATGCAAATTTGGCGGGGTATAGTCCCGAATGATCCACCTACATGTATGGGATTCGACGAGAGGATGCATTAATTCCCCGAGACGAACAAATCAGAAACTCCAGCCAATGATGTAAGAGGGGGTAAGAAAAGAGGAATCAACCCCGTGGGAGAAGAAAAAAAAAAGACGACAGAACGAGTGTGCTAGAGAAAAGAAGCAGAGCAGAGTTTGAAAAAGGTGTGAACGGACTTAAAAAATCAGTGTGTGCTTCGAATCAATATGATCAAGTTGTGTTCAAAAAGAAACATGGAATCAGAGGCCAGATGAGGGCTTAAGAAAAAGACAGCGGTTCCAAGAGGACACGCGTCGATCGTGTCTTGTGTAAAGACGGCTACCTCATCAGAATGGTGAATATTAACAGTAATCTATTTATTATTTGCGTCTCAAAACTTTTGTGGATACCCCTTATCCTCCAAAACCACATCTCCCCCAGACATGTTTAAGTTTAAAATTATGTCAATATCGTCTGTTAATTAATATTAGTGGAATGACTAAGAATAAATGGTATTTAGTTGCAATTCATAGAGTCTTTAGTTTTTTAGTGTTTTGGTGTATGTCAATCATTTTTCAATTTTTTCAGCGTAATACTAGGAGTACTTGCCAGGCAGGTTATGCGCGGCATAATACCACTGTACGATCATCTTAGGCTTTAGTTTTCCTCAAATTTTAACCACTGCTGCAAACAATCCACCACACATGGATGTTACCCTGCTACGGTCGAATTATAAGAATGGTTTCATGATTGAAAATTTATTTGTTTGAATTTCAGGTAAAAAACGTAATTAATTTTTTGCTGAGCCAATATTATCCCTTTTTTTGTTATTTCACATTCTTCATTTAATATCATCGTCTGCAATAGGCAATATTCTTATAAGACTTTTGGGGGTATTTTAATTTACAGTCAGATGAAAATTTAGAAAGGAAAACGTGATTTTGAAAGATTTTTGAATGTTTGATAAAATATGGGGAAGTCCAAAGACACAATGTTTCCAATAAAAGGTCAAATTCATGCCTGGAATGTTGAGGATGTTAGTTTTTCAGATATAGGATGTTGTATTAGAAGACATATACATCTACTGCATCTAATTCTATACCTGTAAAATATTTTATTTGGGGGATATGGTAGCAAACTCAACAATAGACGCTTTACAGAATTACCATCAAACTGCAAAAATCTCTAATTTATTTGCTTCAAAATTTAATTTTTTTAATACCGCTATCTTTTGCTGTGTTTTTGCACAAAATAAATTTAATTTACGTTTATTTTACGCAATTTTCAAAAAATTGCCACTTAATAAATTTATATACGGCCCCTTAACTCAGGAAAATAACACATTTTATTTAATATAAATTATACTACTGGAGGTAAAAATTTGAAATTTTGCACAGCCAGCTAAAATCATTTTTGCATCTATTTCCATCAAAATTTGGCTAAGTTGATATTCATAACTTTTTTGGATATTAATTTAATATTTCATAATTCATAATATATTAAAATCATATATATTATATTATGATATTAATATTTTATTAAAAATTATAATGATAGTAAATTATGTTTGGGTCGTTTAGTTCTAATAGTACGAATAAAAATCAGCTTCTTATCATCAATATTATATGAGATGTGAATGAAAATATGAAAAAATATTTTAACATATGGGGAGGGGGATTTTGGAAGCTCATAACGGGCTCATTTTCAGTTCAAATTTATTGAAAATTGGTATCCGGGGTTAAAATGAGCTAAATTTTTGAAATATGAAGTGAAATCTAGGGGTTGCTATTGAGAAAAAAAAGTTGGTGCGAATTTTAATATGTAGATGGCCCCTTATGCAATTTTTATGAATATCATGTTAAAGTGTACTTCAATCGTAAACGATTGGTATCTGTAACTTGGCTGTACGACGAACGACGGCCGAAAAAAGTACAAGTGGGCCTATTTTTTTTCCGCAGCTGTACATGCGACGAACATGCACATTGACTGTGCGAAGTCGTATACTCTCTCGCTGGGAATGTTGGTAGCTAACCTCCTTTCTGGTGATGTTCTAAATTGTGGAATTTCCCCAGAAAGGCATATATCTGGAAATCTTCCTGTCTGTGGATAACAATGACAACATTGCTATGATAGAACTGCCAGTTTTTTGAGTTTAGAGGTCCGGTCTTGAGCGCCGGCAAAAAAATTTAGATTTCAACTTCTGGTTGGTTCGAATAATCTACGATATAAACAAACAGTATATTTTTCCCGTCCAAAGGTGGGATACTTTATAGATTGGCTTTGAAATTCTTATAACAAAGTATTTAAAATAAAATAAATTGTTTCGTAAAGTAAATATGCAGGACGTAAAAGTAAATATGCAGCTTTGAAAAAATAAAATGTGATATTTTCTATATTTTTAACCTAAAAGATTAATAAATAAACGTGATTAGATTCAACTGACACGTATGACTTGCAATTAAATTGATTTCCAGCATGTAACGTAATATCGGAAGGTCAAGATTTAAAACTCAACTCAGAATTATACCCATGATATTTTTCCGTATTTAGCATTATTTTATTATAATGAAACTCCATGAAATTGATTAATTACGTGATGAGCTGATTTTTGGTACACATCAGCTTATCACGTATGAAGACAATTCATCAAATGATATGGCTGATTTCCTTTGGGATGAGATTACACTTTCACGAATTTTTCATAATAAGAGACATCCATTGTTCATAAATATCAATCTATTAGAAACGTCGATTTATATTTCTATGAGACGTTTATGTACTTATATTAGACGCTATGGGTTAATAAGTCATAGGATTAGGAAATAAAACAATGTGACATAGGATCCCTTCCATATTAGAAATAGTGGAATGTCAATTAAGACTTACTAATAGGTTTAGGATAAGATTTAGAAATTATTTATAGATGCATGCGGAATTATAAATAAATTGTTTATTTGATGCTTTTTTCAGGAACTTCTGATGTTGGAAATAATGTCCTTTTGACATTTTGATATTCCCCCAAGAACTTATTTTTCGATCTCGGTTTTATTCTGGACTTAATTTCGATTTTTCCAAATTAAGTTTTGATTGCGTTAGAATATTTATTCTGTGGGGAAGTAATGCATCTGTTTCCGATATTTTTATTGTCTTAAATAAAAATTGAGCTATATTGGGTTACTTCAAGATTTGATCAACTTGAAATATACGAAAGATTTGTTTAACAAGGCAAAACGAAAACAAAGTATCAGTTAAGGGAAAACTGAAGTTCATTATGCTTAGAATGTTCATCTTTCTCAATTTAAAAAAAAGCACCTTGGTACTCAAGTTAATAGATAAGTGGATATTGGAGTCGAAATAAAACATTTGTCATAATATTTTTGCAGTCTAAGGTTAGGAATATTTTTGGTTGGATAAAACCTTTTAGAACAACGTTTATAGTTCTAAATTTTCTTTACATTAATTGTATTTTAATGAAAGTTTATAACGAAATATTGTGGCCATTTCCATTTGGTATAGGGTAGCTATATTATTTAAAAACTATCAAACAAAAACTTATAAACATGCGTAAAAGTTTCTATAAAAATACTGCAATCTTTTTAATTCTAATCTGTCTAATTTCAAAAGACTTTCATTTAACTAAAATCATTAATTCAAGGAATACTCACTGCTTTCTCAGTAAAATAAAAAGTTATTCCACTGCTTTTATAAATTATTTCTTTAAGTACAAAAAACGAATTCTATTTTATTTAGAACTTACCGCAAGCGTTTTAACAGAAGACATAGATAATGAATTAAAAACCTTCATTGAAATAGTTAATTAAATTCTGCAAAGTACAGTTTTCTTCAATGTCATTTACTAAAAACATTAATCATTTAGTAGAGAACCTCGGTAAAGTTTTCTAAACTCTGTTAATTTCCTTCTTTACTCGGTTCAATTCAATCTATTTCAGATCGCCTGGATCTTTTTAACATTGAAAGATACACAACTTTAGCCTTAACTTTGAAATATAGCAGGAAAAGTAATTAGTTTTATTAAAAGGAATTATTTAATTTTATGGTGAATGATGCCCTTGAAATAAAACTTTCGTAATAGTTCTGTTTTTTTAATTGAACGGACTTGAATAAAAGCTTACAAGGGGATTTCTTTATTTCTCTCGGATCGAAATTCTCAGAATGCACTATATTGTTTAATGTGCATTAGTGATGATTTTTTGACAATGCTTTACCAAGTGAAATGATGCAACTGCATACAGTATTACACAAACTTGAAAAGGAAATTGATAGTATCCGAATACGGTATAAAAGGATATACGGTATATACGGTCGAATACGGTATATAAGGAATCAAAATTATTTTAGAACGGATAATCAAAATGAAAAATGAACCTCAAGATAATTCTAGACTCTGTTACACCTGACGATCCCCTTTTGTTGCTGAGGTGTAATGTTATTTATGTGAAATTTGACATAAGAAGAACATGGCATACCGGTATGGGGAAAAAGTATTTTACTTGTAAAAGGAATCCACAAAACCATTGGTAAATGTTTTGTCATTGACAAAGTGAGGACTTTTTTGTGCCTCTTAAAAAACGTGTTCAGTTTTTGTTATTTTCAAACAAAACTGTGCGCACATGTTTCAGCGTGCATTTCAAACAAGTACACGGTCTTTCGTAGTACTTGAAAGATACTTTCAAGTATAATCAACAGCCCCACTAGCAATTTTGTTCGGGAGAAGTTCGGAAAGAGTAGTGATTATCATCTCTCTTTGACACTATCAGCTAATATACGTGACAAATAGAATAGGTACACACTTATAATTACTTCCATAGTGAGAATAAGTCTAATGTTTATTTATATGTAGTATTTGTTTATTTGCTTGTATTGTGTAAAATACATCTGTAACGCCCAGACCGTCGGATGAAAGCCGCACGATAGGCCCACAAACCCTGGACTTTCACACTTCAGTCATCTACCACAAGAGCGTAGCCAGGGGGGGGGGATATCGGGATATATCCCCCCCGAAATTTTTGAATTAGTGATGAAATTCCGTCTATTTAGGCACATATAAGTTCAAATCCCCCCCCTCCCCCCCGAAAAATTTTCCTGGCTACGCGCCTGATCTACCATAATCTTATCCACTCGGCCATGGTGGGGGTCCTTGCATGAAGTAATACGCTTAACAAAATATTGCTTATTTCAAATGTGACAATGTATGGAACACCTACCAGGAGACTGTCACATCTTATCATGAGGGAACATGCGGTCGGAATGATATTTCTGTGAGAAAGACAATTGAGTAAATTATTGTTAAATATTTTATTGTACTATGGACGTATAAAACTTGAGCAATATCAGCATTTACCTTTTTCAGGATTAGCGCCATTCGTGTTCCGAAAATGTTGTACGATAATCAAATAATAAGAAATATTTATCCTCAACTCAAAAAACAATACGGAAGAACGAAAAAGCACAGAATAGTTTTACGTACATTCAAGACACACAAACATCCAAGAAGATAGGGGGGGGGGGGAGAGAAAGTTACGGAGTAGAATTTCTTAGAATTTCAAGAGGCAGGCCTTCGTCACATTTTATTCCTTTGAAATCACCTGTCTTATCCAACAGGATGTCAGATGGTATGCCCATATAAATGCTCGATTTTTCCTGTGCTCTAATACATATAAAAATTCAATTCCAAGAGTTGGCACGAAAAAACTGGCTACGTTTTAAGAGTGTTATCTAAAAGAAAGCCAATTTTTCCTTTAAACAAATTCAAGAGAATAGGTATTGATTTCTACATTTTTTCCACAACTTCTAATCCCTTTAAGAAAAGACTTCTATTTTATTTTTTGAGCATTCTTAAGTTACGAGTTAGGCATCCGAAACTTTGCTACCAAGTCTTATTAGTGATTTTTATATACATTAGTTTACTAATCCATGAATTAGAAAATACACTATTCATAATTTAAAGAATATACAATGGTATATGTCGAACATTAATACTTTTCCACGACCAATAAATGCATAAATAAATAAAATTAAAAGAAGTATCAGAAAATGCGAGAGTCGTATAACTTAACTTTTACCCCGAGAAATATTTGGTTATTTTGATTAACGAAATATAGGAAATCATTTACTTAAAAACTAAAAAGAAATTATTCATTTTTGAAAATTTTATAGCATTAAAAAACTTTTCCTTTTTAATTTCGCATAGAAATTGTTTGTCCTTTGACATTCGTTTTTCTTGTTATGATGAAAAAAACATTTTTAAAAGTTAATTCTACTACATAGACTCATATCCGAAATTAGGGTTACAAATTATGGATCTAGATGCAAATCCTACACTGTCCACATTTCAAGTTTATCGTAAGTTGAAAAATAAATAAGTAAATAATTAAGAAAAAATATATGAACCAGCATGATATATTGACTCAATTTTGTTTGGTATATTTGTTGGCATAACAACTACCTGCGCACAGTCCTAAACCTGTAATAATTTGGTAAACTTAGAAACTAAATTTAAGTATGGAAAATGTGAGTTTGTAGCAAACCTTTATGGGTAATATTAGCTAAACCAAAATGTTTATACATTTAAATCAGGGAGAACCAAAATAAATATATAAATAAATATCTAAACATTAGTTTTCACTATGTCATTTCGGAGTGTGATAAACAACAAAAATCAACGCGCAAAACACATTAGTATGTCAAAAAACAGGAACTTATGTTTCGTTTTGCAGGTTCGTTGAAAAATGGGCCAGCTTCAAAGTTAATTTATAAATGAATTTATATGAAAGTAAAAATGCTTTATTTTTTCAGCCTCCTTGACCCTCCTTTTTGAAAAATATTAAAATACTCATAGTGCAATAGACATAAAATGTCCATAAAAGTTTCTTTTTAACAATAAAGATCTAATGTACAGCCCCCTTTCCCTCCCACTCCCTCTAATAAAAGAACTTTGTAAACGCCAATGGTTAGATAGGCTACTATTTTAAGTGTTTCCTATGAAGCCACTTATTCTTCGGTTATAAATGAATATACATATCCAAAGTTCATTATCAAGACATTCCTTTGAAGTTTGTACCTCTTAAGTAAATGTAACCGTAAATTGTATACTTGCTTGTTATTACTCTCAAGTTTTTAGCTAGACTGAACAAACGTATAAAGAAAAGTTTACCTTTATAGTATAAACATTGTTCAGAAATCAATGTCATAACATTTATAAATTTGTTATTTTATTTGTCAAATATTTCAAAGTATAGTGTTCTTTAAGCAAAACTGTGGGTTGCAAAAATAAAAACAATATTCATTTAAATAAAAAAAAGACAGTTAATTTTGTAACATTATGTGTATACAATAAAGTGAAAAATTCCTCTAGATAAAAAGGATAAATATCAATATATTTATTTTTTTACACGCTATTCTACAAAAATAAGTTTTTATATTTGGTGCACCCTGCATTAAAATTAAACAAGTAAAAGTCATGCTTCCTTATTTTGAAGTTTTTGCTGTAGAACTTGTATGAAAATTTAATTTCTTAATTAGATTTTTGCATATTTTGTCTTTTAATGCAAGGATATACTTAAAGGATTACTTAAATGATATTAGTCATTTGAATGGGGAAATTTGTTTTTATAGAATTTGCACTGTGTTTCCAATTGGGAGTATGTGTCATTTCTGACTATACATTGGTTTAAAAAACTGAATATACTGATAGGTAGTTTAAGTCGTAAGAGAAATATTAAGAATTAATGAAAAATTTATTTTTAAATTTAAGTAAAGATTTGAATTAAGTTTGAAGGGGGAGGGTGTATCAAGACAGATCTGTAAACATTTATGAAAATGGCTATTTTCATGATTTTTTTTTCCAGTTTCCCAATAATAATAGAAAAGAAACTTCCATTTCAAAAAAATCAAGTCATCTTTTAATTTTATCTTTTAATTTTATCTGTTAATTTTTTCACGTGGATATTGATAAAGTTACATTTTTGAATAAATTTTTAATTCGATGTTCCCCATTGGGAATATTGGCCTGTAACAGGTTAACTGCAGACAAAAACACAAGACTTATAACGCCAATCAATGCTTGTGTATTGTTCGGAAGAGTAAAAAAAAGTTTGAAATTGCAAAATGCCAGTTGATAAAGAGGGAAAAAAAAAACCCCAAAAAAACGTGTGTATCGAAGGAAACAAAATATGCGTATTCGACAAAATTCTGTTTCAGTTATTCAGAAACACAAAAGAACTCTTTGTTCGCTTGATGGAAACTATCTCCAGAAAAAAAATAGTGCATGCTAATGCATAATTCAGTGGTTTTCATGAAGGTATTGAAAAATTAGCTAGTGAAAGAAAGTTTTAAAATATCCTTGTACGGAATGATGCAAGTATTTTTTCAGATCAGTTTCGGTGATTTCAAATTCATGAAATATACAGGATGCATAGGCATGTATTAGAGTGTGCATGTACACTGGAATAAGATTTAGGTTTAAACAAATGCCTGTATGAATTAAAAAAAGTTATAACATGAGATTTAATTAGAACATAGTTTAATTAAAAAGCAGAATAAAGAAGACCGGGGCGCATTTTCCAATATTTTTGAAAGTTAAATTTTGCATTTATTTTTTTATTTTTTTATCTGTGTTGAAGTAATAAGGATATCATTGTATTTTCTACAAACTGGCACAATTATTTTTTAAAAACGTAAATATACTTTTTGACAGAAAGTGGTTACATCTGTTTACGTAAATTTGCAAAATGTGCCCATATGCAGGGCAAATTTTCCAGCCTGCGAAAAATGTACTGGGGTAAATTTTTCAACTATACTTTAACGGGTAAAATATAGCTAATAAACCTGGCTTGTTAATTAACATGTATTTTTATTGTAAATAAAGAAGACGTAATGAAAGTAAATAAGGTAATAACAGAGTAATAGAGAAAGCAACTGAATATGGAAAACAAATGGCACTTAATAATTTTTCAAAACCTGTCTCATTGAACCATTTTGTCTTCAAACAAAAGTTGCCATTGTCTAAATCACAGAAAAAGCAAACGCAACAAGTAACTTCTATTTTAGTGCAGTCTTCATGCGCCCATTTCTTGCCTTTCGTACACTCACCAGCTTTCCTTTTGTCTTAGACAATATACCATACCATATCATTTTTTCTGGATTTGATGTTTTAATGCCTTTTGCATGTAAAGATGAAGGTCCAAACAGTTTCCTTACTGGGATTGACTTCTGTTTTTTCCTCTCTCCTCTTACCTGATTTCTTTTGAAGTTTCTTCTTTTTAATATTAGATAAATATTCAACTTTATCTTTAAAAAAAACTGCAAAAGGAATCACAAATTAATATATGGCATTGCCAGTAAGTATTGCTGACTTAATTTTCTTTTTATTTCTGCATTGTTTATTATTCGTAGAATGGAAGAAATCACTTACTTCGAGGCGACACGAGTCGAAATACGTGCCCCATATGCTGTTGGAGAACCTGTCCCGTCACCATAATGGAACTTGACACTACCTCGACGGGCAACAGTGTAAGTTATCAGCAAAACAAACTCACATTTACAGGAAGAAAAAACTCTATTTCACAAGCAATACCAGAATAGCAAGTTTCATACTTGTACGTTTGTTTTAAGTTTGCATTGGGACCTGAAAATTTAATCATTATAAAAAATGTAGAAAATATCGTCTTGTAACAGTTTGATTGCAGCTACTGAACTGAAACTTTCGCATATGATGTGTAGTGTGTCGTTACTTCAGCTACTCTGCTACCTGGAGTCATCTAGGGGCTTATTTCAAAACTAAAGACAGTTGAAAAACGTGGCCCTATAAAAAATGTTCAACGGTCTTCCTTATGACAGAGTGCTTAATATATTTCTAAACATAAAAACAGCAAAATACACTGCTCAAAACAATTAAAGGATATTGTAAGTTTTATATAAAATAAAGATATAAGCGAAATTTTTTTTTGCCGAAAATGGAAGAAGAGAATCACAAATGCAAATTTTTCTGATTTTCAAACTGTGGAGTATGCTAATTTGTAGTTCGACGTCAAAAACGTCGCTTCAGCGGCAGCGAATGAAATTGGGCTTTCAACTGAATAAAAGACAATGAAGACAAGGATGATCGGCATTCAGTGACTGCTTTGTTTCGATGAGTACGATGTCTCAGCGAAGTCATTTAACCGATTAAGAAGCTTGGAGAGTTGCCGGTAGGTTAGAAAGGGTACAAACTCAAGCCGAAGTAGCGCAAGCCATTGGAGTGTCACAAAGTGTGATTTCCAGGATCTGGAACCGGTTTTTGGCGACTCGAAGTGTAAGCCGAAGACCAGGGCAAGGTCGTAGACGGGCGACAACGTCCAATGAAGATCGTTATTTAGTGTTAACGGCTCGGAGACACCGGAATATGAACGCTACTCTTCTCCAACAACACCTTCGCTCGGATACTGGCACCACGGTTTCAACTCAGACTGTCCGAAACCGGCTCCATGGTGTAGGTCTGTATGCTCGCCGACCGATGGTATGTGTTAGACTAACATCAAGGCATCGTCGCGACCGCAGGGAGTGGGCAACAGAGCATGTGAATTGGAGGAAAAATGAATGGAGCACTGTTCTTTTTTCTGACGAGTGCCGTTTTTCAGTTCATCGTGATAACACTGATAAACAAAAAAAAAAAAAAGTTTCGGCGGATATCTTGGTATCCAACACTTGTTTTAGGACAATTGAGACATGCTGATTAAAAATATGCAAACCGTTTGTCTCTATCACCCACCGTTTTTGAGATATTTGACATTAACCATTTATATATGTTTAACATTGTATCAAGGCAAACAACGCTGAGACAAGTTACCGTAGAGCACATATTGCTGAATAGAGTACTAATTAACATAAACTATATAGCATCAGCTAGTTTAAGGTATAATACACATATAAAATACATAGGTATAACATAAAGTTCCTTAATTTAAAGTTAGTTCGGTTTGAATTTCTTGGTTGTAGACTTGCGTTTGTGCTGAGCATTTGGCATGTTGCGCTGAAGCATCCAGCAGTAGTCAGCCAACATTGCTGCACTCCATCGACCCTGATAGCGAGACTCCATCACCGAGATGTCCTGATGAAAGCATTCGCCATGTTCATCACTGACAGAACCTAAGTTCTCGGGAAAGAAGTCGAGATGTGAGTCGAGGAGATGAATCTTGAGGGACATGTTGCAACCCATCAAGCTGTACGCACTAATGCACTTCTGCACAGTATTTACATAGTCAGGAGATTTATCATTTCCAAGGAAATTGGCTACAACAGACTTGAATGCCAACCATGCATCTTTTTCAGTACTTCTGAGTAAGTCTTCGAAAGTGACTGTCGGAAATGATCTTCCTTATTTGTTTGTGGACCTATGAACACAACTTCTTTCACTTTCGCATAACTTTGGAAATTTGCTGGATAGGTTCCGAAAAGCATCTGAGTTGTTGCTAGTGCCTTCACAAAGTTCTTCATGATCCCCAGCTTTATATGAAGTGGAGGCATAATAACTTTTTCACACTCAACCAACAGCACACGAAGAACGTCTTTACTACTGGTCTGCATTTTATCTCTGATGGGCCAATTCTTCTTTATATAGTGGTGCTTCCTATCTCTGCTGTCCCACTTACAGATAAACCAGCAGTACTTGGTGTACTCTGTCTGCATTCCCATGAGAATAGTGATTACTTTTAAATCACCACAGATATTCCAAGAGTAATCGCAATAGCGAATTTTTTCAAGAAGTAGTGACATGGTTTTGTACGTCTCTTTTAGATGGGCAGAATATCCAACTGGTACTGATGCATACATGTTCCCATTGTGTAATAATACAGCCTTTAAACTTGCCTTGGAGGAATCAATAAACAGTCGCCATGCTTCAGTGCTATGTTCTACCCTGAGGCTTGACATAAGACCTTGGATGTCCGTGCAGTAGCACATATTGTCACTCATTGCAAAAAACTGCACGAGTTCTTTGTGTCTGTATCAAAATTGTGAAGTTCTTGTACCTGATGATAGCAAATTAAATTCTTTCAGACGTGAACCTAGCAGTTCAGCTTGGCCTTTTGTTAGTGCCAGGTCCCGTACGATGTCGCAAACATCCTCATTATTAATCAAGTGAATCTCTTCACCAGGATGGTAGTCAGAGTCTGAGTTGTTGCTAGAAGATGGAGAACTTTATTCTTGTTCCCCTTCATTTACTCTGTATTCTGTAGGGGGTGTTGGTATTGGATAAGTGACGGGATCATGTGGAATTGGCTTTGAAACTGAGGGAATATCTGGATAGAGTGTTTTTTACTTTGTAGCTTACATATTTTCATTGGGGTATTAAAATTCCGGGGGCCTCTGAACTGTAGTCACCATGAATGCGAATATTCGACACTGCGTTAGAAAAAAAATAACGAAAAAAAATTCCAACGTAAAGGGTTAAAAAATGTACGTTTTTGTTGATATCTCGAAAACCTGACGTGATAGAGCAAAACGGTTTTCAGATTTGTAATCAGCATGAAAAACTGCATTAGAAATGTAAGCATCATGCCAGATATCTATGGCTTGTTATTGTGTGTAATAGGCGTATTTTCATCTGGAGGGACCGTGGCAGTAGGAATAATCCTGCGTTCGTGCACGAAAGTGTCAGCTTTGGCGGTGGGGGAGTGTTGGTGTATGGTGGCATCTCCATTGATGGGCGCACAGACCTCTACATCATTCGATATGGACCCCTGATTGGTCGCCAATATAGGGATGAGATCCTCAGACCTATTGTAGTCCCTTACGCTGCAGCAATCGGAGATGACTTCATTTTAATGGACGGTAACTGCAGGCCACATCGTGCTAACCTGGTGGAGGATTTCCTTTTTGAGAAAGGAATCGTACGAATGGAATGGCCAGCGAGTTCTGCAGACATGAATACAATAGAGCACGTCTGGGATGCTCTAGGAAGACGAGTTGCTGGCCGCCAACCACCCCCACAGACTCTCCAAGGGTTGGAAAGAGCTCTTCTGGAAAAGTGGGGCAGAATACCCAACTCGTGATGAATAGCCTCATTGACTCCATGCCTCAAAGGTGTTCAACGTAGCCGGCCGTCCGTGGAAACAATACCACCTACTTAACAGGATTTCCTTTGAAGAAAACACCTTTTCATATTCTTTTTTTCTCAAATGCACAAATTGTGTTTTTTCCTTTTCTACACAAATGCGCAATAAAATGCATTTTTTTTTCTGCCAAACATGTGTAATTTATTCTCATATAACCTACTGCGTCTGTCGACCATGTATCAATCAGCTAAAAAGTTTCCCAGCCACAAGATCCACCTAAAACCGCAATATCCTTCAATTGTTTTGAGCAGTGTATTATCAGACGAATTCTACTGTTACTCTTAAATTTGGGAATGAAATTCGCTCGTAGACTAGAGCAACTTAAATTGTAGACTTTGTAACAAGCGGAACATTTTAAAAATTCCTGCGAGCGTTTTTTCAAGCTCGTTGTGTCAAGCTCGTAACGCTGCTTGGAGTCCGAAGCTTGCTAGAGTATTTTCGAAAAATGTTTCATAAATAAGTGAGCGTCGACCGATTAGATTGCAGGATTGTCCAATGCCATTCAAAAGAACAAGTTTTTAGTTTCTGCTCTTGTACACGTAAACTGCTTTAACAACTTTCGCAACTTCTTTTGTGAGAGCTCCAAGGCTCTTACATATTAACGGGCTATATACGAGCTTAAACGTAACAGCAGAATGTCATTTTACTCACAAACCAATTCCCTCTGAGTTTGGTGTTCACTGACTTCTCAAATGTCAATGATATAAAGTAAAGATTACATCAATGGTTGTTTAGGTTCTATTTTGATGCAAAGGTTGATTTGCATATAAATAATTTTTGGAAAGTTATAACTTAAAACCGAGATGTATATACACGCGTGAAACGACAGGCCACTCAGTATGTGGAGTAATAATGATATAAAGAATACTTTAATGGAACTTTTATACTGCCTATGCATCTATTTCACATATTTTATAAAACTTTTTTTGGTTAATCTGTTGGAACTTTTGAAATAAAAATGCTCTAATCTCAATAATGCTCTTGCAATGAGAGTTAGGACAAACGCACATTCCATTTCAGAAGTTATTTTTGGGAGAATGAGAGGAAATAAATGTTACCACAGTTAGTTGAGACACTCAGTTCTTAAAACGGATTCTGAAATTTCAAGCATATTGCTGTTTTATTAAAAAATTTAGAGCATTTATTTTTAATAATAAAATAAACAAAATTATAACAAGAATTTTCAAATTTTACATAATTTATAGAGATTAACAATCCAATTACAACAAAAAGCCATTTTGCTATTAAAATATGCTCTCACTGATAAATATTCCTCTTAAGATGCTTGACATAAGTATTATTTAATACTTTAAAAAACAATTTTATGACATATACCGAAATAATAATCTGCCAGATGAGTAAATAATCTTCTGAGTTACGCTGAATTGAAACTAAACTATTTTTAATAGGAAATTATATTTATGAAAAGTAATATTTTGAAAAAGTTTCTCAATACTTAATGGCCATTAAGTTAAATAAATCAAAAAGTTTGCGATCATTAAATTGCTATCATATATCACATTTAAAAAAATATATGACGACTTTTAAAGTAACATTTTTATCATTGAGATAAAAGTTTCAGAAACTCTTAAAGAAAATCTGCGTATCAAATATTTTTCTTAATTAAGCAAACCTTAAAAGAATATATTTTTATTCAATCGAATTTTTACTTTTTGCTAAACTTTTAAAAGGCAGCATAGAAAAAAATATAACTCTGTTTTGCAGTTTAATGGACATCGATACATTTGTCAACTTCTTTGCAAATAAATCTAATTACACAATACTTTAAGCTTTATATCATTATAGTTTAAACGGGTGGAAAGGTATTAAATCATTATTAAACATTTTAGTTGAATTTAAAAACTTACATGCATACGATGCTTTCTACAATTTAGTTTTCTATCTCACTTTCTTCCTGCACCAAAATAATAAGAACAGACAATAAGCTAACTTTTGTTTCTTATTGATAGGTAAAAAAAAATTAAGGTTCTACTCCAGCATATGTTATCTATTATTGTTTATAGTAAATTTTATTTTAAGAGGTTACCTGAATATTAAAACAGAAGTTCTGAAATTCCAGTAAAGGTCCTACTTATCTTTGAAATTAGTATTTGAATTCAGCGTGGAAAAATAATTATCCCAAAATTGTAACAAAACACTTAAAAGTAATTTCGAACGAATTCAGAATAAGGCACAACCAATCAGAAAATGACCCTTAAAAAATGGGGAATACTTACAAAATAAATAGACAGCAATAAAGTACATAGTTTGCGTACATGTTTAAAAAAATTACCATATTTTTTAATAAAGCATTGCGTTACTTGTGATAAATAAAATAAAGTAAGTACTTTGAAGTATTTTTAGGGTTTTAACCGACCTTTAAATTACATAAATCAAAATGTTAGTAAACTTTATGGTACAGTGTCAGATATGATACTTTACGAAGAAATATTACGGATGGACGAAAAGTTTTCGGCTAGGAGATAAAAGTTTTAATACAGGAAAAATTGACGGGAACCATCAAATATTTGTCTTTATTAAGTGACTTTATATGAAACGTGTGCATTACTGGTATATTTTTATTGGTTTTTCAAGCTTTAATACTTACTTTGCGTGAAAGAGAGTAAATTTATTATCCAAGGATATAAAGCTTATTTCAATAGGGTACAGAAAGGCAACTTTTGACCTCAAGGCATCATTAAACAAGATCTGATGTCAAATATCGTTTTTTGAAAACTAATAAAAATAAAGGATTTATTATACTGAGAGTGATACTGTTTAGTATTTATGTGCTTATATTGAAAATCTAAAAGAAATAATCTTTCATTTATATACACCAGAAAAATAAAGAAAGCAGTTTGAATGTTTAGTGTGAAAGAATTTCATATTTGAGTAAGCCATTATTGCACTTTCATAATGTGGTATAGTAAGATATCTTTTTCGAGAATTAAAAATAAAAATCCAGATACAAATGATGTGAGTCATAATTGTTGTCAAAGGAATATATTTAGACGTTTATTTAAGTTTTTTTCTCTTATACCTAAACTTTTACTTTTTGAAGGGCTCTGTACTTAGATTAAATTTTAACTTTGGAATTTCCAGTATGATCTTTTTCTTCTTTTTACTTTTTTAACTATTTACTTTTGCCCCGAATTCCCTAAATATAAAATTTGGCTGAAATGCAACTGTCTTCTAACAAAACTGAACAAGCTAGTAATCATCATTATATTAAAATTTAGTTGATATGATATTAGACGCGAAATACAGGGTGAATCTAAACTCTTGGACAAAACTTCAAGAGGTGATAGGGAACATAATAAGGAATAAGAATCACATAGCAATGTGTTGGCGGCAATATCGTCTTCATGTAGCTGTTAATAATCACTTTGGAAAAAGTGCTGAAACAAACAGTGCACTTTCCGACCATTGTTCGTCAGAAACTAATGTATTTTTTTCCGAAAACAGAAGTTCATAAAATTCATAGTTTAAAAATTCTATTTTATTTCACGAATGAAATTTTTGGAGACGAGCCTATGTTTATGAAACTTGGTTAAGAAATTAGACGAACACTTTCAATACTTTTCACAAAGTGATTATTACCAGGTAAGTGAAAACTGCGATTTTGACCCCACACTGCTATGTGATTCTGATTCCTTATTATGTGCCTTATCACCCCTTAAAGTTTAGCCCAAGAGTTTAGATTCACCCTGTATGACTGAGCGCACGTGAGAAAAAGTAACATTTTCATATGCCTCTAAAGATTCAGATATATGAGCATGAGCATATAGTTTCAAAATTACTGCTCAGAATATAACTACAAATTATTTTGAGGATTTCTGAGTCATTCTCATGCATATAACAGCTAAATACTCTTATATGTTATAGTGCAAAAATTTTAAACTTCATAATCATTAACTGCACCTTAAAGAAAAAGTTTTGAAAAATCCAAGCCAAACAGCAATAAATGGGCTATATACAATATATGAACTCCAAATTTCCTTGGATAGTATATACAATTTTATAAGAACTCATAGACGTACTGCGAGCACGGTTATCGTAAAGAATGGATTGCATAGATCCGCATATTTTTCCATGCAACGGTAGAAGTGCACAAACATTGACGGCCGTGAGACATGTAATACCTGAAAGGGAAAAATTTAATGCTTGTTATTGCATACACAAAATCCATTGCAATATAGTAAAAAATAATGGATAACGAATACAATATAAATAAATATGTGTTCAACATCACGTTTTCATTTATGATTTTTACAAAAGAATTTTCTTCAATTTGTAGTAAAACAAATAATTGATAGTAGTCATTATCTTTCTGTTTGTACCTACATATTTTTACTTGAAGAAATAATTGAATTTAATTATTATTTTACATGCTACGGTTTACAAATGAGAAGTTTTCCTTAAAACTAAATTATTTCTCAATATATTGTAGCTCTTAACTGTTTAACAAAATCAAAGAAAATTTATATGTAATTTCTTTTTAACTTGCTGAATTATGATATGAAGAGGAAAATTAGCGAATCACAGTAATTTTAAAGCCTATGTCTGGTTAAACACTGAGATGATTTCATCTAAACAAAATTTAATGTCTATATTATTTTTTTACCGAAGTAAATTTTTTTTTCTATTATTTGTACATCAGTGCAATCAGAAAATAAATGAAGGGTGCAACAAGGTAACGTATGGTCTTCAAAATAATAAAAAACGATATCCATTCACGAAAAGTTTGAGAGTCACTGCTTCAAACATCATGCACCTATAAAGCCTTGTATTTTTTATGTATTTTTTTATAGTTGTATAAAGTGATCAAATCTAGAAAGGTAAAACTTACGTAAGAATAACATTAATTCTGTGAAACTAAGATAAGCTGAAACCAAGAGAAAAACTTCCGCCCAATAGCCAAACTGTTTTTAAAACTAAGAATATTAACAGATTCAAACTACAATAAGAACTGATTTTGACTGATTTTACCATAATCAGTTCTTATTGTGTGTCAGTGTTCTCCAGTGTCATTGATGATTACTAGTGAAGCATTTAAAGTCAAATATCTGTGAATACTATTCTTAAATATGTCAGATTTTTGTGAGTGATTTTTTAAAGGTCGGATTTTTTTTCCTGGATTCTTTGTATGCAACGACATTCCGAAAAGTTATTTTTCATATTATATTGTACTTATTTATTTTATTTTTTAAATATACGACCTCTTATATAATTTATTATATAAAAGCGAACTTCATGTTATTAAAAAACTTTTTCTATATGGAAGTATAGTGAAGTAACATCAAAAGTGTCGCACTAATTAAGCAGTTTGAAACATACGGCATATTTTTTATTTAAAACTAATAATTTGTATCTTCATGAGCATCTATGTAGCTCATGTGCATTTACATCTAGTAAATATCTAAAAGTGTGCACAAGTTGAGATAATAATTATGAAAGATTTTTAAACCCCCTGATAATTAGCTTATTATTATACATAAACTTGTTTACTATAACAAAGTACCGTTTTATCGATATCATTTTATACGCCATTAATTATATGCATATTTCTTAATGCCATGTCTGTTCAATTCATTAAATTTTTTGAAACAAAATTAGAAGCTGCTATATCGTGACAGCGTATTATATTTTTAGTTACTGTTATCAGTATGCATAAAACTAGTCATTACTACTAAGCGTCATTGTACATCACCGAGCATTTCTTATTAAAAGCCATAAATCATTTTAAATATGGAGTTAGCTCATCGTTAGTAAAGTAACTTTTGAACATCTGCCACGATACTTCAAAATTCTCTCCTAAGTATTTTGTTGCTTCACAAAATGATAATTTTCATTCTTTTGAAAATTTCCTGTGTTAGTTAAACTGTTATTAGATGTTCATTGAACGGTTTAAGAAACACGAAGAATAACTTGTTCGAAGATTTATTTATTCGTGTTTCAGTATTAGAAAATATTTCTGAAAAGTTTTATTGTACGAAATTTTAATTTAAGATAAATTGTGTTACCTATATGCCACTATTAAATTAACAAGAACCTTTTGGTCTGCAAGGAAAAAAAAACCCACAATATTTTACAAGTGTTATTGAACACTAGATTACTCTTATAATTTAGAACATCTGTAATGAAAAATCATTAAAAGCGTTCGTGGTCAGTTTAACCCAATGAGAAGTTAGAACAAAGGAATGAATGGATTTTAAATATATATATTTGAAACTATTACACGTATTGAAATGAGTGATGTACAAAATTGAAGGGTTAACACCGATGCCGAAAACACTGGAAGAACTTTAAGGACGAACCTGTGCAACATTAGGAACAACTGACAGTGTGGTATGAACTTATAAAAATTAGATATTTGTCGTATAACAAAAGGGTCACACATAAAACATTTTCAACTGAAAAACAAAAACAAAAACAAGCGTGTAAATAATTTTTTTTAGTTTTGTCTATCACTTATTGTAATATGTACAATAGTTTCGGAGGTTTAAAATTTAAATTCCAGGTATTCATTCGCGGTAACTCTGTAGCATGAAAATAGAAATTTAGTCAGTTCCTAAAAACACCAGACTCATTGAATACAGTATAAAATCAATCAGTTCAAGAGAAACCATTTTGTATGCGAATAAACGTTGGTACCAGTAAGTTCGCGGAGATATCTTTTCGTTTCACTGAACTCTCTACAGATCGATGGCAGGTTATCAACACAGTTGTTCCACTTTCAAGGTTTTTACTGATCGTCTCATTAATTCAATAAGCTTAAGTCCGAACGACGATTGTGCTGGTAACTCTTAGTACTAGTGCAGTCGTACTGCTTAGCAAAATACGACAACACTGTGTGAAATACAAGTAATTTTACCACACATATAGCTGTAAAATAATACAGCACCGTGTGTTGTAAATCCCCTCAAAAATGACGACATTGATAAGCCAATCACGAAGAACCTATGGCAATGATTGTATGGCAGCTCTCGCAGTCTATATCACTACGTGTTGGCGTTATGTTTACCCTCATGTTTTGCTGTAAAATAATACAGTTCTGTGTTGTTTCACTGACAACATGACGTAATGGTAATGATAAGCCAATCACAAAGCCCATTGTATAGCAAATCAGCACAGTCTATAATACAGCGTGTGGATAAACGTAATGCCAGCATCGCAACGTGTTGGCATAACGTTTACCCACACGTTGTGCTGTAATCATTTTTTTCAGTGTATATATTAAGCTGAAACTATGTAATCATGACTTCCTCTGAAAAAAAAGAGCTATTTTGTGACAAAAGCTTCCACTAATCATGCAACAATGTAAAGTAAAGCGACTGAGTGAGCGAGGAACTTACTCTACTTTGAATAGTCTGCAAGTTGGGAATGAACCACACAAAGTTCGTAGGTTGCTGCATCCAGTGACCGGTGGGACTTCTAACCAGAGATTTATAACTTAACCAAGAGTAAATCTGGAATATCATTGGAGCTTCGCAAATAATGGTTTGAGAATTGCTGCATTCGAAGATTTGTACACTGTAGGAAATACCTGTAATTTTGCTACACATATTGCTGTGAAATAATACAGCACAAGTACTGCGGATTTGGAGTACAGTACTCTGTGTTGTAAATTCACTCTTTGTTGTAAATGAAGTTTTGATAAGCCAATCACGAAGAACCTTGTGCAACAAATTGACACAGTCTTTACATCACAACGTGTTGGCGTTACGTTTACCCACACGCTGTGCTCTAATCTAGGTAAATATTTTTTTCAGTGTAGATAACTCTTATGATCCCTAAAACTATTTATGCACAACCATAATTATTTTAATAAGAATTTAAAAAAATTGATGTGGACACCGCATGTCTTCATTGCACGTTTCTTAAATCATACATATTTTCGGTGCACTTCATTCAAACTTATTTCACTTGAAGGAAACATGCAATGATACATGCAATGACAACGATTTCTAGTCAAACGTTTGAGATATCGCCCAGCGGGATTCTGTTTTAAAGACGTATTTTTGGCACTTAATTATCACTATTTCACCAAACGCTGCCAAGCTCGACATACCTTGCAAAATTTTAGGCACAACTGAAACAGTAATAAACACAAAACTTTAATGAATTGAAGGAATCCATTGACCTTAAGGAAATAGAATTCTTTTTGAGTCTAAAGGAATTATTCAGTCGATTGCGATCTAAACAGGAAAGATAAATCATGCAAAACTCATCCATTATAAAACACTTTCGAACAAACAACATTTTGTGCCAAATTTGGTTATATATTGTGTACTTAAATCTGGTAACATTTGAGGGATAATCTCAAAAAAAGTAGTATATTAATATCGATGCAATTTTGAAAGACCCCGTTAAAGGACTTTAAAATTTATTTCCACTTTTTAACTGAAGAGTAATTTAGTTTTTTTAAGGTAGCTTTTTTAAGGTAGTCTTAAATTAATGTTTTACTCGCTAACGAATGAAAGATTGCTGCTATGTTGCTTTTAAATCAGTTAATTGGAGGGCGAGATACGAATTAAAATTTCTATTTAAATCGCAACGCGTTATTGGTCTCATATTAGCAATTTTTTTATTTCCCTTAAAAAATGAAAATATCTCTAAACTACGCTTTAAAGAATGTAATCGAGGGTAATGTATTGGAATTCTTTCGATTACTCCTGTAAAAATTCAACAAATGCTACATACACCATCTTCAATAGGGTACTTGTTACTGCGCGTAGGAATAACACATGAAAATTTCGTAGTAATCGATGCATATATACGGCATTTAAAGCACGGACAGACAGACAAACCGAAATCAAAAACTCTTATCGAAATTGTTGGAAAATATTAAAAAATAGATACGCAATTAGCTGTCACAAATTCTACATAAACAACATCTGAACATTCTACGTGAAGAATTTTAAGAGTCATGCGAAATATGTAATCATTTTTGACGCCAAAATTGGCGATATTTAGTCAAAACCCACCCAGGTCAGTAACAGTCAGAGATATTTTGGGTGTCGTCCAAACAATGGATAACTATAGACATAATATATCGAACATGTCCGCAGATCTTAATGTATTGAAATTCTATAAGGTGGCCCTGCAAATAAATTATCTAGTAGATTGAAACCAAAAAGGGAGGTGCAGAACGAGATGTTACAAAAATCCAAACTAAAATTTAAATATTCTACGACTAAAAGTTTTTGATATATGCGGGTTATATAGATACGTGTGTAGACATCACAAAAAAAACATTCAAAACAGACTCGTGGATATTCAAAATAGATCGTGCTTGCATACATACGTAGATACATACATGATTAAGTTGAGACGTCATGCAAAAACTCCTGAGGGTGAATTTACAGATGGTTAAAATCGATCTCTTCGTCCATACCTGAATACTGAAATTTTTAGTGATTACTATATTTCTTTTACTTCGTACAATGAAGTAAAAATAATTTTCAAACATCATTAAAAACCGTTGTAGGGGAAAGGTGGTGATGCATTCAAAAGCACTTTATGCATATACTCAAAAACTTGCTTTCCCCTGCTTTCTGAATGATTCTTAAAATTACACTAGACCTGTTAGTGATTTCATCAACATTTTTCAAAACTATCCTCATTCATTTAATGCATCACGTAAAATTTTATCTCAAGTGTGCATTTCAATTTGAATGCATTCCTTTAAGAGACATTTTAATGAGAATTTTTGATTGAAATAGTTCTACTTTTTGAAATGGATGTCAATTTAAAAGTAATGTGCTATAGCATAGAATTTTAAATTAAAATTTGAGTGAAGTATTTAAAAAAAGAGTACTGTGGGAATTGAAAACCAGTTTAGGATTTTTTAAAAAGCTGAATTGAAAGCTACAAGGTTAATTGGAATGTGTTAAAGGAATTGAAAATATGTTTATCGATTATGTAATATGTAAATATTTTAAATTTAAATAAAATATGCTGGGTATTTTTACCTGCGCATTCATTAAAAATGTTTACCCCACTAAAAATGTGAAAACAATGAAAGCTCAAGAGTACCATAAAAAATAAATATTTTATCCTACAATTTTGAACAAAAAATAAAACCTTTTAGAGGAGAATGCTTTTGACTACTAAAATGTTATAATACATATTTACACTAAAATAATTATCACAAAATATCCCCTTTTATAGATAATTAATATATCATCCGTCTCTGAAAATATTTAATTATGTTTTATTTGAATTTACTCACATAAATTGATTTGTTTAAAGATGCACTCAAATAGTAACGGACACTTAATTTAAAAACAATAACGTGTGTCAAAAATATTGGAATCTTACAGATACGTAATTCAGCAGTAAGGCAGATTTAGATTTTTTTCTTAGCTCAATATGCATAAATTTTGTTCAACGAAATATTTATGAGCATTAAATTCCTATATTTAACACATGTGTGTCTATTAAGAAGAAAGTCCCTTTAAACTTGGGAAAAAAAGTAGCACAGTACAAATGTTTCGAATGCTACAAAAGGTCCACATTTCTTTAACTCCAAAAAAGTTCTAACTTCTACATAACGAACTTCTACATAAGAACGTGAAAGAACAATAGTAAACGAAGGGCGAACGAAAAGTAGTTTCCATTCGAAAGAAAGAAAAAGTAAGAAAACTAGAGCGAATAAAACATGAAAGAACGGGTAGGGACGTGGAAAAACAAGCAAAATGAGTATAGTATGATAAAAAGACTGACAAGAAAATAAAATAAAATCAAACAATACAATGAACAAAAATATAGAAACGAAGTAATAAAAATAATGGTTAATCAATAATAAAAATAGAACAACGAAGAACAATCACATTAACAAAACTATTATTTTAAACAAAGAAACAACACAATATTTTCTTTGTTTTTAAAAAATAGTGTTGTTTATATTGCTTTTTTATTGTTCAGTTTCTATTCTTAATTTATAATTATTCAGTTTTACGTTGGTATGTTTGCTTTTTCATTTTATAATTTAATTTTTTCTCGCAGTACCGCAGTCGGTTTCAGCTCGGCTCTCATAAGAATACCGAAAAGAAAGCGGTGCCGACCTTGATTAGAGCTTGGGAGGGTGATAACCTCTCTCGCCTGGACTCCTGTAATACTATGTACACTTAAGGCAGTTCCCCATGCTGAAACGATACCTCTGAGGATGGCAATCCAGGTGCCAGTCTCTCATCCGGCATTGGTTCAAAATTAGGAGACCTCGAGCTAAATCGATCTTCTTCCCTGGGATTATGAAAACGGAAACCGTTTCACTTCGCCCATCACCATATGGGATCTGGCGCAATTCTGCGGTTAGTCAGTAGTCATTAGCAACAACAAGAACAACATTTATTTATATTCTTTAACTTACCCTCCTCATTCTGATATTTATTTGAAGCACACCTCCTTTAACTTCTGTTCTCCCTGGTTTACTTACTTTTTCCATCGTTCACATGTAGTAATTACTCTGCCTGTTTACTTTTTGTTCTCTCACATTATTGCCATTTTACAACTTCTTTACAGTTGAAGAAGGGATCTGTTGTAACCCTGCAAACATATGTAGCGTAAAATATTTCATTAATGTGTAATATTTACAAAGTTCATTATTAATTTTAGCTTTCAGATACCAGGATTTTTAGTTGTTTCCTTTAAGGAAAAATACTCGTCATTTCCACATCACGTGCATAAATACAAGAGGTAAGTAACTTGATGTTTTTTGAAGTTCTTATACAAGCAATCCTCTAATCAATACATTTCCTTACATTAAAATAAGTAATTGAAAACTATACAATTTTTCTTTAATGCCACTCGCTTTTGGTGGAGAGAACTATCACCATTTCTGAATGCTGTTAATTTCATACTTAGCGTTTATTTCAATTTAATCAACTTCAAATAATCCTGATCTTCTTAACTGTGAAAGATACATGACTTTTATCATTAGCGATGAAACAGTGCTGAAAAGTAATTAATTGTATTGAAAGGAGTTATCGGGCGATAAAATTAGAATGAAAAATGCATTTCAAGTCAGAGTGATGTAACAGTTTTTTAAAGTGAATAAACTCGATTAAAATTGTAAAAGGGAATTCATTAATTAGCGTTATGTCATCATACGTTTAAGAGATGCGACATTGAAAAGTGAAAATCCTGTTCTAGTGTTTGATTGAATTAAACTTATTTTAAACCCTCATCAATCTTGAAAGTCTGTAAGCATTTGCCCCAAAACATGCAACTTCATAAGTCAGTATTATTCAGGTTACGTTTGAATTCGTGTCAGGCATTATCCAATAACCAAATTAAATGTACATTAACATAATTTTACTGCTTGTATTCGATTCTGATTATATTTTTGCAATTAATTCAATGTTGATGATATCAAGTTGATCTAGAAAATGTTAATTAGAAGGTTTTTTACAGATGAACAGATCGCTTGAAGGCAGACTATCCGATTTTGAACAATTATATATTTGGATTAATACGATTATAAAATTGGAATTTGATAACTCTGCTAGTGCGCTAGTTACAAATACAGAAATAGCACTTTGTATGAAGTCCGCTAAGGTACAGAATATAGCAACATTTCGTACTCATAAAATATCACTTTTGCACAAAACTTTGAATTTGAAGTTTCAGGCACTATATAAGCTGTTTTACAGCTATTTCAAATTATTTTTATAGATGTCATATCGTCAGTAGTCGCCGAGGGAATTACTTCTTATGGGTTAGTTATTAAAAACAGATAAATATGTATATATATTTATAGATGTTTCAAAATAGTTTTCCTATGATAAAAAATCAATCTATAAAATCATTTCCGAAATAAATCTCTTTATATTCGGAATATACCTTATCCGTCCAAAACATTTAATTTCGATTTTTATTCCCTCGAGGTGCAGTAAATCGGGGTCTGATTGCATTGCGATACGATGATGAGCTTAAAAATATCGATACACTCTAAAGGGATTTTCTTCAATAAAAATCTTCAAGACATTAAAATACGCAGTAATGTTTCACATATACGTTTTTCTTAGGTATTGAGAATTTACAAAAAATAATAAAAGAAACCGAATAGAAATTCAGGATACACTCTTCGTACTTTATTCCTTTGAAATGACCTGTCTGATTCGACAGTATGTCAGGGGCTGTATAAATGTTCGAATTTTTCTTTGAATAGCTACACAAAAATTTCAATTCTGACATTTGAAGAAAGGAGGTGACTAAAATTTAAGGGATTTATTCAAAGGAACGTTTCGTTTATTTTTTTAAATGCGAAACGTGACTGAGATAAAAGTGAACAAAAAAGAAGCGAAATAAGTACATAAAAAAAAGAAGAGGGACGAGGGAATAATTTTGTTGAAAACATTATATAATAATGCTATCACAAGAAATCAATTTTCGAAATTTTTCTGGGGCTTCTCCCTCAAAAGTTGCCAGTTGGATAGAAAATTAGATTGGTAAAGTTTCAGATCATTTACATAATAACATGATTGAGGTCAAAGCTTGGAAAAAAACCGCGATTTTTAGCAAAATGTTACAATTCCTTCATCATAAAATAGCTGTAATTGAACCTAGAAACATCATGCTGGTCTAGTGTTTAATAAAAAAATTCTTTCCATGAAAAACCACACGTAACTTTTATGTAAAATCTTGCAGATTTAAACATATATGCATTTTAAGGATTAGATATGCTGTGAATCCTAAAAATTGACATTATATGGAAATGTGAAAAATTCATTTTTTTATCAATTTCCACCTTTCTTTTTTTCATTTTGCATATATGATAACGTATTTAATTAAAAAATTCTGAAGTAAACAAAAAATTGAATTGTAAACTGAAAAAAGTAACAAGAAAATAAGGGAATTGTTTGTTTTTGAGAATTTTACTTGAGGTTTCTAACTGCAATCTCGAATATGGTCTCATACCCCTGAATATCCATTTGACATTTATTAATTTCATGTAATATTTATTAACAAACATAGAAGAGCACAACAGAAGTACAAACACAGCAGAAGTGGGAGAAATGACAACCATGGGTTAAAGAGATTCGAACCCAACACATTTTATTAATAAAGTGTTACAAAAAAGGAAAAAAATCCGTGCAATGCTCAGAAAAGTTCAAAAGTACTTTCAATTGCCCGTAATTATACTGTAGTCCAAGGAAGGTACTTGGTGTACATCTGATGAAAAAGTAAGAACCAGGCTATTTATGCGTTTAAGCTTTTTTATTTTTGTTTAAATTCATCTGCAAGAAAGCTCTGATTGCTATGTTATCATTTTACGTTACTCTATTAAATCTGTATTAGCTTCTGTACTGTGTTTTTACATAATGTATATTTTTTAAAAGCATTGATTAGACAAATATTGCACATTTTTGTGACTCGAACAACAGCATGTTTGTCATGACCATACATACTCTTAATAGCTCGTTCTTCTTATAAGGCGATATGTTCCCATCTCCATTTGTGTACGATCCCTTCATTGAGCGTTTAAACTTTGAACTCAAAATTTCCCCTGAATATTGGTTATAAATCATTGAACTTTTTGTGAATGCAATGTTTTTGTACGGTTCGAAATTTCCCTAAGTATGAATGTAGGAACCCGGGGACTGTATACAAAAATATTACGAATAATTTTCGAAAATAACCCTTTTCTCTGTGCTTAATTTGCACACGGCCCTTGAAAATATGTAAATGACCACGTGCGAAACATGGTTTAAGTCGCTAAATGCCATGTTTCATATCTCGGTAAATATTAGGTGTACGAATGTGGAACTCTTCGTGTTTGTAATGTTTTTGTATGGGCAAGATTTCTCTACATATGATTGTAAGGACGTGGGGACTGTATGATTGTGTACATTTTAATAATACCTTTTTTTTCTTTTGGTTCAAGCTTTTAATATCCTTAAATGCATCTAATTTTGATCATTTTTGTAATTGAAAGTAAGAATCTAGGCCTAACGGTTGGGAAAAATAAAAATCGGTCAAATTATACATGAATACGCTGTATATACTCGTAAATAATTGAGTTAATTATGATTTTAAATCCAAAAGCTCACAAGTGTCACACTATTTTTAAATAACAAGCACAGCCTTTTAACAGGCAGACGGCTTACTATGTCAAAGTTTGTTAAATATAGGTATAGTAGATAAAATTGATGTAGTGTTAGTGAAACTGCAACTATTGATACGTAAGGCAAAAGACATATACTTTGAATCTTTTATTTTTACAGCAAGTAAGGATCAACCCAGAAACTTGTTACATATTGTTTGAAAGGTTTCTGAATATAATACTTCCGTTGGTCTAAACATGCAATAACCGCTTTCTGCATATGCTTGTAACTGTAACTTTGTTCATCCGTAAAAATTGCAGCAACCGTTATCAGAATATCTCACAAAGACAATAGCAATAATAATATTAAAAACCACTATCGTTTGGCTGATTACTGCGTGATACCTTCCTCTATGCAGGGGAATAATGTAAGATTATTTTTTGGTTTATTCTATAATTTTAATTCGGTGCAAAATTTAAGGAAAGTTATAAGAATTGGTTTGTGTATTTATTCTAATAGAATGCATGAATAGGATGACAAGAATTATACTTTATGTATGCATAACACTTTTTTTCTGAATGAAATCCCGCTAATAGTCGTTAAAATAGTGAGTCGTTTAAACTGTATCAAAGAATCTGAATTAAGTAATTTTAATAATCTATTAAAATAACTTATTCAGATAATTTAGATATTAAAATAATTATTTTCTAAATGGAGAATGTATTTGAAAGTTTTTCCATGCTTAAGAATTTTATACAATTTTTCTTTCATTTTTACTATACCAATTCACGCACATCAAAGCACCAAACTAGTCAGAAACACTAAAAATGAATGCGAATGTTCTTTGTAAAAATTCAAAATATATCAACAGCGGAAAAGGAAAAAGGAGAACTTTAAAGAATATAGTCTTCATTAAACAGTTTTTTTTGTGAAAAAGACTGACACATATGACAGCATGTCAAAATATAAGTTCATGATAGAAAACGAAAATATTTTTTTCTACCAAAGTTGGAATATTTTCTATGAAAACTAGACTAGTTATAAAGGTTCTTACATACAATTTAATGAAAAAAAATTCTTTTTGTATATGCATAGTTGTATCACGGTTTCGTAGTGAGCAAACAATTTTATTTTCATAGAATTTTCATGAATGAATTTTTACTTGACTGTAAAACCTTTTTTTTTCTTAATGGCGAGCCTTAACAATGGTTGGAGGCATTGACCACTACTAAGGCCGGAGTTGTTGATCACTTTATTAAGTGGTCACCTAGTAGGTAGACCAACGTTGCCCCTATGAAAGGACGGACACAATGACATCCACACCCAGTCGGGGATCGAACCTCGATCGCCGAGATTTGAACCCGAAACCGTAGTACGGTGCTTTATCTACCATACAAGCTGGTTGGTTCACTGTAAAACCCAAAATCCAACTTTTAAACTTTAGAAATATCACGGAACGCTTAATTGTTTTACAAAGAAAAGTCATAAAGTAGAAACAAAGCAGTCAATGAATATCAGTTACATTGTAAAATACATTAAAAGTCACATATACAAGCTGATTTTCAGGGCTAACTATTTATCATTACTAAGCTTTCAAACTCACCATTCATTCAAAAAAAATATTCTAAGAAATTTTGCCTTATCAGAATCTAAAAATGAAGATTTAAAAATTGCAGATTATTTTCAAAATGAACAAAACAGAGAGTAACATATGCCCTAAGCCACTAAAGTATACGTGTTCTACAGTATGCGATTTCAATACTTCACAGAAATGCAAAATATTTTTTTTTGGTATGTTTTCTGAAAAAAATTCTACGCATTGATGCATTATTCAATAGTTTTCACTAGAAATCGCAAAATTAATTTTCTACTAAAAGCCCATGAAAGAATCTGGACAGGATGCTAAAATAAAAGAACGTCTTCACACATTCTCTGTTTTTCTGTAACATTAAAGTTACAAAATATGCATGCTACTCGTGGAACATTTCGAGTACCAAACATATCTCATCAGGTTTAAAAAATACATGCTTTATTTATTTTCAAAAGAAATGCTAAATTTTAAAATTGAAATTAACTTTAGCTCGGCATGTTGAAGGAAAAAAAAATCTATGTGACTGTAGCAAGTTCTTTGCTTGTACATTTCTTACAACTGAGTTCAAACAATTACAGTCTCTGCCTGTTTTAAGCACTAAAACAGGCAAAACGATTCAGACTATTAAAAAATAAATAAAATTATAGACATAAGTATATGAAATAAAGTTTGTCTGTTTTCTTTTTCTTTTTTTAATACATTATGCAGAATAGTTTAAAGCGCAATAAAGAAATTTGTTTATATAAGTAGATACTCGACTTGAACAAAAAAACTAAATTTTCTAAAAGCTATTTAAGAAAGCTGGTGAGGCGCTATCACAAAACTGTCGTAGAGAATCTAGTAAAATTTAGTCATACTCCAGGTGGTTATTGAACTTAAACAATACGCCTGGAATTGTTTAAGAATATTCATGAGTTTTTCTGATTTGGAAAAACTACATGGTATGCTATTTAGGCAAAGAATCAATAATGCTGCAATAAATGAATTTTTTTTTTCGTGGTTGGAATACGAGTATAATGTTATGAACTTTAAATATCTGTTTTAATCGGTTTCTAAAATTTTAAGTTCTTAAGATTTGTGAAAATTGTTCAGACCATACCAAAAATCATTTCAAATAATAACAATGCCAAGTAATCTAAATTAATCAATCCATAAAAATTAAAAATAAATATATTAGGCTAACACTATCAAGAGATTAAGAATTTTAAGAAATCATATTTTTTTTTTAAACCAAGCAATATTATGAACGCTCCAACACTCTTTTAAGTTCTTTAAAAGAATTTTTTAAGCATCTTGTCAGACTGCAGTACGCTCTTTTATAAATGATGATGCAGCTGCATATTTAAAATGATTTATGGATGTTAATCAAGAACGGTTGCTGAAAATACTCAGACATTTAATGGTAATGAAAGGCTTCATCAGCTCTAATAATAAGGATTAAACCATAATACATTTTTCTGCGTGACATTTAAGCTCATTCAAGAATAAATTTGTTACTAAGTCTAAACTTTCGGATTAGTATGATTAAGTCTAACGTCTCTTTTTTTACTGTAAATAATCAAAATCAGAAAAGTACTGATAAAAAAGCTATTTTCAATATTTTATTGTTACATATGTATGCCATCTTTAAATATATAACCAAGACTACAATTAAAAATGCTTCTTAGTTAAAATATTACAGTGATACATTTTTGTGATTTAAAATGAAAGATTTAGTAGATAGTTTGGTTTATTTTTATTACTTTTACGAAATCAATTATTTATATCATATGTTTTGATTTAAGTACAGTGGGACCTGCTTAAGGGAATATCAGTTAAAGAAATATCCTGTTTATTATAATAAATTTTCAATATACCAAACCGTAATAAATAGTCAATGTGATCCCGGATGAAGGAATATCCCGCTTATTAGAATAAATTTATGTGTCAAATTGCCTCTTCTATTAAGTGGATTCGACTGTATATCTATTTCGTACTTACTTACTATAGAGTAAAGAAAACACTGGATTTATACTTTTATTTTAATTATACTTTAGTCGAACATATACATTTAGAAGGGTTATTTAATTGAAACTCATATTTAATTGAGAATAAATATTAGAGAAATCTACCATTGGCTCAAAATTAACTATTGCACCATTATTAACTACTATATCCTTAATAAAAAAGTTCTTCCTGCTGATAGCTCATTTAATAATTTTTGCATTCTTCCAAACACATCCTTGACCAATTTTTCCTAAAGGTTTGAAGCATTATGTTTTTCATCCCATTTCTAATGAGAAGTCCATTTGTGTGTCTTTCGTATTCCTTAACAATGTAATTTAGGCTTCATAGATCAAAATAAAACTACCATAAAATTTCGGCTTTAAATGCATCCGATATGCTTATGAAAAAAAAAAAAAACTAAATATAGGGTGTCCCACAAATGTCGCCCGAACTCGCACAGCCAGATTCGTCGTCGGGAGTACCCAAAAATGCCCAACGAACTGCATCGTACTACCCATAGATTTCGAGACAAATAAGAAAAACAAAGTCACATGCGGTGCAAGGAAAAAAATCTTTTAGACACACCAACGAAAGTATTTGCAAATTATAAAGGCAGATGTTCGAACTGCCCGTTGTGCATATCGAGGCAGGCTTGAGCGCGCCGTGGTATGGATGACTGCACTGCACACATCGCAACAGCGCGGTTTACCGACCGAAGTACAAAACAGCATGCAGACGAACAACTAAGACCGTTTGCGCAGTCACAACGTCTCGATACACTAATTCCTTCAGATGGCCCCATAGGAATAAAATCGAACGGTGTGAGATCTGGCGATCATGGCGGCCACAGAACTGGATGTTGATGTTGTGGTGTCGAAACTCAACAGCCACAATATAACATTTTTTCCACCTGACAGACTTTGTCAGGAAACTTTTGTAGATTTTGATTCGTGTCAGTAAATGAAGCCAGATTTTTTTTAGATTAAACTTATAATAACACTATGTTGAATTGCGTACAGAAACTACAATATATGAGAAACAGCCTTTCCCAGGCTTACAAAATTTCAAGTCACAGCTCGACTCGCGAGCGAGATCTCCTTTCATTTCTCGAGCGACTTCCTTCGAGTCCATAGATGACCTGATGAATTTTTGAGGTTTCCCTCTCAACCGCGCCCCTGGTGACGACACCCCCTCCTTTTGGAGGACAGTCTCTGTCGTTCACTCGAATGGTCAGTTCGTCATTTTCCGCACGGCACACCTCGTACTACATTTTGGGCCGCACCTGCTCGCTGGGCGTAGCTGGACGATCCGTCTAGATCTAGACCTAATGTCCAAAGTCTTTGTGTGAGGTAGACCAACGGCCGCTAAAGTCGCGCACTTTAAAGAAATTTTACATCACAAAGCACCGCCTAAACCGTGTCCTATAAAGTGTTTTTTACTTGCAACGGATGTGACGCCATACTTGGTTTCCCCATTTTTCTCGAAAACTATGGGTCGGACAGGTACAGTGCTTTAGGCATTTTCTGTGTACTCCCAAAGAGGGCTCCGGCTGTGAAGAGTTTGGGGGTATTTATGGGGCTCCCTGTATAATATCAAAATCTTCTAATGCCTCTGATTGCTCAAACTATCGTTTTCATCTTACATTCTTAGAATTCTGAAAACTTTAGATTTAACCCACACAAGAAGTTTCTGTCGACGATAATTAATCCATAGTACCCATTCAATGTGCCTGGAAATATTTAATGCATACCTATATCTTTCTCCCATCCCATACATTTCGATTTTATGTATACATATGTATGTATATAAAACTGGGTTGCCCATTCTTAATAGTCACGGTGTTTCGGCGAATTTTTCTTTCTCCCATATAACTTTTGTCTATACAATCCACTTTTCTTAGTCTTTTATTAGCACACAACGCTTTCTTTTTGTCTCTTTTACGTTATGTTTTTGCTTTCATGATTTATAAATATGGATTTATAAATATTTATAAATATGGATTTATAAATCATGATTTATATAAATGGATTTATAAATATTTTTCTGTTGAAGAAAAGAGAATCTGGTTTGCCTCTCAAAACATTATTTTGTATTTTCTTTTATTAAATTGTTTTTACAATGAGGTTACATTCTTTTATTAAAAACTTCATTTGTAAAAGCTATTCTGAGAGTAGACAATGTGAGAGTTTAGATAAATTTTATGTTTCTAACTGAACTTTCATCTCGCTCTTGTACTTATGATAATATTTATAATTGATATAGCTACTGCATCAAAACTTATCATCATTGAAAATTTATTACATAAAGGCTGAAACTAACATTTGGTGTATCGGAAAGTTAAATCCTTATTTCACATAAAATTAAAAAAATAAATAAATTTTCAACACGTATTCAAGTACAAGTAAGCTGTACCTCAGCAATGGACTCAAATTTGTTAAATTTTAAAGCGATAATTTTATATATAATATTTTTTCCCGACAAAAACACCCCCCTCTTTTTACGTATACCCTTCTTAAAGGATAATCTCTGAAATATCCTGAAATCGATTTTTAGGTGTTCGTGAGTGTTGTATTTTATAGCAAGAATTTTATGGATATCTCCTTTCCCTTTTGAGATCACACAGGATATGTGAAAAGAAAGTTTTGTGCCCTTTCGTATTATTGGCTTGAGTAGTTTTAGCAAGACAAAATATTGACACATGGAAACTAATGGTACACCTAATATTAATTTTTTATATGTAATACTTCCTCCATAATTTCTGATTAATACAACTGTATTAAGGCACAGTTCCTTTAGAAATCAAGCAAATAAACAATAACAATAATAAAAACGCCAGCAAAATAGGCATCGAGTATTAGAAATAACAGACGTTAAGCCGTTCAGATGTACTTTATTCTTATGTAATCTCCTTCAATGACTTGACGAAGGACTTGATTACAAATGACGTTAAACAGAAGGAAAGCTAAGGAATAGGCACAAGCCTTAATAATAAAATCCCGAGCAGATTTATCCAATGTTATGTGCTTTTCCTCAACTAAGTAGAAAAGAAGTTCTTTGAAAAATAGGATAAATGAACTGCAGCATTTGTTGGTAACACTACAGTCATTTGTCTACTACATTCATTA
Source organism: Cheiracanthium punctorium (assembly GCA_038373885.1). Lineage (NCBI taxonomy): Eukaryota > Metazoa > Arthropoda > Arachnida > Araneae > Cheiracanthiidae > Cheiracanthium > Cheiracanthium punctorium. The sequence continues at coordinate 33,310 of JAWZYV010000903.1, read as the reverse complement.
CTCAGATCTTTTTTTTTTCAGGTGCCATTTTTAGACTGTGTAGAACACGAATACATTACTTCATGTATTGAATTTTCCTTACAACGCTTTTCCGTGTGAGCTAGATATTTTAGATTTAGAATATATCTGTAAGTATGGGAAAAAAGATGGAAGAGTATTAAAGAGATAGACATATGACATAAGAAATACTAGAGGTTTTTGAAAAACTTACGCTATTTGAAGGAAATATAACTGTAACATTGCACTATTTCTTTAAATAATTGAAAGGATAAAAAATATTAGAGATTTACAGACTTGAAAGGGAAATCGATACAATCTAGGTGTTATCAGGTGGTCATATACTAATATACAGATTACGTTGATTGGCCGGGACTTTCATGGTGAGATAAATTACAACGCAAAGTCGCGCAAGCTTAGTAGCAGATATTTGTCTTATTTTTAATCATTTATCTTTAGCGGAAATAGATTAAGCAGCATCTAGGAATGTAAGGAATCGCATCGAGGACAGCGCAAAGAAAACGCAAAATTCAGCATGCTGAGTATTGGAAGTAAAATGACACAAGCATTCGTAGGTTTTCTGTCTTTGTTTCAGGAATAATAAATTTAATTTCCATATGATACTTGAAAATGGTAAAGTAACGTGCAAACCCTTTATTTTTTTATAGATGATTTTTAGCAAAAGTTATAATTGTTGTCGAAAATATTGTTATAATACACTGGCGTCTACTGATAGCCGAAAACAATTATTCATTAAAGGGCTAACACAGAAAAACAATTGTAACGAATAATTTAATTTCAGCTAAATCATACAATTATAGCTTAAAAGTTTAAAATGAATTATAATAGGAGTTAAAAGGAAATGTATTTGTGATGAAAGAAAACTAAAATATAATTTGAAAATAAGTTTTAGTTTATGAATGCTTTAAAAAGATTTCTTAAATATCAAGCAAAAACAAGTAAGCATAGCAGGATATCAGATACAATAAATCTAGCTTTAAATCATGAACGTTTCAGGAAATTTTTCATTTTCATCATGTTACAAATCATGTTGTACCATTCAGCGGCATTACGTTTTCCTTTGTTTGTTGTTAGAACTTTAGCATACATGCTTTTGAAACAAAGACAATCTTAATATGCTATTTGGTTCGTTTTAAAATTAAAAATCATCAAAATAGTTCCTGAAATATACACATAAACATTAACAGTACTTTCTTAAAATCTCCCGTCCCTCTCCATAAATTTAAAACAACACGAGGCGCCTTTGCAATTCGACTGACAGTATTAAATGACAGTGATCTGATGAAAAAATACATTTCTGCTTCTTTTATGCAGTATAAATAACTAAATTTATTTAGCAACTTTTTTTTTACCTACTTATAACATTTTATACCCAGATATATTTTTAAATATATAACGAAACTATTGCTACTACGTAACGAAATTTTTCTTATCAGAATTACCCAGCATATGGCTCTACCTTATTCAACAGTTGCCCTATGTTACCATTGATATTTTCCATTGCTGCCAGCTGCATTGAAGTGCTTCCTTTTTGAAAGAAAAAAAAAATTGAATTCAATTATTGAATCAAATGACTATATATTAAGGTTAGTACATTTATTCAATGTCCACTACGTTAGCTTCTTTATGGAAAACTGTTATATCGTTAAGGTTAAGTTAAATGTTTTTTAAAGCCTTGTAAAACATAAGATGAAAATCAAATCTAAATAGAATAAACGAAATGAGTAAACCCCGATTGAAGTGTTTTTGTCCACTCTGTTACCAAGTGTTTAAATTAGGGTTTAACTTTTACATTGAAAAGTATAAGGCATATACAGTATACATTAATAAAATCTAGTAAATAGGAGCATAATAAATTTAAATTTGTAAAATAATAATATCTATTCTTTTATCTAGGAAAATATGTACTGGCTGGATTGAACGGTGTTGATATATATAAAAAAAAAATTGAAATGTAAATATTTAAATATAATGGGCAATTATGATACTTGTTGCCTGACACAGTATCTGTATAAGCACTAAAATGATTATTTTGCTTTCATATTTTTAATGTAATGTTTGGTAATAGCAATGGGCATTTTTTCTTTTCTATTAAGCAAAATAAATAAATTAGCTTTGACACTTACAGTGAGAAAAATGTGTGGATTTTTATACATTTTACTGGAAGAACTAGTTTTCTGCAAATAATGAGTAAAAATTGTAAGAAAAAGAATTTTTAAAAAAAATACACATTGAACGGGAAAATTGCATCATTTTTACGGAATGATCCATAGAAGAGCAGATATCATCATCTCTTATTTTTCAGAATGTTTGCTTATTTTAGAAGAATGATGTAATTTTAACATTTAAATTGGAAACTAGGTTTTAAGAAAGAGCTTTATTAACTCTTAATTTTTTTTTTTTTACTGGACTATGATATAGGCAGTATTTAAACTGCTGGATAACTTTTAATGCTACCCTTAAAAATGCTTTTCATAAGAAAATTTTCCTCCATCCATTTCAGCGTTCGAACAATTCATCTTTTTCCTTCGGCTTCCAAGCCTATAAATACCTCCTGCTAAGATACTGTCTAATAAAATTTATGGAATCTGATATCTGACACAGATGCGGTTCTTTTTAATGGAAAGAACAAAGAGCCATATAACGTTTCATGTCTAGAAATTTATACACACTCATCTTTTTAGACAATTCCCTTCTGGAAAATCTATCAAAATTCTGCCATATAAAGCGGTTTTTAATGCTCATAAAATTTTTGTGACGCGGCAGAACTTTGTTTGCAAAGCTTGAAATGTTTCGCACTAACAATAAATGGCTAACTATAAAAAAATCTTATTGTGGAGCTTTTTAAGCTTTTAAAAGATAAGTTTTTAAAAATTTAATGTAATAGAGGACTTCGTCATTCATTAATGTTATATTAAGGTCATTCTAAAAAATATTAAGTTGTCAATTCTAGCATCTTTTAAATTTCTTTCTAGAATTTTCGATTATTATTGCATAGAAAATCATTTTATTTAGCTAAATTCGTACAATTTTTACCTAAATTATTTTTACAAATATCAGAATTAGTTTTTTGGCTTAAAGTTCAAATTTTTTGGCTTAACGTTGTAATCTTTCTTTAAAAACGAGTCCAAGTCCTTCTTATTCGTTTGTTCAACCCATCATAAAATCTTATAGCGTGACTTATACTGTATTATATTAAACAAACAAATAAACCTTGTCTTTGAAACTAAAACAAAAATTTCCGATTAAATGCAGAAATACTTTTAACATTCAAACGATGTACATATTAACAATCAAATTATAATAGCTCGGTACTGTTCTTAATTAATTTTTCCTGCATTCCTAAATCATAGAAATATTTCTTTCGCTTTGTACTTAAATTTATATTTCCGTAATTTAATAGTTGCATTTGCCTTTTGTGATAGTTCCTAACATTTTAAAACTCGAATAAATATAAAGAGGATTACCCCTGTTACATTAACACCTGTGCAGCTTTCAATGAATGACACATGAATTTTATTTTTGTAGCTAGAATGCTTTTTTTGTTTACATACACCGTGGAAAATTCTTTTTTCTAATCTTTAAATATACAGCCCTTTATTAAACTTATGGCATAAAAAGTAACTGATTGCAATTATAAAACTTTTTCTAATTAGAAGAACAATCTCGAATTTAGACAAAAACATATTCATTCCAATCTTTCGGAACCATTACTTATTAATTTTAAGGAAGCAGGAAGCATAATCGAAAACTACTCATAATTTTCTATTCCTTGAAGAATTTCAGACCTATATATTAAATATATTAGTGGAATCATAATCAAGTGAATATTTAAAATATGTAACAATGCAGAATATCGTAATAATGCAGTTACAAAATAAATCAATCTAAAACTATAAATACGCATCATTATATTATAAAACAAAAATGTGTACTTTTAAATTAAATGTATTTTCTCTTATTTTACTGATTACAATTAAATAAAAACGTTAAAATAAAATTTTCTTATAAAACAATATAAATCCACAATGCTTATGTAGCTTTGAGTTTGTAAAAGTGTGACGTGCGATTAAATTTTTGTTAATTTAACTTATACATAAATATAACTTTTAACGAAAATTTTGCAATTTAGACACTGAACACCGCTAAATTTTCAGTGTCAAATTTCTAATATAATAAGTATTCAATAAATAGCTCTATAAAAGGAAGAATTTATATATAAAACATTTATTTCTTTGATTTAAAAATAAGAAAACCCTAGGGTAATCTAACCAAAATTCTCTTTCGTTACTATGCCGCAAGTATTTTAAAATACAGTTTAAATTTTCTTACACCAATAAAATAAAAATGTGAACTTTTTTTGTAAAAGAAAATTAAGAGCGATATCCATTTAACCGTAAAACTCAAAACCTTCAAAAATTAAGTCTTCAATGTTTATATTCTTGAAGAATTTGAAGAGATTAAAAAGGTGTCGGCAAATATGATTTTGTGATTTTTTTAAATTGATTCAGAATATTAAGAAAAATGTATTTTTTTATGGGTTATTGCTGCTAATCATTGCTTCAAAATATTTTATAATCTGGGGTTCTTGATATCATTTCATAATTTTTAATAAAAAAATATGTTTCAACTGAACAATATAACAGAAAGTTAATATTATAAGTAACCGCAGATTATATGCTCTTAAAAAATGACAAAATATAAATATCAATATGCATTCAAAACGCCAAAAAGATGGTACTAAAAAGTCATGCTTGTGCATATTTAACGGCTAAATGTTATATATAACTGTCGTTCCATCAGCGCTAATCAGTATAGTCGTTGTCAACAGAATGTGCACTTTTTGGAGTGCTATGTGCACTTTTTGGAGCTTTCGACATTTTGATTATTATGACTAGTTTATTAACCAAATTTTCGTATAAAAAGCCTTCTATGTGACTCTAAGCATTGTGCGGTGAAAAGAATGTGCCATGTGAATCATCCTGAATATTGACAATAACTGCTAATAAAACTGGTAATAATGAATAAACATTTTGCACATAGCAGATATTGGTTTGACAACGACTGTGCAACTTTTTTTCCAATCTCTGCAAATTTTCTCAAGTAATCAACTATCAATAAATTGGACGTAATGTTTTTTAGTAGTTCATTCATCTGGATTATTTCAATTAGTGCTTTATTTCATTTCAAAAAACTCTGGAATATTAATTATTTAATTTTTTAAAAGGATTGTTGTTGTCAATGAGCTTTTTCACCTAGATAGACGAGAATTTTTTTTCTTTTGTGCTGAAGAATATTGCACTGACAGTGGAGTTTGCACGAGTGCCCGATCTTTCCTGTTTTTCTTTGCTGAATGTATGCTAGTTTAGAATTGTCCATCATGTTTATGCATAATAGTTATCCGAGAAAAACTTTTAATCAGAAAAAAATGAAATGAAAATAAAAAGGAGTTGTAAATGAAAGCAAAAAAAGATTGGAATACGCACCCAAAAGATAAAAAAAAGCAATTTTATTCACACTTATGGAAAATCACAAACAGCTGAAATATGCAAATGCATATGCAGATATGCAGTTGCATATAATGTGCAGTCTAGTCATAGGATGGCATATTATTTACTTCTTACCTTTCAGACAAAATTTGAATACATTAGTTGTAGTTTTTATTTAATTTCCATATAGTGATGTGGCGGCAAAACTTTTAAAAAACAATTGGATCTATACTTATTTTTTTACTGAGAAATTTTATTCATCAGGACTGTTTTACGGATAGTAAAGTGTCGTACTTTTTATGTATTGTGCTGTATTTTTCATTTTACAATATAGCTACAGCTTTAAAATTTAGCATAGCGTTAGATTTTTACTAACATATAATACGCCAAAAATTGAATTCTAATATCTATCTTTAAATCTAATAAAATGATCTAATAAATGACTAGACACTAGTACACATGTACGACACATGTCGTAACTAGTACACATGTTACGACACATGTGACACTAGTAGCGTAACATGGCTTTGTAAATGAAATTTGCTCGTTCAACATAGGCTTTCTACGAGCTACTTTATTTTTCATAAATAAATTCTAATTTTTATCCCTCTATCGGCTGGTCTGAGCATTTTTAATTTTCAGTGACAGTGTCTTTCATATATGTAATGTATACTCAACAAAATATACACAAATTTTCCTGATTTTTCTTCGCTACTACTTACTCTTCCACTTTTATCCTTTTATTTTTTAATTCCAATAAATATACCTACACCGCCCGGGTTGTGTAGAGGCTAAAGAACCATTCTACCACATCACGGGTGTGAGTTCGTTTCCCGGCATGGGCTTAGGTGATTTTTCGTGCGTCTCAGTATAGGAGGCAACGTTGGTTCACCTATTAGGTGCCTGCATATTAAAGTGACCAATACATCTGGCTTTCGTAGTCGGTATGATGTTGCCAAGCGCCACGCCTCCAGAAAAAGAAATAAAATGAATTTACGCATTTAACGCCACACAAATGCTTTGTTAAAAAAATTGCATATACCGGGCGACCAAAAAGTCCGTAAAAACTTCAAGAATTCATCGAAAAGGAAAAAATAATGACAGAAAGTTGCGTTTTGCAGAAATAGGTTTAGAAGGTGATTGGATTTTTTTTAATGATAAGAAACTTTGTAGTTCCAAATGTTACCGAAGGATGGCACTGACATGCGCAGAAGGCAAACAAGTTTCCAATTTAACCCTACAATGCATGATTTTTTAAAATGGGCTGAAAATAAAATCGCAGCTTCATTTAGATTTACTTATGCTAGGAAAAATATTTGTTAAAAAATTCAGCATGTAATTTCTCAGAAAAATCATAAAAAATATTCAGATACGGAGCTCCACCCTATAGCTCTCGTAAAATCGGAGAAAGTAATATAGCCCAATTTTACTTTATTTAGTCCAATATTACCATGTTTTAATAGTTTTGTGTTTATTTTCATTTAGCAATAAAAATTCGGCTAAAATTTGTTCGGTGAACTGGATGCACTTGTTATAAATCCATGCTTGTTTTCTCAAAAAATAATGCTGGCATTCATTTTAAAAACTAAAATTTATTTCCATAAGATCTTACGTTTATTTTAAATGCATATTTTAAACAAAAACTACAACATTTTCTTTTTATTACAAAAAAAATGAGAGTGTAGCCAATTGGCTACAGTATGCACTGTAGGGTTAAACAAAAATCTATCTCTAATACTTTTCATGCAACTGCAATTATGTATCATGATTTGTTCTCTTTTAATGAATTTTTGAAGTTTTCACGAGCTTTTGACGCATCCTGGGTGCATCAAAGTTTAAAAATTCATTAAAAAAGAACAAATAACGATAGAAAATTGCGGTTTGCGTGGATAAGATTAGAGGGATTTCAGATTTCTTTTTATTGGGAACTTGTTTTCCGCTGTGCATATCAGCGCCACCTATCGGTGAAATTCGGAAAAACAAATATTCTTGTCATTAAAAAAATTCGATCACCTTCTAAACATGTTTGTGCGAACTGCACTTTTCTATCATTATTTGTTCTTTTTTTAAAGAATTTTAAAAGTGTTTAAGAACTTTTCGGTCACCCGGTATTATTATTGTGTATATTTAAATCAATATAGTTTCCCACACATAGTCGAAACCACTTAATGGAAAAGCCTGTCACGAAAATTTATTCTAATAAGCGGGATATTCCATTATCTGGGATCACATTGAGTAATTATTACAGTTTGGTACATTTGAAATTGATTACAATAAGCGGCATATTCCTTTAACCGATATTCCACCAAGAGGATTCTACTGTATTAATACAATAAACACAATCTTTTATCAAGACAACCAATGTCCCCGAAAGTTTAACGACTTTAATTAATGTGAAAACATTCTATGTTACTACTAACAAAACTTAATGCTGATTAATCGAAAACTATTATGAATTCTAACACTATGCCGCTTTTCAGTAATTATGTAGTTTTGTGTGAATAATCCCATAAATTAATTATGTATTCCCACTATGTACTGGGAGCCTTTTTTACCTAGATAAAGCTCTTAATGACTTCTATTGACATCTTCATTTCCGTTGCGTAGCACATGCAGTGACAGACAAATAATTAATTCTCCTTTTATTACTCCTTTGTCAGTTTCTAGCTCTCAATGAAAGAAAATGAGAGTATTTTCACTTAACTTTGATTTAATTCCGAGAGTTTCGGGATTTATCTACGGTAAAGCGAAAAGAATCTTGATTCCAAAGCAGTCTGGTAATATATATGTTTAGGCAGAGATTGAAACTTCTGAAATTCTCAAATTTAACAAGATGTTATTAGAAAGTGTGTGTAAATGTACTTTGGTTAGAAATTACACTGCTGGCCATCGTAAATGCAACACCCTGAAGGAAGCATGCAAATAATATGAAATTTACAACATGCATTAGCTGAGGTGAGATATGCAAATGATTAGAATTTCAGCGCAGACGCACATCAAGCGCGCCTGTGGCGCCACCTCAAAGCGCTATTTAAGGCTTGGAGATTTCGACGGTTTCAAGTACAGCAATTGTGTTTTTCTTGCTTTTTTTTCAAAAAAACGATAAATTATGCCTCGTAGGAAACAACGATCATCTTTTGATCAAGTATCCGAGTTTGACAGAGGAAGGATAGTGGCATACCGAGATTGTGGGTTATCTTTCAGGGAAATCGGTCGTCGTATTGGACGAAACCAAACAACTGTGATGCGGATATGTGATCGTTGGGTGCAGGAGGGTACGACGGACAGACGTGATCGACCGCATCGACCTCAGTGCACCACGTCACGTGATGACAGGCAGATTGTACGCATGGCAGTGACGGACCGCTCAGTCACATCACGAACCATATCACAGCAGATTCAGTCTGTAACGCATCATCCAGTGTCTGCGCGTACCATTCGACGTCGTTTACAGCAGAATGGTCTGTCCGCAAGACGTCCGTTGCTTTGTCTACCTCTGACGCGGAACCACAGACGTCTCCGCCGCCAATGGTGCGATGAAAGAAGGATGTGGACGACAGAATGGAATGAAATTCTCTTTACTGACGAGTCACGCTTCTGTATGCAACACCACGACGGTCGGATTCGAGTCTGGAGACACCGTGGAGAGAGGATGCTGAACAGCTGCATTATGCACCGTCACACTGGTCCTGCACCGGGTATTATGGTATGGGGCGGTATCGGATATCTCTCTCGCACTCCTCTAGTACGCATTGCCGGTACTTTAACCAGCCAGCGCTACATCTCCGAGGTGTTGGAGCCAGTTGTCCTTTCTTACCTTCAGGGCTTGCCAACAGCCATATTTCAGCAGGATAATGCACGGCCACACGTGGCACGCATTGTCCAAGGGTTCTTCGTCAATCACCAGATTGAATTGCTTCCCTGGCCGGCGCGCTCTCCGGATCTTTCGCCGATAGAAAACATGTGGTCCATGGTTGCTCAACGACTGACCCAGAGTTCATCCCCAGCTGTCACACCAGATCAACTTTGGCAACGTGTGGAAGCTGCTTGGTCTGCTGTACCCCAAGAACACATTCAAAGTCTCTTTGAATCAATGCCGAGGCGTGTGGCAGCTGTGATCTCCAACAACGGCGGCTACTCTGGGTACTGATTTTGGCAGGAACCACGCTTCATAGAATGCTGTAAATTTAATCATTTGTTACTTGGTCAACATGTTATCTACACAATAAATTTTGTTGTGATATCTCTTGTTTTTCTTGGTGTTGCAATTTGGGTGGCCAGCAGTGTATTTAATGCAAATATTATTTTGTGAAAGTAAATTTTCAATAAATAAATTTAAATATAATTAAATATAAATAAAAATAATTAAATATAAATGAATACAGGTATGTATACATAAGTTTCGGAACTCAATGAATAGAATTTTTATCTCTGTCGAGCGAAAGTTAAGAAAATAAAAAATAAAAAATAAATAAAATAAATAAGCACATTTAAAAAGCATCTTCAATTTAACACATTAAAAAAAATACAGTTGTTGAAACAGTTGTTGGTAGTTGTTGAAACTACCACTGGGTGTGCATTAATGGAAGATCACTCACACTTAGTTGTAAGAGGACCGTTGAAAAATAATTAAGACAGACAGTTATAATTTAATTTACACCAAATGGTGTTAAGGTGATTAGTCAATTCAATATAACAGTCGTCTAAAAGCTTTAAGACGGTATAATTTGCTTCAATCTATACTCTAAAAAATCTACTAATACTATCTATTACTTATACTAAAACTCTCTACCTTCATTTCTCTCCCAAAATGTTTAATTTAAATATATAAATCCTTCATAGTTCAGCAGAAGAGAATACTTTATTAATTTTCTGTTGGGAAAAATTTCGAGGGGCTATTTTAATCACACAAATTACGAATATGACGTATATTTTAGGGCAGAGTTCACCAATCTTACGCGATTTTTATTTTGTGGCATCACATTTTTGACTGTCGTAAAAGAAGAACTTGTTTTTTCACCCACTTCACATAATTATTTTACGGAGTTGATTTTCGTATTGAGTAATATTGAAACATATGCGACGTCGTAAGAATTTTATTTTTCTGTGTATAGAATCGTAATGGAGGAACGCAATCCTTCGTTAGAAAGCGATCGGGTGTTTTCCTTCACTAGACTGTATGATAAACTCTTTGCCCACAGTAACAAAATGGAACTGCAATGGATGCCAGCTTTTACAACTCCCCCTTCACCTGTACGCTTACAACAGAACTTTGTCGGAAGTTCTTATGCTCTTCATTCATAGGCGCTTTGATTCGGCTGACACATACGCGATTTGCTTCGATGAAACTTCAAGTGCCACCTGGAAGACAGAGCTTAAATTAGTCGAATCCTCTTGATAAAATATCGCTTAAAGGAATGTCCTAATTATTGCAATAAATTTTTAATGTACCAAACCGTAGTAATTGGTCAGTGTGATTTGGGATAATGGAATATTCCGCTTATTGGAATAACTTTTCGTGACAAATTGGCTATTCCACTGTATATGAATGTACGCGCAAACTTCAATCTACTATTAAAAGTGACAGAGTGCCCTTAGATACTGTGTAATGTGTAATCTTGACACACACATTATGGTTTTACTGAGACACTGCATTCTCAAAAGTTATTTCTTCAATTCACGGAAATTTTGCAACAATCAGTGCTGCCGGAACATTTCCGTTAATTGACGAATATCTGTTTCTTTTATCTCCTGTCAACTGAAGAAACTTCTTTAGAATTAACGAAATTTTTTCCTCCACTTGAGATTTTCAGGAAGAATTCACGGAATCATAACGTTTCCAAGGAGTACGGAATATTTTCGTTAATTGACGAATATCCGCTTCTTTTTTTCTCCTGTCAATTAAAGACATTTCTCTAGATTCACGAAATTTTTTCCTCTTTTTCAGATAGTAGGAAGAAGAATTCACAGAAATATTACGTTTCCAAGATGTACGGAAATTATTCGTTGAAAAATAAGGGATAAATTAGTGTATAAAGACGAATTTTTCTGAGAGTGTGGCATATATTGAGGAAATACGATCGTTCTCCATCTCCTGATCCCTTCCTGACAATAGCAGCTCTGCACAAGGAATATTTCTTAATAAGCAGTATTAGAGCTTTTAAGTATTGTTGCAACGATACAGGGCAACTATGCTTCATATCTGATACTGATACACAAACAATGTATGTTTGTTAAGTGACCTTCCTATTTAATAGGGTATGGTGGTGCAAAATGGGTAAGTAGTATTTTTGATCAAAAATGTACATAATTTGACTTTAAATGGTATACTTTTTTAGTCTATATTTTCAGACAACAATTCAATGATTTAAACTCACTAAAAAGTTTATTAATCGCATTCCGATACATAATATTAGCTCTGTTGAGTCCAAGTTCATTTCTTGTATCTAAATTAAAACTAACAAGAAACTAATACGCTCCTGAAAATTTGAGACTTTCTATTTCTATTGTCAACTTAGGAAATGCCTTAACAGATTATTATCAGAAAAAAGATAGATTTAAAAAAAATGTTGCTGTTTCTTTTATGTTTTAATGTGGTGGTGAAATGGTAATACAGTTAAGCTTAATTAATATTATGTCTCCAAATGCACCCAGGAAACTTTTTCATGTGTATAAATATTGCTTACTGATGTCTGAAAATATACGCTAAAAAAGAAATTCCATTCAAAGACAAACAATTTATATTTTCGATAAAAAAGAAATACCTACTCATTATACGCTAATTCACCCTGCAACAATGATATGTTTGAAAACATACGCTAGAAAAGAAATGTAATTTAAAAACAAACTATTATTATTTTTGATAAAAAGAAATACCTACTTATTTTACCCTAATTCATCCTGCAACAATGATGTGCCAGAATACGATGTTCATCTACAACTTATGTCTTTCAGCCCTGGTCATAGTGATTTTAAGTTTGAATAATTTGTAAATCATGACAGTAAATAAATAAAATTCGATGTATTAATGTTTTGACTTTAAAAAATAATCTATTTCTCATTTCACCCCACCTATAACACATTTTATCTCACCTTTATGCAAAAAACAGCTCTTAAAAAAGATTAATATTTGTATATTTAAAACTAATATAGTTACGTTCAAATCTGAAGGAGTTGAATTCATTGAATAATGTAACGCAAAAACCCTGCAAGTTTAATATTATTAGTTACAGGAAACAGCCAATGAATGAGAATAATGCTCATTTATATACCGATTTCACCCCACCTTACCTTATCGAAAATTGTTTCTAGTCAAAGTTTGTTTCATAATTCATTTTTTAAATAGATAGACGCACACATGAACATGTGTATTTTACAGATGTGTAAAACTAATTTAATTTAAACTTATGATGAAGACAGAAATAGTATGGTTAAGCGTGTTTAACTATATGCATAGCTTACTATAGCTTCTGAAGCCATATGAAATAAGTGCAAAATATCATCGCAATATTAAATAAAATATGTTTAAAAAACTTTTTATGGTTTACTTTAATCCTTATAGAGAGACATTTAGTTTCAAAGTCTTTAAAGAGAAAGAAAATGGTAATGTATAGGATTAAAAGAAACTTTAAACACACAGTTCTTTGAAAAAGGACATTTTAAGGGATTTATACAAACTTCTAAAGAAATTTTGTACAGCGTGAAAATGAAAAGCCGATTCGTGTGAGAATTTAAGCTGTGTTTGAAAAAGTAAAGAAAAAGTATTTTTAAACAGAAAACTTAGCCTTTTACTTAATTTTATACAAAGAAAGAGTGTATGTTTGAATGCATGAAAAGGAATTGAAAATTCTTCTTTTGATGATTAAAACTAGCATTTAACATAAAAAACTGCAAAAACGTATGCTAAAATGTTTTGTTTAATGTTTCAGTTTTAAGCGATTTCATTCCAGTAAAAAATCGACATGTGATCGCAAAGCCATCTATTATCTTTTAATATGCTAGACTAGAGAGGCTCAAATGCACTAGTGTTCAAAATTAAGAGAATCTGCATGTTTTATTAAATTTATGAAAAGAATAGAACTAAATGTAAAACTACTAATTCGAAACAAAGATACAAATCTTGCTGGTCGAGAATGCAAATGTATACGCTCAAGTAAAAGGAGCTAGTGCAGGAATAACATTTTTAAAGTGAGCGTAGCAAAATCTGTATTTCACGCGATCATATACTTCTCCCAATTTCTTGTTGACTGTTAAGGAGCTATCGGTGAAATTCAAATTAGAGCACGCAGTGTTTTGACGGCGGAATAGAGTGAGAAAACGTGAGTATTCTAGAATCAGCCTCATCTGAAGACAGATTTGTAGCAAATTAAATGTTAATTCCAGGTTTGCGTCTAATTATGGAAACAGTTTCTGGATACCGGATTTAAAGAGAGGAAACTCGAGAAAGATTGTCTAAAAGAGAAGAAAACCGAAAAATATCTTTATTTGTTGATTACAAAGAAGCACAACTAAGCATGTTACAGCTTCTACCCAGCAAACGCACTTTTGCTGGCAGGCTGTCTTTGGAGTTAGTGGCGGACCGACTCTGACTCAATTGTAAAAGTAACTGAATTGTAAGTAACTGAAAGTAACTGAATTGTAAGTAACTGAAAGTAACTGAATTGTAAAAAATGTGGTCGTCCGCAAAGTACCTTGCCAGCAGTTTGGAAAGGCAGCGACATTGTACTAGTTTTACAAACCTGCCGGCTATCATTTACAATAAAGGCACTGGATCAGTCAGTTTACCCTTCCTAAAATGTACTCGTATGGTGCTTGTCATCATTCAAAACAAAAGCACTGCTCTAGTACCTCGACCTTGTAATGATTATAATGAAATGCTGCTAGAATATTGAAATATTTGTAGGAATTATTATTTTACAGTTGTCAATTTAAGCAGCACACAGTTTAGTGTTCTTTAGGATCATAAAAATTGTCAATGTTGAATGTAATTAACCCTTTCGGTAAGGATGAGCTGGCCGAAGTTACATATTCGTGATACGTGGAAGTTTTCAACAAGAGTGATTGCACTGTACGGAAGTGTAAGCCGCGTAAACGGGTTCGAAAAATCAAAAATTTTGGTATAACACAAAAATTACTGTTTACAAAAAGTAGTTATTTATATTTCGGAATTGTTGGCATGGTAATCATAACCACATAACTTTCTGTGAAAGCAGATTTTAGGTGAAGCTGCGGTAGTATCCCGTGAACGTTTCGTGGATGCCGACATTGGGTGGTGGTAGTACCCAGAGAAAGTTTTGTGGATGCCGCCAATAGGTGGCAGTAGTACCCAGAGAATGTTTCGTAGCCGCCGCCAATGGGTGGCAGTAGTGACGAAAGGATTAATTAATCCTTTGAGGCGCAACCCTTTCCCAATGCTCAAAAAAGGGCAGCCGTTGCCATTGTTCGACTTAACTACCAGCAAGATGGCGGACGATCGAAACGTTCCACACACGTGCCACAGATCTAGAGAACCTTTTTTTGACGACAGCAGGCTGTGCCGGCACTTGCTGGTAGTTAAGTCGAGCGATGGCAACGACTGCCCTTTTTTGAGCATTGGGCAATCTATCCAGCTGTTCTCGCATTTTTCCATTTTTCAGCAGATGTCAGTGCTGTTAAAAATAATCGTGACATAATTTTTTTACGGGAAATGGCGTGCTAAAAAGTAAAGGATTCATGTGGAGCTATGTCACCTGCAACTATTTTTATAGAAATCAAATCTATTCTTCGTGACTGGCAACAGTCAAAACTTCAGAGTTTGGTGTTCCCAGAGCGGGAAACTGCACGTTAAAGAGCACACAGTTTAGTGTTTTTTAGGATCATCAAAATTGCCCAGCCGAATGTAAGAGTGTAGACTTCTTTCTGTGTATCACTTGCACTGATGTCTGTTTTATACAGGAAAGACAGCAGCTCGCAATTGGAGCAATGAATGGGATCCAATTATTCATTTTGTAATACATTTGAACATCATTGCCAAAATTTTGAATTTTTAAGTATGTTTTTTGAATTTTACGAGCGCAAAAAATGTTCGTTCTGCGTGTTCCAACTAGTCTGGAACACACAGAAAAAGAGTGCACTTTCATGATTTTGCTTTTTAATTTTTAGAGGGAGCATTGTTCTATCTGATAATATTCTACTTCTGATTATTATATGAAAACACTGGTCTTTGTGCAATTTTCCCCTCCCGATAGAGATGACACATCTTTGCAGCAAAGTTGGTGTAGATTTTGAAAAGGGAAAAAGTTCTAAAATAGATTTATAGGGAAATTTCAGCAAAACTGTCACAAATAGTACAAAGTTTAAAAAAATTTGGAATAAAATTTTTAATTTTGAAAGAAGATTCTTGAAACTCTTGTTGACTTATCGTTGTTACTACACCATGTGGGTTTGAAAGAATGATATTAATTAAAGTAACATAATTTTATGCTAACCCTGTACATAATACATACTGGCTCATTACCTCAAAATAGTGTTGTACCATACATTTTAAAACAGTTCCACAACGTTAACTTTCTTGGGCACGACAGCGACACATAACCGCTATAGGTAGGTAGCCGTTGCGCTCACTGTACGTCTGCGTACGTAGTCTTCAGACACCTGCCAGACAGTGCGTAGTAGTGACCGGAATCCGCCTATCTCCCGACACACAACACTTTGTCAGCATGGCCAATACCGTTCTATTATGTTGCCGGAAGAATTGTGTTTGCAGAGTAGTGACTCCTGTGTGACCACACGAAGCCGCGTTTGATAGTTACCGAATTTCAGAAAGCTTCATAAGAGAGAAATGTTGTTTTTAGTGTTCAACTTAGAGTTCGGCAAATAAGAGAGTATGTTTAGCATGGTGTAAAAATCATCAGATCATAGATTGGAATACGGATCGATACTCCAGCATTCTCTTCAGTGATGAGTTCCGGGTCAGCCTAACAACCGATTTTCTACATACTTTCTCATTTGGAGAACCAGGGATTCGTTACATCCCCTCCAATGTCCAATAAATGGACCATTATGTCAGCATGGATTTGATGGTACATCCCTTCATATCATTGATAGAGTCATTGTGATTGACTGGTATGAAGCATAGGAATGAAATATTGGAACGTTATAATTTTTAAGGGAGCAGTTAGCCCTGATTTCATTTAGATGAACGACAATGTGCGGCTACGTACTCAACGATTTTCTGGAAAATGGATAGGATCAGGTGGGAGGAAATGGTGGTATGGGGGAAAATGGACATATATTCAAAAATATATCTTTTAACCATAAAATTTGGATGTTTCACTAATTTTTCTATGGAGATATGCTTTAAGAACATAAGAAATATTTATAATGAAGTTTTAAGATATTTCAATAAAATCAATGTATGCAAAACTTTTTGCTTTTGTACTAAACATACTGCCGGCTAGTAATTGATATTGAAAAAAACTTTTTTCTAAGTTGTTTTTAATTTGATAAAGCATTTATATTTTAATATATATTAGTAAAGAGACTTCAAAAGAACTGGATTATTTAAACAAAATAAATATAAAATTATAATTACTATTTCTATTTTTTTTTTCTGAGGTGGGGTAAAATGATGTTATGGTTCAACTTAGCAAATTTCTATGTGATCCTGTTATTTCTATTTCTCCTTTAGTACATACTAGCCGCGACCAGCGGGTTCGCCATTTTAATAAAATCTTGTTTGGAGAGAATCCTGTTTCTCACCGGTTTCCTTAGCACTGAAATCCCTCAGATTCTGAATCGAATTAAAAATTAAGATGGTTACAATATGGGGCGGCCATAGGGTAAGTGGCGTCCCTGGTAATGTAAAAATGACGCCCCTTTTATGCTCTAATTAGTTTTTGAGTTCGAAATGACGCCCTTCGAAGTCGGTGCCCCGATGCGATGCTTTACCTTGATTACCAGGTCGGGTGCCCTTGGTTACAAAAATAAGATGCTTTAATGATAAAAACCTGCAAAAAGATACAAATTATTTTCATCTTACATTAATTCTGAAGAGCTTCTGGATATATTGTCCGCTATCAACAAACGGAAAGAAAAAAAAAGTTAAGAAAATCTAAAGCACTTTTAGATTTTAAATACGCACTAAAGTGCTATATATTAAAAGCGTATCATATTCCATGCGTCTTCCCTATTTTCTTTTCTTATTCCATTAAGTATAATTATTCATGAGTATGATTAAACAAAATTAAAACTGATATTTCTAACATCCTTTTTCTGGATGTAATACAATAGAAATAGAATGCGAAAAAGCTGCACAGAAAAATGCACAATTCTAACTGAATGAAAGTTTCAGAAACTTATTCAGGTGTATTCTTTATCCCGGAGTAGCAGACGATAAAATGATTTTATTTATTAAAAACTGCATATTCTATAAGTTTGTGCCATCTGTCAACTGCTCTGTAAAATAAAAACACAATTGTATACTTTTTAGGATAAAAGATAGTTTTTTAATATATAATAGGAAAGTGTTTTTTTCGCGTGATAAAAAGTAGCCTGTATGTCAATCCAGGACTTTAACTGTCTTTATTCCAAATTTAATCCAAATCCGTCAAACTGTTTCAGCGTGAAAGAGTAATAAACGTACTTACAAACATTGACATTTATACTATATTAGTAGGATTACTGAAACAGAGTTAAAATCAATGAAATTGACATTTTAATCTGCCTTTTATTGTAAGGAATTAATTTTTTGGAACCAAGTCAGGGACTATTTTGGAGGGTGACTGAGAACTCAAAAGAAACTAGAATGTATAATATAACTTTTAAATTATAAACCGATATAACATATTATGTTTTTTTCTGGAGGAGGGGGGGGGAACCAATTTATTTTGCCTACAAGTGTTCACATATAAAATGAATTAAAGAAAGGAAAGAAAAAAAATTCCTGAATCGAATTTGAAATCCTTGCAGTCGGAAAAGCATACATTAGAAAAAATAGTAATATTTAGCTTAGGATCGAAGCTGAACCTCAAAATGTTCAAGGGGAATTTTCGAATTTATCCACGAATACATAATATTTTTTCATATCTTGTATTTACTCATTTCGGGGATGGCTGTAACCCTATCAGCTATCCCCCGGCAGTAATCAGCATACGGCCCCGTGTGAAGCCAAAATAACATTTACCACATACTGAGTGAACCAGGATTTGATAATCGTGAACATTATTTCCGTAGCTAAATATTTTAGGAAATAATCCTTTCCGTGCATTTTGTTTTCTTTCTGTATATTAAGAATATATTAAATTGGGTGCTTTTATTTCATTCACAGCATTAAAATGATTTTTTTTTTGTTTGAAAATATACAGGTATCTTTACACTATCCCCATTTTCCCCCACCATGGTACCAGAAGTAATTTTAATTTATATTTCTATTGGATAAGTAACAAAAAAAAAATCAAACTCACCCTGACTTTTCTTTTTAAATAATAGGGTTTATTTAACTTTAACATATTCATGCTGTGAAGTATTTTACTATGCGGACAAAATACACTGTAAGTTCGGAGTGCTCTTGTTATTGAGATTACAAATTTCACACGATTTTATATGTATATGACTTATTATTAGTAGATTTTTAAGGGATAAAAATCCAAAATGTGCATAAAAAAATAAGGAATAAGTAAAAGAAAAGAAAGGAAGTAGGTAAATAATAAAGGAAGCGTCAAATTAAAATAAAAATTTGAAAGCTTTATTTCATTTTATTACTCACAAAGGATATAGAAGAAATGACGTAATAAAAGTACTACTTTTGATACTAATGAGTACTTCAAAATGGTAATAAATTTAAAGATGCAATTATTAGAAGAAAATTTCTATCATATTTCCTTATTAGACGTATTTATACAGAAGAAAATATTCAGGTGTTTCAACTTGAACAATCTACATTAATCATATTAGAAGATTTCAAATTTATGTTCAGTACTTTTAGGTAAAAATACTTTGGATTTTGACACTTAACAAATATTTCGGTGTATAAGAGGCATTTTTAATACCGAAAAAATGGCCAAATTTCGAGAATGTCCTTTATACGCCTATATAAAAAGTGATCGAAAGTTTTAGAAAAGCCAGCTTAATATAACTTTATTCGTTTAAATTCATAAGCACGATAAGCGTATACTTATTGCTTTCCTTATATTAGACCAGGAGAATATCGTATGAGAGACGAGTTTATAGCTTTTTCAGTTCCTACTTGAACCCAGGTTTAAACTTTTCGGTAATATGTTCCCGTGTTCAGCCTTACTTCACCGTATTTGCCTTTTAATGGACCTACTGTGAAAGTTGTAAATTTGTTCTTATAAAAACGGAAAGAAAAAAGTTATCTGTCATTCCCGCCTGCTGTAATGAGACAAAAATACTACATATGAAATACAACTAACTCTCCGATATAAATAATATTCAAAAATACTTCTTTTTAAAATGCTTATACAACTTTAAAAAATTTCTTGCAAAGAATTACTCTTTAGCTACAGGAACTCACATAAACCCGCAGTCAAAATTATGCAGAAGTTGGAAAAGACTTTTACACTCTTGCAAATGAGGCAGTTTCCATTCAGATTCAGTTACACAAATGGAAAGTTGATAATGAAAAGAGTAATTTAACCTTGTTATTCGGTATATTTCGTCTTGCTTAAGTCCACAATAAGCAGGGAGTTGAGCTAATACTGTGGAAAATGAGAAAAGTTTCTTATGTTAATTACCTTTTTAATGATGCCAACGAAATAGAAGATAATCAAGTTTAGCTGTAATGGCTTCTTAAATACTTTATTTCTCTTTTGTTGCCATGTTTTACTACTACATTAGAAAGTTTGTGGCCTGAAGACTTCTTTTGCAAAGGGAATGGGAGCATGAAATTGGGTAGGATTCCTTTAAAATGAATTTTTCATGTTTGTAGAGCTACTTGCATATTACCCAGGAGTGGAAAGCTTTTCTGATTTAGAAGGATTTAAGGTCGTCGACTTTTAGACATGGTAATACTAAGAAAGTATTAAAAACTTCTCAAATGTGAGAAGTGGGAAGTCAGGATTCTAAAACTTTGAATAAATTAATTTTGTTATTTCATTTCTAAATTTATATTTGAAAGTTTATTTTTTACAATTTTAGTGCATCATGTTCTTCAATGAAGAAATATATTCTTAAGGTGTGAATAAAGTTTCTTTATTCACACCTTAGATAAATACTGATAAATGCACTTCCATTATATCGACAATATTGAATTCCAAATTGAGCTGCATGGCATATATATTCGGAATAGTAATATGATCAATCATAATATTGAATAATAATGTATATCCAATGTATTTACGAATATTTATCTAATATCGTAACCTTTTACGGTAATTATTAAATCTCCAGCACAGATTTTTATAGCTGACAATCTTCATTTAATAATGTATGCTTTCATTTTATGATCAATATTATATGTACATCAAAATATTTCCTGTACGGATCATTCAAAATACATTAATAATTTTTCATATGAAAGCTACTGTTCCTTTACTCTTATGTTAAGAACTCAAGATACTAAAGAGTTCTTTTATTAAATACTGATTTACCTAATATAAAACAACATATTACAGCAACTTTGAAAATACTTGAATACTTGGAAAATTTATGGCGGTTGCATTTACTAATGATATGGACACGAAGAGATTTATTTAAAGAAACGCATCAAATATTATAACTGATTCATTTTCACAATATAGGAAGCACTCATTTCAAATATTTCCTGATAGCAAAGTACCTTGAAAATTAGGAACTTCCCACACAATTCCCATGTTACGGGATTATTATTTAATCCTAGTACTAATCATGTTTGACAATGCTTAGTGTAAAATTTTACTACAGTTACGCAATTATTCTACAATTTTAAGAATGATTACATTTAGATGCAGTTACTACATAAATGGAAAGTTAATATCGAGAAAGAAGTTTTAATAATGTTATAAGGTTTATTTTCCTTGTTTTAGGTTCAGCACACTCACGGAAGTAAGCTGTTACGGCTTGGAATGAGAAAAGTTTCGTCTGTTAATTACCTTTGTAATGATGCCCACAAAAGAGAAGATAATTTGGTTTGGCCGTAAAGATTTCTTAAATACTTTATTTTGCCTGTTTCTGCAACATTTTACTGCTACTCCAGAAAGCTTGAAGTCTTTCTTTTTTTTTTTTTTTGGTCAAGGGGATGGGAGCATGAAATTGGGTAGAGCTCTATAAAATGAATGTTTCATGCTTGCCCAGATTCTTGTATATTACGGTGGGATTGAAAGTCTTTTTATTTTATTCTTATTTATAAACATTTTGGGTAGTCGACTTCTAGACATGGTGCTACTCAGATAAACATTGAAAACGTCTTAAATGTAAAATGAAAGAAACATTAGTCAAAAATTCTTAATAAACCTGTTTTGTCTTTTCATATATGTAAATCCCAATTTTAATACCATGTTGTTCTAAGAATAATTACTTAGAGACTCCGAAAGTCAGTGCTAGTTGATAAGATGATCTTGACTATTTTGTAATGGTCCAGTTATTTAAAGCGACTTAACACATTTAAATTTGGTTACTTAATCATTTGCTTTATACCGATGAATATTTTTATGCAGACTTTATTATAGAAGCTAATTCGGGGGGAGATGCCAGTTGGGGGAAGACGCAAATTTGGTGATAATATGTTCAAGTGTCAATGGATAGAAATACTGACCCTTTTGTATGGGGAATCTTATCCCAGTGTGCATGTGGATTGTGAATTTATCTTAATTCATCGCCTTTAATCGCCGTTCTTTTTATGTTGTTAACATTTAACCTGGTGATTAAGGCCCCACACACACTCCAATGAATATATTTAAAGTTAATCAGCACATTTTTTACGCAATGCAAAGTTTGAATAAGGTATTAACAATATGAGTTAAGCATTCTATTACTAACACAATAAAAACAGAATAGATCATAAAAAAACCATGCACCAATATGCAAATAAACATGTGTGGCATCTTCCCCTATACTTGGGAGAAAATGAAACATGGCAGAAATAAGTTATTTTTAAATTTTAAATTTTATTTTTATTTTGCATATGGGTTTAAAATGCTAGTGAAATGAATAATTATCACTATAATATTATAATAGTTATCATTTTATATTATTTTAATTAACAAAATGTTTCATATACAATATTTAAATTGTTTATAATATATGTTTATTATAGTTTTATATAGATTCTTTTTTTGAAAATATTGAGATTTTTAAACAAACATAATTTATATATTATTATCATACAGACAATGCCCTGAAACTAGAAAAGGACAACGGATCGAGCTTTTGGTTCAGAATCAAATTTAATACAATAAATCACTTGTCTCATTGGTCGGAATTAAATTTGTGCTATTTGTAAAGGACACTTTTTCTAAAAAGACGTCTTAAGTGCGATTGGACTCAGTATATCCAATGTAAGAAATGATTTACGAAGATTGCAATAGTGATGATTTGTACTGAAAGAAACGTTGTGTAGGCTAACATTCGAACCTGTATTCTTACTATTTTTACTTTCCGAACATGCACCATGTAAGGAAGGTATTGCAGTCATGAAAAAATTCGACTATCGAGATTTTGGTGTATTTACACGTTTTGAGGAGTATTTCAGAAGTACAGAAAGTTCAGAAGCTTTCAGGAGTATTTCAGAAATTGCAATAAAAAAATAATTTTTTGCTCTCTAGCAATAATCGTTTATATATAAATTCATACGTAGCCTCTGTCGATATCTCTGAAAGATTTTTTTATGAAAGGCTGAAAATTTGTACATCACCTCATTAGTGTATAGAACACAATTTTTTTAATTGGGAGTTTTTCTGTATGGCAGTCTTAAACAAATTTAAAAAGTGTTACTTTTTTAAAGTTATCGAGAGGAGTTTTTACTTAACGTAATCCTTCTTCGTACCCTCATTTGAATATCTTTTCAACTTACATCGCCCACTTATTTCTAATAGGCAAAGAATTAAATCGTCTCAGCATCTTTTTTGGGAAACATGTACACGGTTCCCAAAAAGATGCTGAAACGATTTAATTATACATATATATATATATAAATTATATATATATATATATATATATATATATATATATATATATATATATATATATATATATATATATATATATATATATATATATATATATATATATATATATATATATACCGGGCAATTAGTAAACATACATAAATAGTTGAGATTGAAGAGCATATTGTTCTTTTTACTTTCTTATAATTTCAAAACTTCCTGTACTAAGCAAAAAAAACTCTGAAATGCGGTATCTTTTCAAAAATTACCTTATACAAATGCATTTTCAATATATCTTCAATATTTAACTTAAAAGCGAATTTGTAATATAGAATATATAAAGTATATGTAGTTTAAATATTATGTAGGTAATATTATATATATTATAAAATATATATTTTACAAAAATTTTAGAATATATAAACTATAGTGTCAACAATTATTCAAGCTATTAAATAACTCTATATATATTATAAAGTATATATTATACATAAATTTTAGAATATATAAACTATAATGTCAACAATTATTCAAGCTATTAAATAACACTATACATATCCAATTTATTAACGTAGTACCTTTGCTTATTATAGTGGCTTGTTACAAAGTCCGCTTATTCCGAATAGTCTTTTATGTCACAGAATTGTATTGCATATAATAAACATCTAATGCTGACTAAATATTAGATTTACTGTAAAAAATATTTCCATTTTACACCAAATACTGGATGTGTATTAAAAATAATACTAAAATTACCCAATCTAATTCTGTATTGCTTTGATGTTAAAAGCGCAATCCTTTATCTAATTTTATTAAATACCGATTTATTTAGTAGTAAACGTTATACAAACTTTCAAAACGTTTATAGTATTGGTGAAATTATCAAAGTTCCCGTTATTAAAGCTCTATAAGCACGTACAAAATTATTTAAAACAAATTAACTATCGTAACATTATTTTTTACAATACAGCACGCGTGCATTTAATGAATTTCTTGAATAAATGCGTGTGCGAATATATTTTACCCAACTCGCATTTTACAAGTCTAGCATTAATTATTAAATTGAATATTACAAAACATATTAAAGCTTAGTAGTGGTTGGTCAAAAATTCTAAAACGTTGAATGAAAAATTTTATAACCATACAAATGCAGTAATTTTATTACGAAGCAGTTACACAAATGGAAAGTTGATAATGAAAAAGAGTATTTAATATAGTTATCCAGTATATTTCTGTTTGATTAGGTCCGTACGCACAGAATTAAACAGTTATCCTGGAAATGAGAAAAGTTTCGTGTGTTAATTACCTTTTTAATGATCTCCAAGAAAAAGAAGATAATCAGGTTTGGCTATAACGGCTTCTTAAATACTTTATTTCGTCTTTTGTTGCGATGTTTAGTGCTACTTCAAAAAGTATAAGGACGGAGATGTTCTTTTGCAGAGGGAATGGAAGCATGAAATTAGGTAGGGGGTCGTTGAAATGAATGTTTCATGCTTGCCCAGATTCGTGTACATTATAACAGTGGGACTGAAAATCTTATTTTATTATTTTATAGGTTAAAAAAATGACTTTTAGGTATGTTGCTATGCAGGTAAAAATGTAAAAATAATCAAATTCTAAGATGTTGTTAAGTTACTTAAAAATGTTTGAAATAATAAAAAGGTAAGGTTTTTAATGACATTCCCAAATTTTAAATGTTATACTATTTTTAATAACTATCAACTTATTTAAACATTTTAGTTCATTTTATTTTTACAGTATTAACAGCGTGTTTTTCTAAAAATAACTAAGTTTTTAGAAATTTGTTATTGACAGCCAATGGCAGTTGATATACGCGCTTTGAATATCTTTTTATGAATCGGATACCCAGCATTCTAAGACAAAGCTTATTTTTTTGCCATTAGATGCTTTACATCTATGTCAGTAAATAAATAAATGTTCCATAAAAGGGTTGCTTTCTTTATTTCTAATTGCAGTATAGCACCAACAATCAGAATATAAATAAACAAAGTTGCAGCAATAATAACAATTAAACAAAAAGAGTATTTAAGAACGTATAAAAATTATAGTAGTAGTACCTGCATTAAACTGCCTTTGAAGATGGCACTCATAAACCATCAGCGATGATTTAAAAACAAACTGTATGTAGATTAATTAATTACAAAGTTGGTGGCTGGCGGGCAACACCTTAGAATGACAGATGATTGAGGGAACTGACTGGAAAAACGAGCAAAACCCGTGAAGACAATAGGCGACAAACACCCGAAGGAACACAAATTGAGCTATCTATTATTTAGCTAATAAGCTGACGGCAGGATCGGATATGAATAATAGTTTAGAAATACTGTCAGGAAGTGAAAGGTAGGGCAATAAATTAAAAACTTGTTAAAAATTTATTTGTTTTAATTTTATGTAAAAAAATAAACGATACTACTTTCCGGTCCATAAATACAAACAAAAAGACATTCTCACAAAGAAATTAAAAACAAATGCTTTCAATAAATTAAGCAAGAAAGAAAGAAGCAGTGCGTTTACGCAAAAAATGGAAAATAAAATGTTTAAATCTGTAAAAGAATATGTAATATTACTATATCATAGGCAGTAAGTTGATATCAGTAAAAGATCTCATAAAATTATGTTTTCGTTTAAAAGCCACACATGAAAAAGAGAAAGAATGCAAACATCGAGCTTTTTCCATTTCACTGTAACTCTTATTTATGATGGCATATGTATGTATTTACGTACCTATACAACTCTTTATTCAGTACTCTGTGTATAAATCAGTATGTATGCCATATATGCTGTTTATATTTATCTTTTCAGGAGTCAATATGAATCTATTGATACATATTATTCATCTCATAGGGCATATTCTATGCGCTATGTTATAAATAAATACTTATATATGTGTTTAGGTACGCAAGTACATCCATAAAGTAAGTGTGGGGCATTTGCATTGTTTCTATTGAATTTGTTTTTCAGTGTTATTTAGTGTTAATATGTATTTAAAAATATCTACTTCAAACTGCATATTATGATTGATTTTTGCTTCAACTTCTTTTTCTTCTGAGATCTTAAAAATTTTACATAGGTATGAAAAAGGCATCTGCAAAATTAAGAGGGACTACGACAACGTATAGAGTTCGCACGTTGATTTTATCCAAGATCAACAATATTTTAAAAATAATAATTAACAATATTAGCAAATATTTGCTCTAATTACCAGTTTACGAAAAATTTTCGAAAAGGTTTGATCTATAATCGTTAAATGCTAATTAGACCACCATCAGGAATTCCGAAAAACTCTTTTTCTTATAAATATTAATCTATAAATAATATTGGTATATTTAACGCAATTTTTTTGTATTAAAATGCACATATATTATGGAAGTTTTTTCCTTCTTGAATCAAGTAATATCCCTTACAATCAGCATATCAGAGAATAAACATTAATAGCAAACACATATTTTTTAATTATAAAAGTCTAAACATATTCCTTCAAAAATATTCATATAGCTTTAATTAACATATGATATTTGTTTGCATTCGCATTCATTAAATACATGTAATGAGAAGCGGCAAACATTTTATTGCTAATAATTAAAAGTACTTGTTCACAGTATGTTAATAAAAGAATTTACAAAAT
Source organism: Cheiracanthium punctorium (assembly GCA_038373885.1). NCBI lineage: Eukaryota > Metazoa > Arthropoda > Arachnida > Araneae > Cheiracanthiidae > Cheiracanthium > Cheiracanthium punctorium. The sequence goes on along the minus strand of JAWZYV010000903.1, from coordinate 6,077 downwards.
GCTATAAATGTAAGTTAACTAATTACTATTAACGTACATCTAAAATCAAACAATAGCTGGTGAATTTACTATCTTAAATATACTGTTCCTACTCCTGCAATTAAAAAGATAGTTCACACAGTTATCGCTGAGTGTAGTAAAAATGTTGAATTGCTGATAATTTGCAAAATATCGCAATTAGACATCATAGGGAATTGTGAAGTAGTTACCACGAGAGTTATAACAAGATTCAGTTAACGCAAGAGTCAATATATAACACAGAGCATAGCGTGTAACCAAGCAAATAATAAATTTTCTGCAGTACTTAAAGGAATTTTAAGATTTTATAAGAAAAATTTCACATGGACAAAAATAAACTATAAAAGTATTTAAATATTTTTAATAAAAGCTTTCAAAAAGTACAATTTTACAGTTATATATTATATTCTTGTCTTTTTTATTATATATTTCAATACGTTTTGCTGATTACATGCTAATTCTTTTCTTTAACCTGATATTTTTTTAATCTAGGCTTACTTACTGGTTTTTTTTTTTCTGAATGAAAACATTTTGTCATCCGAACAGTTTCTATTACATTTTATTTGCTTTCCTGCTTTGATGTATGTCCATGAATATTCCACTTCTGAGAAAGGGAGAAAATATATGTTCTCCAAAACATATGTAGATTATATTTTACTCTTAGGGAATTTTATGGAGCATTATTTTGCATAAAGCAATAGTTCGAAGATGAGAAACATAATTTTGTTTGATTTAATTTCAATTTATCTATATTTTTTTCCACATCCCTTGGTCATTGTTTAAAATAAAGTGTCGATTACATTTATGAGTAAAACGTTTTTAGAATATTTCTTTTATGCACACTAACAAAAGGTAAATTTACCACTCTTAATTTTCTATTAAAAAATGATGTACAGATGTATAAAATCAAGATGTTAAAATTAGAATAAATAATTCATGGACATTTATTTTTAAACATTTCAAACAATATCTTCAACATAAACCGTATAACTTTAAAAATCGCTTAATTAACTGAGTATATTCAACTGAGACTGATTTATCTCCAGTCATCATAAACCGTAATCACTAATATATTTTGTGGATACTTCTCATTATACACATGCAAATTCGAACTTGACAGGTTTCCCGATTTTTTTTTCAACAGAGCTGTAATTAGTAAAGGGAAAAACAGTTTGTTGAGACATTATCAACTGACAAGACTCTCCCACAAATTGTTACTAATCTCGAATAGTTTTGAACTCTAAGTCTCCTTGTTTAAATTTAGCTGTAATACGAAACGCAGTAAGTGACTTAAAAATTAATGATTGTAAAACTTATCGGTGATATATATTCTGCTAATTACTATTGTCAATATTTTACTAATATAGTCATCTGTTTCTTATTATTTTTATGAAATGTCCAACGTGTATGTTATAGTTATGCTTCGATTAAAAATCGTCTTCTTATCTGAAAATATAGGAAGAATTGTGTGTATAAAAAAATTGGTTGTAGCAGAGCGGCATATAGCGTGAATAAATTTCTTTTTTCAAGGAATATAACTATAATACACTGCTCAAAATAATTAAAGTATATTGTAAGTTTTATGTAAAATAAAGATATAAGCGAATTTTTTTTTTTTTTTTTTTTTTTTTTTTTTTTTTTGCCGTAAATGGAAGAAGAGAATAACAAATGTAATTTTTTCTGATTTTCAAACTGTGAAGTATGCTAATTTTGAGTTCGACGTCAAAAACGTCGCTTCAGCGGCAGCGAATGAAATTGGACTTTCAACTGAATAAAAGACAATGAAGACGAGGATGATCGGCATTCAGTGACTGCTTTGTTTCGATGAGTACGATGTCTCAGCGAACTCATTTAACCGATTCAGAAGCTTGGAGAGTTGTCGATAGGTAAGAAGGGGTCAAACTCAAGCCGAAGTAGCGCAAGCCATTGGAGTGTCACAAAGTGTGATTTCCAGGATCTGGAACCGGTTTTTGGCGACTGGAAGTGCAGGACGAAGACCAAGGCAAGGTCGTAGACGAAGACCAAGGCAGGCCGAAGACCAAGGCAAGGTCTTATCCTTTAAATGTTTTGAGCAGTGTATTTTAAACTTAGTATAAACGAGCAAAAAAGGAAAGCATTTGGTACAACTACTGTACCAACATAAATTAATATTTAATTGCTATCATAAGCATTTTGTTGGGAATAAGGAAAAAAAGTGTGGGACACTCTCAGAGTTTAGATAAAGCAGGCGCTTAGCTGTCGCAGGACCCCAGTCAAATAGAGGGGGGGGGAAATCAAGAAATAACCCTGTTGTATGTTGTAGAAATGTGCTGTTTCTAGAAAATTTGTTCTGATTAAACTTCAATAATTCTCTAAAAGAGTTACTATACTATTTTTGTTGAGATTTTAGAAGGTTTACAGCTTCTCCTGCTTTACTCTTCATTTTCCATTCTTGCAAAAAATAATCAAATTTTCCTAGTGGGAGCTAAGATTTTTTTAAGGAGTGGTTCAGAAGTAGTTAATCTTAACTAATTGTCCTGTAAGTCATCATTAGAGATCTTGTAGCAGAGCTCATAAAGTGCTCATTACTATATTCGGGAGTAAGCCGAATTTCTTACATTGTATACTTCAGTAAATTATACGTTCTTTTAAACACAACTCTAATATCAGTAGATATTGTTATACGATATCACAATATGCATTTTTTTTCTAAAGAACAATGTATACGTGAAAAAACTAATTTGAGGGAGTGTTACGTGTGAATGAAAGGGGGACCCATGACAAATATTTGCCCCGGACCCCTTGTTGGCGTAGTCGGGCTATAGACACGTTCACAATTTTTTAAAAACTGAACTGCTGTAGGGGGAGAGGAGCACGCCTTTAAAGGGAGATGGTGCACGTAAAATCTGTCTGTGTCTCTAATGTTTTACATGTGCAGGTGGAATTATACCTGTGTGGGGTGCAGGCCCCATTTGGGATAGGTTCAAAGTTAGGAGACTTTGAGTTACGAGTTCTTAGGAGACTCGTAGTCTTATAGGGGATTAACGTTAGCTCACCGGTAAAGGTCCCCCATAAAAAAAGTGGACTACGATTCCGACCTTTGTCCACGAGCAATGCCCAGACCTCAAGTTTCTCGGCATTGGAAAAATTTGTAAATCCTTTTTCCCCCTTAAACTGGATAATATTTATTGAGGAAAGAGATGTTTATATGCTAACGTTATGTAAATGACATGAAGATTGAAGATTTCTTTAGACTATTAAGAATTTTAATCTAAACAATTGTTCCCTTAGAGGAAGAGTTGTTTTCTTGTGAATAACGTTTACTTTGCCTTTTTTAAATTTATTGTGATCTGGGTATTAAAATGTACTCTTAAAAAAGTTTTACCTGCACATTCCTCAAGCCTGGAAATTACACATTTATAAAACTGAATGTTCAGTTTCCAAGGACAAACATTTTCGCAAGTATTGTTGAAACGCTGTTATTTTTTTAAACTTCATTAAATATCCCCAACATCTAAGCTTCAGTAGTTGAAATTTATTATTACTATTATTATTTTGATAAAATCATCTATTAATGTTAATATAGTTAAATCCGGCTTTAGTGAAATCTTCAAGAAGAGGAAATATCGCTCACTGTACTTGCAATGAAAGAAGTGTAAGCTCCTAAATTGTACGGAGCGATTTACTGAATAAATAAAACATATAAGCAATTTGTAAGACAGAATTGTATAATATTTGTACTGAATATTTATTGAGAAAACAACATAAAATCAATAGGAATTTTTAGTAAATTAACATATAGTCGTTAAAGAGATGAAGGTATAAATATTCGAATTACTTGCCTGAAATAATTCGTCATAATGTTTGCCAGATGGGGATTCTATTGAATGGATTAAAATTTTTTCCCTTAAATAAATACAGCTAAAAGTTTTCCTCTTGTACGAGATACGTACTTACATACGGATATAACTTATGAGAACTTACAAGATGAAACTTGTCAAATTGGATTCAGGGATGATCAAAATTTATATTTCCGTTAAAAGGTAAATACCAATAATTTCGCAATTTCAGTACTTCTTTTATTTTGTACAAGTAAGTAAAAAGAAAACTATGAAGAAGGATATAAAAGATTCTTCTCTATCAGTACCTCAGTCCAACGGACAGACATGTATAGATTAAAGTAAAATTTAATTAAAGATGTATATGGAATAAATAAAGTTCTGTTTCCTAGCTTTGAACGTATCTGAATGCTGAGTTTAACTTTGTCAATAAAACATGATATTAATTCGACACTATTTCTGACAAATTCTTTGTACTAAGCGGAAGAGAAGTAAAAGTATAGATATTTTATGGTATCTTAAAACATTTATACATATTAGATTGAAATATATGATTAAAAAATTAATATACAAATACTTTAAAAGAAAGAAATACCATATCCACATTGGATAAGACCTCGAATTACAGGGTAGTGAAAAGTCACCGATTGGTTAGATATCTGTACTTAAAAAAAACAGTATTAGTTTACTGTTTCTTTCTTCTTTGTTTAAATATCAGCACTATCTCTTTTATGATATACTATGCATTTAATAGGACTTAAATAACCAAAAATGAATCAAGAAGTATTTCTTTACTTTTAAAATACTAAGTGATTTTATATAAAATGTCACAAAAAGAAATTTCTGAAAAAACCCTTTTGTAATTCAAATGTTTTAAAATATTGCTATAATTTTTGTAAAGAATATGCTTTTATGATGCTTACAATATAATTATTAAATATTTTAAAGCATTCTTTTCAAATATTTTTTATTAAGACATTAAAAACCGTTTTAATATTAAAGCTGTTTCTGGAAATCAATATTAATCAATACGCATTTAAATTTTATTATAATTTAAACACTCATGTTTAAATAATTTTTTTCCGACAAATAATGCAATTTGTATGCGAAACACCAACGCAAAATAGGCTGGTGCATCCATTACTGACAGAAATTAACAAGAGCCGTGTGCCACAATAATGATCATGTGCTCTGAATTTCCATACCATAATTCAAGGTATTAAACTTTAATAACACAAATATCTTCTTTCTCTTCAAATTCCGGAATTATCTCCATGGATTCTGCATGTAAATAATATTCGCTAAAATTAAGTGGGAAACTTTGAGACACTTTTGGTAAAAATACTTTTGATCCGAGAGGGATTTTCCGAAAAATATGTAAATTAAGAGCTGCTGTCAAAGGTACACAGATGAAGAGTGTTAATTAGTTGACAGATTCCACAGACAGGTAGGAAAGTTTCACAACTTTTGCTAATCATTAGAATGTTTTGAAGAATTCACATTTAACTCTAGTAAGGTAAACTTAATTAAAAACAGATGATAATCTTTTGGATTAAATTTTTACATTTGTAATTTATTTTAGCATTGTAATTAAGTTTACTAAGAACATACGCCTTTAGATATTTTAAAAGCAAAAATTAAAATTAAAAATGTGATTTCTATTAGTTTATTTATTTTTTCTGAAAAAATCATTTTAAATTTATAAGTTTCTGTGCTTTACTATTTAATCATATTGATCATTTGATCATAAGTATATACTTAATTTTTTTTAAACAATAGTGCAGTTTTATTAAACATTTTACTTTACTTCTAGAAATATTTGAAGAAAATAAAAAAATAGGATATTTCTGTAAGTTTCCCTGCATCGTTTAAATACCTTTTCTGAGAAAATAATTTACTTTGTGCATATGCGGAATTTCGTTGTTTTCTGCTTAACTAAACTGATCGCTATAGAAACAAAGATATAAGTTTGATTTTCGGTGATTTTCTCTATATGTAACGCGAAAGAAGTCAGCTGTCCATAAAATGTTGGTCATGGAATCCAACTATATATATATATATATATATATATATATATGTGGATAATAATTAGTTCTGCTGTGGCAACACCATTGAACGAACTATAACTTCAACTCCCGCCAGTTGTTCCCCCGCCAAAGAACACTCTAGACGGAGAACGAGACTGGGCAGACGTTCGATGTTAAAAGAGCAGAATAGCTCTCTTGATGTTATTTTTATTTT